>CM052436.1:137994472-138035559 GCA_028533085.1 Varecia variegata | reverse complement strand
TACCTGGATATTTATATCCTTCACAAGTTTCTGAAAGTTTTCTGTTATTATTTCTTTGGATAAGCTTTCTACCCCTTGTTCTTGTTCAGCTTCCTCTTGAAAACCAATAATTCTTAGAGTTGATCTTTTGAGGTAATTTTCTATATATTGTAGGCAATCTTTTTTCCATTTCATTCTTTTTCTTTTTTCTCCTCTGGCTGTTTTTCAAATAGCCTCAAATAGTATTTAAGTGCACTGATTCTTTCCTCTGCCTGATCTATTCTGCTCTTAAATGCCTATAATGAACTTTTCAGCTCAGCAAATGTATCACTGTCTCATTAGGCTCAATCACTGGTTCCTTGCTCTGTCTGCTTGGGGAGATCACAGTTCCCTGTTAGCTGTTGTTTCTTGTAGATGTACGTCTATGTCTTTGCATCGAAGGGTTATGTATTCCCGTCTTCTCTGTCTGGATTATTTCAGTTTTTACTAGATGTTTGCTTAGAGATTCTTTGAGATTTATCTGTTGACTCTTTTTTTTCTGCTAGATTCCTGCTTTATTTTGAGCACTAGATGGCACCATGAGCCCAGGTTTACCTCTGCTCTAATAAATGATCAGAGCACTGCCCACCCTGAATGGGAAGGGCCCAGTGGGGATATCCCAGAAGATTGGGAAGGCTGGCTAGGGTTTCTTGTGCAAGCGACCTATGGAACATACCTCCTACAGCATGGTGCTTCTGAACAGCCACTCTGATTTGGCATCTCCTTTGGCCAAGTTACAGAGTACAGTGTTCAGGACTGGGGATGGTAGTCCCACTTCCCCCCTTTGTCTCCGGCTGTCCTCAGGGATATTTCTCCCTTCAGGGCCTGAGACTTTCTATAATAAATAAAATAGGAGTTTCAGCTAAGAGTCAAGATTACCCTAGGAAATATTGAGAATATGTATCCCCAAACAGTGACATAGAGAACTTGTTCTGCAGAATATTTAAAAGGATAAATATTTGTAAATAAACTAAATAATAGCATATTTTGGAAACCTTATTCTGAGAAACACCAAATTGGCAGACATTGACCTAAAGGGTAACTAACCATCTTTGTTCAAATGGTGTCTTACCCAGACACCCAGTGTGTAAATCAGTTTGAAGTGGAGCTGCTCTGATTTAAGGAGTGTAGGAGGATTATAGGGAGAATGGCTCAGAGATTTTCTCTTTTTGCTTGAGAGTCCTTGAGGCCTCTTCAGGAGATGTTTAAATTCTACAAATCGAAGTTTGGAATAAAGCAACTTCTAAGTTATCTTACAGTGTTGTGCTGTGTGACCTCCTATTGGTTCTCAAGAGCCTCTGATCATATTGTCCCAACTTCACATTCAGTGACATCAAGTTAGTAACTTAAAATCTGTCATCATGGAAGTATTTACACCACAGAAATTGGCAGACACTACAAATTAGGGATGCTTTTATTTCCCCCAGAGAGTCAGTTTCCCAGCACACCACTGCTTGAAACCATGACTCTAACTTAGTGTTCGTCTCAAAATGAGAGAGGGGAGCAGAGATGGGAGGAGCTGCCATGGCTGGAACTGTTTAGAGAGGAATTCCATTCCATTCTCCCCCTTCCAGAATGCCTTCCTTATTCTTATTTCAGCCTGTTAAGCTACCAAGTTATTTTCATTTACTTTCGTTGCCAGGTTTTCTTCTTACTTGCAACTTCTATTGTATCTAGAGTAGAAGTTCCCAGGCAATGAGCTGTAAATTCTTCAGAGGTTTTGGAACAAGAGATACCTAATTCACACACACATAAATATTTCCTCAATGAAAAAAAATGAAAAGTATAAATCAGATCATCTTGTGTATATAGACGAAGTATATGAGCATATGTGATAAAGACATACGTGTGTGTACCCACACACGGGGACAGAGAGAGAGAGAGATCCTTATATTTAAAACAGCTATGAATCATTGTCTTAGGGATTTACCACAGCTATATTCAATCTTGTATGGTTCAGTGTGCCATTTGGATTTTTTTCTTAGACTGCAAGCTCTGTGAGGAGAGAAAGCATAGCTTAGCTATCATTTATTTCCACAACCCACCTATAGCACTGGGTATGTTCTGGGTGGCTTAATATTAACACTTGATGATTGAGTAAGGAAGAACCCCCTCCCCATTCCCTTCTGTCTTTGCCTAATGCTGTTTTCTAGGATTTAGATAGATGTTAAGGGTAGGAGGCATGAAGAAACAGAAGTCTAGTGAAAGGAAGTGATTTGGCCTAAAAAAGTGTTTGGCATAGAGTAGGAACTCAATAAATATTTTTTTTATTGATACATAATAATTGTACATATTCATGGATTACATGTTACATCTTGAAATAAGCACACAACATACAATGATCAAATCAGGGTAACTGGGACAAGATTCACCTGAAACATTCATCATTGCTGTATGTTGGGTGCATTTGAAAACTTCTAGATATTCTGAAATACAATAAACTATTGTCAACTATAGTTGCCCCATTGTACCACTGAACATCAGAACTTCTTCCTTCTATTAAACAGAATTACCCCTTCACCAACATCTCTTCATTACCCCATCCCACCACCCTTACCAATCTCTAGTAGCCACCATTCTATTCACTACTTCCTTGAGATCAATTTTTTTTAGGTCCCATATTTGAGTGTGAAAATGAAATATTTGTCTTTCTGTGCCTGGTTTATTTCACATAAAATAATGTCCTCCAGATCTATCTATGTTTCTGCAAATGACAAAATTTCCTTCTTTTTCATGGCTAAATAATATTCCCTTGTGTTCATACACCATATCATTTTTATCCATTCATCCCTTGATAAACCCTTAAGCTGATTCCATAATTTAGCCTTTGTGAATAATGCTGCAATAAACACTGAAGTGCAAATATCTTCCAGTTACATTTTATGACTTTGCCTCACCCACGCGAGGTTTAGAGGCATGCCCTTTCCCTGTACAATGCTCACATCAATAAATATTTTTAACTGATAGACGGAAGGTCCCTGGTCACACAATGAGTGGAGATGACAATAATCCCTTGCAGCAGTAATTATTTTTTATTTATTTATATTTCCATAGTAATCAACATGGTATCAGACCAATGTCTCAATATATTTTAATGTACTAGTTACTGTGACAATGACGCAATTAAATCATCTGTAAAATGGGGATAATAATGCCCTAAAAGCAGAAGACTGTATTAACTGATCTTTTGTAGTTCAATTTAACTGGGAGCTCTCTAGCCCTTGTTGTTAACAGGAGAGAAGATGATGCAATGTAGGAAGGAAGTTTAAAGTAAAGACAAGTTCCTTTCCTTTTTCCTCCATTCTCCAACTGTCCTATTCCAAGTCGTTATGCCCTGTGTCTGTGCATTGCACTCTCAGAAGGTATTTATATGGTTGTAAACTGCCCATAGAATGATACAACTTAAGATTAGGATGCTTTTATGTGATGCTGCAAATAAAAGACAGAAATCAAAGTATATGTCTTCCTCGGCTCCTTGCAGCTTGGATGATAAGGTTCTCAGCTATGATCTCTCACAGGGTCTCTATGACTGTGCATCAATCCATCTAGATGGAAAAACTAAGTTCCCTGGAATCACTGCAGTCTTTTGGTACAGCTCAGCTGGGTGGTAGAGAATTAAAACAGTGCTTACTGCTTACATAGCATTGAGACACTCAGCAAACAAACTTGACCCAATTTGCAATCTCCATTGGCAATCATGTAGGAAGTATCTTCTCTCTCTCTCTCTCTCTCTCTCTCTCTCTCTTTTATACCTAAAGCAAAACCTTTGGATCCCATTTGTCTTAAAACTTACTGATGGCTTCATAAGGTGCTTCAAGAAATAATAAAATGCACCACATCCCAGCCAGGCTTTTGCAGAAGAGGGTGCCATTTTCATCTTATTCTGTACTTTGAGAGTCTTGGCCAACTGGGAATCAAGAAAGCCTGTCAAATTTACTTAATTAAAATGAAAAGAAAGAAAATCTGCTTTAACATTTCTAATCAACAGGAGTCTAATGAGTCATGTTGGTTCCTGGAGTTGAGACACAGTAGGGCATTTTTGGAGCTAATTTGCTTCATTAATATTCAAAGGATGTAGATCACCCAGCATTTTCTAGGAGACTCAAGAGCCAAAAATGTCAGAGGAAAAGTTTTATTTTGCATATGATGTTAAACAGATGTTCCATATCGAACCAACTGTAGCATTTAATACAAAATGTTGTCAGTTAGAATAATCATCTTATTTCTTGCCTCAATCCCACTTTCAACATGGATCTATAAATCCCCCCCCTCAAGATTCCTCTTCTCTAATTTTTAAACTTGACATTGATGCTACTAAGGCCACCACGGCTGATTCTGGACTGGTGGAGATAATTTGGGCTTAGGAGTCTGTCAACCTGGGTTCAAATTCAGGTCTGTCATCTTCTAGGAGACATTTTTAAATGTCAAATTTAGTTAATTTGGTTTTTGTTTAGTATTTAACAAACATTTATTGAGCCCCTCTTTGGTAAAGTGCTATGATAGGCACTATAGAAATGGGAGAATCAAGGCACTCTGAACCTCAGTTTTCTTATCTGTAAGCTGGGGGTCATGGTTCTAATTCATGGGGTTGTGGTGCTGATAAGATGAGACAAAGACAGAAGACACTTGGGGCATAGCAGACGTTCAACGAGTGGTAGTTTTACCTCTCCCGGTGCAGGGTTATATGTATAGCTGCAACCACGCTCAGGCATTTGATTGCAAAGCTGTGATTTTTGGTGTGTAATCACAAGATTGAAATGAGAGTTTAAAAGGCCAATCTGTGGAGTACAGTTCAGCCAAAACCCTCAGTGAAAATTAACCCAGACCTCACTGTCATGTATAATGTGATCTAACAAACAACTCACAAGTCAAGTGCTATGAATCCATGTTAACTCTTTAAGTAACAAGTCATTAACACAGATTCTACATATAGTATGTGTTTAATAAGTGTTTTCTGAATAGGAATGAATCAACTAGATAGAGGGTGAACTATGTCTTTACCCAATAATATAAACAATACTCTAAACAATTTATAAAGCTCTTTCAAGTTTTATTCCTGTATGTATACACATATATGTATGTACACACACACACACACACACACACACACACACACAGACTCTACCATGCTAAGATGAGGGTCTAGACACTGGAAATATTTAGTAAATGAGACCAAGTCTCGGCCCTCATAGAGCTTATATTCTAGTGGGAAAGACAGATAATATACAAGGAAGAAATAGAATGGCATGTATTGATAAAAGAAGAAAATTGAAGTCTTCAATTATTTCATACATTCTCATTCCAGAGTATTTTTGAAGAAACTGAAAGAATATGAAGAAAACTAAAATAGTACAATAGAAGAGACAGATGTGCGTGGTACTTTTTGATGAGATGGTCATGGGAGATCTCCCTGAGAAGGTGTTGTTTGAGTAGAAACCTGAAGGAAGTTAGAGAGTAGCCTAAAGTCTAGGGTAAGAACACTTCAGAAAAAGAAAACAGCGAGTTCTGAGGTTCTACAGTGGGAGGAAGACTTGCCTATTGGAGGAAGAACAAGTTGGTTAGCATGGCGAGAGGGGTGGGAGAGTGGGTGGGAGATGAGGACGGATGCTAGTGAGGCATGGTGAGGACTTTGGATGTCACTCTGTAAGTAACGATGTAGCAGCCAGTATCCAAGCATGGCCCCAGCAATTCTCCTCTCCCAGTTCGTGTGTATCACTGCTCACATCAAGAGGTGGAGCTATTTCCCATCCCCTTGTATCTGGGCTGGCCAGGTGGGAGCTGTGAGGGGACACTATGGTGAAGTCCCATGTAGGACTTTCAATCCAGGCCTCAAGTGGCCTGACCGCTTGTGCTTCCTTCCTCTCTGAGCCCTGGAAATCCCCTCTCAGAACCCAGCTGCCATGTCCCATAGAGAGGCCACATGAAGAATTGGGATGGCCTAGCCAACAGCCCCCCAGGGCTTCCAGCTGACAGCAGCGTTGACTGACAGCCAGGCACGCGAGGGAGCCATCGTGAACATACCCGATCAGTCAAGCCCCAGGCGACCCCAGTCAATACAACAAGGAGCAGGAGACCCACCAGCCAAATCCAGTCAACTCACAGGATCACGGAAGACAATAACGTGGTGCTGTTTTAATTTATGAAGTTGTCAGGGTCATTTGTTACACAACAATAGATAACCAAAATAGGTGAGAATCCACTGAATGTGATCCTCATTACAATATTTAATTAATATTCATACTGCCTCTAAGAGGTACATTACAGTCCTTATAGGTAAAGAAACAGAAGTTAGGTATGACTTGCCAAACATACGGCAGGTGACAGACAGAGCCTGACCTTAGGTGTGGGTCCTCTGCAGAATTCCTTCCCCTCGGGTAGAGCTGGCATTGATCCAACTAAACAGAGCCACCTAAATTTCACGGACATAGTGAGTAATTCCAGATGCTTCATTTATCACATTGCTATAGACCCGGGCCATGTCTGTTAAAGCATCTAAAAGCTACATTTAAAGCCAGAATTGTTTTACCATCTGCATCAGACTATTTAATATCCAGACTAAAAGCAGTCTGGGGGTGTGAATGTGTGAGATATTGAAGACTTAAATGTGTACTGGATGCTTTGAGATTGAGGAAAACAGTGAACAAATTCATGAATTAGCCCTGCTTATTCTGAAATTCAAAAGACTCAGTATTAGTCATCTAGGTTTGGGACTTCCGTTTTGATCAGAGACATTCACATCTGAAAGTGCGAGTGAAGTTATTCCTGAGTAGAGGTGTGATGCTTGCGAAAATCAGAAGGTATGCAAAGTAACCACATTTAGATTGTTAGCTTAAGAAATCAACATTCAATGTGTTTGCTGAGTGGGTAAGCTGAAAATAAATGCATGAGTGCATTTTTCTTCTTCTAGTGCACGAGAAAACATAGAAATGTAAATGCACTTTCTGGCCTGTGAACTGTGCTGAGGACCTTTGAAGTCCTCCTTCTTCCTAATATGGCAGCATCAAGGTTAAGGGAACAATGACCTATATGGTAAACTGCCTACTATGCAGTCGGCCTCAAGAAATGTCCACTTGTTGAAAAATTTCCTTTTCCAAGGCTCAGTTTGCTCATCTGTAGATTGAGGATGTTGCCCAGGAAGGTAGCATGTGGCTTTACTTTATCACCTACACCTGTGGGAGATGCTTTCTACTGTGACACTTTCCCACTGATCCCAGACTTTACACCCTTCTCCAAACAGCGTCCTGGGAGTTTCTACCAGTCACTCACAATTGGCCCTTGAGAAGAAACCATTTATCCTCTGGTACACAAGTATATGCTGCCCTGTGAGCTCTGAAGTTTATGACTCCTTGGTCCCAAATCCACAGAACTATTTAGACTAATCCAGATTTCTCTTAAAGTGCTGTCATCGTAAAAAAACGCAAATGATTTTAACACCAACAACTGCACCAAACTACCCACGACGGACTGAGCTGGGTGACTAATTACTGAAATATTAATTATCACTTCATTCTTTACTGCCGTGTGTATAGCATCTTCATATATTTAGGATGCAGAAAACACTTTAGCTTCCTGAATGACCTTCTTTGAAGGTGAACAGAAGTGTCTCTCCATTAGAATGGTCTCTATAATTTGTCAGTCATAACAAGTCATTTTTATCTAGACTTTTGAATCATCAAACTAGAAACTTAGGATGTAAAAATTGGTGCCAATGGAGATCATGGCAGGGAGGGGAGCATGTGAGTAAATAAAAGCCGAGCCGCCGAGCCTTAGAAACAGGCCCGTGTCTACAGCACTGTGTCAGGCCTGCAGGGAGCTCAAGCCGGATAACGACAGTGTCTGTTGTCGAGGTGCTCGTTGTCTAGATGGGGAGATGCAGCAGAGTCCTGACACGATAACTACAAATGCCAGGTCTCCTTGTGCTAAATGTTAGGTATGCAGCAAGATAGATTCCAAAGATTCAGAGGAGGGGCATCGTGGACTGGGACTCAGACAAGATCTTCAAGAGCACTCTCTGAAGGCTGCAGGACCCATTTCTGTAACCTGTAGCACCTAGCCTAGAGTCCGCTATGTGGCTGATGCTAAAGAACTGTTTGGAGAACTCAGCTGATGTAAGGTAAGGAAGACGACATCACAGCTGGGGTGGATAGCGTAAGCAAGGCAGGGCTCTGCGCCTGGTGGCAGAGAACACCGGCCTAAGCAAGGCGTTCAAGAGATGAGAAGAGGGTGGTTCTCTTTCTTCACCCTCTCCCCGAGAAATCTCACTTTCACCTGTGGCTCAACCATGTCATCTACACCAAAGACTCCCATTTGTCACTTAAATGCCACTCTAACAAACTTGTTCACACTCCCCCCAATATACACAATCCCTGGATGTGTCCCTTGGGATGGCTCACTGGGCACTCAAAGTCGAGTTGTCTAAAGCTCCACTCTTAAACCTCTTGATTTTCTGTTTTCTCATATTGGGAGCTGGGAGCACCTTTGTGCAGACTGGACACCAAACGTATTGCAGCATTTTTTTTTTGTTTGTTTTAGAGACATGGTCTTGCCCAGGCTGCAGTGCAGTGATGTGATCACAATTCACGCAGCCTCAAACTCCTTGGCTCAAGTGATCCTCCCACCTCAGCCTCTGCATAGCTGATACTCCAGTGCCACCACGCCCAGCTAATTTTTAAAATTTTTTGTGGAGATGGGGTCTCACTATGTTGCCCAGGCTGGTCTCAAACTCCGGGCCACAAGTGATCCTCCCGCCTCAAGCCTCCCAAGTCGCTGGGACTACAGTCATGAGGCACCGTGCCCAGGTTGTGTTCGCATTTTTAACCCCATTCTCCTCTTAGGTATCTGCGTTCATTCTCCCTCAGGGAGTGATGCTACATGCATAGCTTCCCACATCCCATCTCCACCGACAGCCCCTGTGGCGCCTGAGGTCCAGACTGCCCTGCATCTCCTTCAAGCAATTATATTTTGTGTCCTTATCCCCAGCTTGAATGCACTGCAATCTCTTCTATCACAGGAGCCTCCTGAGAGAAGAACTCGGGTCTTGCCTGCTTTCGTGCATGAAACCAGTACACTGAGTGAGCTCTTACTACGTGTCCAGCGCTGAGTTCTGTGATTAACACCCCCAGGCACACACATACACAATCATAACTAGTATTTCCTTCTTCCTTGGATCATACTTATTCCATTCAGTTTTTGTCTCCCCTTTTAAATTTGTGAGCTACTTGGAACCATGTTCATATTTGTCACAGCATCCCTGCCACATGGCCTTGCATACAGCTGGCATTCAACCAATGTATGGCAAAAATAAAAGAAAAATTAATGAGGGAGGTTGGGACTACATGTGTAGAGGATCCTCAATGCCAGGGTAAAGGATCTGGCTATCACCTTTTAGGTATGTGGGAGCCCCTGAAGTTCTTGGCTCTATTAAACAACATCTGCAAGGCTGTGAATTAGGGAGATTGTTCTGGCACCGACAGGTACAATGATCTGGAGGAAGAATCAGCTAAAGAGAAAGAGCCTTGATTTTCTGAGGAAATGGGATGCCTTACATGAATGAAAAACCAGTTAGGAGAAAATGATATGTCAGACATTAAAATAAAAATTTAGAGAAAAAAGTGTATCAGCCTATCATTTAGAGTATCTCCATATTTCTAAAGGATCACATGAAGATATCATTATAGGATTCTACAGTTGTCTGTGTAATGAGGCAGGGGGGATAAAACTATAGGTATATAAGAAATGAAATAAACCTTTGTTATGCCAGGATATCTATCCATCTCTCTCTCTCTCTCACACACACACACACACACACATCTCAGGCTAGGAAGAGAAATTGAAAGGTTGTTTAGCTCACCTTATTTGCCCTGCCCTGACCATCCGGTGACAGAGGTGTATGCGGATACAGAAAGGAGTATTGAAAACTCAAATAGAAGAAAGGCGAGTGAAAACCTATGGACGTGACGAGGGTCTCATCCGACCCTGGGGAAGCTGAAAAGTGGCACCACCCTCGTATTCACATGACACGCACACAGCGCCAAAGCCTCTCGCACTAATTTATCACCTTGACCAGAAAACTTGGCCCTATTCCCTAGGAGACTGGACAAGGTCCTGATGGGACCTTGAGGACAGGGAAACAATCCCGGCCACCTGGGTTCAGGAATGCACTCTATTTTACCTCAGAACAAATGTTTTGGATAGCTGTTAAGCTTTAAAGATGCACAGTTCCCAGTAACTGCTTTCCCGACCACCAGAACTCATTCATTCAGCAAATATTTATTATTTGCTATGTAACAGGTACTATGCATTGACGAGATCCAGTGGTGAACCAGACAGACTTGATCCCTGTCCCCAGAAGCTTACGGTTTAGCCAAGAGAACATTCAGCAAGCAGCCACCATAAAGTGCAATGCACGTCAGGATTGGGGAAGTCCAGGGGGCAGCCGGCAGAGTCAGGGGAGAGTATCCAAACCCAGCCTCGCATATCAGGAAAGACCTTCCAGAGGAAGTGGCATTTAAGCCGAGGCGGGAGGGGAAATAGGAGGTAGCGAGTGAAAAGTGGTGAGGAGACACCCCACAGAGGGAAGGCTGTGTGCAGGAGCCAGGTGATTTGAGGAACTGGAAGAAGCTCAGTGCGGCTGGAGTATTGAGAAGGGGCAGAGGGTGATGACAGTTGAGAGTTGAGACCACTACGAGAGCGTTGGCTGGGGGGTGGCATCCAACCTTTATTCTAAATGCATTAAGGAATCCTTGCAGTGTTTAAAGCAGAGGATTGACAATATGAGATTTCTCACTGATGCTCATTATCTGGCTGCTGGGAGGAGAATGAACCGAGGCAGAACACTGGCAGCCAAAGGAGGAGGTGCCGCCATCTCCTTCTCCCACCATCTGCAGTGACTTCTTTCACCATTACATACATGGTTCCCTGGTTTAGAAAATAACTAAACTGACATCTCATTGGCTTTGAGATTATTTCTGAACTGGTAATTGCTAGCTATTTTGCATGATGCTGTGGAAAAGCCAATGGAACCTGGGAAACTCATTCACTCACTCACTCGTCTACACGTGTGGAGATAAACAAGATAAAGTCTTCTCACCCATTGCGTTGTCTGCCCAGCCAGGGAAAGAGACAAAGGCGCCAACAATTCCAACACTGTGTCATGATAGCTGAAACAGAGAACTGGGTTCGAGTCATAGTACAAGTACAAACAGGGAAAGTCAATCCTGTTGTGGAACGTCAGAAACTGCTTTCAAGAAGAGTGACACTTGAGCAATCAATAAAGATAATGTTCATGTTAATAGTATGACTAATAATATAAAGAATACTAAAACAATTATTTATAAAATACGTACTGCTAAGTCCCGAGTGCTTTTTCTTACATTGTCTTATTAATCACGATAAGAACCCTTAAAAATACGTAGGTATTTTTAAGCTATTTTGCAGATGGAAGGACCAGAGACACATAACACTAAACAACAAGTGAAATAGCTCAGCTAGGCTAGCCCAATCCAAGGTCGGATCTCTTTCCACGACGCTGTGCTGCTAGGAGTGGACAAGCGGGCAGAGAAAGGAAAGGTGTTCTATCTAGGTAGACCCAACAGCCTGAGCACAAGCACCAAGCAAGGGGGAGCATGGAACATTTGGGAGGTACGTGTGGCTCCTCTGCGTGCAGAGAGGTACACGTGGGAAAGTGGTGAGAGGAAACAGGAGGGGCAGCGAAGGTGAGAGCCTGACCGGCCAGGGGGTTGGGACTTTACTCTGAAAACACTAGAGAGTCTCGGGAGACCACTGAGCCAGAGGGTGGCAAGAGCAGACTCACGTGTTACCACGGTTCCTCCACTGTCAGTGCACTGGAGGGGCCGTGGAATTGCAGGTGGGCGGATGGCTGCAGGATCAGGGGAGACCGTCTGGGGCCTGCACCCGGGCATAGCAGTGCTAATAAAGACGGTGGCTAAAAGCAGCAAAGGTGGCCAGAAAAGTGACTAAGTAAGGTATAGGGTACTTCTTATTTTCCCCTACCAACAGCAAATTAAACCTTTGAATATTACACTTCGGAAAAAAAACAACTTCCATTTTCAAGATCATGGTAAAATCAAGTGAACACATATTTTGAGACGTATCCATGACTTAACTGTGCATACACATGAAGAAGAATCATTCATGTAAGTGGGGTGTGTGCGTCTGTGTACGTTTGCTGCTTGTGCATCTCGCATCAGTAATATAGATCCAGATCAATTATTGCATAATAGGAAGCACTTTGGCCAAATACATCAATAAGTCCAAAAATAGCTTTTCTCTGTCTGCAAAACTCTGTCAATGGCCCAGCCATCTAGCATATCTCAAAGGCAGATTATTTTATATGACAATTTACTACAAATGAAATTTATTTTCACATAATAATATCTCTCAGTTCCATCTACAATGCTGTATCCATAGACAAGGGTCAAAAGCAATGATTCTGAATAATTTCAACCCCCTGGAAAAATCAGTCTTGCTAGAACTCAAGGAAGCCTTCTCACTGTTGCCTTTGAAAAGAAACTGAGTAAAATTTTGGGGGGATACACGTGAAAATGACTTTGGGATGGGAGTATACCATGTCCCCGAGCCTCTTAGCCTCTCTCCTTTCTGATCTTGATTTTCTACTTTCATTTCATCATGCCCTTGTCCTAAAACACTGAAACCTCTGTGGAAGGAGACAGGGGTTAAAATAAATCAACAAAAATTTCTAAGTACTGATAATGGCTATAGAGAGAGAAATTAGGGGAGGAGACGAAGTGGGTTATGGGATTCTGCAATGCATCGGCAACTGCTTGTAGCTTCCTCTCAAAAAGGTATGTATATGCATGTTTTTCTCCACAATTTCTGAAATGCCCTGAGAGCAAGGACTGGGCTTAATTATGAACTTCTCTGTTCCCAGCACCTACCAGACATTCTTGGCCTAGACATTATGATCAGATATACACCGTTTCTCACTTCAGTACAAGACAGCAGTTAAGCACCCAGGCTTGTCGATCGTCTTGCGTGAAAAGTTTCAGAGAATATCTTCCCATAGCATCTGAGAAAGTTCTATGGTGAGACTTTGAGACATAACTTGTCTGTGCACTGGGCAGACAACATTTTAAGTTTTGTTATATCACATGTCTTAGCTGCATTTACTGGAATTTTACAAGTGATTATAATCTGAGCCATTGCTTCTAGTTTGGAAATACATGGAATCTTGTCCGACTGATGGGTTGCCTTAGAGCAGTAGTTAGTCAGTAGCTATTTTATTGTGGTAAAATACACAAAACATAAAATTTACCATTTTAACCATTTCTAAGTGTGCAGTTCACTGGCATGAAGTGTATTCACACTGCTGTGCAGCCACCACCACCGTCCATCTCAGAACTTTTCCATCCTCCCAACCTGCAACTCTGTACTCATCAAACACCAGCTCCCCAATTCCCACTCTCCCCAAGCCCTGTCGGCCTCTATTCTACTGTCTGTCTCTATGAACTGGACCATTTTGTGTACCTCATATAAGTAGAATCGCACAGTATTTGTTCTTTTGTGACTGGCTTATTTCATTCAGCATAAAGTTTTCAAGCTTCATTCACATGGTGACATGTATCAGAATTTCATTCTTTTTTAAGGCTGAATAATATTGCTGTGTGTGTGTGCATGTGTGTGTGTGTACACCACATATTATTTATTTATCCATTCATCCATTAATGAGCATTTAAGTTGTTTCCACCTTTTGGCTATTATGAAGAATGCTGCTATGAACATTGATGTACAAGTATCTGTTTAAGTCCTTGCTATTAATTATTGTAGGTATTTACCTAGAAATGGAACTTCTGGATCCTCAGAAGTGGCAATTATATGTTTAATTTTATTGAAGAGCCCCCATAATTTCTTTCCTATTGGCTGCACCATTTTACATTTCCACCAACAGTGCACAAGGGCTCCAATTTATGCACATCCTCATCAACACATGATATTGTGAGCTTTCTCTTTTTTAATGTTTCTTATTCTTTTTAATTTACATATAGATTTATATATAGATTTACATATTTGGGGGTACACCTTGTGATAATTTAATATCTTTATATAATGTGTAAAGATCAAACCAGGGTAATTGGGATATCCATCACCTTAAATATTTATCTTTGCTTTATACTAGGAAATTATCAAATTATCCTCTTCTAGCTATTTTGAAATGTATAGTAGATTATCATTAACTACATTTATTTTGTTTTGTCTTTATAATGGCCATCCTAATGGATGTGAAGTGGTATCTTGTTGTTTTTATTTGCATTTCCCTAATGGTTAGTGATGTTGAACATCTTTTCACGCCCTTATTGGCCATTTGTATATCTACTTCATAGAATTGTCTACTCAAGGCCTTTGCCCATTTTTATGATTGGGTTGTTTGGTTTTTGTCATTAAGTGGCAAGCCACTTTTTATAACAACAAGGAAAAAATTCTTTTTGAACACAGTTCTAAAGCCAGAGTTGGCAAACTATGACGGTGGACCCTCTGTCTGCTGTTGCATAGAAGGTTTTGTTGGAACACAGCCAGGCTCGTTCACTGATGCGTTGTCTATGTCTGTTTTCATGCTAAAAAGGCAGAGTGGAGTAATTAGAAACCATATGGACCATAAGGCCTAAAATATTTACTATCTGGGCTTTTATACAAAAAGTTTGTCAACCACTGTTCTAAAGATGTCATCTGGTTGGGTTATTCCTAAAGAAGTACCTGGAACCAAGAATCATATATTTTCCTCTTCTGAAGATTTTGGGTCTGCCAGAAGTAGTCTGTGGTCAGCGCTGTGATTTATGGTTGCCAGATACAATACAACGTGGGACAGACTTACACTAAAACATCTGTTGTTTATCTGAAATTCAAATTTACCTGGAGACCCTATAATTTATTTGCCCAACATGATAACCCTACTATGGTTTCATAAAACCAGGTTCAGTAAGGAGCCCCAAACTTTTTGAAAAGCAGGAATAGTTTTAACAAGGTTTGCATCTTTTTCTCAACATCTGCAAGCATTTGGCCCCACTGTTTTCTCTGCCTGGAAGGCTTTTTGCCATGTTTCCTGTCTACTCCCGTCCAGCTCTGAGTCTCAGAACGATATGAAGCCTTTATTGACTGCACCATAGGCCAGGTCAGCTGCCCCTTCTCTCTGATCTCATTGAATGC
The DNA here is from genome assembly GCA_028533085.1 of Varecia variegata. Taxonomy (NCBI): domain Eukaryota; kingdom Metazoa; phylum Chordata; class Mammalia; order Primates; family Lemuridae; genus Varecia; species Varecia variegata. The sequence continues at coordinate 138,020,361 of CM052436.1, read as the reverse complement.
TGTTAATAATAACAATAATAGTACCAAAAAGATGCAGTTGCTGATTTCTATGTGTGAGGCACTTGAGAACACATCAAAGGGCCAACAGTGGAGGAATGGACTTAAATCAAGGGTGACTTTTCATGAGTTAAATCACTGATGGGCACCTCTTTTGCCTCCTTTAATTACCCTGAACAACTGGGTCTTGTTCTCAGCTGATTAAGAAATTGGATGAAGTTTCTGGACTCTCTCTCTACCGCCACCCTCTGGGGCTCCTCCCTCAGCCTCCTGCACCCCGTGTTCCTCTGGCTGCTCTAGGACCCCAGCATCCCAGCAGGGCAGAGCTCCCAATGCGCTTACCTGCTGCCTCCATCAAAGTTAGTCCTTCCTGTGTCCCCGTCCTTCAAGTTCTCAGCTTTGGCTCCTCAGCAATAACAGGTGCTAAAAGATTTGCTGCAAATATTCATTAACTCGCCTGCTCTTGCTTGAAGTTCCTTGGCAATAGTCACAGGAGGTTGCACTAATCTAGGGACGAATATTCTGATTTTTTTAAAAACCTGACTCAGAGGTAGAAACTGGGGCTACAAATAAAGAAAGGGGTCATCGCCCTCCCTGCTCTGCCAGTCTCTGTCTGTTTGTCTCTAATTCCATTCCTTGCCCTTCTCTTGCTCTGCTCTCTGCTGGAAGGAGCTGACTCTTACAAACCACATTCCCCAAGCTTCCTGGCCAGGGGGGTCCAATGAGGCTCAGCCAGCAGGAGGCTCTGGTGGGAGAAGCCAAGGTGTCTGTCTCCCTCTCTGTTTGCCACAAGCTGTATCTCTGGTGCTGCTTGTGTCTCCACTGTGGCTCCAGTTCATGCTGGGCACCCCTGGCTCCTGGGCTCTGGCAACACCAGGGTCCTTCTGTTCCTCAAGCATCAGAGTGACAGTGGCTTCCTGTGGTTGCTAAACCCTGAAGTGCCCCCCATCCCAGTTGGGCTTTGAACCTTTCCGGCACCCTTCTAACTAGTTGCTTCTAGTCTGCTCTTGCTGCTGAGTTCTTGGCATGCTCTGCTTTCTTGTCTGGACCCTGACTGATGAGGCTACCCCTCAGGAAGGGGACGGAGACAGTTTGCCACTATCCCGCAGGTCAGTCCCGAGGCTGGGGGGAAGGACTGCTCTACATTCTCCCTAATCCTAATCCTACTTGTGTCCATTCTAGATTTGGATGGAGCAAGATAAGAAGAGAAGGATTAGGGAGGAAACACAGGGAGAAATGTCCCTAATATTCACTTATCACTTAAATGTCTAGAATTTTTAATTAATCCTTAGAACAATCCCTCAAGATATGTAGTATCATCCTCAAGGATTGAGGAACAATCATTTAAGGTAAGCAACAAGGAGCTGTTGCTTTGAAAGGTTGAGCTGCGTTTCCAAGGTTACCTGGCTGGTGAACCTGGCGCGATGATTTAAACCTAGATGGGTCTTTTCTACTCTGCCTCACTGACAAGAAAGATAATGTTTTTAAAGGCAGAAACTGGAATTCACAGAAATCAAATCAAGTAAAAAAATTTGCTCAACTTTCATATGATTCTGAAATAATTCCTCTCCCCTGGGTTTTTTCATATTAACATATGATAATGAAATTGATGTATTTTCTTCAAAACAAATTGGACTCACCTAGAGAGACTACTTCAGATGATACATACATGCTGTAAAAGTTAATGCCACATCTAGAAACCTTATTATCTCGTAGTATTTTATGATGCTATCAGGTGGCCCTGTGAGCATCTCAGGCAGTGTTCATGAAGCACGAGCAAACCAAGCTCCAGTTGACCATGAAATTAAGCACATTCTTAGCTGACCACTGGGGACAGGTCACTTACATACATTAAGAGTCACTCCAACTCCACGGGGACATCACAACACAGAGGGCCAGCGTGTCTACCTTTGGTATTGAGTAACGTTCTATTAATATAAGCTTTGTTAAGCTCATATGGACTCAATAATTTTTCTGCTGAACTCAGAGCCCCAAATAGGGACTTTATTATGTTTTAGAGTTCAATATAATCCTATAATTATTATGACATTTCATAGCAATTGAATAAGAGCAGATATTCTATTTTAATGTGAAAAAACAATAGAAGAATCTTAAACCAAATATGCAAAGAAATACTTAGTTTTAACAACCTAATTATTAAAAATAATATATTCCTACCATATATACACATAAACACAGTATGTAAACTAAAAATAACTTTAGAGGTGAATGGAGTATTAGAAATAGCCCAATATATGCCCCTACTTTATAAATGAAGATACTTTGAGCAAGGGAAGTCAAGGTGTATAAACAGGGCATGTGCATATGTACATACATACATATATATACATATATATATAGCATGTATATGACGTGTGTATTCATACACATCACACAAATGAATATAAACATACATATACAAAATACACGTGCACACAGAAAGAGAGGAGAGAGAGAGAATGAATGTACATCAATTAAAGTATATGTTGGCAGTGTAGCGGAAATCACCATCAAAACAGCAGGCATGAGAATTTGGGTTGGAAGGGAAGCTGACTTTGGACTGCTGAGACTTGAGAAGGTGAGGTCTGGATGAAGTGGGTTGGACAGGACCGCACAGCTCTGCAGAGAAAAGAAACAGGATGTGAAGAGGAGTTAATAAGAGAAAAGAGGGAGGACCAGAGAAAGAGGAGAATGAAGTTGGTGAGACCCATGATGGTCAAAAGAGTTTTAAAAGCAGACATTTTGGGTATTTAACTAACTTAATGTATTTAACATATTTGTGGTTGCTCTGATATAAGGACCCCCCAGAGACTCTAGCTTTCAGCCAAGATGTGTCTGTACGCAGTGCCAACCAGATGTGTGTGGGTCCGGGATGAAATCAAGGCAAAGGGGTCGATTTCCAGGAGTAGGCTGGCATGCCGCGGGGAGAACAGCCATAGGACATGACATTTGTGCAAGGTCAAGTGTTTGGCTGTGAACAGAAACTATGAGCAGAGGGCATGAGCCTGCAAACCGTGTCAAAGATTTAGAGACCTTGGGGAGACCTGAGGTCGGGGGCCTGAGCTGGCTGGTGGTCTGTGCACCTGCATGCACGGACATCCCATTTTGAATGCAACAGAGATCTTGGTGGACTTTGGTCTTCTGTGCTGCTGGCAGCAGAATCTGAGGGTGGTAGTGTTGTCTGAGATTTGAGGCTCTCTTGTGGTGGTCAGCTGAGAGGACAGCTATAATCCCAGTTTCCCCAGAGAGCTAACCAATAAGACTGAGAAGATTGATGGCTGGGGAGGGAATGCCTGCTGGGGGCAGGAAGGAAGATGTATCCTATGGGCTGGCTGAGGACAAAGGAGCTATGGAATTACTGCTCAATCACTTCAACATCCTAGAGCCCCAAACCCTTGCTTATTCCTCTGTTATGGGTGGTTAGTTACTATTATTTCAGGAAATTAACAGGATTTGTGTCCTACCAACCCAAATTAAGGGCTAAAAGCCATATGCTACTATCAGCAGGAAAAGGAGGGTAGAAGAAGGTAGATTAGATGCGTTTAAATAGAGTCAAAGTGTCCACCCCAGAGGACTGACTGAGAATGGCTGTCAGGTGCAGTGAGGGGCCACATTTGGAAGTCTAGGTTTACCCCAGAATCGCTGGGGAAAAAGGTGTCTGCTTATCTGGTTGTCTTCTCAACTGGCACATGCTCCTATGTCTCTGCCTGTCCTCCCTCTTCCCTGGGAGGGTTTGGTTGGTCAAAGTGATAGGAATTAAAAGAATAGCTAAGACAGATTTTTAAACACATATGACATAAACTTAATTCAAAGTAGCTTAAGTGAAAAGGGAATGTATTGATTCACACACCTGGAAAGTGCAGGTATGGAGACACCTTTAGATGAGGCTGAGACTCAGGCAGTAGAGCGGGCTGTCTCTTCTTCCAGCTCTTTCTCCATGCACTCTGCCAACTGTCTTTCCAGGAGAGGAAGATGCCTCCCAACACACCCAATTTTACCTCCTACTAACATAGCAACTCCTTGGGGGAATTAAGACCCTTCTATCTCCAAACATCCTTTACAAATCTGCAAATAGTCTTTTGATTTATATTTGAGACTCATCCATTCTGTAAGTACTTATTGAGCTCATTATGATCTTCAAAGCACTGTTTATGTGCTGTTCCAGGGGAAAAGAGTACTGTGGCTGAAACAATCTGGATCAGATGCTCACCTCCGTGAGATCGTGGTGTGGAGAGGACACTGAGATTGACAGTCCCAATCAGGCATCACAGACTGAGGTAGGGGCAATTTCCAAATGATACTGGTGTGTTGAACATGCAGAACAATTGATGCACCATACACCATCTTGCTTTTTGTTTTCACTCCTAATAAATTCCAGTACTGTAACCTCAAAGCCCACCAGCTGCATTTAAGCACTCAGACAGGAAAGAATGCCAATGCAGGTTTCTTTCTGGAACACCTCTCTCAATCTCTGATAAGGCACACACACAGGTGTAGAGCAGGCATGAGGAACATTACCCACAATCTCCAAGTCTGCAAACTAGGTAACTGTGTTGCCATCTTGGCAGCTGATCTTGTTTGCATTTATAAATTAAGTTTTTAATACTCACATTTATAGAGGTGATTTTTTTTTGGCATTTGACTTTTGTATCAGAAGCAAAATGTCATGGTATTTTTTAAAGTGCATAGATTTGAAGCAAATGCAAAGCAAGTGTCTTCTGGCTTGGAAAATAACCAGACTATACTCATCTTGAGATGGAATATAATGAGAGACCCGGAAGGTACTTACAGTTTCCTCTAACAGGGACCACACCTTCGCTTACCTGTTATTTTGAAATTCCAAATATTTTTAACACTGCATATGTCTGGAGGAGCATCAGAAATACAATTCACAATGCCTGAGAGATTCAGAAAACTTGAAATTTTATACAAAAGAGAACAAGCAATTCTTATAGATGCCACAGACTCTACGTCAGGGGTTGCTAAAGAAATAGCTTATTTATCTCACTGACTGTCAAAGAAAGTCATGTAGTCATGAACCTGAGTTAGGAGGATGATAGGAATATTCAGTGCATGATAAAAGAGGTGACACCCTTCAGCAACCCTGGGCAGTGCTCTTCAGGAACACTTGTCTCTCCGTCTTACATCTGCTTGATCACTTCTTTTTTTCCTTCAGTAGACTCTAAGCTCTGCAAGAACAGAGATCAAATGTTTCTTACTTACCTTTGAAACTCCAAGGCCCAACAAAATGCTTTGCACATGATGATGATGATGAAGACAACTAGCATTTATTGAGTGCTTATTATTATATTCTAGGTACTATATTGATCATTTAAAATGAATTAATTATTTTAATCATCATAATTTTCATGAGGTTATTATATTGTTATTTTCTCCTCTTGTTACAAAGAAGGAAACCAAGGCACAGAGAGCTGAAGTGATTTGTCCAAAGTCATATGCTGTGAAATAAAAGAGTTAAGACTGAACTCCAGGTAATCTGGCTCCAGAGCCCGAGCTCTAACGTTTCTGTGGAGTGGATGATGAGAGTCCCTCACAATCCAAGACTTTCACTTTTGTCTCATGAAGGAGTGGAAAAGAATGAGCCATTCTGGATCCTGCTATGAGCAGAGATCGGGGAAGTGAGCTACTCTTGGGACTCTCATTTCACTAAAACCAAACAGGTATATCAATGGTGGCTTAGTTAGGTGAAGATTCCTCTTAATTTTTTTAATTAAGAAGTTTTAAAATCAAAGTAACACATTGCTGGAAAGTAGTATCCTAACCCACCCCTCACAACCCCAGTCCTGCTTGGCAAACACTATTTCCATTTCTTTTTGCTTGTTTCTCCTGGTAGTTATCTTTACATGGGTGAAACTTGATAATCAAGATCAAATTTCATCTTTATTTATTGTCTCCTAAGATAATAGGGAAGGATTTAGCCCACTTGTATCACTCCTACCCCCTCATTTAGGTTTTTCAGCATTTTTAGATTTTCTCTGAGTTACCTTTCAATTTTAAGTAATACCCTAGTCTCTCATGGCTGATAAGATGAAGATACAGATACCCCTCCTTTTGTTTCAGCTCCTCTCTTCTTTTCTTCACCTAAACCTTTGCCAACTGTGCTTTCACTTTAATACGATTAAGTTGGATAAACTTTACATTTTGTCTTTCTTGCTGTATCCAGAGATAGAACTGAAAATTGCATATCAATAATCCCTATACCATGGTCAGTTTTATGTGTCACCTTGACTGGGCCACAGGGAGCCCAGATATTTGGTTAAACATTATTCTGAATGTGCTGTGAGGTTGAATCGATAGACTGAGTAGAGCAGATGTTCCTCCCAGATGTGGCCAGGCCTCATCCGATTCACCGAAGGCCTGAAAGGAACAAAAGGCCGAGCAAGAGAGAATTCGCTCTCTCAGACGGGCTGTTTGGGGCAGGAGAAGCAGTCTTGTCCTACCCTCAGCCCGGAACTTGCGCCATCTTCTCTCTTGGTTCTCAGCCCTTCAGACTTGCACTGGGACTGCACCAGTGGCTGTCCCGCATCTCCAGCTTGCAGATGGCACGTTGTGGGATCCTCAGCCCCCAAAATTGTGGGAGCCAGTTCCTTATAAGGAATCTCTCTCTCTCTGTCCATATATATATATATATATATATGTGTATATAAGTATGTATAAAAATATATATATATATAATTGGTCCTGTTTTTCTCTGGAGAACCCTGACTAATCTACCATAGTTATGTATATTTTTTGTTACTTTGAGAAATTATTCACTATGGAGATAATGTGTGTACTATTATTGTATTTCTAATTTTTTTTTTCCTGGAGTTTCACATCCTTACCCATTTTCTACTTAGCCTTTATCAAAATCTATTTTTTTCCCCCAGACTCTCTATGGTATCAAATTTTTCTGTTGACTTCCTGGGCCTTCCGGCTCCTGCTCTGAATTGTCTACTGTATACCTACCATCTCGGGACTTCCCCCCTAAGCTTTTCCTGTTCTGGACTCACTGTATTCTGGGTTGCATGCTTCCCTTTTCTTGGTCCTTTGTCTATATTGGTCAGGATAGACTTCTTTATGATGAAGTAGCAACAACCCACAACCTCAGCAACTTAGAGCCCAAAGTTTCATTGCTTACTCAGAGTGCATGTCCACTTCAGATTGGCCGTGGCTCTGCCGGGCATCTCCCCAACTCTGGGACCCAGCCTGGCAGAGCAGCACGCTACCTAGCAGAGGAAAATAGACCTTGGCCATGTTTGCACTGGCTCTAAAATATTCCACTTGAAACTAGCACATGTCATTTTCACGTACATCTCGTTGGCCAAAGCAAGTCACATAGTTAAGTCTAACTTCAAAGAAGGGTGGATAAGTACAACCCTACTATGTGTAAAAAGAGAAGAAAAGAACTAGTAGTAACCAGCCCTAATGACTCCTATACTCTTATATTTTGTTGAAGCACATCCTTAAGCAACTTTCCAAGGAAATGATACATAGCATATAGTAGAGAAATGTTCAAGCTCTTGCATGTCTCAAAATTCTGTGACAATTGTCACTCTCATAGGGAAGTAAAAGTAATGAGGGCACCTGCTGCTTGAGGTCATACTATGATCCACAAGGAGGAGCTGACCAGAAAGAAGAAGTAGAGTAAGCTTTGGGAAACTTGGGTCATTTATTGTCCCAAATGAATTGAAAAGATAGTAGATAGATTAAAACTTCTTTTGTTTGCTGTAGAAAAGCAAATTTAAGCTATTTTTTAGAGCAAAGATTGGGGAATAGGAAGGTTCTAGAATAACACTCTCCAATAAAACTTTTCATGATGACAGACTCTATAATGCGTACTGCCCAATATTGTAATCACTAGCTCAACGTGCCTGGTGAGCACTTGAAATGAGGCTCATCTGACTTAGGGAATTGTGGCTGGTGGCTATCATACCAGACAGAGCAGTTCTAGAGATCCCAGAAGAAATGCAGACTGTCAATAGGACAGTCTCGGAAATGACAATTTTACATTGCAGTCATAAAAAATCCTGGTGAGGAAAAAGATTAAGAGACCAACACAGGCCCTGACGAACTCACATATTAAAAAGGCACACACAGGATGTGGCAGGAGAGGACACAGCATAAAAGAATAGCAACAGAATGAATGGATATGGCCAAATGGTACCAGGTTTCTCAGTAAAACGTCTAACAACAAAAAGAGAAGGTTTGTTCTGTCTTTTGATAATGCAGAAAAAAAAATGATCAAGGATAAGATGAGGTCTGCTGCATGGAGCCAATAGTGTGAGCACCACTCAGCAGGAAGACAGAGGCGTGCCCTAATGCTGTGCTTATCCTCTTGTCTCCCAAGCAGAGTATCAGTTGGTTGACAGGTAAGGAGAAGACACTTGTAGGAAAGCTCCTAGGCCTTCTAATGGAATCAAGTTTTCTAGCCCAAACTTACGGCCATGATTCTCAAACATGAAGGTACCTAGAGTCTATTAACTATGCAGATGACCCAGGAACAACTCCCAGAGATTCTAACTTTCATTGAGTCTGGAATGGGTCTGAGGGATCATCACTGGGCAGGCAGGATGAGTGTTGAGAAATCACCAAGAATATGACTGTTTTAGGAGCCTATAGGGGCCACATGCACCCCCGGCAGGAATGCAGAAAGAAAATGTTAGACCTGGCCGGGTGCAGTGGCTCACGCCTGTAATCCTAGCACTCTGGGAGGCCGAGGCGGGTGGATTGCTCAAGGTCAGGAGTTCGAGACCAGCCTGAACAAGAGCGAGACCCCCATCTCTACTAAAAATAGAAATAAATTATCTGGCCAACTAAAAATATAGAAAAAAGTAGCCGGGCATGGTGGCTCATGCTTGTAGTCCCAGCTACTCGGGAGGCTGAGGCAGAAGGATTGCTTAAGCCCAGGAGTTTGAGGTTGCTGTGAGCTAGGCTGACGCCACGGCACTCACTCTAGCCCAGGCAACAAAGCGAGACTCTGTCTCAAAAAAAAAAAAAAGAAAAAGAAAATGTTAGACCTAACACTGGCATCTATCTTTTCCTCTAACAGAGAAATAAACTTTACTAATGTGTAACACATGAGTTGGCAGCAGCACTATATATAATTAATAAATACACATAAATTAAGAATGTATAGAAGCGAACAAGAAGAACCCAGTCTCGCCTTCACAGAGTTTACACACACTCCCAAGCACAGTTCACGTAGTATTGTCACCCTCACACCCACCCAATTAGTGGAAACCGGAGTGGGTTTTCTTTTCTCTGTTTTGTTAACAGGATGATCAGGTACGTTCAGTAAATGTTTACCAACTGAACGAACGGTAGATCTGTCATCATACAGGCATGACCTCAGAGACTTGTTATGTGATAGGGATACAGAGACTCTGAAAGTAAATGAAGACTTCTGAGACCTGGCTACTCCTGGCAGACTTGTGGGGCTGAGCCATCTCCTTCTGGCTCAGTCTCTCTTTCCTGTTTCTCTCTCCGGCCACAATTCACTTTGGAGACCAGGATCTGATACGTGATCCCAGCAGAGAACCCCCGCCCCATGCTAAAATGTCTCCTGCCTTTCCCCAAATCTGCCTGCCTTAGCTCTTGCTCTCAGCCAAAGGCACCAATCCCCAAAATTAACACACCAAAATGTTGGTGCTCTATACCTGCTCACGGTGAGTGCCATTCCGGGAGAAATTACTTATGAAAAAAGAAGCAGTTAAGGGTGAGAAACCTGCAGCTGAATCCAAATTTTCCAGAACAAATACTTTTATTAAAAGGGGTGCAGCAGAGAAAGATGAAGCTTTTCTTGCCTCCTTTGGTGCTTAAAAAAGAACAATCTTGAAATTAGAGGGCTGCAGGTTCCCCGCCCCCCTCCCCCCAGATTAGGAAACTGGCATACATCCGGTTTACACAATTCGTTAATACTCAAAATGCCAGAATGGGCCAGAGACAAAATTCGAACTCTGATCTTCAGCCTGAAGGTCCAGCTCCTTCCCACCTCCCTGTGGCCAGTGGGGTGGAGACTGCCCCAGGAAGACACATTGTCAACATCATCTGCCGTTGTCTCACAATCACACTCTCCCTCCGGTGGAAGCCAGTTACGAATCCAGTCACCGGTTCCAGCATCCTGAACGCGGCTATGATTGGTGAAATTTACCCTGAAGCACAGAAAGGGTGTCTGTCATCTCAACCGGAAATAAAATCCGAGCACGGCGAGCTTCCTAATTCAACAGCTCTGGAGCAGAAAGGAACCTCTCCACCGGTTTCTGTAGCGGCAACACCCTCTAGTGGGAAAAGCTGGCACCGCACCCCGAAAGGATGTGCACGGTGAGGGGCGTCACTCACCGCCCTCTGTACAGGGTGCGACACTGTCCCCGTCCCTGCCCCCACACGAGCTCCACTATGCCGCGAGAATAACTCAGCCTGTGTGTTGTTGAAAGGCCGGGTCACTTTCTCAAATGAAGACGTAAGAGCTTCCTTAAAGCCTCAGGATGTGTAATTATATCACTATCTCCCCCTTTTATTTTAAATCGTGCGTGTTTCCTACATTTCAGGGGGTTGTCTCCTTGCACACACAGATGCCACACACCACACACACGTCACAGAAAGTAACAGCTGGACCTAAGAAGCATCTGGCCCAGATATTGTAAACAGGCAAGACTGGGATTGTGGAAGTGTTTTATGTGGCCCACACAATGTTTTGCTTTTTATTTGCTATTTTGCTAAAGCGAATTTAAATGCTTTTGCACTCACCAGTTGCCCACGGTGGTTTTTTTTAACCACTTCCTGTTGTCAAAGGTGACCCAAGGCAAAGGCTTACATCCAGGTAATTCATTCGGGGTGGGGGAGGATCTAAGAAGGCAGCGAGAGGCTGGGGAGAGTGTGTCAATTATGGGCTGAACCGTCTCCCCCAAAATTCGAATGTTGAAGCCGTAGCCCTCAGTACTGAGGGCGTGACTGTATTTGGAAGTGAGACCTTTGAAGAGATAATGTAAAATGAGGTCCTATGAATGGGTGCTGATCCAGTATGACTGGTGTCCTTGTAAGAAGAGAAGGTTGGGACGCAGATGAGTACGGAGGCAGGACTATGTGAGGACATGGGGGAGGCAGCCACCTGGAGCCAGGAAGCCTGGGAATAAACCAGCCCTGCCAGCACCTTGATCTCGGACTTCAGCCTCCAGGGCTGTGACGATACATTTCTGCTGTGAAGCCGCCCAGTCTGTGGGGCTTCGTTACGGCAGCCCCCAGACTAACACGGGGTGGGAAAGGGGCGCCAGCACTGGGGGCAGCCCTGCGGGACCCGCTCAGAAAGCGCAGGGAACGTATCTCAGAATTGTGTCCCCCGAGAAAGGGGAAGTTAGGGCATTGGTCCTGGGACTGCTCCCCCATTGGCTGAGGGCTGGTCCCAGGAACAGGAACTCCCCTGCATTTTGATGGCCCGGTGAATAGTGGAGCAGGAACCCCCACGGGCAGAGAAGCAGCTAGATGCAGGCAGTTGCGGTGAAAGGTTTGCAGACTGTTGGGGGCAGCTGTCCACCTTCCCTACAGGTAACTCAGAGAGGGCCAAGGGGACACCGCTGAGCAGCGGTTGCACCTGCCACACTCTCATCTCACAGCTCACTGCTTCTCACACTTATACCCATCACACAGCTCCTAGGGTGACTCCTGCAAAAACAGCCCCTCCGCCATGAGCACCCCCCCACCCCCCAACCCCCAAAACTCAAATATGACTTCCTCCTCGCTATTCAGGTCTCGGCCCAAGCGGCTCTTGCAGAGAGCCCTTCTCTCACCACACCAGCCAGTGCTGCCCCCCCAGCAGGGTGCAGAGACTTGTCCAACCTATGTTCCCCACTACTCCCTCCATCCATGCGGTTGTGCCCACGGCACCGAACACCCCCAAGCCGTTGCGTATCGTGCTTTTTATATGCTGGTGTGTGTGCATCCACGTGATGTTTCTGAGAACAGTGTTTGCCGCATCTGTATAAAGCAAAGTACATGAAAGCTACCACTTTATTTTTTTCATTTGTCAGTCTGTCACATCCCCCTTGCCACGGCATGGATCATTCCTGTAGTGTCTGGGCAAAGCCAGTGATTATGCCCTTGTATTAAGTGCTGCTTTCTCAGCTATGACGCTTTTCTATGAGTTGCAGGAGGCCCTCAAACATGCGGTGACATAGGGCAGAAAGGGAATAGCACCCACGTTGTGCAAACTTGGCAAGCAGAGGCTGGAACAGCTGTGTGACGTGTCCCAAAGTCACTCAACAAGGTTGTGACAGAGCTGCACCGAGAGCCCAGGTCTCCAGGTTCCAAGCTTAGAGTCCTTGAATGCCCAGAAGGTGGTAGGAAACACAAACTCTCATTTTGCACGCAATGTGGGAGGACTGTGGAAAAAAACAGAGCATCACGTCTGGCTTCCAAGGAAATTCCCCGTGAGAACTTGACACTTTTGTTGGCTGGATCTTGCTCTCTTAATTGAAATTGTTTTGTTATTTGGTTAACAATGGTTTTCAGCTGCTGCTGTGCAATTAAGCTCCTTGCTGGCTGAAAAGAAATTATATGATAGTGTGCTCGAGTGGCTTATTCCTCCTCCCACGAAGACCCTATGGGGATATTTTTCTAAGGTTTGTCTTCCATCCAAATGACATCACAGATGAATAGTCAACTATCACTCTTGCAACCATGCCTAAGGCCACCCAGCTTCCCTCTTTGCATTTTTCCCACCCCACACAGCAGCCAGAGTGATCTTTGAAATTATCCGACAGTTCTTGTCACTGATTTGCTCAAAATCTCCCAGTAGCTTCCCATCGCAATGAAAGTCAAAGTCAAAATCATTACTCGATCTGCTCTCTGCCCTCCTCACCTCTCAAATCTCATCTGCTATTGCCCTCCTCGCTCATTCTGCTCCAGCCTCACTGGCCTCCTGTCTACTTTTTTTTAACATATCACATGTATGTGGGTGTGTGGGTGTGTGTGTGCAGGACCCTTTGCACTCACTCTTCAGTTTGCTGCAACTTTCTCCCAGGTTTGTACATGCCTGGCTCTTTGTATTTTTCAGGTTTTGGCTTAAATGTCACCTTTCCAGTGTGCTCTTCCAAGCAGAAAAAGATTTGGTTGTTTAGTTTGCTGCTAAATGCCCAGCTCCTAGAACACAATAAATATTCATTAAACCAATAGAATAAGTAATAAAGAGGGATATATATTTATTATTTGGGTCTTGTGTCATATATTTTTTAAAAAATAATTTGGATGAGAGATCTAAACTTATGCAATAGATAGATTATGACCCTCTCCACCATAAAAGTCTTTTTTAAAAATTTTTATTTTGAGATGGGGTCTTGCTGTGTTGCCCAGGCTGGTCTCAAACTCCTGAGCTCTAGCAATCCTCCTACTTCAGCCTCCTGAGTACACTGAGTACACTGTGAAACTCTTAAATACTTTTCTATCGTAGATAAGTGTGCGCAGTTCTGACACTGGCAGAGACAGCAGGATGGGCAGTGAAACTTCATGCTCAAATATTAGCAGTGATTACTCACTATAAATACAGCAAGTAAGAAAGACAAATCAGGTCTCAGTGGATACACAACCCTTTAAATTTGTCTTTTTAATAATCGGAAGTTGCATAATATTCTGTATCCAACTTCAGTCTCTCATATTGACTATTTATCAAGGACTTACCCTGTGATTAAACAAACAACAATGACCAAAAAAAATGCTCTTTGGAGTCTCACTGCTTTGCTTTGTGTTTCCTCAGAGCAGACCCTGAGAAAGGGATATGCCCCTGAGGGCATGTAACTTTCTCTGGGAGGTGATCTCGGGGAAAACAAGAGTAGAGGAAAGCTGGATGTGAGGGCGATCTGGCTGCGACATCTGTCACCCCATTGATCGCCAGTGTTGATTCGGCTGATCTGGCTGGCTAGGCGGGTGTCCCCTTCCTCCCTCACCGCTCCATGTGCGTCCCTCCCGAAGCTGCACGCTCGGTCGAAGAGAACGACCTTCCCCGATAGAGGAGGACCATTCTTCGATCAAGGGTATACGAGTAGCTGCGCTCCCCTGCTAGAACCTCCAAACAAGCTCTCAAGAGTAGAGGAAAGGAAGGCGGGCAATAGAAGGACCGTTAATATGCAAACTATCACTGAAGACAAATGGACCTGAGTCCCACTGGGAGCTCAGGAGGCCGGGTGGGCAATGCCTCCAGGAAAGGAAACAGCACGGTGGTCGGAGCAGCAGCAGAGGTGCACGCAGGGGCCGGCTGCAGGGAGGAGAGGAAACCACGTCTGTCAGAGAGAACTTCTGGAGACGTCCAGAGGTGATGTTCCAAAGGAGCCGCTCCAGGCAGGACAACAGAGCAGGGCAGTTCAGGTCCTGGGGAAAAGCACAGAGTCATCTGAGATGCATGTCCGTTCACATACCTGGCTATTCTAGACATGTGACTATTTCTCCAATAGTAGAATTTAACTTTTTCATGAGCCCCCATCCAGTTGAAGTCTCCTCGCCCTCTCACCCCAGTAATTTGCAGATGCTCCGAAGGGAAGTGGAAGAATCTGATTCTCTGGTTTGGGGTCCTGATGGCAAATTCTATGGGTCAACTTGGCTATGCCACGGTACACAGATATTTGGTCAAACGTCATTCCAGATGTCCCAGGAAGGTATTTTTAAATGAAATTAACATTTAAATCAGTAGACTGAATAAAGTATATTGCCTTCCGCAATGTGGGTGGGTCTCATCCAGTCAGTTGAAGGCCTCAGTAGAAGAAAAGACTGACCCCCTCATAGAAAGAGAGAATTCTGCCTGGAGCTGGCCTCCAGACTCCAGCTGCAGCACCCACTCTTCCCCGAGTCTGCAGCCTGAGGGCCTGCCCTGCAGGAGTTAGACCTGTCAGCTTCCATCATCATGTAAACCAATTCCCCTCTCTCTCTCTCTCTAAATATATATATATACACACACACACACACACACAAATACACAGGCCATATATATGCAGATATTATATACATATATGTATAATACAGCCTGCATGTGTGTGTATATATGTATCTACACATCCTATTGCTTCTGTTTCTCTGGAGAGCCCTGATAGGTGCTTATCATCTGTTTGCTTAGAAACCTTGGGACATCACTGTTCCCTCGGCCTCTGGTCACACCTACCTGCAGGTGGTAACACGGCAAGGCCGTCTGTGTCAGATATTACTCAGCTACTTCTGTGCCCCTAGACAAGGGATGAGCAGCACCAGGCTGTTGCCCCGGCATCTCTGGGACTCAAAGGGTCTCCAGGAGGTAAGTGAGCCTTCTCTTCCTGAGCACACCCCGGCAGCTGTGTCTACGGTGCAACACCACGTCACACTGAGCAGGGGGACTCTACAAGGATTCGCTGTCACCAGCCTCAGACCAGAAGGCTCTGGCTTAGAGTCCCCGAGTTTCTGTTCCCATCTCCCAGCCCCTTGCCAGAACTCTGCGGGGAGGGGAGTGGGCCTGCCACACACCTGGGAGGGAGCAGGTGGGGGCTGTCTCTGGGGCTCTGCCAGCAGATCCCTCTCTCCCCACAAGCCATCGGTTCCTTCCACAATCTTCAACTGCCATTTGTTCATCCTGTCCTCCTTCTCCTGGGTTTTGCTTCCTTGTAGGAACTTTGTTTCAAATTTTATTTTTCTTAGTTGTCACCTGACAAATTATAGTTTTATATATTTATGGGGTACAAAATGATGCTAGGATTTATGAATACAATGTGGAATAATTAAATCAAGCTAATTAATATATCTACCATTTTAAATACTTCCCCTTTTTTGTGGTGAGAACTTTTAAAATTTACTCTCAGCAATTTTGAAGTGCACATTATTATTTACTATATGCATCATGCTGTGCAATGTATCTCAAAGAAAATTTAAAAAGAAAAGCATTCCTCCTGTCTAATTGAGGCTTTGTCCTCTTTGATCACCATCTCCCCGCCCGCCCCACCCCCAGCCTCTCTGGTAACCAGCATTCTACTCTCTGCTTCTACAAGTTCAGAGTTCCCGTGTTTTGGATTCCACGTGCAAATGAGACCGTGTGTTACTTGCCACTCTGTGCCTGGCTTATTTCACTTAATGACTCTAAGTTCATCCATGTTGTCACAAATGACAAAGTTTCTTTCATTTGTTAAGGCTGAAGAGTATTTCATTGCGTGTATAGACTACACTTTCTTTATCCATGTATCTGGTGACGGACACTAAGGTGGATTCCATAACTTAGCTATTGTGAATAGCGCTGCAGGGAATTTGGGACTGCAGACATCTCTTCAACATACTGATTTCAAATCTTTTAGGTAAATACCCAGAACTGGGATTGGTGGATCATATGGTAGTTCCATTTTTAGTTTTTTGAGGAACCTCCATACTGTTGTCCATAATGGTTGTAATAATTTGCATTCCCACCAACAGTGTATGATGGTTCCATATTCTCCACATCCTCGCCATGATGCTGAGGTTTTTTTTGTTGTTGTTGGTTTGTTTTTTTGTTTTTTGTTTTTTTTTTTTTTTTGAGACAGGGTCTTGCTCTGTCACCCGGACTATAGGGACTCTATAATCCCTAGAGTGCAGTGGCATCATCATAGCTCACTGCAACCTCAAACTCCTGGTTCAAGCAATCCTCCTGCCTCAGCCTCCCAGAGTGCTAGTATTACAGGTGTGAACCACCGTGCCTGGCCCATTTTTTGATATACCTGTAAGCCATTTGTATGTCTTCTTTTGAAAAATGTCTATCCAGGTCCATTGCCCATTGCCCATATTTTTACTTGAATTACTTTTTGCTTTCTATAGAGTTAATTCGAGTCCATTATATATTTTGGATATTAGCCCCTTACCAGACATATGGCTTGCAAATATTTTCTTCCAGTCTGTAGGTTGCCTCTTCACTCTGTCGGTTGTTTCCTTTGTTGTGCAGAAGCTTTTTATTTTGATGTAATCCCACATGTCTATTTTTGCTTCTTTTGCCTGTGCTTTTTTTGTGCTAGTTCCTTTGAATTTCTCATCTTTGAAGGAGATAAATTTTCCTGAGCCAGCTACAAAGAAGGGTGTGTTTCAGGTGAGCAGGAATTTTTCTTTGGCTCCAGTTTTTGTATGTGAGTTTGTTTAGCCTTTACATCTTTCTAAGCAATGAAAATAAATGGCTATGAGGCTGTTCGTATTGTAAATTCTCTCTTTTCTTCCATTACCTCAGTGACAAACTGCTGCCTGCAAATATGGCTGTTCCATGTGATTCTTTGCTTCAACTTCCTAAATTCCTCAGATTGAAATTGAATGCAGGGCAACTTCATGTGTCAGCTTGTATTTCTGTTTCCTAACTCTACTCCCAAGGAATTTATGTTTTTCATATCAGTCTGCTTCCTCAGCTTTAAGAATTATCCTCTCTAGACTTTTCGTGATAGCTATATTTCTTAAGATAACCGGCTTCCCTCCACATACATCCTGCTCAGCCTCTATCTCTTTGGTCTTCCCTTCCATCTAATTCATAGCTGAGGCTTCATCAACCTCCTCATTTCACTGAAGGTGGAGTTTCTATTTCTATTTCTTCAGGTGACTTTATGCCCCCATGTTCAAACCACACTTCTCCTATGTCTCTTATGAGTTCATTACCTAGTCTGAGAGGGCAGGAAAAACTGGCTCTGCCCAATCAGGTATTTTTCTGCTCCTAATTGTTTATGATTGAAAACTCATGCCCTGAGTCTTCTGGACTAAGAAGTTCCAAAGGTCAGGTTCCTGAACCTGAAAGGCTTTTCCTCTCGAAACTTCTGTCTCTGCAATGCATTTCAAAAGTCTGCTTTAAAACTCCAAAGTCAAGATTTAACTTTTATGTTAACTTGAAATGTGCCAAACAGCCATATCATAAATCAGTGGATGCTTCAGCTTACCTGGCATGGCAATAGATTTATAAAATTATTTACTGAAGGAAAAAAAAAAACACCAGTTAACAACTAACATATCAAATTATTATCCTACTATACAAGGTAAAGGTAATAGCTCAGAACAAATACACTAAAGCACGGCTAACTATCTTTATTTATGGGATAGTGACTCATTAGGGGAGAAATAAAAAATACTATAAATAAGTGCCAAGTAATTGCAAGGACAGCAATTTGGCAAATAATCTTTTAACCATCTTTCTAACCCGATCAATCTCTCACTCTCGTGCGCACTCTCTCTCCCTCCTTCTCTCATTCTCTCTCTCTCTCTAAAGTTGTGTTATGATTTAAAACAAATTCCTGCATTTTATCTCCAATTTCTCAGTGATTTGACCACCATGTCAGATTTGTTTACACAAGAGACGTGGGAAAATAGGCTATGGCTTTGTCAGAGGCAGTATTAGTTAGAAATTGTTAATAATATACATAAAATTATTTTGGGGATTCTGCTCTTAAGATATGCATTACATTCCTCCTTTCTCCCAGTAAAATAGTATTTCCAATACCTACAAACTGGATTAAAGGGTCTATTTAGAGCCATACTATTATAGTAATTTCTTGGTGGCAATATTAGCCAACACTTATTAATATTTTTAAATGTTATTCTTTCTCTGACACAGACCTGGAGGTAACTTAATCTTGTTTCTCTTTGCACTATCTTCTCTGAAAAACAAATTCTGAGAAGTTGTTTATGTGTATATGCAAAAATTTTCTTTTATTCTGTTTTGTATGAAATATCATAACCTTTCCTGCAGAACACATTGTAACTGTTTATCTTTGGTCTGTAAGTTGTGCAATGACCTGTGCCTAAAGCAATAAAATTCTGACATTTAGAAAGAGTCACATATCTCAAATGGCTTGTTTCATTTTCTTTTTTGGTCTAAAGGAATCCAAGGTGATCCAGCAGCTTCAGATGGTTAGACATGAATGGCAAAGCAATGTCAAGGGATTCTACATCCACAAAACAAGGATCTGAGCTAAAGAAGTGCATCAGGAGACAGAGTCAGACTTTGAGCTTGTCAAGCACAAAGAATACAAAGCATCGAACCAGAAGACCGGGATCATGAAGCTTCCAAATTTGTTAACCAACCTGGGCATTTTTGGGTTTTTTTTCTCATTGCAAAACTGAGGGAAGTTGTATACCTCTAAAAGAGAACTAGTTCAAAGGAAAGTTCACATTTGGAAGACATAATGCAAAATGTGTAAAATATACATCACCTGTCACTATTAACAAAACATTACATTTGATTTAAAACCACATACAAAGCATTGAATCTCTTTGTTGTGTCTTCAGTTTATCCCTGGCTTAGGATGGCATCTCTAGAAGCACAGTTTGAAACTAGCAGGCTTACTAGGGGCATGTTCTCAGGAAAAACCCACGGGATGTAGAGAAACAGAGTATGACAGAGGGAGAAGCCCACCCGAGATGTGATTTCCACTGAAGTCTAACCACAGCCTGATCCCATGGAGAGTTCCAGAGTGTGAATGACATCACAGAGTCACCTTAACTTGAGGCAAAGGGACCTTTTGTATCCTTACAGTGACATCTGTCACTGGCTATGGGGGAGGTGGGAACACTATAATGTCCCAGGCATTTCCAGATGAGGCAGCTTCATCTGTGATGGACAACTCTCCCATGAAGGGTACAGTTGTGAGCTGTCAACAGCCAACCCGCCCAGCAGGGGAAAGCATGCACCAGCTGGGGACCTTGCCCCATCTGCACGGGGCACCAGCAGCACCCACTGTCTTCTCCTTATTCACATGAAACATAGACTGGTACCCAGAGCTTTGTCACATGCATTCCCTATGTAGAACCAGATTCTTTGCTAGTCTCCTCAAAGCCTTCAATGACAAAACCAGCAGCAGCTTAGTTTAGATTAACTAGAAATAAGCTTTAAAGTCACCAGCTATGTATTGTTGAATAATGTCATTCACAGCCTAAAGTTAGACATGAAAATAATCTTTGCCCCTTGTCTTTACAGCCAGCTGACATTTATTGAACTTCTGCTATGTGCCAGGCACTCAGCTAGTTACTTACACACGGTATCTCATGTTATCCTTCAAAGATTCTGTGAAATTGGTAAAAATTGTCTTCCCTCTGCCAATCTTTTAATTTCTTGGTTCAAGAAAACTGAGGCTCACTTGAACAGTATTCATTTTGGAGACAGAACTGAAAATTTTAATGCCCCAAATTATCACAATTTGAGGACCCCTTTGAGATCCCTAGTTCATACTTAGGGAATATTGAAAATTATCCTTGGTAGTTCAAGTCCATAAACAAGTAATTTGTATATATTTATATATAATATAAAATTTAAATCAAAAGCATGTTCTCTTTTACAAATGGTATTTGAAAGTTCGTATTTCTATGTTTTACCTGGGACCTATTGAAGAGCAGAGCAGTAAGACTTGGTCCCTGCCTTCCGTGAATTTAAAACAAGTAGGAGTTACTGGTGGTGCAAATGTTTCCTCATTAATGGTTGTATCCCCAAAGATAGCCAAGGAATTAACTCAACTTGCCTTTGCTGAACACCTACTATGTGCCAGACCATGAACCAGGATTAGAGGTAAACACATAAAGGAATAATCACAGTCCCTGCTTCAGAAGGGTGTATGGTTTAATGATATGCTTTAACTATTCAACTTTTTGACTTTTAAGACTATACCCTAAAGTCTAATCTCACTTCCACCTCAATGTTGTGCTTAATCTGCTCCCCAAAGGACAGGAGTGCAGACAGCCCACAGGCGACACTGCTCCGCAGCTCATTCCTGTGCAGTGCATCAAGTCCGTGCTAGAGAATAAAGGCTGACGTTGGTCCTGCTGGGACCACATCAGATAAAATAAGAACTAAATTAGATATTTTCACTTTGATAAGACAGAAAAAGCACATTCCTAGAGGACAAGGTTAGGTATCAGTCATAATCTGGAATAATCTGAATTGCAATAGTTGCCATTTGAAATAGATACATTAAATTTACTGGAATAAAAACCTCAATCATGCTCTGCATTTCAAGTATCCTAAACTGCAAACGCTAATTTAATTTTGAATATCCTCCCTCCTCCATCATATTCCATCCTAATTACAGCCCAGATATCAGGGGTCATTTCTTTTTCTGAACTGAGTGGGGATTTATCTGTTTATGACTAAGGACATGGGTCAATTCTGTCACACATTAGAGAATTTGTTTGTGTATATCTCATGCTTTATTTCTCCTACCAGAGCTCTGTCTTAATCTGTTTTTGTTGTTATAACAGAAAACCACAGACTGCGTAATTTATTTAAAAAAATAAGTTTATTTAGCTCATGACTCCAGCAGTCTAGAAGCACGGTGCCAGCCTCTGGTGAGAGCCTTCCTGCTGGGTCACAACATGCTGAGAGGCAAGAGCAGGAGAGCCAGAGAGGGCTCACTTTTATAACAAAACTACTTCCACAATAACTAATCCATTCCAGGGAGACAGACGTTAATCTATTCATGAGGGCAGAGGAATTAATTTACTAACACATGAACTTTGAGGGGATATATTCAAACCACAGCATCACACTCCTGGCCCACAAAATTCATGTCCTTCTCACATGCAAAATGCATTCATTCCATCCTAGTATACCCAAAGTCTTCACTCATTCCAGCAGCAACTCAAAAGTCCAATATTCAGGGTCTCATCTAAATCAGACATGGGTGAGATTCAAGGCTGATTCATCCCATGGCAAATTCCCTCCAGCTATGAGCCTGTGAAATCAAAACACGTTATCTACTTCCAAAATACAATGGAGGCACAGTCATAAAATAGACATTCCCATTCCCGAAGAGGGAAAGAGGAAAGAAAAAAGGAGTAACTGGTCCCAAGTAAGTCCTAAACCTAACAGGGAAAAGAACATTAAATCTTGAAGCCTCAGCATGACCTTTCACTCCATGTGCCACCTCCTAGACACACTGGGGGGGTTAGAACCCCAAAGCCTCAAGCAGCACCACCCGTCTGGCTTTTCTGGGCTCAGCACACACAGCACTTCTCACAAGTTGGAGCCTCATATGTGCAGTTCTCTCAGGCTGGCGTTGCACACGGGTAGCTCCATAGTTCTGGGGTCTACGATGTGGCCTTGCCTCTGAATCTCCACTAGGCATTCCCCTCGTGAGGGTTCTCTGTGGTGGTTCCAGCTATAAACCCACATTTCCACTCAGCATTGACTTACTATGGGCTCTCTATGGTGACTTCACCCCTGCTACAAGTCTCTTCCTGGGCCCCAGGCTGCTAGAGACATCCTTTGAAATCCAGGTGGCGGAAGCCATGCCCCCACAGTTCTTGCATTCTTCATACCTGCAGAATTAGGACCACGTGGACACTGTCAAGGTTTACAACTTGCACCTTCCAGAGCTGTGGGTTGAGATCCGCCTGGGGTGGTCTGAGCCACAGCTGGGGTGGCCAAGGTGTGCTGCACCGGAATTCAGGGAGCAGAGAGCTGAGGTGGTGTGGGCAGCGGCCCTTTTCCTGCAACTGTTCTGCCCTCCTAGAGCTCTGGGTCTGGATGGGATGGGCAGCCTCAAAGATCTCATTAATGCCTTCTGGACTTTTCTCCCATTGTACTGATGAATAGCCTCTGGCTTTGTTGTATCTATATAAATTTCCTTATCAATTGGTGGCTTGGTCACACCCTTGGTGTGCTCTGCTGAAAATGTTCTTTCTTTCTCTGCCACATGGCAGGCTGCAAATTCTCCAAATCTTTCTGTTCTGCTTCCTTTTATTTACAAATTCTGTCTTTAAGTCATTTCTTTCTGCTCTTATTTTACTGTAAGCAGTTAAAAGTAGCCATGCAGCTGCCTAAATGCTTTGCTGCTTCTATATTCCTTCCACCAGATATTCTAGTACATCACTCTTAAATTCCGTCTTCTGTAAAGCCCTTGAGTATGCATGCAGTTCAGCCAAAGTCTTTGCTACTTTATAACAAGGATGGCCTTTGCTCCAATTTCCAATACTGATTCCTCAGTTCCAAGTGAGACCTCATCAGAATGGGCTTTACTGTCCAAATTCCTACCAACATTCTAATCATGACCACTTAATCTCTAAGAAGTACCAGCCTTTCCCTAGTCTTTTCTTCCAAACCCTCACTGGAATTGCCCTTAATGTTCTGTTCCTGGCAATACAGGTTTAATATAGTCTGCTCCTCCAAATTCTTCCAGCCTGTACCCATTACCCTTACCCAGGTCCACATTTTTAGGTATTTGATGTAGTGAGATTCCCCACTTCTTTTTATCAATTTTCTTAGTACATGTCCTATTACTATAACATAATACCATAGACTGGGTAATTTATAAAGAAAAGGGTCTGCTTAGCTCATGGCTCTGGAGGCTGGAAAGTCCAAGAACACAGCACCTACATCTGGTAAAGGCCTTTTTGCTCCATCACAATGTGGTGGAGGGCATCACATGGCAGGAGACAAGAGCAAGAGAGTCAAAGAGAGCTCACTTTTGTAACAAAGCCACCCCTGGGATAAAAAACCCACTCCCATGCTAGTGATATTAATCTACCCTCATTAATCCATTAATTCATTCTTGATGATAGAGCCAACATTAATCCATTCATGAGGGCAGAGGGATTAAATTTTCAACATATAAATTTTTGGGGGGCACATTCAAACCAGAACAATCTCCTTCTAGATTGTTCAGCTGCTTGAAAGCAAAATATTTGTTCTGACTGGTCTTTGCCTCTTCTGCAGCACATGGAAGGCATTCAATAAAACATAATTGAATGGCGGGCCGATAGACAAAGGATGGATGACTGTATGTATGAAAAACATTGCATTCTCTGCTAATATTCTCTTGGGGCAGACGAATGCTATAAAGCATGATTTGACTCACCCAGAGCAGAGACTAAAGGGAGAAAATCCTAGGGGTAGAGCAGTTGCCAGCAGGAGAAACTACTGGCAGAGGACGTAAGTCTTTCAAATAATGTGTTTAGGGAATTCTTTCTGAATTTTTTCTCAATTGCAGGACCGCAGTCTGGGCTTGGGATTTTCTCACACACATACTAGGAGCAACAGATTGTCAAAGAAAGAAAAAAAAAGCCAAGAAACTCATATATTAAACAGAGCCCTCCATCACTTGGGCTGCACAGTAGGGAGCATCGTTCACCACACTCCTGTCTCACTGTTGCCCCTGACATTCAAAACCCTTTCAAGAGATGATAATTAGAGATAAATATGGAAATGTAATTTCCCTGGGTGATTGTGCTGGATGTTTACACTTTGGCTTCTCAACATCTATTGACCCCACAAGAGACAGCTTCACTATCATTTGGAGATTCATTTCTCCCCAACTTTAGCCCACAGACCCTGGAGTCAAGGTGTAATATACGATGCAGGCCTAAAACCACGGGTGCACCACATTCCCTGGGCATTCCCTGGGCTATAGTGATTTGCTCCAGGGTAGGCATGTGACCTAGGCTAGTCCAACCAGAATGATGCTTAGAACTTTTGCTGGCCATTCTAAACAAAAGCATTCACTCTTTTACTGGAATTGAACCTAGAAGGAAATAGAGCCAGATGCTGCTAGCAGCCGCTTTTGGGCTACAAGTGAAGAGCCTTTCTGAAAATATAGCTGCCACACGATGGAAATGGGAATGACTTGGTGCTGCAGCCCCTGCAGCACCGAAAGCCAAATTTCTCTCTGGACTTTTCTTCTACATGATCCAATAAATTCCTTTTGTGGTTAAAGGCAGTTTGGGTTTGATTGTCAACTACAATCAAGAGACTTGAGAAAAGATACCAAATGCCTTGAAAGAGGGGTTATCCAATGACTTGAATTCACAACAAAAAGTAAATAACTACAGCACATAGTGTTGCTGTCTCCCCTCCCGCCCCAAATCCCCAATTCTTATTATGTCTGCAACTCCAGGCAGGGGTGAGAACTGAAACTTCAGTGGGCAATGATCATATCTGCTGATGACTTTCCATTTCAATCGACCATCTATCTGTCTGAGGACATCCTGTGATCACGGGAGTATGGTCACTCCATGCATAAGTCAGGATGGAAAGTTAACGTCCCCAGAAACAAACTCCAGCCAGTGAGGGAATGGAGCTGGCTTTCCCTCCATGGGACCACGCTCAGGTGGGTTTTACAAAGCACATCTGCTGCAAAGAAGACCTGCTTACCCACTGTTAACTAACTCATTGCTCTCCCTCCCTCCCGTCTTACCTCTTCCCTCTTTCACAGTGATACCTGGAAAGTAAGAAACTGGCACCCTAAACTTTATCTCGGGGTATGTTTTGAGGGGAACCTAAACTAAGAAAATGATTGATAGAAAATTGTTTCTAAAGAGCAGCAGGGGGAGGTGGAGAGAATACTGCAATGGGAAGCGAGTACCATGGGAAAATGCAAGACAGACAGAAGAGATACTGGAGCTATTTCCCATAACGAGCAGCCCACAGCACAATTATTAGAAGGCAGAATTAATCTTTGTCACCAAGAGCCTTCCCTTCTCCATCATTATGAAAACAGCATGAGATCTGGAGTACTGAGACTTTTGGCTCTACCGTTTCCTGTTAGTGTTAATCTTCAGCAAGTGACCTAACACTTTTACACCTTGTTTTCCTTATCAAGGGATAATGATACCTATCGTATTGAGTGGTTTTAGGACAAAGAATAAGAGGGAAATGTTTTGTAAAAGATAAAGCATAGGCAAAAGCAATTGTTTTTTGCTTTTGAGTACAGAAAAGGCAGCATTTCTGGACTAAACCCACACCTGAATGTAGAGGAGAAAATCACAAAAAAGTCCCAAATCAATACATGTTGGCATGGATGTGGAGAGACAGGAACACTCATACACTGCTGGTGGGACTGTAAACTAGTGCAGCCCCTATGGAAAGCAATATGGAGATTCCTTAAACAGATTCAAGTAGACCTTCCATTTGATCCAGCAATCCCATTATTGGGCATCTACCCAGAAGAACGTAAGTCATTCTACAATAA
>CM052436.1:137903694-137993972 GCA_028533085.1 Varecia variegata | reverse complement strand
CTCGGGGGAATGGGAGGGACATGGGCAATATAGCTAACCAGAACTTTTGTACCCCCATAGTAAGCTGAAATAAAAAAAAAAAAATTAAAAAAAAAAAACAAAGAAAATGCAAAGTGAAAACATTCTACCCCAGGAGAGTATTGGGACATGAAAAAGGGTAAGTGCATGATACAGATGTGATTACTAGTTTATGCTGATCCCTCAAATAAGAAGTATTTATCCAAATCCATCCTCTACAAATACTGCAAAAATCTAATTGGTTTTAAAAGAAGATGGTGAGTGTAGTTCTTTGAACATATGAGAAAGGTCTCAGCTGGATATTTTGGTAAGGAAAAGGCAGCAGTAAAAGTGTTTTATGGCCCTAGAAACTTAACTAATTTGGAATCAGAAGTTTACTGCTTCACCAATATTTATGGGATTGCAAATTTATCTAGGAATGTGTTTTTGTCCCCACACGCCCAAAGTTATTAATGGGCCAGCTGCTGGTTATTAATCTTCATTTCCTAAAACAAAACTAGCCCTATCTTTCTTGCAAAGTGTAGATTGTACACACAAACCACACCCTGGGAGCCAAATTAACCTTGAGTCAATAGCCCGTTCGAGCCAAGAGTTGTGAGCAAAAGTCATACAGAACTGTACGTCTAGAGTTGTGGTAATGGAACCGCATTTCGATGTAGGAAGGTTTTGGAGACGCTCTGTTTTTTCATTTAGCAAATAGCGTAGCTTTACATCTTGGTTTTGGTTTTTGTTTTGTTCTTATTCCATTCTCTTTTTGCACAAATGTTTCCTCTCTTAAAAATTGGGCTTCAAAGTTGAGCCACGACCACGTATTGACAGGTGAGAAGCAAAGAAAAAGTTATTATAAATGGGAATAGTAATAGAATGAATTTGATTGTGGGTATAACATGTTTTAAGAGGTTTGTAAAGTGTTTTAGTCACCATTTTACCCCTATCTTACTAATATGAAACTGAGACTCAGAAAAATTTGGTGATATATCCAAGGTGATACAGATCATTAGTTGATCAGCTGAGATCTGAACTCAGTTTATTCCAGGGCTCTGCTCTTAATCATGCTGTCTATATCACCTACAAGAAATAGGCTAATTGATTTTAATAACTCATGTTGGCCAGGAACGGTGACAGAATGCAGTAGAAAATTGCTCAGACTTTCACTGTGCTTTACCAGAGTAGATGGTATACAAATTAAATTTGAAAGTGACTCATTGTAACCAGTCATCCACCACTAGGTGGTAGGTCTTGTGTTTGTCACTGACAGTCTACCAGATGCCCAGAGTGAGGAGTGGCTCCAATTACATGAAATGAGGCTGTGTGAGGTAGGAGGCAGCAAAGGAAGCTTCAGATATAAGCCCAAATTCTCTCTCATCCACCAATCTGGAGTTAATATTTAATTCTAGTAACATTTTGGTTTCCTTTTAAGCACACTTAACATGGCTATTGTCTTATTTGGCTACATGGAGAGTCCTGTCCTTTGGAGCTCAATGTCTCCAACAGTGTTTCATTCATCTGAGAAATACATCAGGGCAGGCAACAAGAGAGACATGGCCCTAGTACTTCTATGCTAACATTGCAGTTCTAGTGCTGCATTCCTTTTTCACACCTACCTCTGGACTGATATGTGCCTCTCTAAGATTGCTCAGTGAAATGGAATTTCCTCACAACAGGAAACACCACACTAAGAATATTTACAAAAAATGTAAACCCAGCTTAGAATTCCACTTGCTAGGGATTGACAAGAGATCCAACATTGTCCACTAGTGGGTCTCCCTCCCTAGGTAGTACCAGAGTCCCAAGGAGGTTAATTCAGTATAAGTAATTTAAGGAATGGTTTGTTTGTTTTGGTCTTTACTGCACTGTAGTCTCACTGAAGCATTTACTGTTCAAGGCCATTTGGTCCACTCAGAAGCCTCAAATGCCCCCATCATTCAGGTCCTTTATGTTCAGATTAGCTACTGGACATTAGATGTTGCAGAGTTTATGATAACTCCGTATCTTAAAGGACCTGACCTCTCCTTGGGTGCTACACGGGTGCAGAATACTGGGCTACACTGATCTCAGGACTAGCCACCTTCACTTTCTTGCCTTAGTCTTAGAAACTCTAAATCTCTCCTAAAATGAGGCAGAAACTACTTTTAGCCCTTCCTTTCTCAGGCAAAAGAATACTTAATTTAACTTCCTCCTGGGAAGCCCTTGGGAAGAAGCAAGGAAACATGGCTCTTATTCTTTCATGATAAGAGTACAAGAAATAAATAAATAAAATAATTTTTCAATTCTATTCCCTTGCTACATCTATTTCTAGCAGGTTTCATGGACTTTTCTTGCCTCAGGGTGGGGATGCAGCTACAATGTGTATTTCATATATTTTATTTTACTCTGTGGGTGATTTGTCAATGAACAGGGAGTGGACAGATCTGCCAGATGCAGTAGCAGAGGTTGTGCACTGCACAACCCTGAGGTACCATTCATGGAGATTCATGCATCATGAGGGGGATGATGCCCCCTTGGTTTGTGAGCACATAAAGGCACACTCATTCATGTTCTTTTCAGGCTGTTCTGAGGAACACAGGGAGTCTAAAAAAGGCTTTTTACATTATTTTCACCAAGTAGATGTTCATGGAGATTAATAAAACCTTTTAAAATGAAAATGTCAATGACTATAAACAACTCACTTGAGAGAAAATACATTAAGATCATTGTTGCCCTTCTGACCAAACAAAAAGTGCAGACTCAAGTAATCTTGAAATAGCATATTATTCTGTCAAATTAGTAAATATTACTACCAATAATTACAAATTAATGTCTCACTCAATATAAAATGGACTGGCAATATAGTTCTTATGCATTTTACTTCTGCTATACCAGGTTTCTAGAGTGAGGCTGCTGTGAATTTCTTGAGATAGAGTAAACTCACCAATTATTGATAGTATCTTATCTTGATATATAATCTTTTTGGAATATGATATATGGTAAAAAAAAAATGCCTATTCCTTTTGATGTAGTGATTCCACTACTGGACTAAATACTTTAAGAGAAGCGAAACAAACAGAAAACATCCATGTGAACAATGAACACATTACTTATTATCATCCCAGAAAAGGAGCCATCAAAATGTTTAATACTGGAGAGAAATGGGTAAGTTCATTGTGATCCACCCAGACAATTTTTAATGCTAAACATAAAAATCATAAGCTAACAAATGAAAATAAATGACTTCAAATATGTAATACAAAGGTATGTGAACAAAGTTGGGAAAGTAATTTGCAAAATGAAATAGTTATATTTGAAAGGTGGAAGTATGGCTGAATCTTCTTTTGAAAACATTTTAAATATTTCTATGTTATTTTTTCTAATTTAAAGTTTCTTTTACAAAATAAATACTTGAAAGAAGTTTAAAAGTTAAAATAGCACACCATTTTAAAGAGGAAAAACATTCTCTACTCAACCCTTCCTACCTCTAATGCCCACTCCTCAGAGAAAATCACTTGCAACTTCTTCTACAATTTACTTCCACATTTTTCTGTAAATACTTATCTGCTACTTACTGATTTTACAGTTTCTTCTATTATGTGTTTTTATGAAAAATGAAGATTTGACTCTTTTCCATAATCCCCATAAAAAACACACAAGCACACTGCCACCCACCCCCCATCATTAGGGAATAGTTACATTGCACTTCTTCTTTAAATCAATCTTCAGTGGTAGCTATGTAAATACTGTTCACAATTAGCTCTTGTCATATTCTGCGACTTCATTGCCTTCCTTTGATAACTTTTTGATTTCCCTGGATTTAATCATTGCCTCATTTTGTTGTTGTTTTTGTTCACTTATGTTCTACACTGGTCACACAAAATACAACTTTTCCCACTACTACCTACTTACTATGCAATAACCAGGTATCTATCCAAAGGAAAAAAGACATTCTACAAAAAAGACATCTGCACTTGACTGTTTATAGCAGCACAATTCACAATTGCAAAGATGTGGAAACAACCCAAGTGCCCATCAATACATGAGTGGATTAACAAAATGTGGTATATGTATACCATGGAGTTCTACTCAGTCATATAAAATGATGAACTACCTATTGTATTATCCTGGATGGAGCTGGAGCCCATTCTTCTAAGTGAAGTATCGCAAGAATAGAAAAACAAACACCACATGTACTCACCATAAAATTGGTACTAACTGATCAACACTAATGTGCACATATGGGAAATAACATTCACTGGGTGTCGGGCAGGTGGCGGGGGCGGGGGAGGAGGTGATGGGTAAATCCACACCTAAGGGATGTGGTGCGCGCTGTCTGGGGGATGGGCACGCTTGTCAGGTGGCACAAAAGCAATTTATGTAACCAAAGCATTTGCATCCCCAAAATACTATGAAATAAAAAAAAATTTAATTTAATTTACAAAAAACTTTCCAAGCAACCAAAAGTAGGACAAATCAAGCACAACTAAAGCCCTTCCTTTTCTGCCTGATCATCAAGACAATACTAAAACATTACAGAAAGTTTGGAAAACAATGGGAAAAAATACTAATAGTCCTGCCCTTCAAATACAGCAACTCATTGCATTTTTAATATCCCCTTTCAGTTTTTAATCTATTTGCATATATAATACACTAGATAGCTAAAATTTGAACATGAACAATAAATATCTTGCTTATTAAACTCACAACTTAAAACAGTATAAATATATGTTGCTATATTACTTTATTTAATTATTTTTAAGAACTGCTTAATATTGCTCAGAGTTCTGTGTGTCATTACCCTACTAATAGGTGACAGTAATGATGAATAGCATTTATTATCGTCAATCCTGGGCAGACACAGAGAGAAAATGATATATTTTTGGTTTTCTCCTCCTTCAAATTCTGCCAAATACCACTTGTCAGCAAAACAACAGTGAAATGAAATACATATTCAGGTATTTGATTTTGAGTTGCTGGAGATTTTTGGTAGATCTGATCCTTCACATGATGAATTTACTGTCATTAGCAAGACTTGAGTCCTTTGACCACACAGAAAACGTTATAGAAGTACAGTAGCTGGGGGATGATTGGATGGATGGATGGATGGATAACTAGAAGGGAGGGAGACAAGGAGAGAATGACTCTGTCTCTGATTAAAACACCTGTGCATGGTGTAGGAGAACCAGGGGCCAAGCAGACCAGTGCGGAGGTTCCGCCTGTCTGATGGTGATCACTATCATCTGATGGATCAAGAGTCAATCTAGAAATGAGGGTTTGAATAAATGCAGACATATCAAAGCCCTTTTTACTTTACATAAAAAGTTAGGATTTAAACAAAAACACTGCTGAATAGGGGGATATGTATATTACCTTTAAAGAAAAGCTATTTCATCTCTTTTAAAAAATACTCAAATGTATTGGAACTATAATAAAGCTAGTAACGTATCTGTTAAAAAAAAGAAAAGAAAAGAAAACTCACATTGTCTTACCCTGTGAGATAAAAATTATCTCCACTATACAGATAGAGGTTAAATATGTTACTCAAGTTCTTGAACAGTTAGTACATTGCAAAGTTAGAATTTGAAACATCATAATATATTGCCTGTCACTGTGGGGTTCAATGTTGTTGTTTTCCATCTAGAGAAGCATCATAGGTTCATAATACTTTCAGATTTTTGTCCTAGGCATTTGTGGCAGGTAGCCCGTAAGAAGGCCCTCAGTGAGCCCTGGATCCTGGTAGTCGGGCCCTTGGGTAATCCCTTCTCTTTGTGTGTGGATAGACCTAGTGACTTTATTCTAACAAATAGAACACTAGAAAAGTGATGGGATGTCACTTTTAAGACTAGGTAACAAAAGACTGTCTTCCATCCTACTTTACATTCCCTGTCTTGTCATCTGGTTTGCCCTCTCTGATGGTACAAGCTAGCATGTTGCAAGCTGTCTTAGAGAGAGGCCCACATGGCAGAGAACTAAAGGATGCCTCTGGCCAATAGCCAGTGAGGAACTGAGGCACTCTGTCCGAATCCTGTGAGGAATGGAATTCTGACAAAAATCTCTTGAGTAAACCTAGAAGCAGATCCATTCCTAGTCAAGCTTAAAGATGAGACTGCAGCCCAGCCAACACCTGGGTTAAGCCTCGTTAGGGACCCAGAGAACTCAGATAAGCCATCCCATATTCCTGATGCACAGAAACTGTGAGATAATGAATATGAGTTGGCTTAAGTCACTAATTTGGAGAATAATTTATTAAACAGCAATAAATAACTTATACAGCAATGTTCCTACACATACACATCTGTAAGGCTTATGAAATCCACACAAAAACAACCAACTCAACTGTGGAGGTTATGATTTTAAAGAAGGGCTTTCCATCAAGATAGGGATAATCAACCAGAATAAAATGTTTGCAATAATCCATTTCTGAGACTTGAAATTTATACACTTCCTTGTTCAATGATGCATTTGCACAAAGTGCTTATGAACGAGGTTTTCCATCACTATGTAGAGCAGTTTTTTAAGCCATTAGAGGCAGAAGAAGTAAGTAGAATTTCACATTCAATGATGACTTAGAACTGTCCTATGTATTCAATCATAAAGCTTTTTATCCATAATAAAGTAATTAGCATGGAACAGTGATATTCTCAATGAAGCTGTGTTTCCAGAATGTGTGTGATTTATTTCCGATCTATACAATGCATCTTTGTCTCTTTCTAATTTCTTTTCATGGAGTGTTTGGAAAGACATTACTTCATAACCAAGGAATTACAGAGAGGCCAATGACAGGCAAATGGCTTCACAAATGCTCTCAAGCTCCTCCAAAGATTTTAGCCTGTGTGGAAGACAAGCCATTATTAGTTCCTAAACAATAGATTACTTACTTCTGGTTTTTATTCCAATGTAATGAATAGAGGGAGATGCACTAAGCAATAACCACTTAACATCTTCCACAAATCCTAATGTCTGCACCTGGGTATTTTATTATTTTGTTTTCCTGTGCTTGCTTCCATCTCCTGAAAGAGCTCTCTAACTTACATTCAAGGTGTTGCTAGGAAAATGAGCGCTGAGAAATTTACTTTGAACGGTGTGGGGGCTGAAGAGTGAGTTAAGGCAGTTTCCATCAGAAGGTCAGGGACTTGGAATTGCTGGATCAGCACACTACCTAACTTCCATCAAGACAGAGAGGGTGAGACTGGGACTTAACATTCACTACTGCAACTCAAGGGAACAAGCTAGACCCAGGGTCCAAGGTGAACATGTCTACACTTGCAGTTCTAGAAAGAGACTGGTACTAGGTGTTGAGATGTCTCAGCTTCTCTGTGCCCTGGCTGCTAAGTAAATAGACCTATGCTTACTGTTTGACTCCTTACCTTGTTATTAGGGAGGAAGGGTTTATTTTCCCTTCTGTGGGTTTGCAGAAAGTGAATATTATAATCCTATCAGAACATTTCTGCAGAAACTTGACACATAAGGCTAGAGATGAGAATGGCACTGGGGAGGCCGCAGAAGTTGAGGTTGGTGCATTGATGAGACTACACACAGAACTGTAGTTCCAAGCCTGGTGATCTGGCTTCTGCTTTATTCAAGTCACGTTTACAGTTTCTGCATACTCCACGGCCATCACTAAAAATGATGTGTGGCCACTGACTCACTGGTCAGCCCAAGTATGGGGCTTGGCTGGGACAAGGCTGCAGCATCAGGGAGAGTGAAAGTTCATGGAGCAGAAACCATGCAAGTCAAATTGAAAGTGTAGCAGACTGTCAAAGTGTCAAATCTGCTTCAAGCATTTACCATTGTGCCATACTGTTTAGATGTACTATCTCATTTAGTCCTCCTGGTGACCCTGTATGACAACAGCTATTTGCTGTTTCTCACTACAGTATCCATTTGCAATTGAGGAAGCTAAGTCTCAGAGAGACAGAGTGACTCAATCCGAGGCAAAAGAATTTGTAAGTGGAAGAGGCTGGATTTGAATCTGGACCTGCCAGCAGCTCAAGCCACACTAAGTTGCCTCTTAAAATTGATTGTAGGGTTAGGGAGAGACTCTGAGGAAACAGAACACCACCCAGGAAAGGACATGAAGTGGGGGAAGCAAAGTCCAGTGAGGATCCCTGAGCCAAGAACATGGTGGCAGTGATCTTACGGGGAGCATCTGGGTCCATGGGCCTAGATGGTGACTCCAAACTCTTTCACTCAGCAAACAGCAAGGCTGGGAGAGCCATTGTGTCCTAGGGAGGAACATTTGTTCATTCAGTCATTCATTCATTAAGCACCTACTGTGTGCCAGACACGGCACCAGGCCCTAGATATCTAGCAATGAATAGGAAGAGAGGTAAAGTTCTCTGCTCTAACAAGTGTACATCCTGAGTCAAGAAATAGATAGGAAGGTAGGTAGATAGATTTCCTTTAAAGGATGATTTCAAATACAGTTGACCTTGAACAACATGGGCTTGAACTATGCAAGTCCACTTATATGCAGATTTTCTTCTGCCCCTGCCACCCCCGAGACAGCAAGACGAACTAAACCCTCCTCTTCCTCCTCCTCAGCCTGCTCAGTGTGAAAATGACGAGGATGAACAACTCTTTGATGATCCTCTTCCTCTTCATGTATAGTAAATATATTTTCTCTTTTGATGATTTTCTTGATAACATTTCCTCTTCTCTAGCTCACTTTGTTGTAAGAATACAGTAATATAATACATATAACATATAAAGTATGCGTTAATCAACTGTTTATGTTATCGGTAAGGCTTCCAGTCTGCGTAGGCTGTTAGTAATTAAGTTTTGGGGGAGTCAAAAGTTATACTTGAATTTCTGACTGCAGGAAGGTTCTAACCCCCATGTTGTTCTATCTCTAACCCCCATGTTGTTCAAGGGTCAGTTGTAATAGTAAGAGCTATGAAGAGGAAAAACAGATAATAACATAGATTAATATAAATCTCTCTGGGCACCGTGTCACATGAGGACCCAGGGAAGGTCTCATTGAGCCGAAAGGTAAGAGGAAAAGCCTACTGTGGCATTGGATGAGGGACATGCATTCCAGGTAGAAGGAGCAGCAAGTGCAAAGGCCCTGAGGTCGGGATAAGCCTGGGAATTTGAGGAACGAAAGAAGGTCGACCTGGTTGGAGCATGATGAACAAGAGGGAGGCTGAAGTAGACAGGATTACGTGGGCCCTTGGCATTTTAAGGTAAGTGTGATGAGAAGCCATTGGAGAGTTTGGAGTGGGAGAGTAACAGGATTGCCAAGGGCCTGGAGGCTGTGAGGAAGGGAGGGCAGCAGCAGGGCTGGAGGCCAGTGCTGCCATGAGGGACTGGCGTGAGAGGGTGCGGTGAGGCCGTGCAGTGGACAAGGGGGTGAGAGAGGGCTGGGCGGCTATGCGGGAGCGACATGGGGGTCCCCAGGCTCAGGGCTTGCAATCTGCCACTTAATGATGTTCCTTCAACATTTTTATTGATACTTACTCAGTGAGGGATTCAGTGCAGAGAGCTGATTTTCTGGGGGGGGAGAGAGAAATCAAACAACTAAATTAGATAATTCTGCCTTCTAATAAGTTCTGCTGAGATAGAGTGGCTGGGGCTGGGCTTCACTAGATCAAGGAAGACCCCACGGGAGAGCCCGTTCACAGAGGCGAGGCCGAGGGCACTCCAGGAGGAGGGGGCAGCGTGGGCCAAGGCCCGAAGCTGGAAAACACTGCCGTGTCGGAGGAGGAGGAGGATAGCAGCCCGTGCCTGGAGCTCAGACAGGTAGCAGAGGAAGCCAAGAGGCTACTCGGGGCAGCTCAGGTCGCCAGGGTCAGAGCTGGCGACTGGTTCTAAATCACACAAGGGTTTTCTTTAGAGGAAATGCACAGTGCATTTTGTTAAATTTCAAAAGGTTTTCACGGTTAAACATTAACTCGGCACTTACTATCGAGCGAACACTGTGTCTGTGTGTCATCTCTCCAGGCTGCGTATCCCTTATCCAAAATGCTTAGGACCAGAAGTGTTTCAGATTTCGGAATATTTGCATATGCTTACCAGTTGAACATCCCTAAACAGAAAATCTGAAATCCAAAACACATCGGTGAATATTTCCTTTGAGCTTGACCTTTGAGCATCATGTTGGTGCTCAAAAAGCTTTGGATGTTGGAGCATTATCAGGTTTTAGATTTTTGGATTAGGAAGGCTCAAGCCGCACTATGTGCCAGTATCTGCTGTATACACTTTACCTACATTAAAGCTTTTACTCCTCGGAACAACTCTTTGAGCTAAGTACTCTTTTCCTCATTTTGCAAATGAAAAAAACTGAAGAACAGAGAGGTACAGTAATTCATCCAAGGTCACACAGCTCATGAATAGCATACCCTGGATTTGAACAAAGACATTTTGACTCCAGAGGCCCTGCTCTGATACATCAAGGTAGGTCCATGCCTTTTGATATCTGAAGACTAGCCAAGGGCAGGGAGTCACAGGAAGACACGAAGACCAAAAACATAAGTGGAGTCAGTATCTGAGGTTCACCCTGAACTCAAGAACAAGAAGAGTTATTCTTCACTTGTTTTCTTTCTACATATGTATTCAGAAAGTATTTATCGAGCATCTACTATGTACCAGACTCCAAGTTAGATGTTAAAGATCTCTGGAGAGATAAAACAGAGATTCGCCCTAGCAAGCTTTCTGAATGCTGGAAGGCAAAGACATTAAGTAAGCACAAAAATGATATAAAATTAAAACAGTAATAAGTGCCAAAGGGAGAGGTAAGCACTGCTTCCGGAGCATATGACAGGCAACGCAGCTTTGGAACAGGAAGGATTATGAGGCTTGGGAGGACTTTTATTTAGGAGGTGCTTTTGGCTCTGGATTGCTGAGTGGGGCTGGGAGGGAGGAAACAGGGTTAGGGTGATGGTGGGGGTGGGAACATGCCGGGCTCCTCAGGGTAACTCTGGGCTCTAGATTTACAGGTGAGAAGTAAATTATGACTTTAATCACCTTTCTTGTTTTTTCAGGTCAGCTCAATCCAGCAGATAGGAGGGCCAGATTCGGTCCAAAAGCTTGGACCAATAATAAATTTGGCATGTGGCTGCAGTGTTCTTGGACCCTAACTCAGGTGACCCTAGTTCTTGCCCAGGGGACAGAGTAGAAGCCCCAGTGGGATAAGGAGGGCTGCTTTCCCAGTCCTGTTGTCATGTCTCCCCGCCCACACCCAGAAGGTGTCATTTTAGCAGTGGAACCGGAAAGATTAAAGCATGGAATAAGCACTAAGGAAGCAGGGTGGTTGATAGAAAAAGTATGCAGAGCTCTGGAATCTGACTGACGTGGAGCCTGGCCTAGTTTGGGATCCCCCAGAAGCAGATGCTGAGGCCAGGATTCCAGTGCAAGGAGTGTACCATGGATGCAACTGCAGGAAATATGGGCATTGGAGCACAAAGCGAGAAAGGGAAGGCAGTCAGTAAAGGGTGCATTTTCAAGTCAGTTACCCTTGAGGGGAACTTAATCCTGTGAGCTTAATCCTGCTGGGGAACCCAGTGTCAGACGTGTGCTTGAGGATTATCCTGCTTGATGGGTGAAGGACATGGAGAATTTATCCCCTAACTCCCATCAGCCCCAGGGCATGTTAATGCCCCAGACTCTGTAGCAGAGCAGCCATTAACAGGCGCAGAAAGCCCAGGTGGGAACGGAGAACTGCAAGGGGAGGCCCAGGCACAGGCAGCCGGAAGTTAGGCTGGCATGAGAGGACGTGGTAAATGCCAAGGAAATAGGGGCATGTTATCAGCGGCCTCCTCTGCATTACTTAACTTCTCTGGGCCTCAGTTTCCATATCCAAAATTGGCAATAGTAACACCTAAATCTCTCAGGACTAAAGAGTCCACTTGAAAGCCTGCTTCACAAGAAAGCCTGCTGTTTTACCAACATTTTCAGCTCATAAATGGTCCCCATAAATATCTAATGAATGAATTAATTAATACTTAAAGTTGAGTCCTGGAGCCAGCTCTGCAACTGGCTCACAAAAGCACAGTGTGAAATATTCAGGAATTTCACAAGCCAGTTGTTAAATGGTTGGTAGCTTGCAATCAGTCATGGCAAACGTGCTTATGTACCATGGAAATCAGTAAACACTACAAATCAGGTTGTTTTTTTTTTTTTACTCTGAAAGCCAGTTTACAGCACAACACTGAACATATGTGAAAGTATATGGCACACTATCAAACATATAGAACTTGCTGTGAAATGCATATTTTCCCCCCATGGAAAGTGAACAGTCTGTGTTGAAAGAGCTACATTTTTTACCATGTTTTGCTTCTGATTTCTGATTACCAGAAGGTGCTCCTCCAAATGGGCCACAACTTTATCTGTAATATTTTATTTATTTAAATAAATACGAGGAGAAAGAAGGCAAGATTGTGGACTAGAAGCAGGCCATGCACACCACTCTCAAGGAGAGGAACGAAAGATGTAGGTGGATGCAGAAAAAGTATTTAATAAAATCCAGTACCCTTTCATGATAAAAGCCCTCAACAAACTATGCATAGAAGGAACATACCTCAAAATTATAAAAGTCATATATGAGAAATCCACAGCCAACATCATACTGAATGGGGAAAAGTTAAGAGAGCCCCCCTAAGAACCAGAACAAGACAAGAGTGCCTCCTGTCACCATTTCTATTCAACATAGTACTGGAAGTCCTAGCCAGAGCAATCAGGCAAGAGAAAGAAATAAAGCATATCTAAACTGGGAAAGAGGAGGTCAAAGTATCCCTGTTTGCTGATGATATGATCTTGTATCTAGAAAACCCTAAAGACTCCTACAGAAGACTCATATAACTGAAAATAAATTCAGCAAAGTCTCAGGTTATAAAATCAATGTACACAAATTAATAGCATTTCTATATACTAATAACAGTGAATCTTAGAGTCAAATCAAGGACTCAACACTATTTACAATAGCTACAAAAAATAAAATATCTAGGAATATACTTAACCAAGAAAGTGAAAAATATGTAGAAGGAGAACTATAAAATACTGATGAAAGAAATTATAGATGACACAAACAAATGGAAAAACATTCTATGTTCTTGGATTGGTAGAAACAACATTGATAAACTGTCCATACTGCCAAATGTAATTTACATATTCAATGCGCTCTCCATTAAATTACCAATGTCATATCTCACAGATCTAGGAAAAATTATTCTAATCTTCATTTGGAACCAAAAAAGAGTTCAAATAGCCAAAGCAATCTTACGCAAAAAGAACAAATCTGGAGGCATCACATTAGCTGACTTCAAATTATCCTACAAACCTATAGTAACCATAACAGCATGGTACTTGTTTAAAAGTAGAGATATAGACCAATGAATCAGAATAGAGAACCTAGAAATAAAACCATCTACCTACAGCTGATCTTTGACAAAACAGACAACAACATACACTGTGGAAAGGAAGCCCTATTCAATAAATGGTGCTAGGAAAAATGGATAGCTACATGTTGAAGAATGAAACAGGACCCCATCTTTCTTATAATATATAAAAATTAATTCAAAATGGAGGAACGACTTAAATGTAAGACGTGAGACCATCAAAATTCTAGAAGGAAAAACTCTTCTAAACTTTGACCTAGGCAAAGAATTCATAACTAAGACCTCAAAGGCAAATACAGTAATGACAAAAATGAATAAATGGGACTTAATTAAATTAAAAGGCTTCTACACAATGTTGGAAATAATCAACATAATAAATAGATAACCTAGAGAATGGGAGAAAATATTTGCAAACTATACATCCGATATCCGATAAAGGGCTGATACCCAGAATCTACAAAGAACCCAAACAAATCAGCAAGAAAAACCAAACAACCCCATTAAAAAGTGGGCAAAAAACATGAACAGAAGTTTTCAAAAGATGATAGACAAATTGCCAACAAGCATATGAAAAAATGTTCAACATCACTAATCATGGCAATGCAAATTAAAACCAGAATGAGATATCACCTCACCCTTGTCAGATGGCCATCGTTAAAAAGTCAAAAAACAATAGGTGCTGGTGTGGATGCAGAAAGAAAGGAACATTTATACACTGTTAGTGGGACTGAAAATTAGTACAACATCTGTGGAAAACAGTATGGAGATTCCTTAAAGAAATAAATGTAGACTTACCTTTTGATTCAGCAATCCCACTACTGGGTATCTACCCAAAGGAAATGAAGTCATTATATCAAAAAGACATCTACACTGGAATGTTTATCACAGCACAATTCACAATTGCAAAGATGTGGAATCAACCTAAGTGCCCATCAATTCATGAGGGGATAAGGAAAAGGTGGTATACATATACCATGGAATGCCACTCAGCCATAAAAAGGAATGAAATAGTGTCTTTTGCAGCAACTTGAATGTAACTGGAGACCATTATCCTAAGTGAAATATCTCAGGAAAGGAAAAACAAACACCACATGTACTCACCAATATTGGGAGCTAAATAGACACACACAAGCACAAAGAGATGTAAAGAACATTGGAAACTAAGAAGGGGGCAGGGTGGGAGGGGATGAGAGGTAAAAACCATCAGGTACAATGAACACTATTATGGTGACGGGTGCACTATAAGCCCCAATTTAAGTATTATACAAGGTATCATGTGACAAAAACATTTGTACCCCCTTAGTATTTTGAAATAAAAATTTTAAAATGAAATAAATTAAAGTAGGATGGTATTAAGCAAATACAGTAAAATGTTACATCTGGCTTATAGGTACATGGGAGTTTATTATTTCCTGCAGTATTCTGAATGTTTAAAATATTTCCTAAAGAAACAAAAGGAAGAAAAAAACCAAAGATGGTCCTTCCCTTCAGTCCTGATGCCCTGGCCCTGTGGGAATGGAGGGAATGAGGTTTCCAACATTCACACACTCGGAGGGAGAGACAGAGAGACACCTAACAAGCACCAGAGCCGTCCACCTGAAGGGGGCCAGAGCAGGGCTGTGGTTAACCCTTCATCTGCCTGCAAAGTCAAGCACAGCAAATTACAGCAGCTCCTCAGATTCAGATAGGGCCTGTGTATAATCCATAATTAGAGGTGATTAACACATATCACATATGCCTTGTAAACGTCTCTGCAAAACGTGCCTAAAAAATTCAGAATGATTATTTGCATCTCTCATAGATTACTTTTCCCATTCCATGGTAATTAATCCTGAGGAATTGGTTAAACTGATGAAATCCTGCCATTCTTTACTTGGTTCCTCTTGTTTCCTAAATTATGGTTAAACATGTGTACACAGGGATTTTCACAAAGTGTTTCTCTTTTCATGAACCATAACATAGAATTTTCAAAATCTTAAATTCTCAATTACAATAAAGTTTATTAGGCTTTTTTTTTTATTCACAGTCCTATTTCTTCATCAAAGAGTCATGAAGAAGACCTCAGGCATTAGCAAATTCAACCCTGGTCAGATGAATAGTTCTCTTTTATTGAGTCTTTGACAGTGGGAAATGTTTAAATTCTGCTTAACATTCCTGTGATGGGAAATTCACTGTTTCACAAAGTAATCAATAAAAGTAACTACCATACCTGGAATACTAATTCTATGTCCAGCACAGAGCTTGGGGCTTTATAAACAGCAGCTCATGGAATCTTCTTGGAGATACACTAAGCTAGGTGCTATAATAATCCTTATTTTAGAGATAAGAAATTTTGGACTCAGAGAGATTACGTAGGCTGTCCCAGGTTGCATAGCCCACCAGCGTAGAAGCTAGAATTCATCATGGGTTGGTCTGATTGCAAAGTTTGTGTTCCTGAAAGTTGGGTTAAATTTGCTTCCTTCCCACTTCAATGCGCTCGCTGGTCTTTTATTAGCTCCCTGGACAGATTAGACTGATTTCTCCTACACAAGCTTTAATGTCTTCCCATATTCTGGCCTTTTCAAAAATTTCTCAAGTGAGAAATTTTCTTGCCACTTTAGTCTTCTGGGCTCCCTCCCCCAGACGTTCCCCACTCCACCCTGCCCTTGGCCAACAGAACCTGGCTGCTCAGGGTACACGAGGATGATGACTGTCATTGTCCCCATGCTCTCTTTCAGTCAGCCCTCACTAATCATGTGTGGGCAATTTATGCTTCCAAACACGTTTAAAAATTGACTGGAACAAAAGCAATATCTCGACCTTTCTTAACTTCGTAATTTGATTTTGTTTGTTTGAGCTTAAAGGCAGGGATTTATTCTCATGGATACACTGTACTTCTGTGGGCTTTGCCAGCCCCCCACTCACTCCCTCTTCTGAGAAGTTTCATCAACTGTGTTGCTGGAAAACCGCCCGCACCCACGCTGGGTATGGTCTTGCTGGGATTGTTACTCACGTTGGGGGTGGGCACGGAAGGCTCTCTCCTGGGAGTGTGATCCTTGAGCACAGGACGTGGCTTGGGGGGGCTGATGCATCCAAGGGGAAAAGCCTGGAAGAGGCGTTTTACATGTGTCTTCCACCTAGGTCCTCAGAGCTACCTTCTCCAACCCTAGTGCTTGGTCCTCGTATCTTTCCTTCTAATAATCTCAGTTTACCCACTGGGTTATTCACTCATTTCCCTACTCACTCAAACACCATCCAATGATTTCCTCTCATGTGCCAGGAACTGGAGACCCCTTCCAAGCCAGAAACATTTCTTAGGAAGAGCTGTTCAAATAGCTTCATATACGCCAAATAAAAGCAGCATGTAATATATACTTACCATTTTATCCAGAAGAGCATCAACAGAAACTTTCGTCAAAAGCATTGCTTGAGATCAGATCTCCTTAGAAAGCAAAGAACTTCCCCTAAAGGAAGGAAGAAAAAAAAAGGGAGGGAGGCAGGAAGGAAGGGAGGCAGGAAAGCCTTCTTGATATTCTGCTTTACCCTTTGCTGTAATAGCCAGATAGAAAATCGATGGCTAGACAGACAGAGATGAGTATACATGTGTATGTATTTATATACTTATTTTATATAGAATATATAAAATTCATGTTCTTTTTTACAAATGGTATTTGCAATAAATACCGTAACAGGCATAGTTAGCCTGCCAATCTCTAGTTAGGTATTTCTAATTCAAAAGCCCCTTCACATTGGGTATTTCCCGGAGAGCAGTAGGTTCCTGCCACACCTCACTTAGCATCACGACTAGCGTTTCTCCAGTCAGCCGCGGCTTATGATGCACGTCAGGAGCCACTTCTGACACAATTACACTACCCCTTAGATATACCTACATTTCTACCACCCGGATTAAATCCTGTCTAGCTTCATACTTTTTCTGATGTGTGTAAATTGATTTCTGTTTTACTCTGGCTCCTTTAACACAGTCTCTATGCTCCACACTTAATAATTTTGTTTAACGGGAAATGTCTACCCAAAGCTTAGATATATTGGGGTGGGCAAGGAGGTGGGAACCCCAGAACTAACACTGAACGCACCTGGTCCCTGAACTTGCCTCTGTCTCTGTTTTCTGTGTCACCTCAGATAAGTAACTTAACGTATCTGGATCAGGTTTCTTCATTTACTAGACCCCAAACCAATCCATGTGTTTTGAAAGTTCGTATTGCTGTGTTCTGCCTCTGATCTAC
The DNA here is from genome assembly GCA_028533085.1 of Varecia variegata. Lineage (NCBI taxonomy): Eukaryota > Metazoa > Chordata > Mammalia > Primates > Lemuridae > Varecia > Varecia variegata. The sequence continues at coordinate 137,976,427 of CM052436.1, read as the reverse complement.
TGAACCACAAATCCTGTGGCACATACAGAGAATTCTTTTACCATGAAGAATGTAGTTCTTTGAAATGTTGTTCCCCCACCTGGGAAACTGCTCCCCGATTCTTAGCCAATTTGTTACATGCCCTCCAAGACCCTATATAGTTGCCTTCCCATCCATAAAGTCTTCATGATGCTCCATCACTATCAGTAAGTATCCACGAAGTCTCAATGTGGGACACATTACATTACCAATGGATGGCAATTCTTAAATCCCTGGCTTTCAGTGCTTGGGCTGAAAACATGGACACTGACCAGCCTCCCCTTGGAATTTCTGCCTGGGATATGCAGCCAAAGTTGTCAAGGAATGGATGAGGGTCAGTCCCATCCTCACAGCTGTGTGCCTTGCCCCTCAGCTTCAGGGTCTGGTCCTCAACTTCCAGCAGTTCCTCCTAGATGGTTTCCTCACCATCTAGATTTTGGGTTTGTGCTCCTCTGTCTTCTGTCCATAGTATGTAGGTTCTGTGGTTATTGCCTGCAACTAAGACTCTCTGTTTCTCTCTCTCAAGCAAGCATCACCTAATCAGGCAACAGCATTTTTATTAGTTCCCTCTCCTCAAAGGATATTGTGTAATACATTGAAAATCCAAAACTCCAAACTCAAAAGCCATGACTACCATATTTACAAACTGATTCTGGCCCTGCAATTCACTCAGATGTCCTAGCCAACACCTGGACATCCTCCTTCCCTGCTCCCTCATATCCAATCTATTCTTGTCCTAATCGAGGCCACCATCATCTCTCACCTCCTAACAGTCTTTCTGCCTCCAGTCCTGCTCCCCCTCCATCCATTCCAAACAGAGTGATCTGAGACACGAGTTTGATCTTGCCACCCTAAAACCTGCCAGGAGCCTCTCATTGTTCCCAGTATAAAGTCCAAATTGGTTGGCAAAGGAAACAAGGCCATCACAATGTGGCCCCTGCCTACCTCTCCTGCTTCTCCCAAGGGGACTCACCCACCAATCTTGCTGAACCACTGTGTTTTTCTATACATTCTCTAGCATGTGGTTCTTTACATATGCTCGTCCCTCTACCTGGTAAGCTTTCCCCATTCCCCACTCTTTTGCTGAGCACTTCTATTTGCCCTTTGCTGCCCAACCTAGGTGTCATTTCATCCAAGAAGCCTTTGCTGGCACTCTCTTCTCAACTCCACCAAGGGCTGTGATGTCTCTTCTCTGTGGCCCTTGAGCTTCCATCATCATTCATCATACTTTGTTGTTACTATTGACTGATTTTATGTTCCACTATAAGCTCTTTAAAGAAAGGAACTATATATATCTTCTTTGATCCTGTTTGCATGGTTCAAGAACTGGCAGATGTTTGGCACTGGATAAATCTTTATTGAATAAAGTAAGATCAGTATGCCTTCCATTAGCCAAATGTTTTTGGTGTATTTAATATCCAAAATGGCAGCCTGGTCAGAACATTACTTGAAAAACAAATACTCTATATAGGGTAGGCAAAATTTAGTTCTCAGGCTTCTAGGAAAGGTATGAAGCTCTGAAACCACTATACCTACCTATTTAGATAAATATTATAAGATGTAAGTATACTCTATTTTTAAAATAGAGACCCTCTTTCTTTCCTTTGTATAAGGCATAATGGAATCCATTTCTACTTCTGAAAATAAGAAAGAGAACAAATTTATTTCCAAGTTAGTAGCTAAGAACTTTCTGTGGAGGTAGTTTTAGCAGCCATAATTTGACCCAGAGTATATAGGAATCCTGGTGATAATATATAACATTATAACAGGTTTGTACTTTCAGAGTAATGTGGGACTCAGCAAAATTTATAATATGGCCATAAAATGATATAGATTTTAAAGACTCTTTCCTGGATATGGATTTCAAAGGCCACAAACAAAATATGTTTTCTTTTTCTCTATTTCTGTTTATCTTCCCAAATAACTTATGAAGGATTGCTCCAAGATATCATCCTCTTTGCCATCTTAGGGACTATTAAGAGACGGTATACCTTGACACAGTGCAGAATGGAAGGCCCATTTGAGAACATTGCAAATTACCTGAGACTAATCCCAGTTCCTTCAGAGGATAAATTTCTCTGGGATCTGAGTCATGAAGGCTGGCTGCCCAGCTCTCCTCCCAATCACTGGAATGACCAGTGTTTGAATCCTGGTTCATTTAGCAGCACAGGGACCTCATTAAATGCTGAGTGTGCAAAAGGTCAATAATTCCTCAGACTGAAAAAAGGAAAAAAACAGACATCCCTTCAGCAAAACAACCAAAACACTGTAAATGTTACTAAACAAGAAAGTGTGGAGAAGTACTTGCTGGAAGCAGATACACAGCAAAACACCACCACCACAGAGAGAGATCTCTGTCATCCATCATGGCCTGAAGGCAGGTCTTCGGCCTAACCAATGTTTTGATTAGTTAGAGATTTAGCACCTATTCAGCTTTCCAGTTTTCAAAGAAATAGAGTAAAATTAAATAAACTCAAAGTACCTTACTCGTTCTCTGGCACTCAGAGTATTTCAGAACATGGCAGGAACTCAGAGAAATCCAACAAGTCAAATTATTCCTCCGTTCTTACCTTTTTTTTCCTCCCCGAGATCAGATTTCTACAAAAACTCTAGCACCAGGAGCCTCAAAAAATCAACTACACAGGGGCTCCGTGTTGGCATTTAAAAAATGAGAGTGAAAATATATTATTTTTTAGCTAGAAGGTTATAATGGTGCAGGGAAAATCCAGTTGTTGATTTCTACAACCAGTTATTTTTTTCTACATAGAAGGATGCTAAGGTCCTTTACATCACTGAATTCCTTAATGGAGTTGTTAGAATATCATACTGGGGAGACAGCTTGTTCTGTTTTTGGATTAATTAATTCTGAGATGAAATCATTTTAAGTGCACTGAATTCAAGATAGGTGATTTTAAGCGTGTTAAATTTTTTAGGTACTTTCTCAAATACAGTTCCTTTACCACATCATTCCGATTGTCTTTACAATTAATATTCTGACACTAAACAATACAGAGTAGACACAATGTGCAAAAGATATTCCACAAAATCTAAAAATAGAGTTCCTAAGGAGTATACAAATGCTGGTTATTTTTATGATTTTCTCAAAAGAAGGTTGTAACATCCAACCAAGACTATTTCAAGCAGGACAGCACATTTATTATTAGCTATTGAAACTCAATCTTTTTCTAAAATTTTCCACATTAATGACAGCTCTTAAGGATTATTACCATTTAAGAGGTTAGGAGTCATTACACTTTATTATCTTCCATGTCAACAAATATTATTAAGAACTAGAAAATTAAATATTCAAGACATTTAATTCATTTATTTACAAATCCCAAGAATGAATTTATTCATATTGTTCCATTTGGATTTATGCTTCATCAAGCATTAAAAAGCCTTACACCAAATGCCTTTCATAGTTTGACAAGTCTGTCAGCCCAGCTCCACTCGTGTGCATGAATAGGTAAATCTGTAAAGACACAAGGTGAACTTAAAAAAAAAATCTCGGTTGCTTTCAAATGACTGCACTAATCATTTCAATTGTGCTTTTGCTGAAACACTTTCTCCTTAAAGAACTCCAGAATCTCATGTCCACTCTGGCCAGGACAGTTAACAAATTCTCTTCCACAGTATGTGAAGCCCAAATTACCCATAAATTTGCCATTCATTTTGTCTTTTCTTTTCAAATCTGTGGGTGATTTCTCTAAAATGAGCCACTACAAAGAGGCACACAAAGCAAGGCTGGTAATCCTCCAAAATAGGTGAGTATCTAAATCACTGAATTATCTTTGCTTTATGGAAAGGTTGACATGGCAGTGTCAATTTATATGGTATTTCTAAATTTAGTCTTGTTGAGCGAGTTGGAACCCCGCAAGGCAAAAATTCTCGTTGGCAGCTGAGATGTTTTTGAAGCAATATATTAGGGCCAGATTGCATCCAATACAAAAGGAGAATGCTGAACTGTCACTGTTTCTAACTAAATTGCTGAGTAATCCTCTGAATAATTCAAGCCACTCGATTGCCCTAGTAAAGCAGAGACTAGTAAAATGATGATTTAAAAACAGTGAATATTTTCTTAACAGTAGACAGTACAGAGTATTGCAAGAACAATCTGTATTCTCACATTTAAAACTAAGAAGAGAAAAGAAAGGCCTTAGTGAAGAGGAAAAATCAAAATGAAAACAGATTAACTGCCAATGGAGATGAGAAGATTGAGAAATACTTAAGAGGTTCACTAAGACTTATTAAAGTTGAGCATGCAGATTACAAGAAAAACCTGAAAATATTCAAACAAAGAAGGAAACAAAGTATAGATAACTAATAGGAGATTTCAGGAAGATTGATTTTTTAGTATATTTTTCCCTAAATATGCCATCAGGAATGCTAGTGATTATTCTCTGAAAGTAAGCTTACGAATGGCCCACTTTGATGTCCTAATGTCTTATTCCCTCATGTCACGTCATAGATGAATTTCTGAAAAGCTCCCTTACAGATCAAACATATAGGGAAGATATGACACCAAAAGACAGATCTGAGGGGAAATTAGACTTGCAGCTATGGCAACCAGAGTAATCAAGCAGCACATTTTCTGAGTTGGGAATAAGAAAGATTCAAAACATTATTAAGGGGCGGGGGATTCTTTCCTAACTCACTATGGGGTGAGTGGTGGTGGAAAAGAGAAGATTTTGATGGATTTGTGTTGGATGAGAGAGTCAAGACTATTGTACCAAAGCTAATGTAGGGTTTTAGCACATTAGGCAGCCCACACGCACCCACCAATGTAAGTTGCAGAATCACGTGTTTTTTCAAACAAGGAGAATGTTCAAATTATAAAGCCTCGATGAAAACCAGAAAATATTACAGAAATGTAAATCTTGGCAAAGGGGATATTCTGCTAAAACCAAAGGGAAGGTGAGCTCCAGTATTCATGTAAATAGTCTGTCAGTCTACATGTATACCTGAGGCACCTGCAATTTGGGGCCAATCCATCCAATCAAGATGAGGGCTGTCTGAACGGGAGAATGACCGGAAGGTGACCAGCAGCCTGACTGAAGAGATCTCTACGTGACTATATAGAGGCACAGGACCCTCCCCTGGCAGCCTGTTCTAGTCTGAAAGAACATGCCCTCCCCTTCCCCACCGCCAAGTCTTCTGCAACATGGGATCCTACTCATAGGAGTCTGTTATATATTTAAATTCTTGGGTCGTAACCCCAATGGTTCTAATTCATTAGGTTTGTGGTAGAACCCAAGAATCTTTATTTTTGACTCGACCTATACATGATTTTAGACAGGGAGTGCATGGACTTCAATTTGAAAAACACTGGCCTAAGGAAACCATTCTTCCTTCTTGGAAGCATGCACCCTTGGAAAATCCAGATAATATCAGGCGGAGTCCACTTCTTCCAGACTTGGGGTGGAGGGAGCAACAGGAAAAAAGACAAACATTTACTTTCAAAAATAAAACTAATTAACATATAGAATAAGGGTTAAATCTTAAGTCCTGATATTTAGATCATCTCAAACTGATCCGGGAAAAACTGGACATCTCATGCAATTAGTCATGGTGATTGTCTATGAGAGGTTCCTGTCTGATAAAATGGTAGTGGAAATGAACAAGACTTTGGGAATCATATCTGCTCTTAAGAAAGCTGGCCATGGTTCCACAACCATTCCTAGTAGAAAGTGTTCATATATGCAATGGCCAAGTGGATTACTTATCTTTCGATATGAAGAAATTATCTTTGGAAATGAGACTGAATTCTAAACTAGGACATTCTTTTATGGTCATACCATGACCAGTGGAAACAAAGAGAATCCCGTAATGCTGGAAAGATGAGAGATCCAAAAATAAGTGTTTTCACTCTATTATTAAATATCAAAGGGACCTGTCTTGGTATAAATCTCACAGTGCAATAATTTGACTTTTACTTTAATTATGTTAAGGAAACCTGTGGCTATCTGACATGTTCCAAGTGGAAAATAATTGAATGGGTTTGTTCATGAGAATTTCACACCATGGAAACAGTGGCAGTTAGGTATACAACTGTTAAATTATAGAAAGTCAATAAAATTTTAATTCATGCATTCATATTTCTAAATACTCTAGTATAATAGGTTATTTGGCTGAATCTAATGGAAAAAATATGACTACCCATCACTCAATGAACTGTTCTTGTTAAATATGGCTTTCCCTGTAACAGAGCTTAACTCTTACTTCTGAAGCACTGGGAAGAAACAGAGAAACGCATAAGAACAGTTAAAAATTGAGAGGTTTTTAAATACAAGGGATTATCCTTTTCTTCTTTTTGATGGGTTAATTATTATTGCCCTGTGCTCCAGGCAGTATTATTCTAAAATCTTAGATTTTGGACTCCCAGAAAATTTATATTCTATCCTAGCCTAGCACTTTAGGGGCTCATAAGAAATACGTTCTAATGATCAAAATATGCCAGACTGGTTTCCATTCCATAGCTCTGATCTAGGTAAATAAGTCCTATACCAGAGGATTTGAGGAGAATTAAATATATAGCAACCATCAACTTTGGCCATCAGTGGACTATCTCACTTACATGTTTTCTGCTGCTTCCTAGGTCTTACTTTAAAGACAGGAGATCCTGCTAGTTCATCTACACAATAAGCTCACTAGCTGTAGAGAAGACTAGTTGACATTTTCCAAAGTGCATTGATACCTCCGTTCTCGTTTACTCTAAAGTACTAGTCTAAGGCAGCTAAAACAGAATTCATAGTGGAAATAGAGGGGACTTAGAGAAAACTTCTTCAGAAGAGATATGCTTTGTACAGCTATTGATGGTAGAACTGGGTCTGGAACTCAGATCTCTTGACTCCTTTGCAGCCCTGCAAGCTCTGGCCAAGTCTATTATTTCCCCACTTTATTGTGTCCTGCTATGAAGCTCCTTGTCCCTAGGGTTCATCATCAAACAAACATTTACTGAACATCTATTTTGTGCCAGACACATAGTTCTAAGACTTCTTGTTTTCAAATTCCTCTTAGAGGGCTACAGTATCCTTCTCTGTGCAAAGCAAGGATGGACTAGATTGTCTTTAAGTTTTTGTGTTTTTTTCCCCAGCTGATACTAACCATGTGGTTGTTTCTCAGTATATAAAAAGAAGGAGGAGGAAGATACAGGCCCAGGTCATAATCAAAAAGTTTGCCCAGTTGATTCCCATTTTTATTTGCAGAGAAGTTGGAAGACCTGGGCTAAGCACATTGCTAAAGCTGAGAAGCCCTTTACTATCGGTGAAGAGTTGATCCTCCCTACTGCTAAGGGCACTAGCCCTGAACTTTTAGGAAAGGCTGCAGTTCAAAAGGTGGCACGTGTTCCTCTTTCGGCTAGCACCATAACCAGATGAACTGATGAAACAGCAGAGGATATTGTGGCACAATTGTTAGGGAAGATTAATAAGTCACCATCGTATGCAATCCAGGCTGATGAGTCTACTGATGTTGATAACAAGGCAACAATGCTCGTTTTTGTGCAATATTTTTTTCAGGAGGATGTGCGTGAGGATATGTTATGTGCACTTTTGTTGCTAACCAACACTACAGCTGCAGAACTATTCAAGTCTTTGAGTGATTACATATCAGGAAAACTGAATTGGTCATTGTGTGTCAGTATATGCACGGATGGAGCAGCCACCGTGACTGGACGGCTTTCTGGTTTCACTACTCGGGTTAAGGAGGTCACTTCTGAATGTGAGTCTATGCACCGTGTCATCCATACAGAAATGCTGGCTAGCTGAAAAATGTCACCTGAACTTTTAAACAATGTTTTGCAGGATGTGATTAAAATTATCAACCACATTAAAGTACATGCCCTTAACTTACATCTGTCGGCACAGCTCTGTGAGGAGATGGACGCAGAGCACACACATCTCACATACACAGACGTGAGATGGCTTTCTACAGGGAGAGCACCAGCCAGAGTTTTTGAGTTATGAGAGCCACTCCAGAGATTTCTTTTAGAAAAACAGTCACCACTGGCAGTACAGTTCAGTGACACAAAATGGGTCACAAAACATGCTTACATGTGTGACATATTCAACCTGCTCAACAAACTCAGTCTGTCACTTCAGGGGAGAATGACAACTGTGTTCAAGTTGGCAAAGTGGCTGCATTCAAAGCCAAAGTGGAATCATGGGGGCAATGGGTGAACGTCGGGATTGTTGACATGTTTCAGACGTTAGCAGAGATTTTGAAAGAGACTGAACCAGGGCCTTCTTTCTCCCAGCTGGTGCATGATCACCTAGCTCAGCCTTCAAAAGAGCTTGAGCGTCACTTCCCTACCCCCCCAAATGGTAGGGAATGGATTCACAACACATTTGTGAATAAGCCAGGTGAATAGACTTTGTGCTAGAAGAGGATCAACTGCTTGAGATCACAAATGATGGTTGCCTTAAAAGTTTGTTTGAGACAACTTCAAATCTCCATACTTTCTGAATTAAAGTCAAGGCAGAATATCCTGAGATTGCCACAAAAGCACTGAAAAGCCTGCCTCCATTTCCAACATCCTATCTTTGCGAAGCAGGGTTTTCTGCAGTGACAGCAACCAAAACGAGATTATGGAGTAAATTGGACATAAGCAACACACTTCGGATGTCACTGTCTCCCATTACCCCCAATGGGACCATCTAGTTGCAGGAAAACAAGCTCAGGGCTCCCACTGATTCTGCATTATGGTGAGTTGTATAATTATTTCATTATATGTTACAACATAATAATAATAGAAATAAAGTGCACAAGAAATGTAATGCACTTGAATCATCCAGAAACCATCCTCCCCTCTCCCCCGTCCATGGAAAAATTGTCTTCCACAAAACTTGTCCCCGTTGCCAAAAAGGTTGGGGACTGCTGTTCTAAATCATTTCAGAATAAACTGCTTTGACATAGTGCAATTCTGATGATCACATCCATTTTTATATAACAAGGAATATTAAAATATTTTTCCAATAAATTGGCAAAGAATAACAGCCTTACTCCTATGTATTTGCTGCAGTGTAGGATTCGGTTTCAGAGGGCCCAGCTTGCCCTCTTATGAAGGTTTATTATCAAGCATTCTTTACTTTGCTAAGTGCTTTCATGGTTTGCCTTTCAATGGTTTGCCTTTCACATAACCCAAGGAGGGAAACAGAACAAAGTTGCAGATGAGAAAGCTGCAGTATTACACAGGACTATGATGAACAGCCTGAGGTCTTATGCCAGGCCAATCATAAAGACAGACCAGCACACTTGACTCTTGGTCCAGGTGACTTTACCTTCCCCAGTGCTGTGATTGCATCCAAAATGGGGTGGCTGTCACATACAGAGCCACAGCAGTGTTAGCCTCTGGGCTCTGGCTCAGTACTCTCCGTGAATGAATGGATTGCCCCTGCCCCTCTCTTCCCTGGTCTCACCGCGTCATCCAGCGGCTCAACCACGATGAAGCCGGGCCGTTGGCAAGATCCCAGTAAGACACTTAGGGTATCCAGTAATGCCGCGGTTATGGTACACACGTCAACCCAGCCACATGAAATTCCAAATACTAAATCCAAAAAGACATATAAGCGCATCCAAGATAGTTTTTGGTTTTCTTAGAATAGCTATGTAGATACTTTCTTTCGCATATTAAAAATTGCCCAAAGAACATTTTGGAGGTGTTCTCCTGCTTTGTAGATACCCTAAGCATGTACCCATCGGGACATCAAAGTCAATCACTCGGAAATTACCGGTAAAGAACACACCACACACACACACACACACACACACACACACACACACACACAAGCACCTGCACACATACACACACCCCCTCCTCATCCTACCCATAACCAGTGCCCACAGCAGGGGTCTATGACAAGCCAGGCCCCCCTCAGGCCCAGTTCCTGAGGGTTCTGTTGTCAGATCTCTAAGGAAATGCTTCCATGAAGAAAATCACAATAAACAACGCACTTCCCCGAGGAGCCATGCTGTCAATTCTGTTTCCTTCCACCAGGGCTAGAAGCTCGAGTGCTCTTCTAACTGAGTCACAATCATTTAACTCATAAATAATCCTGTCACAACTAGTGACACGCTCCACTAGAATCATTCAAAGGTAATACAAGTACAAGTTTAAGAACCTGATGGAATCCAAATCCAGTTTCCTTGCTGGGGCTGGCGGCTATGATAGAGAGAGGAGTCCTGAGCCCAATAACCTGATAATAAATATACACCTCAAATTGCCAGTGGGAGGGGAAAATTCCCACATGTCTGTTAACTCAGGAATTTTTCCTTCCATCTGCAAGTGAGTCTTTAAGGGAACAATTTGCATTTCTGACCATGGTGGTGTCTCGAGCCAGAGACAAGATTTAAATTCCATATCAAACTTTGCTTTGGCAACCATATATTACCCTGTCCTAGATCTTCGATTAGACATTTAGTTATGAATCGATTTCCCTGGCAGTTGTTAATTCTGCACGATGAAGGGGAGGCAGAGCAACGCACTAATGTGAGGCCGCCCTCGTTTGCCGCTCCAATGTGTTCATGCAGACATGCAAATCATATGCCTGTTTATGGCGGCGGCCAGCCAGAATGGCCCGGTTATGTTTAAATGCAAAGTACAAACTTTAACAAAATGATTCATGATTTACTATGGAAGGAAGCTGGGGTGACAGCTAGCTACTTTCTTTGTAAATAAGCAAGCTAATAACCAGGCAGCAAATGTAAATGATAGCTGCTGCATATTTTTAAGCAGCTATAGTGTCTCTGCTAAAACAATACTTTATTCTAAATTATGTTTCATCTGAGACCAATAATATTGGGGATGAGTCATTAGCCTCTGTCCTCCTTTGCAAAGACCTGATTATGTGATATCAATTCCAAAGACCTACCGGTCGTTAGAGCCCAGAGCTACTCGGAAGCCATCAGAATGCTTGACTTGCCAAAAAGAACATTCCCCGCAGGCCTGGTGTTACCTGCCTCCATGAAGTGGGGCACTGTCAACTGGATGATCTGTTCAAATACAAGGTTCTTAAAATTGGAGAACAGGGAATGAGCCCATTATAACCTCATGGTTCTACTGGCAGGGGGCAGGGTCTTGCGGGTTTGGGAAAGAAGGAAGATAGGTTTTGACCCTGCCTGACTCCTACTATCCAGTCCTGTGCCCGTGCTTGGACCAACTTCACTCCTTCCACCTCCTTCTCACTTCAGCTCCCTCCCTCACATGTACACTCCTGCGAGCTAAACCTTGGGTGGGGTCCACGATTAATCCTGACCTGAGGATAAAAGGAGGAAAGAGTTGGCCCTAACCTCACCCTCTGAAAGGTAGCACCTTCCTCCACGATCTCTTTCCCTCCTAGAGCAAACTGATCTGATAGGATCTGATAAGGTCCAAAGATGGAAAGAAGCCTGGATCTCTGAAAAACCAAATGGAAAAGAACTTCCATCTACTCAGACTGAAATTTACCTAAGCAAAGAACAAATGCAACCTGTGCTAATTCACTGAGATGGGATTTATTAGTTGCTAACAAACTACAAAATAATGCACTTCTCTTTTCCTGGACCCTCACCAAGCACCATCATTTAGCCAGCATGACATATGTGCTGTCATTTCAAAAGCCATCCTACCCTTTAGAATCTTCCTCAATCATTAGTCTTCCTTTTATTTCTGGCAGCTCTCCACTGCCCATTGAAATGTTGGTCATCGCTCCACTGTGTGATGGGGTCAGGAAGAAATGAAATGAATCAAAGCTCCTGGCTGCGGCCCAGCAAGTCTGTTGCAAGTACAGCCAGTCTTAATTGATGGAGGCGCTTACTGAGTCTGTAAATTAAAATATTCGATTTGAGCCACATGACATCCTAGGATCAGCCTGACCTCTCTCTGGAGCTCAGAGGTGGTGACATCAGAATACAGCAGGCAGTGGATAAGTGCATCTCTTCTGTAATTAAGGTCCTTCCTCACCCTCCAGGGAATGATGCCAAATCTGTGACTTGAAACACAGGGCAGATAACATGTTAATTGCAAACATGTAGGAGGAGGCACAAGGTATTAGCTGCACTGCTCACCTTACTCAGACATCAAGAAGGTGGCATCTAAGCGTTGATGGCTCTATTAGCATTCAGACTGTGCCTTCCAAGCCTGTAATGTTTGCAGAAATCTCTCCCTAAACACACAGTTAAGAAGAGAAAAAGGTGCCCAGTAGATAATAGCAATGGGGCTCAAAAATGGTGATAACTTATAGGATTAGGGATGTGTTATCTATTCAGAGTCACTATTATTAAGCTTGTTACATTAAGCCTGGCTGGGCTGAATGCTAATTACCTGATTCTGTCAAGCACAGAGCACCCCACTCCCCAAAAAGGCATATGTTGTCTTAAATTTGTTCCCTTCAAAAATGTCCGGATGAAGATACTTGCTGGGCTAATCTGCAAATGTGTTGTCTTTTAGTATATCAATAGGTGGTTGAGGAACCGGCAGATGCAACTCTGAAAAGGCAGAGGAGAAATTTTTGGTATAGCTCTGCCAGCCCCTTCACCCTTGGCTTAGGATTGGAATCGGGTATTCTAACAGGAGCCCACTGGCTGTTCCCTGTGCCCCACCATCACATCACTGTGGTCACACCTTTCCTATCAATACACTAAAGATGTCAAATATATGCATTTGAACAGACATTATCTCCACCCATGATCCATGTAGCTAATCACCTTCAGCCCTTTTTCTCAACCAAGTTCTCCAGATGGCTACTACTAATTGACCAAGGTTATTAAAGAGATGAAACCAATTGTTCATCCAGGTACTAGATATTGTATTTATTTTTCTGCTAACAACTGCTTGAGGTGAGCCCACTAGGCACAATCTCCCTGCCCACCCCCCGACTCCTCCCATAGTCTGCTCGGGAGGTCAGGCTGACCTGGGCTCAATGCACCTTCTTTACTCACTAGCTGTGGATCCTTAGAGAACTCACCTGACCCTTCTGGTCCCCTGTTGTATCATGCATAGGGAATGATGAAATTTCCCTCACAGTGTGCTTGGGAGGATTAAATAAGATACCATGTATTAAAATACTTGACACAATATCTGGCACATAGTACATGCTCAACAAACAAGGGTTCATTTCATTTTCCAGTATGGAAAACACGAGATGCCACCCAGGGCAAAGAGAAATTGCACTCTGTTTTTATTTTTCTCTAATTTCCCCACTGTGCTGCACTTATTAATTAAGAAACATAGACTTTGTGGTGTGTTTCACAGTTAAAAACATGATTAACGTTAGTGAAAATATGAAGGCACACATGTGAAATGATTTTTCAAAACATTGATTTTTGTTCCCAACAACATTGGCAGAAAAAGTTTGTAGGATTTCATACATAAAATGATCTTATAAGTTTCTACATTTTTTCATAGAAGTTAAGAAGTTAGGAGACAGAGGCTAGAATCTTTGGCACACCTTAATTTGCATAAACTGTCCTGAGAAAAAAACTAAGAGATGAAGAAGATTTTTCTTGTTTACCCTTGACAATAATTAGAATTCAGAGCCTGAAGAATTCTGCCTGGAGAGCTCTAGGTGCTGCATAAGTACAACAGGTTATCAAAGTCCAGCTTTGCAATGGGAAGAGAAGCAGCAAGCCCTCAGGTGTGGCCCTGGCGCTATGGCACAGCAAGACTGAGAGCCTGAGCAACAGATGATGTCAGCAGCCTTCCACCATGAAAAATCCCAGCACCGTAGATGAGACCAGTGAGATTGGAGTGAGCCAGGAAGGTTTAGACATGAGAATACCCATTGCTGTCTGGTAGGCATGTTAGAGAACTAGGTCTGGGGGCCACTTCAGTGGCTCCCCATGGCCTTTAAGATAAAGTCCATACTTGTAAGCATGACCTGCAAGGCCCTCCACAGCCTCACCCCTCCATTCTCTCTAGTGTCGTCTCTTACTGCTCTGCCTCATACCGTAGCTCCACACCTTAGAACCCCACGCATCCCATGGCGTTCCTCTACCATGGGCCTCTGCCCATTCTGTGCTCATGCTTCCTCCCTCCCTCCCTTCCATCAGCCTCCTCTAATTCTCCTGCTTGACTCCTTATCTTTTAACACTCAGCAACCCCAAGACATCTCCCACAAGCTGTGTTGCATATGCCCCCCACATGTTACACGGGCCCCACAACATGCAGAGCATTAGCTCCTTCTTTGCACTTACCACCCTGCTTCATAAATGTCCATCTCTGAATCTGTCTTCCAGTCTAGACTATAAGCAACAAGAGGACAAGAGCCATTCCTGTACCTTTCACCATTTATATGTATCTTCAGTGCCTAGCACTGTGCCTGCTGCAGAGTAGTATAGAAATGTTACTGGATGAAAGAATAAATGAATGAATGAAGTGGGAAAGGGAGAGAAACCATCCCTTACAGACCACCTAACATCCACACTGAAATAATAGGAGCCCTGGCCAACCACACCCATAGATACAGAATTGCCCAGGTGACTACATGTTGTAAACTCTTAAGACTAAGGTTTGTAGGGTCATCACACCAGAGCTCTCAGCCCATACAGGGGCAACTGACCCATTTAGGCATGAGTGTGATCCAGTGTCTTTCCCCAGAGATCAACTTGAAGTTACGTTTTTTAAATATCTCTCTCACTATGGAATCCCCAGTGCTCAAACACTAATAGCATTAGACTGTTTGTCACTTCAGTCAACACAAGCTGTAAAGCTGTGCCCACCACAGCCACAGCTCCCCAACAAGCCTGACAGCACTGAGATGATAACAAGTGACAGGAGACATCGCTAGCTTAGGCACGCCACCCACTCTTGGTGCTGGGTGAGATTTAGCTAAAAGGCCTTTTGGAAGTAGGAGGAAAGAATGTTTTTTTCCAAAATTTGTGGTTGGAATGCAAGTGCCAACTGCTCTCCAGACACCATCATGATACAAACAACATTAATGATGTAGTATTTTCCTTGAGTGATTGAACTAATTACTCTTTTTTATTAATTGATACAGAATAGATGTACATGTTTTGGGGGTACAAGTGACAACTTGACACATTCATTATAATCAAATCAGGGTAATTGTGATATCCATCACCTTAAATATTTATCTTTTCTTTATGCTAGGAACATTCAAATTATTCTCTTCTAGCTTTTGAAATGTACAATAGATTAGTGTTAACTACAGACACCCTATTGATCTATAGAATATCAAATCTTATTTCTTCTAACTATATATTTTTATCCATTAATTAACCTCTCTTCATGAACCCATTACTCTTTTCTCACTATCATAACAACAAATATGTTCCAAATGTCCAACTCACATTACAACCTTGCTTCCCAAGGGACCAGTTGATCATTACTTATATCACCTTTGAGTTAATAGAGGAGAGAAGAAATAGAAGAATGTCTATTTTATGGCCCCTCAATAGCTTATCAATTCAGTCTATTTGCTATGATGTATACTCCCTTCCATTATACACTTAACAAATATCTGCTGAGTGCCCACCTTATGCAAAACTTGGTGCTAGGCTTGGGGCATAGTCAACAGGTAAAAGCCAGAACAGGACTGGAGGGTAAACCAACAACTAACATTAAAGTGGATGGTCTCCTAAGAGAAATTGGCACTTGGGAATTTTTCAGTGGCTGGTACTCCCTTTAACTCTGTGGTTCCAAACTAGGCTTGCAACATTTGTGAAGCGCAATGCCAAGTTCACGTTCTATCTATCTGAAGAGATGAAGAAGTAGCTCTTGATAACATGGGAAACTCTTTCCTCAAGATGCAGCAAGAATTGGTTCATTTATTAATGAAAGATACAACATCCTCAGCAACCCTGGTCCAGAACATTCTGATACAAAAACTAGGAGAAGTGAAAAGGTAATGAATGACCTTCACAAGCTTAAAAAAAAAATCGCAATAACAAAAAATGTTAGACAGTTAAATAGTTAAATGAATAATTAATGTGTAATAAAATTAATAGTAATTAATAGCCATATGATATTTCATCTCAACACCTGGCACCAGATGTCATCTCAGGGAAAGAATTAAAATTGCTGGGGAAATCATTTATAATTAATTGAGTAGCTGGTGCAAGCCTAAGAATTCAAGACCAGGATGTCTGAGGAGGGCAAAAGAAAAGGAAGGGAGTATATCTTTCTCCCAAGGGCAGGAGAGGTGAGTGAGAAGAAGAGGAAATGGGAAATGTAGTTGTGAGACTAGGCACCAGGAGGCATGCTAAGAGGGCCACTTGGAAGAAGTTTGGTTCCAGAGAATTTTCAGGAAAGAGAAATTCTAATTTCCAAGATTACAGGTTCTGTGTGCACATGTGGAATGTAAACCTCTCTGCTATCCCTCTAAAACCTTCTATTGTCTCTATTTCTCAAAATACTATAGGATAGTAGATTTTTCATGGAACTCAAAGAGTTTCAGATCCAATTACACAGAAGCACAGAAAAACATTGGTAGAATGGAATCCTTAGAGGTAAACAAGATCAAGAGAATATAATCCCTGCAAAGAATTCACTGAAATCTTGAAAACTTCCACAGACTCATGGGTAAGAGTTTGAGCCTGTTTTACCTAGATCTTGAGGAGCTGACTTCCAGGTTATTTTCAGCTTTATTTTATGTGATAATCCTTGCCTTTGCTAGTAACTAAAAGAAAAATTGAGACTATTTCTCAAATATTTATGGTCATCGGGATTTGGTACCAGAGGCACAAATCGGTATGCACACACCTGTGGTATTGGGATCTTGTCAACATCTATGTCAACTTGTCCACAAACAGTCAAAATCTGCAATGTCATCTTTTTCTCTGCAAAAAATAAAAGTGTTTAGTCAAAAATAAAAACTTGTAATTATAATTACAATTTAGTCTTAATCAGTCAGACTGGTCAAGTAATGCTACATTTTCCCCCTAATCTGTCAGTGAGGGCACATAGTAATAGAAACAAATTATTTATAATATAAATCCATGTAATTTGATCACAACTTTCAAGAGGAACTTGAAATCAGCAATTGAAATAAACTTTACTTTTTTCATCTGAAAAATGAAGTTATTAAGAGTGAGACTTGAATAAAGTCTGTGCTTTAGTTCATGGTATTGTACCAATGTCAGTTTCCTGGTTTTGATAATGTACTGTAGTTATGTAAGATGCCATCGTAGCCTGAACGAAGGGTATGCAGAACCTCTCTGTACTATTTTTGCAACTTCTTGTGAGTCTATAATTATTTTAAAATAAAAAGTTTAAAAGAAATGATGCTGTTAATAATATATTCTTCACAGGGTAGTGATGATTAGATGGGATAATAAATGACAACATATTGTTAAATTGCCAAAAGTGTACAATTATAGGTTGTTTAATGATCACTCCTATTCTCATGCTCTCAAAATAAATGTTCTAGTAACTTTTCCCAAGGTAATAATAGCTAACATATATGTAGCTCTTACCTGTGCCAGCTACCATTCTGAATTCGTTATGTTTATTACCTCATGTAAGCCTCTCAACAATTCTGAGAGAAGGTAATAATGATCTTCCTTTTTGCAGATGAGGAAACTGAGGCTGAGAGGGATGAGACATTTGGTGAGAGTCACATAGTTGGGTCGAACTGAGTCACAAACCTGGGTCTAGGATTCCAGGGCTAGAGCTCTTAACTGCCACTAGTACTGTCTCTCCTCCTGTATTCTTATCTCCCACAAGTGTCAAAATGAAACAGGCTAGGGCTTGCATTCATTTCCTATTGCTGCATAACAAGTCACTGCAAACTCAGTGGCTTAAAACAATGTTCATTTATTGTCTCATAGTCTGTAGGTCAGAAGTTGGGGCACGTCATGGCTGGGTTCTCTGCTCAAGTTCTTATGGCTGAAATCAAGGCGTTGTCCAACTGCATTCTCCCCTGGAGCTCGGGATCCTCTTCCAAGCTCCAGGGATTGTGGCAGAATTCAGCTCCTTGCAGTTGGAGGACTCAAGTCTCTGTTTCCTTGCTGCCAGCCATGGGGCACTCACACGTCTTGCAGGCTGCCCTCAGGTCCTCGCCAAGTGGCCTCCTCCATCGTGGAAGCCCACAGTAGAGGCTCTCCCTTACCTGGAATCTCTCTCGTATTCCAAATGTCTGTCTCCAGGAAGGGCCCAGGTCGCCTACCTAGGTCAAGTCTGCCCAGGATAATCTCCCTTTCTTAAAGTCAACAGTGCCACATAAATAAGCTAATGACAATGCAAAATCCATCATAGCCATAGTCTTGGGGATTACACAGAGGTGGGAATCTTGGGAGCCATCTTAGGATTCTGCCTACCCCAGGACTTTCTCTACTTTTCCAAAGTCACCACCTTATCCTTTATCCTTGAAGGACTAGGATATGAAAGAGTAAAACACCATTTCAGATTAACCTGAAAATGCAATGGACTGCTGCACCCAGTGCTTCCGCACGCACTGCACATTGAAGGGGGGGTTCTGAGGATCTCCATGCCCAAGTTGCCCCATTTGATGGAGACTTTCACATATGCTGGGAGTTAATAATGTCAGATTTTTGTTATTCGTTTGTTTGCTGTCACCTTTTGACTATAATAGAAATCTATATGATACAAAAAGAACACATCAAGGGACACACAAAAAGATATTCTATCAAGATAACCAGGGGACTCCAGACCACGCTTCACACCTGGCCATTGACCTGTCTACTCTTCAGGACACTCACACAGGCAAAATTCTCTAAACAGAAAGGGTTTTGATGATTTTTCTGTCAGATCAATTGCTGACAAATGAAAGTATGAGGAGGTCAAAATATTAAAGCATCAAGATCCCTAGGCCGCCCCCCCCCCAGAGTGAATAAAGGGAGTGGCACTGCCGATGCACCACCCACTTCTCCTCGCCCCACCCTGCACCTGGGGCACCCTTGCCCTCCAGGGGAGGACATTGTACTAGACTGGTAACTGGATTCATCCATGTACAATTAGGGAATGGGCAGAAAGACATAAGACCAAGAAGGAGGTAGAGACCAGAAGGAAAGTCTGAGACTAAGAAAGACCAACCCAATCTGCATAATAAAAAACTTAAAGAGAAAGGGGAGATGAGAGAGAAAAATATGTGCAGGCTGAAAGCAAAACACAGGGTTAAAAAATGAGATACTCCAGAGAATATGGAATAAGAACTAGGCAGAAGCGTATAAAATCTATAAGAAATTTTATTTGAGAGTGCCAAATGGAGTAGCATTGTATCTTGGAGAGACTTAAGTGAAAGATGGTAATTTATTAGAGGAATAATTACTTTTGGCTATTTGGAGGTCAGACCACATGGATAGTCTCTGGTTCCTGCATAAAATTTCCCCTAATTAATATATAGATGGACTTTTAACCTCTTCTGGAAAAAAATCTTAATTCTTTCTAAATAAATATTAATTAGCTTGAGGGGAAAGAGTCTTCCCGAATTTAGTAAAACTATAAGTAAAATTGTGTGTGAATGTATTTTTCTTGAAAAGTATGTCCATAACATTGAGAAGATTCTGAAAGTTTATTTGACTCCACAAATTTGTGTAAAATATACCACGAATATGGGGAGAGCATCAGAAAAGGTCTGGATTCTTCTGGAGAAGATAGCTAGAGGGCAGTTATTATTTATTATAGTAAAGAATACTGACAATCACAAGGATAAATAGGCCCTGGAGATATGTCACTGGCTTCATAGTTATGCATGGGACAGGACATACCTAAGAGATACAACATAAAAACATACCCAATCTCAGATGATGGATAAAGCTGGTCCCAGTAGGCATTCTGTTGTCCCTTGATAACAGTCTACAGCAGCCAGCCTCCCAAATAGCCACAGATGATCCTTGATTTCTGGTTTTCACACCCTTTTGCACTTCCCTTCCTCCTTGAACCAGGGATGTGCGACAAGGAGAACACAGTAAAAGTGAGGACGAGTGGCTGCTGAGACTAGGTCCTGAAAGGCACCCTGGCCCCTGCCTCGGCCGCTAGGATTGCTCGCTCGGGGAAAGCTAACCACCATGTCGACGGGCACGCACGTAGCCCTGAGGAAAGACCCATGTGGAGAGGAACTGAGGCCTCCCACCAACAGCCAGCCCCGACTTGTCAGCCCTGTGAGTGAGCCACATTAGAACAGGACCCCCAGCCCTGGGCAAACCTCCCAGTGGCTGCAATCGTGGCTGACAGACGGCTGCAATCCCATGAGACGCCCTGAGCCAGAGCACACAGCCATGCAGCTGCCGGACACCTGGCCATACACACTGTACGAGATAAGGAATTACTGCTTTTTGTAGCCACTACATTTGGAGTAATTTGTTATCCAGTCTGTAGCTAGTTAATACACAGCCCAGTGTGCAGAGTTGGTGCTCAGTTATCAATTGCCAGCATTGATATTTAATCCAATATAAACAGAAGGTAACATCAAGGATTTTTGGATGATAATAGTGCTATTACTTATAAACACACAATAATGTGCTTTCACCACTAATAATGATTTTTATTCTGAGGCATACAGTAGGCATTCCATATTGTTGGCTGATAATGGAGGCACTTGTTCCTTACTGGTTACTGTGGGAAATTGCAAGGTTGATATTTGCTCTTGATATATTAATATCACAAACGTAATATAGATCCCTCATGCTCTGGAGTAAAACCACCACCTCCTTACAAAAAATAAAAATCCACATCCTTTTCACATTGTTTGTCTTTACAATAATAAAAGGAAAGGCTTATGCTAATCTTCAGAGGTGGATTTAGAAACAGAAGAACAGAAATTTGGTAATGCCTTTAGTGATATAATAATAAAAATAATCAAATTGGTATTAATATTCTTGATGGAATTTGTATAAGTAATGAGTTTTAAATGTGTTCACTGCATACCTTGCATAATTTGATATTCTCTACAATCAAAAATTAATAAGCATGAAAATCTACAATGTATTTATTTCTGAAAAGAATAAATATTATGAACTTGTAAGAACAATTGAATGATCTCAATAATTTTCCCCTCAAATTTAAAGCAATTAAAGATGAGCCAACCAAGAAAAAAATACAAATAATTACAAAACGGAAACCAGTGAAGAAAAACTCACAAACAACAGATTGTGTAAATTAGATCATTAAAGTCTGGTAATTTCCAAAGTCTTGCTGAGCAGATAAAATATTACTTACAAGATGAAGAATTAGTCTTTCACTTTTGCAATTCTCTGCTAATGATATACATGGTGTCATTTGGGATAGTTTTTGGAGGCAAATTATATATTTCTAGAAGTAATCTATATCTGGGTTACAATGAGAAGTCTGAGAAAGAAACCTAGATGATCTCTGAGCTAATCTTTTTTTAAAAGTCTCATAGTAAGGGTGATAATATCTATAGCAAGTGATAAAAATAAACTAGTTTAGATAATAATAATAGGAGCAACACATAGTGAAATTTATAAAACAGTGTAGTAGATTGAAAAAAGTGGCCATAATCACTCACAGCTGTGACTGCAGGGCCTCCCATGAAGAGGTAGAGTCTACCTTTTGGATCTGGGCTGGTCTTATTACAAACTTTGGTTAATAAAATGCAGCAGAAGAGACGCGTGGCAGTTTCAACTGTGCCTAGGCCTCAAGGGGTCTTGCATGCTTCTACTCTTCCTCTCAGAATTCTATCTAGCCACCATGAGGAAAAAGGTGTGGGCAAGCCTCCTGGAAGATGTGTGATCGCATGGAGGTAAGCTGAGCCATCTCACAAACTGATCGCAGATGTGTGAGTGAGCAGAGCTGAGATCAGAACCACCACTCAGCAGAACTCAGCCCAGATTGCCAACCCACAGAATCATGATCTCAATAAATGGTTTTTTTAACACTAAGTTTGGGGATAGTTTGTTATGCAGCAATAACTAGCTGATACATCCCAGGCACTGCTTTGTTTGTTTTACACATATTATTTAATGTAGTCCTTGCTATAGGCTATGAGGTAGGGAGTATTACAGGTGAGACCTGAGCATAGAGGAACAAAGAGAATTTTTTGCATAATGTAACAAGAAAATCCAAAGGGGATAATCCTTCTGGATTCAGGTATGGCTGGTCTAGAATGTCAGGCAATGTCACCAGGGCTCTGGTCTAATTATTCTTCATTTTTTGTTTCATTTGCCTCTGCCTGTATTCACTCTCATTCAGGCTGTTTCCATGTGAACATGTTGACTATCTACAGCCCTAAGTTTATTTTGTTCTTTTAGCTTGTACTCCAGAGAAAGATCACTCAGATGACAGTCTACAGAGGCTCTGATTGACCAGATCGAGTGATGTGCCCAATCCAAGGACCAAGGGGCAGGTGAAACTTTGTGATTGACAGCACCACCAAAACCACCCGGTGGGGATGGGATGGAGGAGGAACAGTTTCTGGATGGAGAAAGGAGAATTGGGGAGATAGTAACTTTATGTCTTCCACTGTGGCTCATAGATTCACAAAGTGGGTTTTTAGACTCCTTACTGGTGAAATGACTGGAATCCTGTGGACTATGATATCCAGGACATCCAGACACTGGTGTACCCACACCATGCAGAATCAAGGACCTCACTCCTCTGGTTCTCAGGCAGCCTGCTTTTCCCACATGTCTCCACACCACCTCCACATAGCTCCTCTCCCTGAATAATAAGAACACTCTCTGGCACTTTTTAGTTTTACAGATTTACCTGATGGTTGAAGAATAGCATTTTTCCCCAGCTAAATTGGAGAGTGGCTTATTTGCTTTACAAAAGGATTCTTGACTTTACAAAGGATTTCTAGAATAGGACTTTAAATAGAAACCTCCCCCTAGTGCATTGAAACTATGATTCCAATTGCAAGCTATTGCTTCTGAATACCTCAAATTCCATTTACCTGGGGGCTAGGTTAGGCAGTTTCTAAGAGCCCTTCCAACTTAAACATACAGGAGTCTGTGACCCCCAGCACAAAGTGGCAAAGCGGCCAGGGCTCTGGAACTGAACAGCCTGGGCTCCAACCCTGGCTCTCCCGCTGATTTGCTAGATGTGAGATGACTTTGGACAAGTCACTGAACCGCTCTGAGCTTTGGTGCCCTCACCTGTAAATGGGGTATGAGAATATCACCTACCGCAAAGGTTTGTTGTGAGGATTAAATATGTTCCCACACAAAATGCTTAGCACATTCCTAGGCACATAGTAAGTATTCTGCCTGCAACTACTTTGGCTAATTTCCAATCTATTTTGTCCCCTGCAGCCAGGGGGGTGGGTTCAAAATGTAATTTTGCTCTTGCCAAACCACTTTGCTTAAAATCTCAATGGTTTTCCACTTCTCCAACAAAAACCCAATTCCTTAGAACGTCTTCCCAGGGCCTCCATGCCTGGCCTCCGCTGGCTGCCAATATCTTTACTCACCAGGGTCATTATGATCTGTACACAAACCTGCTGCTGCTTTCCCCAAGTTACAAAATAAAACCAAACAAAACTTTCTTTTCACCTCACAACCCCTGTTAGCCTCAGCCTCACTTCTCTGCTCCCGTTGGCAATGAAACTTCTTGAAAGGTTTGTCCGTGCTCTCTTTCTTCCATTTCTCTCCCCACAACTGCCTCCTTGGCCTCTCCACTTGGATATACTGTAAAAATCTTATCACTGTGAACTGAAATAAAATCTTAAGATTCTCCCTGACCGGCTGACTGAATGGACCTCCTCCTGGCCAAGAGGATACCCTAAAACTGAGTTGCTGGCCAATACAGGGAGGTCATACATGCCTCATCATGCCCCTCTCCCTTCTTGGAGAAATCCATTGTAATTCATTAACAGGCTGAAGGCTATGCAAGACCAACCTGCAGGTCCTCGATTGATTTATACAACAAATTTATGTCCGGTACCTTGTCTCTGATTATCAGACTTCATTATCTTAAAACATTCCAAGCCTTGCAGACAAAAACTTCATTTCTATAACCAATTACAAGTCAAAGAATCTTTAAACCCACTTACAACCTGTAAGCCCCTGTTTTGAGATGTCCCACCTTTTCAGGCCAAACCAAGGTATGCCTTCCATGTATTGATTTATGACTTTACCTGTAATCCATGCCTCCCTGAAATGTATAAAACCAAACTGTCACACAACCATGGCAAGACCAGTTGCTCAAGGCTTCTCAGGCGTGGCTCTGGGTCATGGTCCTCAAATCCGGCTCAGAATAAACCTCTTTAAATTATTTTACAAAGTTTTGGCTTCTTTTCCGTTGACATCACCATGATCCCCTGACTCATCCCCTTCCCCAACTTGCTCTCCCTGGATGCATCCTTGAATCGGCTGTTGGCAACTCCAACCTTCTGGGGGCTCAGGTTGGAAATCTTGGAGAAATGTCTGACTGTTCTCACCCACCATCCAATCCATCCACCCCACCATTCTCCTCACCTACACTGCCTCCACCCTGGCCCAAGCCACGGCCATCTCTCCTTGTGGTCTTTGCTTCCACCTTTTTGCCATATCCCACCATTTCCAGCACAGCACTCAGAGAAATCCCTTTAAAACACAAGTCAGATTGTGTCCTGGCTGCTCAGAACCCTCCAGAGGCTGCCCCACTCCAACAGAGTAGAAGCTGAAGCCCAGCAATGTCCTCTCAGGCCACTGTGATCTGATCCCTGGCCGCACCCCTCTGGCTTTCTCTCTGACTACTCTCCCCATTGTCCGCTCTGCTCCAGCCACACTGGCCTGTCTCCTTTCCCAAACATTCCAGGTTCGCTCTCACCTTTGCAGCTGGCTGTTCCCTCTGCCTGAAACTCACTTCCTACAGGAAGCTAATTCGTTCAACTACCGCCTATCTTGTGAGCCCTGCCTTGATTGTTCTCTTCAAAATTGCAACTCACCCCAACCTAAGACACTCACAGTCCCCCTTGCCCACTTCCACCCTTTCCCTGTCACTTATCACTTCTAACATATTATGGAACTTCATTCATATGTTTACTTTTTTTTTAATTAGGAATTTTTTTTTATTTCAGCTTATTATGGGGGTACAAAAGTTCAGGTTACATATATAGCCCATCCCCCACCCATCCCCCCCGAGTCAGAGCTTCAAGCGTGTCCATTCCCCAGACAGTGTGCATAGTATGTTTACTTTTTATTGACCCTCCACTTCCCAAATATAAGATCTTCGAGGACAGGAGTCTTTGCCCATCTTGCTCCTGTATCCCTATCGACCAGGAAAAGAGTGTCCATCACACAATGATGCTCAGTAAATAGCTGTTGACTAAGACGGCCACACTGGGCATCTTATTCTCTCATAACCTGAGGTTGCATCTCATACAGCACTTCCTCAGGGCACACTTCTCTCACCTCCCTAATCTGCTTCCCCAGTTGTGGGCCCAGTGTCTCCTCTGTAGCACTTTTGAGAGATTCAGTTTTACATTTGTTTTGTGATGGCACAAGCTCCATGAAGGCAGGGTCAACCCTGTCAATTTTCACTTACCGTCTTAACACGAATATCTACGGTTATTCACATTATTTTAAACAGCTAATATTCCTTTACTCCTTAATGGGCCCCAAGTGCATACACAATTAACATGATTAAAATCAACTTTCTGTATTTGCCACTTGACCAAGGCCTACTTGTCCCCAAAGGACCAGTGGTTATCTGCAGGGCTCGTATATGTTCTCTGCTTGCTACTCTACGTGGCTAAAGGAGTATACCAGGGGGACTGCCTGTCTTTCATCAGAATTTTGCCTCAGTGTTATTCATTTTCATCTGAAGCAGACCCTTCCATTTCCCTCTGGGAGGCATGCACACATTTTTGTCTTGTCTGCCTGACACATCAAAATTTGCAGAATGCACCCAAAAACAAAATTCATTTTTTAGCCTTGCCAGTTTAAAGTGCTTGCTTTCCAAAGCTACTTTGTGAGCGATCAATCCAAGATTCACATCAGCATTGTTAGAAAGATGGACACAATAGTCCATACAAAGATAATGGGATATTTCTGATCTTCTGACAACTGTGTAACTCCCATGATTCCACACGCATGGAATTATGACTAATAGAATGACTTCCAGGTACCCTAGTTTAGTTGGCTGTATTGGTAATTTAACACAGAAAATTATTTATACAATACTCTGCCTACTAAGTTTCAATGGTGTTTCCTTCCTAATGCACAGCGGCCATTTGTTGAGGCCTTAGAAGGATTGGGAAGGAAGAGACCTGGGTGAAGTACTTACGTGTTCCTAGCCTTCTGCTCAGAACATTTGCATAGCGTGACCCTGTTGGGATGTTCAAGATTGACTGCTGAGCACTAAATAGACGGCTCAGCTGCAGGAATAGATTAGTACACAGAGGCCCGACAGAATTTTCCTCTGATGAAAAGCTCCTCCCCTCCTTCCCGCCCTGCTGCTGAGCAGACACTGTAACTCTTGTGCGCGTCTGGGGTCTCAGTAAATAAAGCAGCCGGCAGAGAGGAAGGGTTGGACCTCCTACCTTTGCCAGGGACTCTTGAGAGACAAAGGAGACACTGTAACAATTTTATTACCAAATATTTCAAGCATATAAAAAGGTACACAAAATAATAAAATTAAGGCCATTGTACCCACTAACAGAATAGCTATTAGTCTATATTAGAAATGGCTATGTTAGAAAGAATTACAGCTATATTTTTAAATACAACTTTATCAAATCTTAATATTTTGCCTTGTGTCAGATTCCTTGGAAACAAAAAGAAAAGAAATATCAGATGTATGGCCACAGCCCTACACCTGCTACACCATCCGCTCACCCAACTCGTTCCCCAGAGGTATGTACACTCCCTCCTGAGAGCAGGGTTTATTTTATATGCATACTTTTTTAGTCTTGTTATCCATAAATTTT
Organism: Varecia variegata; assembly: GCA_028533085.1. Classification (NCBI taxonomy): domain Eukaryota; kingdom Metazoa; phylum Chordata; class Mammalia; order Primates; family Lemuridae; genus Varecia; species Varecia variegata. The sequence goes on along the minus strand of CM052436.1, from coordinate 137,949,644 downwards.
AATTTTTGTGTGTTTAAAACTTCTTATAAATGTTATCACACTCCATGTATCTTTCTGCAAGCTGTACACACACATAGATACATAGCACCCTCGACTCAGTATTCCATCTTTGAAATGTATTCATGCTAAACTATGAATAAATAACACGTGATTCCATTCATTTTAAACAACTGAATTGCACTGCAGTATTTAACAACCCACAACTTACATACTCATCCTCATGGCACGGGGTGTTTATGTGGTTTCCTTTTCCCTGGTGGAGAGGGGACCACTGCTTTTTCTTTCTGGTGACTCAAATCTGTACCCTGCAAGAGAGGCTGCCTGGTTAAAAGATGTCTGTGATGATTAATTTTATGTGTCAGCTTGGCTGGACCACAGTGCCCAGATAAGTATTCAAACACTACTTTATGTTTCTGTGAAGGAGTTTTTTGTATGAGACGAACATTCAAATCAGTAGACTTTAAGTAAAGCAGATTACTCTCCATAATATGTGCAAAGGTCTTAATAGAAACAAGACTGACTTTCCCTGAGCAAGAAGAAATTCTGCCCACAGACTGCCTTTGGCCTCAGACTGCAACTCTTCCCTGAGTCTCCAGCCCGCTGGCCAATCCCATCAGATTTCGGACTTGCCAGCCTCCACAACCCGGGAGCCAATTTCTTAAAGTCTCTCTCTCTCTGCCCCCATATATCTCCCCCTGTCCGTGGTTGACTGGAGGGCAGGGGATTAATCCCTATACCCCTAGTAGGCTCTCAACTAATGTTTATTGAATAACTACTTGGATAAATGGGTGGTAATTCTCGAAAGCTGAGCACAAGGATTATACTAACAAAACAATTAGTTAACCAACATATCCATCAATAAAAATATATCTTTGGAGCATATATTTAGCACTATGCTGGGAATTCTTGGATAACTCATTGGTGGATTCACAGAGACAAAAAAGTAATTGCAATATTGGTGTTTAAGGTGAAAAAAAAAAATAAAAACCGTGCAAAAAATTCTGGAGCAAATGATGAAAGTAATTTGGTCTAAAGGGAGCAAAGGATGAAAGTAAACATAAAACATCATAAGAAAGGAATGATTAAGAGTAAATATTATGAGAGTAAGTTTGAGAAGAATGAGAGCTAGCATGATAGAATTAAATGAATGTTGGATTTGGGAACTAAAGGTCCATATTCAAATCATAACACTGCCCCTCCCCCTCCCATATAATCCTTGGGCCAGTTAGCTCTCTATTTTTGACTGCCTCTTCTACAGAATAATATTGGTCATTTCTCATTGTGTCCACCTTCTAGATCACCCATGTATCGTCTGGTGAGTAGGTGAGTGATTATGCTAACATCAGGTACTAATTTATTGATTTTCCTCCCACTCACTATCCCCGAGACACAAAAGCTAGCCAGCTAGCCAGACAGAACAGCATTCAATACTCAAGGGTGTCATCTTCAAAAGAAACTATTGATCTCTGTCAACATCCAGGGACGTGAACAAATGTAGGGTGCACCACGCCCCATTACCTCTTGAGTGATTTCATATCCCACATCCTGTTCTGAAAACTTCAAAAATCTTGTGACATATGAGATAATGGAACATGGGTGAAGTAAGTGCCTCCAAGTTGCTCACGTCAGCAATCCCATAACTAGACAGGCGTCAGACAGAATCATCAGAAGCACAGATGGCACACAATTGTGTTTAGCACAGGAGAACTCCCTCTCAAAACGCACAGGGGTTGAGTTCTCCATTATGCTACTCCCTTTGTGGAAATGTGTTATGTTTAATCAATCTCTCTTTCCCCACATGCCTGAGAAATGCAATTCCGCTTTTGGTAGGGAAGATTGGCCCCTAACTGATTTCCATTATATTTCTACATCCTCACCGTTGCTGGGCATGCATCACCTGGGTAGAGAGATGTCCCTGTGGGATGGAGCTTCTCCTCTCCATCTCTCCCCCGAAGGTACATCACCTCTCAGCTGGCAGCCACAAGAACACAACACAAAAATCCTGAGACACAACAAAGTGCTCTGAGAAAGAACTGCAGGATTCAATCACACTGAGACGAGTCACAGTGTTCCACCATAGCCTCCAATGCTAGCCAAATACGCGACCTTGGATAAATCACATAATCCCCTTGGCAAAATGGGATTCTTTCTTCTGCCTTACCTATCTCAGGGCCAATTAAAAGGTGGAAAAATGATAATAGGAATGCAAAGTGTTTTAATAAACATGATCTTTGAGATAAGACTCAACCTGTTTCCTGTGGTGCCCTCTTTGGCCCACGGTAAGAGAGCTTCAGGATTATAGGCAAGGAGGGGGCTGGAAGTGACCTGCAGGGTTTACATCCCACCTCCAAGTCCAGCCACATGGAGGCCTCAGGCAAGTTACCCAAACTTAGCTATGAACCTTCTCTTCCTCATCTACAAAATAATTAGCTTGTAGAGTTGTTGCCAGGTTAGTTCCATGGATGATAAAATTTAACACAGCCGGGTTGATCCTAGCTCTGGACAGTCTGAAGGTTTGATTTCCTGCTAGTCCCATTTGAGTGTTTGTTTAAAAGACTGAAAAGAAGCCAATTCATGGAATGTTAACATTTGACAAGTCATAGAGGAGGCAAAGTTCCTTTCTGCACCCCCGTAGCAGCACTCACCTGCAAACCCTCCTTCCTCCCCTGCCCACCACGCCCCTGTCCCCTTTCATGAGCTCAAGTTTTTGTAGGATTATAAGGCAGCTATTCCTCCACATTGCTCACTAGAAGAATGAAACTTAAATATAAGACACTATTTTCCAGAATGTGCACCTTATGTGGCCAGGAAGAGGACACAAGGAAATCTGAAGGAAAATTCTGGAGTGTACACATAGGTGCTCAAGAGGAAGGACGACAAAAGTTAAGAAACAGCAAAGGAAATTTCCTAGTGGGATATTTTCTTGGTCACTAGGCTATATTAGAAATAACCACAGCTATATGTTTTGAGAGTCTACTATGCAAACATTGTCCAACATACCTTCACATACATAATTTCACTCAATCCTCGTAACTGTCTTGCAAGACAAATGTTATCATTCCCATTTTACAGAGGAGGAAGAGACTCAAAGTTATGCGTCCTGGCTAAGGTCAGACAGGGGCGAGCTGTGGGAGAGGGATGAGTCTGCGGAGGGCTGGCGCTTGGCGGCCAGGTCTGACATCACACCCTCTCAGGCTTTTAAAAGTTCAAGCCCCAAATGGCCCAGACGGTTTACAGGGCCTTGGGCTGATGTTTTCCCACTTCAGTTCCTAAAATCTCTAGATAAGGAGTAGTAGTGCTCTGGGCCTAAGAGAGAGAAGGAAATAATAGGTAGAGATGATCCTATATACATATGGAAAAGACAACGGCAAAAAAGGCCACTAAAAATGGAAACCAAAGTTTCCAAGAGAAAGGGGGAAAAAGTTTGGGACTTTATCTTGAAAAAATAAAACGAAAATGTATAAAAATAAGCTAATTTGATGTTTAATAAAAACATAGGGGTGGGGGGAGGGGATGGTGTATACCTACATGATGAGTGCGATGTGCACTGTCTGGGGAATGGACACGCTTGAAGCTCTGACTCGGGGGGATGGGGGGCAAGGGCAATATATATATATATATATATAACCTGAACTTTTGTACCCCAATAATAAGCTGAAATAAAATTTAAAAAAAAAGAAGAAACAATATATCCCTTAGTCACCATTTCTCTATCCCTCTATCCCTACTCCCATTCCAGCCCTAAACTCCACTAATCTACATTTTGTCTCAATAGATTTCCCTACCCTGGACATTCATCATATGAATGGTATCATATAGTGCGTGGTCTTTTGTGACTGACTTTTTTCACTTATAATGTTTTCAAGGTTCATTGATGTTTTCACATATTTCATTCTTTTTTTATGCCTGCATAATATTCAGTTGCATGGCTATACCACATTTTATTTATCCATTTGTCTGTTGATGGACATTTGTGTTGTTTCTACCTTTTGGTTATTATAAATAATACACCTATAAACATTTGTGTACAAAAAAACATAGGTTATATTGCAATTAAATGCTAATTGTTAAAATTAACAAAGATTAAAATAGGACCATTTTCCAAAGAAATTACATAATAGCATAATATGAAACCCTTCAATACATACCCCTAGAGAGGATTATTTTTGCAAAAATGTTGAGGTTTCATCACGTTTCCCAAAGGCCTGGCGACATCCTTTGATATTTAAATCATCAAATTATTCTCTTCTAAAGCCTATCGTGTCATCATCCTTGTTGATTTTATCCTCTTCAATTATTAACTGGTCTAACTTTGTCAGAAGTTCACTTGTCAATTAATATGCATGTGATTAGAGAAATTCTCTATCATCCCTTTCATCTTAGCAAAAATCTGCATCTTTTTCAAGATGTGCAGTTTCCTTTTGCAATCAAATTGCAATATATGTATGCAGTGTTGTCAGATGTTTGAGAGCAGCCCTCAAAGACACTGATGCTGTGGCTGTAGAGAGGAGTGAAGTAAGTGAAGAGGGACCCTTGCTTGGAGACTAATTTTAATGAACAGTTTATTAGTACATGCTGCCATGCAAGGATGTGCAACAATGCCTTTTGTCCTACTTCCCTTTGTAACTTTGTAACTTTGGGGATGATGATAAATAATGCTTGATAAGAGTATTCTCTGTAGCAGAAAGAATAATGACTCCTAAATTCTGGATAGCTCTTTGCAGACATCAAACTGCTCTTGTAGCCATCATCTTGTGTGACGCTAATGACATCCCTTAGAGATAGGTGGGACAAATATTTATATATGCATTTCACAGATGAGGAAGCTGAGTCTCTTCCTCAGTTTCCTCAGGTACACAGTTTGGAGTCTCTTCCTAATCAACTCTCTGTCTTCATAACAGTAACTTCCATTTATTGTCCTCTGCTTGGTGTTAAGTACTGTGCTAAGTTCTTTGCATATATCACCTCTTTTATTCCTAACTGTCAAATGAGATGATAGGCATTCTTAATTTCATTTTACAAAGGACAAAACTGAGAATAATTAAAGTTAAAGAACTTGCTTTGTTCAGTCAGTTAATAACGCTGCATAACAAATGATTTCCGGAATCTCAATGGTTTCTAACAACCAACATTTATTTCTCACTCAAAGGGTCAGTTGGAAGGTTGGGCTGATTCTGACTTAGCTCATAGGTTGGGTCCAGGTATGTTCAATGTGCCACTCATTTGTGACCCAAGCTGAAGGTGCAGTAGCTACCTGGGGCAAAATCTTCTCATGGTCAACGGCAGTAGCATCACTCATGATTAGCATGAGGCCCAGCCAACCCCCCAAGACTATTTAAAGCCTATGCTCATGTCATATCTATTAACCTCTCATTGTCCAAAACAAGTCACTGGACAAACACAAAGTCAGTGGGATAAAGATGCAGAATCTGTCTGTTCTACTAGGAAGTATTGAAAAGTTACACGACGAAGGGTGTAGATGGATAATCTTATTACAGGTACGTGTTGGGGTGAGGGAGGAGGGTCATCGTTAAGAATCTTCAACAATAGCCCGGTCTGTACCACAGGACCAAGTTCCCACAGGAAGTTCTAGTTCTGGATCCCATGCTGCTAACCACCCCACTGCACTTTCCTGGGAACTTCCCCGACCCCATGGTCATATTGCTATTATATTACCTCTTGCTCATGAGCAAAGTTGTTTGACATGTGACAGCTGGACTCTCTTGATCCTCTTCCATATGTATGGCCCAGCTATGGGGCCAACCCAGACCTGCATGTGATGCTCTCTGTGTCTTTATGGCAGCAGCTAAGCAAAAAGAAAAGATTGTTTTCCTGGCCCTGCTCTGATCTTAAAAGGAAGACATTTGCATAATGATTCTCCATTCACAAGGTGTCTTCATAGCTCTTATCTCCATGGAACCCTCTCCTCCAAATTCAATCTATCATTGCAGCTTGTGCCCACAATATTTTCCATATGTTTATTTTTTTAATTTTTAATTTATACTAAAATTGGCCTTTACTTTGTGGTACACTTCTATGAGCTTGCACACATGTATGGATTTGTGTAGTCACAATCATCACACAGAACAGTTCTATTACCGCCCCCAAACTCCCCCCTCTATCCTATATAGGCACACCCTTCCTCCACCCCTAACAAATGATTACCGGATATGTTCCCCATCACTCTAGTATTATGTTTTCAAGAATGTTGCATAAATGGAATCATATCATATATAACATTTTGAGATTGGCTTCTTTCATTCGAGATAATGCCTTTGAGATACATCCATGTTGTTGCAGTATTAACAGTTCATTCCTTCTTGCTGCTCAGTAGTATCCCATGTATGGATGTACTACCGTTGTTTACCCATTCACTGGCTGAAGGACATTTGGGTAGTTTCCAGTATGGAGTGATTATGAATAGAGCTGCTATAGACAGTCACAGTTTCTGTACGAGCACAAGCTTCCCTTACTATAAAATAAGTATCCAGGAATGGATCACGGGGTCATATGAGAAGTGCATGCTTACATTTATAAGAAAGTGCCAAACTGCTGTCCAGAGTTACAACTTACTCGTATGCAGTTTTATATCACAGGCAGACTCTGCTGCAACACCTCATGTCTTCTGTTTGTTCCTCCAGATGGAGCCTTGGGCCTTCTCCATGCCTGGGAAGACTGATGTCCCCAAGAGACATCAACAGACTCCTTTGTCCTCTGGCTTGCAGTTGGGTTTGGTCGAAGAGAGGCACTGTCAGGAAAGCAGAGGGCAGGAGGAAAAGGCGTCTGAAGGCCTGTGTGCCGGCCCCCTCCTTGCTAGGGTACCTGCTGCTCTGAGCAGGCTGCCCTGGCCCCGCCTCTCCTTGCCCTGGCCCCTAGGGCCTGCTTCTGCCCACCACGGGTCACTGCACTCTCCGTGATGACTTAGATATTCAGTATCCTATCTGCTCCTTCTAAAGTAACTATGAGATTAGAGGATAGATGAGGAAACTGAAGCACAGGAATAACTTGTCCAAGGTCACACAGCTGGTAAGTTGCAAAGCCCAGCAAGACTAGAATTCACGGCTCCTAAACCCATACTCTTTCCAATAAACTCTGAATCCACCTCATTTGGGTCAATGCTTTTATTATACATTTTTACAAATAAATTCATTATATGTGTCATAAATATTTAAAATAAATTAGCAAGTTCTGGAATTTGTGATCTAGTTCTTGAGAGCAGGTTGTACAGATTACCATAGTTTATCTTCTTCCTGTTTATTGGATTATTTTTCCTTAATTCTTAATACTCATGGTATATTTTATGTCAATTCTAAGTTTAATAAAAAATGATCAAAGTTCCTGAATAAAACATGGAAACACTAAAGAAAATATTTTTATTCTTAAGTGAACATTGTATAATGCTAATATGTTGTATAATCACTATTTGAATGACTTATTGATTAGATTCAATAATTATTTCTTTTAAACTTTAAATATTTTAAAATAAACTTCCAGTGACATATGGTGAAGCTAAAAGCAACTGATTTTGCTAAACAAAACCACCAATGCCTGCCACAGAGCTGGCTTTACCACCCACAGGGAGGAACATAAATACCAGTGAAATGGACAACTCTACACACGGATTCATCTATTCGTTCTTTTGCAAATAATCATTAATTTCACTTAAACCCTTGCCCAAGGTCTCACTGCTAGTGAATAGGGAGCTAGTTCTCTTGACTTTCAGATTGGAACTCTGTTTCCCACATAAACTTACATGAGCTTTACTTTAACTCGGGCAGCAGGTCACTAGGAGTCCATACGCCCACTCTTTAGGGTCTGCTAGGTGGCTCTAAGTGAGGGTGGTCAACTGTTTGCCCAGGACCAAGGGGTTTCCTGAAATGTGTGACTTTAAATGATAAAACTGGGAAAGTCCTGGGCAAACAGGGATGAGTTGGTCACTCTAACTAGATATCACGTGTCCAAATTTAATCATAAGAAGGTCTCCCAGATGATCCAATGCACACATTGTATTAGTTAAGGTTCTCTAGCGAAAAAGAACCAATAGAATTCAGAATAAATAAATAAATATACACACACACATATATATATGCATACACGTGTATATTTAATAGTTCTGAACCTGACACCAGCTGGTTCCCCAATTAAAAGAAATTACTCAGATTTCTGACAAAACTTTCCCAAGCATGTAGAGCTATAGAGTGGTCTAACTGTTCTCAAACCATGTACCTCCGAGGTCCAGAGTCCACAGCGGTATCTCAGAAGCCGGGCAGGAGAAACTCAGTAGGGAGCCCAAGGGGAGAGACAAAGTTTCCTCAGTTTTTCTTTACACCAGGCAGCTCTAATTCCCAGTTTTGTATATTGAGGTTTCACTGGTAAGATTTCTCTGGTTGAAAACTACTGCTCTGGTCCAACCCTATCATAGTTCATAAGAGGGAATGACCCTCAAATAGAGGAGGGAATTGTCAGCTGAAAGCTCACAATGGGATTCTAAGCATGGTAAAAATAAAATGATAATCTCCTCCAAGTGGAACAATTTCTAAGTTTCTAGGTTACGTACGACTCACTTTCTATTAAAACAGCAGCCCCCAGAGCCCTGTGTCTATAACTCCATCCACTTATATTATGCGTAGGCTGATTTAGCAGCATTATTAATAATATCACTTAAAAAGTGCAATGGTCATCGCTAGGGACTGCTAAGAACCTCAGTGTGTGGGCCTGTGTCACTCTGTTCACGTGCGTGGGCTTCAGCGTCTCTTCTGTAATCATCCTGTCATTAAGTCAGTGTAAAGCCACACTGTCGTGGTAATTGTGGCAGTATCTGTAACCCATATAACACAGAATGGATATTTTGGGGAAACAGACATATCCCAGGTTTTACAAAAATAGAATGATCCATAGCATTTACATTGTCATTTTGTGTACGTGGTTTCTATTTTCATTGACTTTGCTATTTTCTCATTTATTCTTTCTGCCTTCTTAATCACAGGCAAGTATTTAATATTGTTTTTCCACTTCACAGTCCTGCAGGTAGATTCACTGAAAACTTAAAATTAAACCAGCAAAAAAGAAGGAAATTATTTGGGGAGCTATAAGTAGATAATACAGGAAATCTCCCAGCCCAATGGATATTTTTTTGAGAAACATTGCCATTAATTTAACTGTGCAAAGATGTTTTCCCTCACCTAAATGCTCATGATAGGAAGAAACAAAGGCAGAGACAGAGACACGCACACAGAGAAACAGACACTGAGGGAGAAGTTCAGAAATGATGGGAAAAAGTCAGTTAGCAAAATGTCTCTCTGAGATTTTATTCAAAGGAAAAATAAAAGAAATCTCTTATGTCAGCTATTCTCAACCTCTTTCAGCCTTAATACCTCTTTCTATACTTAAAAATTATGGAACACCCCAAAGACCATTTACTTATAGGAGGTATATATTTTTCAATATTTTCTGTATTTGAAATTAAAATTGAGAAATATAAAGGAAGTGTATTAATTTATTTTAAAATTAATTATAAACTCATTACATGTTAATGAGTAATAAACTCATTACATGTTAACATACATATTTCTATTAAAATGAAAAAAGAAAAAAAGGCTGCAAGCATTGGCAAGCAGCCAAGCTCAGATTGGCAGATACAAGTTTTTCCAAAATTCTAAAACTGTTTGCTATTCAATTGATGCTTGAATTTATCATTGGCAACAAATGCTGTTAGTAGTTTGTAGTGACAAGCTCACTTCATTCATTTTAGAGGAAATGTCTCCCAAATGCCCAAGTCCAAATAACCATAGTTTGTATGTTGTTCTTTAGGAAAAAATGGTGTTCGGTGAAAAAAAAGTTAGTTCTGCTCACAGGTTCAACAATTGCCAAAGTGCTTTCCCTACAACAACCATCATACTTGGTTTGCAACAGAAATAATTCATGTGGGTTTCTTATCTCCTCACACAGTATAAAATGCAAGTGTCAAAATTCAATAAGATTAATAATTTTAATACCTCGAGGATATTCCTAAGTGAAACTGGCTTTTTTAAAAAATGTAAATGCATGGCATGAAAAATACAATAACTCCTTATATAGTTTGGTGCCACTGCCTTGATTTGTACTAAAGCACCAGAAGTTTTACTTCATTGTTTTTGCATAATCAATGCAAATGTCACTGGAAAAGGCATACCGTATTTTGTATCATTAGGAAAAGAGTTTTGAACTCTCAGAATTTGCGAAAGGGTCTCAGGGACCCCCAGGAGACCACTGACCAGCCTTTGATAATCATGGTCTTACATTACTTCCTTCTCCCCTTTCTTTCCTCCCTCCACCTGTGAAAAAGTGACAGGCAGGTTTGGAGCCAGGTCTAACAGGCAATAGCGGATAAATATAACGCCCTCTGTCCCCACAGACCCCAGTTCCTCCCTTGGGAACCTTGCCTCCTGGATACATCGAGCTTCTCTTCTTTGTTGGGAATTTCTGAAATAAAGTGAACTAATTTGAGGAAGGGGATATTCTTGGGACCTGATTTCAGATACGAATGATGATACGTGTTGGATAGAGCTGCGGTAAATGACTAGGGGTGGGAGGCTTGGCGTTAAAACAAATACTTTTAGGCAACTAAAGATAATTTGTTTATTCTCTTTAATAAGTAGGTAGGATGTGGGAAAATAATTTATATTTACACAGTACTATAGCTTTTAAGTTGAAATCCTAGTCTTTTGATATTTAAGGCAGCATAAGGTGGTAAGAAACGCACAAGTCTGAGTGAGCACAAACGGGCTACTCGCTCATCTCTTACAGCTACGTCTGGTTCCTTACCTGCACGGTAGGGGTGGTCACAACAAAAATAACGCCCCCAAAGCTACTTCACAGAACTTTTGTGAAGATGAGAGGATTTGATAGACCGTGGACGGGACAGCACCAATTCCTGCAGCAGGTATTTAATCAGGCGTGTAAAACATGCCGGGCAGCAGGTTACTCTCTAATGATGGGAGTAGACAGTAAAGGCCTAGTGAATAAATGACAGAATTTCCAATTGTAATAAATACTTTGTGAAAAAATAAGCATGGTGTTGTGACAAAGAAATTCTCCTTTACAAGAAGATTCGGGGACTGCCTCTCTCGGGAGGGGAGATTGGAGCTGAGAAGGGACCTGCCCGGGTCAGAGCTGGGGAGGAAAGTTCTGGGGGTGTAGAGACAGGAAGGCGGAATACGATGAGGTGTGTGGCAAAGAGGAAAAGGCCAAGGGACTAGAACAAGGTGAGGGAGGGGGTGGAGGGCCTTGGAAGGAGGCCCAAGGGCCGGGGGGAGCTCAGGGCACGCGGGTCCTTGAAGGGCATGGGTGGGAGTTTGCATTTTAGGTGAGGGGAGTGGATCACTGCCGAAGGTTTTAAGCAGGGGGACATGATCAGATTCCTGTTTAAAAGGTTAACTACATAATTGTGAAAGCAAGTGAGAATTTGTTTCTGCTGGAGTTGCCAGGCTGGGGGAAGGAGGAGCGAAGATGTCATCTGGGTCTGTTTCCACCTCATTACTTTCATGGTCTCCTGTCTGGAGATGAAGCCAGGAGATTTGCATCCTGCTTGAGCTCTGTGGGTGGATAGTGTTACTTTTGCCACCTGCTTCACAGCGTCTGGCTCTTTGTCCTTGGCACAATCAGGCCTGTCTGGGGCCTGTGATGACGATGTCAATATTTTCCCCAGCGACAAAATAAGATTGACCCTGGAGTTTTATTGATGAGTTTCAGGGATCTGCTTCTCAGAGATAAAAACCCTTCCACACATTATACGACTGGCAATTTCAACACTCTTTAATAGTCATTGTGGTCTGGTGATCGTGGGTGTCGAATGGGGACACACCACCGATTTGTCTTCACTTTCTGTCTCAGAACTGTTCTGTAAACAGACTAGATGGAACGTCCAGAAACGCCAAAGGGCCTTGTAGACCTTCCAAGTTTTTAGGATAACTTTGTTCATTTCTGCCCTTGACTAGAGAATGGTCTCTTTTTTCTGTGAATGTCACCATTTTAAGTAAAGGTCACAACATCTACAGCAGGGAAGAACGGAGAGGCTGCCTACTCAGTCAACTAGATCCACTGGGTTAGTCTTGGCCATTCGTAAGGTGACAAATATTGGAGGAAGCCCACCTTCACGGCCAGATTGCAAGGCAAACATGAAGTTGAAGTCCATAGTAACCATGAGTAAATGACAATAGGGTTGACCTTGTCACAGGGCTGTGTGGAAACAAATAGAAGGTGAACGGGAAGCATAATAGCTGTCTGTAATTTTTTTCCAGAGTCTTCAATACTTTGGACTTGGATTTCTGCTGGGCTTGGTGGAGTTTAGGCCATCCCTGCTGGAGAACACCGTGGAAGGGAAACCAACACCACCCCTCTGGTCTCCTGCACAGCACAACTGAGCGTTCTCCCCACTGCGGCCAGATTCTCCTGACACATGTTTGCTTACAGCTTCAGTTGTGCAGCTTTTCGCATAGATACACCACAAAGTCTTATTCTTAAGAAGCTAAATATTTGCAAACACTCACTCATTCAACAAATATTAATCGAATGGCTGCTGTGTGCCAGACATTATGCCAGAGACTGGGTAAACAAACATGAACCGAACAGACACAGCCTGTGTCCCCATGAATACATATAGATGCAGGCACAAGCAGAAATTTAGAATTTTCCATCTCTAATTAAGGTATAATGGAGAGGATGACACAGTCTGTGTCATCATTATACAGATGAGGAAACTGAGGCCCAAAGAGTGACTTTCCTGCTATTACACAGGTAGTGGATGGCAGGATCAGGGGTGGTAATAAGCATCATTAAGCTTTACTGAGTACTAACTAAGTGCCTAGTACCTAGTAAACAGGTACTTGACATGGGTTATTTTCATGAATTTGCACAAAATCCCTCTGAGATAAGTCCTACTATTAGCTGTATTTTTATGTATAATAATTCTGAGACCCAAGCTCATAGAGTTGGGAAACTGTTGAACTAGGATTTAAATCCAGGCAGAATGACCTCAGAGAAAGTGCTTCTAATCACTGTCATACTGCATTATAATCCAGAGTTCTTTTAACACTAACATTCAGAAAGTATTATCCCTTTCAAAGTATTGCATTTCAATCCCAGAGCCACTTGTCAACCACTTGGTCTAACACCTGCTAGTACCCATTTACCCAATTTATGAAGTGATGCTGATAGAGGAGCCATCTCTTTGTTTCCATTTAAGCCAGTAGTGACCATTAGAAAATGATAGTCTCAAAACTTGGAGACTACCAAAAAAATATCTAAACAATTGTTTTCTGGTATTTCGCTATATTCAATTTTCATGTAGGAATGAAGATGGGAAATTACTTCCTTAACTAGCGAGGTTTCAACAGAATTGGCAAGTCCTGTAAAGGTAAGTGCCCTTCATTTTCCCAGATATCTCCCAAGGCCCTGGGAGGGCCCTAAAAATATTCAATTCATAGTTTTCTCTTGTTTGTCTTAAAGAAGTCCCCTGAAATGTTAGGCCCCTAAAATGTTATATATTTCGGGTCCCTCAATACTTAGATTTGTCTCTGCTTTACCCCAATGTAGAAGTTTGCATCAAGGCTTTAGAGAGAGTAATAGAATCTCAGTTTACTATTAATAACTCTGACTTTGCCATTTACTGTAAGACTTTGGGTAAATTATTTATCTCCTGAAACCTCTGTTTCTACATCTGTTAAATGGAAATATGTACTCTTGACAGCATATGGTTGTTGGAGAAGAAGAGTGGCTGTATTCAGCTAGCAGCAAGGACAAAATGTTAATAAATGTTGACTCAATACTCTTTGTTTCCTTGAGAATTGCATTCATCTACAGTAACAACACGTTAAAAACTGGCTAAAATGAATAAGGATCCATTCTTCCAACTTAACGAGAAGTCTGAAAAGAGGCTCAGAGATGTCATGGGAACCCATACTCATACCTTTCTCTTTAGCCTTCCTTAGGGTAAACTCCATCTTCATGGCCCCAGAATGGCTGCTGTACTCCAGACATTGTGTTTGCATTCCAGGAAGAAAAAAAGGGAAAGGCAACATAAGGTATGCCAGTTGCATCTATCTCTTTATATTGGGAAGATAAAAACATTTCCAGAAATTTCTCTGTGTAGGGACAGAGCTCATTTACAGCTGATATGTAGTAACCCTATTCTTATTTCCAGGGATGCCTGGAACCATGGTACTGACCCTTGGTCAAGAAAGGGATGAAAGGCACTAGTTAGTTATGTATACTGTTCTTTAAGTTCAAGACTCTTACACCAGCTTGTCTACCTTGTTTTAAATGTATAAATTGGTGATCCACACCTGTTATACCTGGGTACAGTCTGGCTTAGATTAATTGACCAGTGGGGTATAAAAGACCCCCTCAGTAAACTTGTACATTAGCTTCTCTGAGAACAAGATATTTTATGTGTACCGTAGTGGTTTATGAGCTGATGAGGAAGTGCCTCCTCTGAGACCAGGAAGCTGCACCTGTATGTCCTGATGCTTGTCTCTGCTTTCTATCTCCTGCTATGTTGTGACCTTTGTCTTTATTAAGATATATACACACACATATTTATATATGTACATCTTTAAAGATTTAAAGATATAGAACAGATATGTTTACAGGGAGATATACAATCTATACATATTATTTACCTAGATATCTATTATATATATTATAGAGTCTGTATTTCATACATATATACTGTCTTTGAGTTCTTTTACTTATCCTACCCTGTGTAAATGTTGCACTCACCCAGTAAGTTTCTGTGTATATCCCACCTGTAACGAATCTGGAGAAGTGAGGATTTTTAACTGGTAACGTCTCCTAAACAACACTGGAATTCTGGACGTGTGAAAGAGAAAGTCACTTGTCCAGTGCAGGGTTCTCAAACTTTAACTAACATCGAAATCACAGATTGCCAGGCCTCAGCCCCAGAGTTTCCGATTATTAGGTGTGGGGTGGGGCCTGGGAATTTACACTTTTAGCAACTTCCCATTTGGTGCTGATGCTGCTGGTGGGAACATATTTTGAGAACCATTTATGTAGTGAAATCAAGAAGGACAGAATTAGTTTTGCTTTCCCTTTGACAGCTTCTACTGGTGTCAATTTTATGGTCCAAACAAAGCAGCAAGTATATAAAGCCTGGATGAAGCTCATTTCTACCTTCTTAGGGCAAATGCACTTGTGTGTGTGTGTGTGTGTGTGTGTGTGTCTGTGTGTGTATACAATCAGTCTACGGCTTTATTTGGCTTGAGGACAGGAAGGGTACTAATGAAGAGGCTGGATATTTGGCCAAAGTTTTTTAAACCCATCTCAGAAGTGAAGAGTGAGCCAAGTGTGCCAACTGCCATGCAAAGAACATGGAGGGAAGATAAATGACAGATGAATCCTAGGGACAGCCAGTTCTGAAAATGTTATTTTCCACCGTGAAAATGTGGCCAGAAAGACTATGTGCTCAAGAAGCCGCCAAGCTAGAGCAGCAGGGGAGAGGAGCTGCTGAGAATGGAGGCTCACAGCTTTGCACCCCAAGTCTTCCATTTGCTCCGGTGGCAAGAATGTTTTTGTTCTGGGGCTGTCGCGGTGGGGAGGGTGGCGCTTCCTAACCAGCCCGGGGAACTAGTCCCTAGACCAAGCCTGCTCTGCTTGAGAAATGCCCAACCTGTCTCTGCTGTCCTGAGTCCTGACCACCCATTTCCTACCTCTTGTTTGACACAGGTCCACAGTCCTTCATCCACAATTTCAAAATCCAAACTCTGAAAACCAAAGTCTGTAACTAATTTGTGGTGAAACACACCCTGACCCAAACACATTTGGCAGCAACGTTTGACCTGAGACGACTATTCATATTTTTAAAAATGTTCTTATTTGATAGGAACAGGTATACATTTCAATGCAGAGGAATTAACATGCTTGATTATGAGGTGCTGCCTAGACATGCTGCAGGGAGTTCACAAAATCAGTGGAGTATGCATCATCTTGCCTTCAAAAACAAGAAAGCTTCTGAACTCTGAAACACGTCTGGCCCCAGGGGTGTGAGTAAGGTATTACGGACCAGACTCCGGCTTTGCCTGTCCATCCTGGTTCCCATTGTTGACGGATCTTCCAGCCACAGCCTTGCCATACCTCTGCAGGTACATTCCACTGAGCACAGTGTTGAACACACCCAGGTGTTCTTGAGTCCCCTAAGGACTGGGGTGCTGATGCCACTAGCCCTGGCTGGAATCAAGTCTTGAACTCAGCAGAAAGCCTTGCTCACAAAGTTCTTTTTCATTGGACTGACAGCCGGGAGAGGCAGTTTCTACGTCCTGTTGCTGCTGCTTTCATGGGAAAATCACCCTAATAATTTAAGCCCCTGGTGTCTCTCCTTAGACAACATGCAACGTAGTCTCTTTATATAAAAGAGAAGAAACCAAGGCTCAGAACAATTAGGCAAGTTCCTGTGTTACTGTTCCAACATGATTCTAAGACACAATATTGTACACTCCTTGAGACTAGAGACAGAATCTGTCATCTTCTAGACACAGCAAGCTGCATCATTTGCAGAGCCCTATAAAAATGAAAATGCAGGGCCCCTTGTCCAAAATTTAAGAATTTTAAGATGGCAATAGCAGAGCATTAGTCCAAGTGTAAAGCCCTGTGTGACTGCTCAAATCAGACAGCCTTGAAGGCAGCATTATTTTGCTATTTTCCATAGCACCAGACATAATATGACTGGAAGAAATATTATTTTAATTGACTGCTATCAAAGACAATCAACGGAAGATAATGCCAAGCAACAACATCCACAAAATGTTATAGAGATGGCACCACGACATTCTCCCCCTGTTTAGTACTATCCATTAGTCTGCTTAACTTGTAAACTGCTTTTTCATGAGTTGAATCAACATTTCTGTAGCAGGCATCTCGCCCAGGAGATGGCAACACTGCTAAAAACCTCTCTGTGCTTAAAGCCATTTATTACACTAAAATCTTTTCCCTCTTTCTATGCACCAGGTTGTAACCTCTTTCAGAAAGCATTGCCCACCACTTTATCAAAACACTTTTTTTTCAGTTGCACTGTGTGGATTTGTTGGTACGTCCATTTGTCACGGTGAGTTTGTAGACGTCCAACTTCCTGTCATTGAATATGCAGCCTACTCAATTACTGCCAGCTCATGACATGAAAAGTAAGCCAACCAGCCAGGAAGACCAGAGTCTACACAATTATGCCTAATGGGTAGAAAAGGTTAGTTTCATTATCGCTGAGCCAGCAACGTTCAATTATCTCAACAAATGAAAGGGAGCAGAAGTATGTAAAATCTGAAACAATGCATAATTCAAAAACCTCTTTTGTGATTGTGGAATTACTTTTTCCTCCAACGTTCTCGTCAACTGCGGGTTCAGAGTGACACATGGAGAGCTCCAATTAGACAAGATAAAGATGCAGGGAACTAAAGCAGGTAAGCCAGAGACCTGTCTACTAGTGTCCCCATTTTGTCCCCTTGTACACTCTAAGGAGAAAAGGATGCTCAAGCTTTGGGAACCTTAGAGATAAACAATTCCAGCCTCCTCCCCTGAATCTCAGAATCTGAGAAAGAATCTGAAGCTCGGAGTGGCTTCTTCCTGCAGTCCTGTCCACGCTGGGGACGAGAACAAGACTCGCATCTCTCCATTCTCTCCTGACACTCACGGGGTGACCAAGGGCTTGGCTTCTACTGTGCTGGTGTAGATTCTACATCAGCAACAGGGCTGAGGTGTCAAGGAAACTGTTGAATGCAGATCAGGTGTCACAGTATTAGGACTCTCGAAATGTCCACAAAAGAAGTTCCTCAGAACTGTTACAAGTTAAAACTATTCACTGAATTAGTAAATAGCACTTAACATTGGCTAGATACTTAGCACTCTGCCAGGCACCACGGGAGTTAACAACGGCAACAAAGAACGAGTGAATAATAGTCATCTCCCTCATGAAAGGGGCAAACAGCCAATTTTGAAGATAAAAGTGAGTTCCCACTGGACCCTAAGCTTCTCTGGGCATGTGCTGAGTGCCTTTTGTCTCTGTGTAGCCGGGGAGATCTTTCCAAATGAAAAATCTTCCCTAGCTTCCCTTGCTCTTAGAATCAATGTCAAACCCCCAATGTTCCTTATTAGGCAAGGCATAGTATAGACTAGGGATCGGAAAACTTTTGTGTAAGGGGCCAGAGAGTAAATATTTTTTGGCTTTGGAGGCCAAACAATATCTGCCACAACTACTTAATTCTGTCATTGTAGCATAAATGCAGCCATGAACAATTAGCAAATGAACAGGCATGACTGTGAGCCAATAAGACCTTGAGGACAAATATAGGCAGCAGGAGGATCTGACCAACAAGCACAGTTTGCTGGCCCTTGGTACAGACTATGCATGTCAAACTTCGTATCTACTAATTACTGGGGATCTTATTACTATAGGTTTGAATACAATAGGATGGAGTCTCGATGCTGCAGAGTTAAAAAATTCACAGCTGATGCTGATGCTGCCTGCTCAGAGAACAGTGTCTCTATCTTTCTAGTTCACACTCTACCCTGCACTTCCTCACTTTCTGGGGTGGTCCACACTGGCCCTTAGTCAGCTTTTCTTTCTCATTGTGTTTCCTCCTGCCCCAGGGCCTTTGTGCATGCTGTTTCTTTGGGCTAGATTTTCCTCCTTCTTTTACTTAACATACTCATTTAAATGTCGGTTCAGGGTTCACTTCCTTAGGAAGGGTACTCAGACTAGATCAAGCACAACCCTTACCTGCACTCAGTGTTCCGGATTCCTCTCCATCAGAGTGATTATCATATTTGTAATGTTCTGTTTACGTGTGTCCTTCCTCATTAATGTCCATTTCTTCTCCATTGGAACATAAGCTGCTTGAGAGGAGATAATATGGCGGTTACGTTTATCATCGTATACTGTGCACCCAGCACAGTTCCTGGATGAGTTTGCTGCTCAGTAAATAGTAAATGAATCAATAAAGCAATGAATCAGTCCTCATTTTCCTGCCTCATTTTCCAGACCCTATAGCAGACAGGCACTCAGTAAAGATCACTGAATAACTTTTAGAAGGCTTTGGAATTTAGAAGGGTGTTAAAATTTGGAAGGCTTTTGAAGACCCCTGTACTGCTCCCCTGCTCCCTCTTCTCTTCTCTAGTCCTCTCTCTAAACCAGCAACGCCCAGGGGAACTCGGGCAGTCATGCTGTGCTGAGGGGAGTTTCTGTGCCATCCAGTGCAGTAGCCCCACGTGGCCACTGAGCATGTAAAATGTGCTAGTCCCATCAGGAAACTGAATTTTTAATGTTATTTAAGGCACAGTGCATGCCATTCTAGGTTCCCGGGAATTTGTCAGAGCTGTTTAAAGGCTTCTGTGAACATCTAATTCCCCGTATTTTCCTTCTACGCGTTTTGGTTGGCCCGTTGTCTGCCTTAGTCGCAGGCAGCTGCAAAGTCAACCCATCAACGGCTGCTGATTGTGTTTGACAAACGCCCCCGGGGAAAAGGCTGTTTGTACCAGGTGAGTTTGAGTCAAGTCAAATAAAGACCATCCTCCTGGGTGGGGTCTTCCGGAGAATCCCCAGACTGGTCTGACAATGACAGTTCTCTGCAACGGGTTTGTTATGTCTCCTCCAGGGACTCCAGGGACTCTGGTTTTCACACGATAGGCTCTTAGTTTACAAGGCTATCGTAGTGCTGGGGCTATGGGGACAGGAAAAACACCACAAAGCTTGCCGTTCTTACTGAGGTGTGGACATTTTCTTAAGTAAATCCTCTCTAGATTGCTGCAGCATTTGGTTAATTTCTAGAGTTCTAAAATTAGATTCTAAAAATTTTGCTGGTATTCTCATTGGCCTACGGAGGAGAAGATTCCTTGCTGATGTCACTCCTACATGCATTCTTAAAACCTCAGACAAAATGCCACCTCTTCTGAGAAGCAGCTTCCCCTATTGACAGGATTTGTTTTTTTCTCTATGCTTCTGTAAAGGAAAATAAAAGTCTCAGAACCTCCCAACTCCAATGCAAGAGGGAAGGTCAAGTATAGAGACTGAGTCATGCAACACCCCCTTCCAAAGGAATAGCTGTCACTAACATCACGCACTGACCAGATTTCCACGGAAAGGTGAAAAGCCTCAGCCATCTACGAAGGACTGTCCCCCTAGATCATTCATAGAGAAAGCCTTTGCTGGCCACATAAACAAGGACATGCCTACTCTAACTTTTAGGTCTGAAGGCTGAGTCTAGCTCCTAAAACTGAAATCTGTTCAGTACCACAGTGACAATGTTGATTATAAGTTTATCTTCCCAGGTGCAGAACAGTGACAAGACTAGATCAACCATTCTTCCACTTACCCAGAGATGTTGGCATAATTGTTTCTTCCTTTATTCCCTTTTTGGCTTCAAACATTCACCTTATCTTATATAATATGTGGATTTCCTGGGCACTAAGTCAAGTCTCACAAGAATGTAACCATTTGTCTTACTGCCTACCTGCCCCTCTTCCTACATGCCCCACTCCTTTTAAGGAAATATATAAATACTACATTTCATAAAAACCTCTTTGGAAGAAACAATCACAGATGCATCTATGGCTTGCGTTTTTCCTGGATGCACCCTAAATCTGCTTTATTTATTTATTTATTTATTATTTCAAAAGATTAATTAAGGGGGTACAAGGGTTTTTGTTACATGGCTGTCTTGTATAATGCTTAAGTTAGGGCTTTTGCTGTGCCCATCACAGAATAGTGTTCATTATACCCAACAGGTAAGTTTTTATCCAACACCGACCCTCCCGCCCTCTCCCTTTCTTGGTTTCTCATGTTTCTTGCATTGCTTTGTGCCTGCGTGTACCCATCTATTTAAAGCTCGTTTAATAAACCTTGATTGATTGAGACTTTAGGCTCAGTCAGTCATTTGGAGCTTTGACTTTCTTAGCACTTCCTACCAACTTCTAAGAGATTATATTATTTGTAGCCAGTTCATTCACTCATTGACTGTTACAGTTTGGGTGTTTGCCTATCCCTCCAAACCTCATGTTGAAACTTGCTCCCCAGTGCTGGAGGTGGGGCCTCATGGGAGGTGTTCTGGTAGTGCCCTCCCTGGGGGCGGGGCGAGTGAGTTCCTGGTCTGTTAGTTCCCACAACAGCTGGTTGTTAAAAAGATCCTGGCATTGATCAGGGAAACTAATTATTGGTTTCCCTGATCAACACCTAAGTGCACATTTGGGAATAACACCAATTGGGTATCGGACAGAGGTGGGGGGTGGGGGGAGGGGATGGGTGTATACCTACATGATGAGTGCGGTGTGCACTGTCTGGGGAATGGACACCCTTAAAGCCCAGACGCAGGGGATGGGAGGGGCATGGGCAATATATTTAACCAGAACTTTTGTACCCCCATAATAAGCTGAAATAAAAAAAAAAAAGATCCTGGCACCTCCGTGTCGTGTCTCCCCGCCACCTTCTCCCTCACCAGGTGATCTCTGTACACTCTGGCTCCCCTTGCCTCCCGCCATGAGGGAAAGTAGTCGGAGGCCCTCACCAGACGCCTGATCTTGAACCTTCCAGCCAGCAGAACCACGAGCTACATAAACCTCTTTTCTTTATAAATTACCCAGCATCAGGTATTTCTTTGTAGCAACACACCAACAGACTAAGGCACTGACTACGCGGACGTTTTACTCGATGAGCGCCTAGTCACTGCAGGTCTAGGTCCTGCCATTAAGCTGTGTATGTCTTAAAGGCCTGGGACCCGTCTGACTCGACTGTGCAGTCCCCTTGCACAAAGGCTGGCACGTTGCAGGAGCTCCACAGACATTCCCAGAGCCACAGACCCCACAGGGGCCAATGCAGGGATCTGGAGCTGGCTGCCATTCCGAACACAAAGCCCCTGCCCCCTTCCCAGCCCCCACCTTTCTGTCCATTTTGCCTAACGTTCAGAATATGAGTATGCCTTTGACCTAAAAATCTTTGACTTTTTCATTTTTTAATGTTTCTAGAAGACTCAAAATGGAAATTAAATGAGAATGTGAGAAATAATGTCCAAAATATTTGTTACTAAAGAAACCAAAGCCAGTGAAGCATTTCCGTAGGGTTCCCTGCTCCTCTCTGCCCCACTGCGTTGCTTCTTCCCACTCATCGCTCTCCACCCCCATCTACGCCCTCACGTTCACCACGGACCTGCCTGTCCCACAGGAAACACCCTGTCTGTGCGCATTGGATTAAGTGGTGAATGGCACACTAAAAAGAGCACTGGGACTTGGCTTCCAGAAATTTCTTTTCTATCCAGACTTGGTTCATAATTTATGTTGGAACAGTTTCTTCTCCCCTCTATGCCTCAGTTTCCTCATCTACCATATAAAAATATTGATCTCCATGGTTTTACTTCTAATGCCCCACAATTCTGTTATGAAGCTGTCACCCCCAGGCAGCTCATTGTTAAACAGTACATGCATTCAGAGGAGAATGCAGAAAGATAAGGGTGCTGCACCATAAGGCATGACTGGCCAGTGGCGAGATTCCAAGCATATCATGTTCACTCCACAAACATTTATTGAGGATCCACGATAAAGGCCCTCCCTTTGTGTTAGTAATACAGACAAAA
Source organism: Varecia variegata (assembly GCA_028533085.1). Classification (NCBI taxonomy): domain Eukaryota; kingdom Metazoa; phylum Chordata; class Mammalia; order Primates; family Lemuridae; genus Varecia; species Varecia variegata. Next base: position 137,927,043 of record CM052436.1, on the reverse strand, counting down.
GTGGGCCCTGCCTTACAAAAGCACAGAGTCTCATGAGAAACTGATTTTTGGAGAAGGCTTAAGCTAACCAAGATTGGTACATCAATTTTATATCTCTTGCTAATTTCAGTGTATTGGTAATGCCCACATGAAGAGTGGTTTGGCTCTTTAGGATAAAGTGCTGTGGTTGATAGGTCATGCCTGCTATGCACACAGAAGGTGATATAATGGCACAAGTGCCAAATGTGTGCTATCCCTACTCTGATACTTTAGATCACATCATGTAATGCAGTGGTCCTCAAGCCTTTTGGCCCCAGGTTTCATGGAAGACAATTTTTCCATGGACAGGGAGGGTTGGGGATGGAGGGACAGCTCAGGTGGTGATGTGCGGCCCTGTTTCTCTAACAGGCCACAGACCAGTACCAGAGCACAGTCTGGGGGTTGGGGACCTCAGATGTAATGACTATTTCTTTGCATTCGTTTTCCATCTTTTCCCATCTCTTTGCATTATTTTCCTGTCTTGGTCTGTTAGGGCTGCCATAACGGAGTATCATAGACTGGGTAGTTCATAAACAACAGAAATTCATTTCTCACAGTTCTAGAGGTTAGAAAGTCCAAGATCAAGGCTTTGCAGATTCTGTGTCTGGTGAGGGCTGTCTTCCTATTTTCTAAGAATCCTTCTTCTTTCTGTGTCTTCACCTGGAGGTAGAAGGGGCAGGGAGCTCCCTGGAATCTCTTTTTTAAGGGCACCAATCTCATCACATGGGCTCCAGCCCCATGACCTAATCACTTCTGAAAGGCCTCACTTTCAAATACCATCAAATTGGGGATTAGGTTTCAAGATCTGAATTTTAGGGGAACACGGACATTGAGTCTATAGCACTTCCCTTTGTATGCAGTACCCTTCACCGTCTTGTACCTTATCTCTCAACTGTGCGATGGAGATAGTAATAGCACTTACTTTATGGGACTGTGTGAACATTAAGTCGGGTAATGTATATAAAGCAACAAACACAAAGTGTGACACATGATAGTTTGTCTCAGTCTGTTTGGGATGCTATAACAAAATACCATAGACTGGGGAGCTCATAAACAACAGAAATTTACTTCCCACAGTTCTGGAGGCTGGAAAGTCCAAGATCTAGGATTTGATGTCTGGGGAGGATCCACTTTCATATAGTTGGAGCCTCCTTGTTCTGTCTACACATGGTAAAAGAAGGCAAGTTAGCTATCTGTGGAATCTTTCATAGAACTAATCTCATTAAAGGGAACTTCACTCTCATGACCTACTCACCTCCCCAAAGGCCCCACATCCTACTGTCATCACCTTGGGGGTTAGGATTTCAACACAGGAATTGGGGGGAGTGACTCAAACATTCAGACAATAGCACAGATATTCATTATCCTCTAAATAATTTATGGAGGGATATTTTTGCCCCAGGGGACATTTGACAATGGTTGGAGACACTGTCAGTTGTCATAACCTGGGCAGGCACATTACTGGCACCCACCATGTATAACCCACGGTTGCTACTAAGCTGCCTCGCAATACACAAGACAGCTCCCCGCAAAAAAGAATTATTCAGCCCAAAATGTCAATAGCATCCAGGTTAAGAAATCTTGCTCTAAATTAGTGCTAGAACAAATGCCGAAGCAAGTTTTAAATATGAGACATTAATTCTTGCTACCTTTTCAAACTAAATATTTCTGGGTTTTTTTTTTTTCTTAATTATAATACATGAGAGTCAGGAAAGTTTGTTGTTGCTCAGTTCCAGGTACCAGGAAAATCAGAAAATGAAGCCCGTCTTCCCTCCCTTCTGCCCTCTACCGTTCTTACTTTCTTCCTCCCCTCTGTTCCTCCTTCTTTCCCCGACTCTTTGCTTTTTCTCAAAACCCTCTAAAGATGGCTACCAGGTGCAAGCAAAGATTTGGAAGAGGATCAAGCCACATAATTTGCATTTCAAGTTCACTGTGGAAATTTATGCTCCTCCAACAAGCAGGAAGCTCAGGAAGCTGATTTTCTCTGGTGACATATGCACTCCATAAGGCAGAAATTGTTGTTGTCAGAATAACTGAGCTAAAATATCAGGATATTTGCCTAAACTCCAAAAGCGTGTCATATAAATTGCCACTGAGCAGGGACTGCATATGGGATTAGAACCTGCCTTTTGGAGGGGCGATTTGTCAGCCTCGTCGGCAGAACTGGCATAGTAAATAACACTAAAGTGAAATGAGCTACGTTCTCGGAAATGCTGTACTTTATGTTGCAACGGGCAGGCAGGGAAATAGAGATAAGTAACAGCTGCCTGCATTCTCGGGTTTCTACCTAACCATCCCTGCTTCGGTCACGGGCAGTGTGTGCCGGCGTGAGGACTGGCCGTGACCTGACACTCTTCATAGGGAACACACCTGTGCTTACTGCGCATAGTAGCATGACAGGAAATGAACAAACAACAAAAGAACACATGGGTCTTTAAGAAAAAAAAACACCAAAAAAACCATAATGCCATAAGGGGTTAGAAGAGGTAGATTAATTCCAAGTGGGTAGGTTGCTTTGAGAAGGTGCATTTGAGCTAAGCATTAAAATAGGAGTAGACTCTGGATAAGGACTTCTTAACTTCAGGTGAAGTCTGTAACTTAGATGGGAAACAAATTACATCTTTATTTTCACCAATCTCTACCTGACATTTAGCATTTCCTTCAGTTACTAATGCAGACCCCCCACACAGTAGTAGTAGCAGAGCCTGTGATTTTGACACCAGTGGAAATCCCAGATATTCTGTCACATTACTACTACTACAGATAATCAAAATATTATTTATGTCCATCACTCCTTTGAAACGACAGTAATTATGAGATAAACTGTTAGATCTTGTAATTTAATGAATCCCTTTAAAAAGCACATATATTATCATATCACAAATTTAGGTTATTTTTTTAAATTGTGTTAACTATTTTTAAATATGATTGTTTTTCTTTGTAAATTTATGGATTTTATATTATGGATTTTAAATGTTTATTCTGGCAAAAGGTGGATAGATTTCACCAGACGCCAAGTAGATCATGGTACAGGAGAAATAAGAACCTGTGATAAGACAGATAGAAACTAGAGTGGACTCTAGTGTCGCAAAGCAGCATGGACAAGGCTGTAGACATCTGACTGTGTGACTGGTTTGAAAATGACAAGAATAAGACCTAACATCTCTACTGCGCTTTACTGTGGGTCACATGCTACACTATGTTAGTTGATTTAACTCTCCCAAACAATCATATGAGGTTGCTGTGATTATTTTCCCCATTTTACAGATGAGAAAACTGAGGCAAGGAGAGGTTAAGTGCCTTGCCAGTGGCCACACAGCCAAGAAGAGGTGGAGATGGCCGAATGACCTCAGAAGACAAGCTGGCAGCAACTCTAGTATGCGGCTACATAACAACAGCAATCATATTAACAGCAACAATCACACTTGCTGAGCTCCGCACGGGCCTCAGGCATTGTGCTGCTGCTACAACAGCTCCGGAAAGTGGTCATTATCTCCAATTTATGGAAACTCAGGCTTAGAGAAACTATGAGATCTGCTGAGCCAAAATCGGAACTCAGGTCTCTATGATGCCAAGCCTGAACTCTTGATGTCTGTACTAAACTATGTGACGTGGAGACGAGAATCCCGTGGTGTGGAGTATGCAGCACAGTAACTGCAAACCAGAACACACACGGCCTTGAATGTCACACCAAGAAGTGTGATTTCAGTCTGTGGCAATGGGGAGTTGGTGATGGCTTTTAAGCGGAAAACCAGCATCATCTAATCTCTGTTTTGGGTTGATCACTGTGGCAACAATATGGAGAATAAATTGGAGGCATAATTAGAGACAATGGGACCAGTTAAGCAGCCATCAGACCACCTGTCCTAGATGAAGTTAAGATAAAGAACGGAAGAGATAGAAAAGATATTTAAGGAAAGGACGGGACCTGGTACATATCAGACATCATAGGGGTGGTGTGAGGAAGTGGAGATGTCAAAGATTCCACCCCGGTGTCCAGCCAGAACAAATAAGTTGAAGGTGGGGCCACAGGAGGACAAACAAGCTTATCTCTGAGGGGCAAGGAGAGTAAAATTTAATGAGTTGTTCTTTGAACATATTGAGTTGAGGTTCCCATAAAATACCTTGGTGGGTACATTCAACTAAAAGTTGGAAATTAGGGTACAGTCCTCTACACTGAAATGTAGTTTGGTCTTTTAGGGGTGCTCCTACATTTCAGAACTAGACCAAGATACGGAACCAACGGAAGAGCTAGGAAGTAGACGGAGAAGTACAAGACATAGAAGTCAGGGGAAGAAACTGCTCTTATTAGTCGAGAGAGATAGCAGAGACAACAGAAAATGAAAAAGTCATCAAACACTGAAATAGATCCTCAAGAAAGATTTTTAATTTCCTTTTCTGGAGGCCCTTTAAAATAGGTAGAATTGGCTTCTTCTTGGATTTATTTAAGTTCTGATTTGCATAGAGACAGAGGGATGGCAAAAATGACATTTCTGGGTCCCATCTGGCCCATTCACAGACTGGAAGTTCTGTGATAAGTAATGAGGGAAACATTTGGGCTTTCAGGCACAGGAAGGAGAGGCGAAGGCAGTGGGCAGTTGTCTAAAATCCCTGCTTTTTAATTGTAAAACTGGAATGATGCATGTATGTGTGTGCGTGCGTGTGCGTTGTGGGTGGAGGGGAGCATTATTAAATAAAAGATTAAAAAATGGCCTTGAATTGTTCACAAATTTACATGTCAATGCTACAACATTGTGTGAACCCTGGAAACAGCTAGCAGAAAAATTTAACCATGACAATTTTAAGAGCTGGAATATGAATGTGGCACTATCTATAAAGAGCTATGGATCTTTGGGAGGAGTGGAAAAATATAGAGTGGTAGATAATAAACTAGGCAAGCAGGTGAATCATTTTAAATACCTGGAAAATCTCATTAACCCAGGAGGGGAAAGAATCCTGAAGCTAAGAGATTAAAATTTATTACAATAAAGAACAGTAAAGAAGATTTATAATATAGTCACAAAGCCGATTATTAAATTTGGCAGGGAAACTTGGATGTGGAAAGGAGAAAATAAAAAGACAATATGGTAGAAGCTGCTGAGATGAAATCTCACCTTTCCCCTGGAGCTTGGATAAGAGTTTGAGAGTGGAAATATGCAGGGCGGTAAATATTGGTCATCAGTGACCAGAATTTACTTTTACAAAATAAGAAAAGATAAACTAGAAAAATATGTTGAGAGAATTGATAAAAGTCCAAAACTCCAATGAAATAATCGGTAAGAGAAAAGGAGCTAGAAATCATGGCATAGACGGGGCTTTGGAATGCAGTTAGTCCAAACCAAACAAGCCGCAACAGATGAAAGCCTGTGCATGTAAATATGGGTCCCAGCAATGCAAAGTGCCAGCACTAGTCCTCTTGGTACCTGATTCAATTAGAAGTCTTCTGATTTTCCAGTGAAAGAAAACTGAATTATCCTTAAGGCAAAGAGAAATGTCTTGACTTCTGAACCAGGGAGTTCCGGGGCTAATAGTATATTTAAACTCATCTTAAAACAATGGCTCAAGTGATTTCCCAAGAATCTGTTCTCTTTGTCTCTAAGCTCAGCTCTGCTCTCCTCCTCATGTGATTTCTTTCTCACATAGGCTCTCTCCTCCTTGTCTCAAAGTGGCTGCCACAGCTCCAGACCTTACTTCCTCTCAGCTTCCCAAACAGTGAGATAAAGCACTGTTCCTCCCACAATGGTCAAGCATAAGCCTTGGGTATGATGATCACTGGCCAGACTTGGATCATCTGCTCATCCCAAGCCAATCACTATCATAAGGGGAATGGGATATTATAATGAGTTAAAGCTAATCTGGGCTCACCCCTGCAGTGGAAGGGACTGGTGAACATTAAATCACATGAGTTAAGAGTGGGTAAGTGTGGTTCCCCCCAAAAAAAAGTTAGGGATAGTTTTCACAGCAAAGGGGGCAAGGATTGCAAAAATAATGAATGTTCACTACAGTAACAACCTTCGGTTCTGAAAGCCCTACACTTTGTTGCATTTAAGCTTTTTGTGCTAAAGTTTTAATCCATTTCACTTTGGTTTTGTCAGTAGAGATATCAAGTACACATTATTAGGCAAAAAATCCCCCTTCCTACAACAGAGTCAAGTCTTTTGACACTTTACACTTCTATGTTGGTGTTCTGCCTAACTGGAGTAATTCTCGGCATTGTAGTTGAGCTGTTCTTGTCTTCTTTTAATCAACTTAAAGAAGATGGCAGAATACATAGTTAGGAAGATAAAATGATCTGTCCATACAGTCATTGGGCTATTAATTGTCTAATGTATAAAAAGCCATTATTGTTTTGAGTTCCACTGGTCATCCTCAGTGCCACTCTCCTTTGAGGTGTCCACCATTTATTGGCTCCAGTTGAGGAAGGAAGCTCTGAACATGTTAATTACAATGTATTAGACCTCGGCGTAATGAATGCTGTTGAGAATACCAGATCACTTGGGAAACCACCCAGGAGAAATAGTGAAAGCATTGCAGAGATTCTGGGCGGCACACAACAAAGCATCATACACTCATTTTTTAAAAGTCAATAGATTGTGATTATCATACAGAAGAAAGAAGTCGGTGGAGCTTGATCTGTTGCTCCTTGGGTGGGGGTATCTGAACACATGAATGCATTAAACGTTTTTCTTATAACTTGGGAAGAAAAGTTAAACTCTCTCCCTATGTTATATTTTCACAGTGTATAATTACAAATGCCAATTCAGATGCAGCAAGACTTCCCTTGAATATAGTAAGGTGAAACCATACATCTCTGGGGGAGAAGGAAGCAGAGAGGCAGATTGCACTGTGTCATCCATCAGGCTGGGGCAATTCTCTGCACGGAGAGTGCGGAAGAAGGAAATATATACATATGGAAAGGTCCCTAAGCATGAAGATAAATATCAAGGGCAGCATTTCGTTCTCTCTGCTCAGTCCCACCCTCTTTCACGCCACATGCCCCTTCCTTGCCTAAGAAACCTCGACACAGAACAGCTAAGACAGAGGAGTTATTAGAAAAATACACTCTTTCATAGGAACTAAGGTCTGATTTCTTAGAAGTTTATTTTTTAAATGAGAGAAATTTTTAGAAAAACAAAAGACAGAAACCACTCTTTCTGGTTTTCTTCACATTTCGTTGTCAGAGCTTTCAAATACAAAATGAATTCCAGTTCTGTTTGCTGCAAATGAAAATCTTCCAAGAGAATGCATTCGAGGAACTCAGCAAATCATGTAATACAAACAGACAAACAAGACGCTGCCCCAGAAATGTATAAACCAGTTCTTTGTCAGTTTCTACAAGCAAGAGAGAGACATTCAGGATCACAATATTCCATCAGTATCTTCTACAGATGTTGCAAGTAGCTCTAAAGTACATTCATTCATTTGCTGAACAAACAATGTTTGATGCTATTGTGTGCTAGACACTGTGCTATTTGCCTCCATATGTTGTTTCCCTGAATTTTCACTTTATCCTTATTTAATAATAAGGAAAATGGGAGCCTAGAGAGGTTAAACAACTTGTCCATCTTCAGAAACACAGTGACAGAGCCGGTTTGGACCAGTGTCTGTCTGATTTCAAAGCTCAGAGTGTTTCCAGGATGCCATGTTGCCCTCCACGGGAAGCACCTAAGAAAACTTTAGCTTCCCAGGATGGTGGTAGGGATTCCTGAGGATGCTGCTAGCGAGACCTCAGGGCTCTTCCACGAGGAGGACGCAGCTGAAAGAAAGGGGCTCTCCCAGGGCCCCAACCAGCCTGTATTAGCATTGTCTGCACTTGGACCCTGGCAAGGAGAGAGGGACCTCCCTGCAGGAAGCAACACTGTGGCCCAGGAAAAGGTGGGTCTGAAGGGAACACCAAAGCTCCCCGGGCTCACCCTTAGGAATGAAAACAGCGAGCTCAGGCTGGTGAGGCAGCCACTTAAGAAATCTGGACCACACACTGCCAATGGCTTTGAGAATGCTTAGAGACTTACGGAACGTGCCCCTCTTTTTGCATTTATTTATGTTAAATTTTTGCTGTTTGTTTCATCTCAGTGATTAGAAATAAACACCCTAAAGCCAGGGAGGGTGGAGGGAGGAGACACAGCGATATGTTTGCCTCTGCAACCAGAGGAGGCAGGACCATGAAAATGGTGTTCACCTCCACAGCCTGTCCAAAGGAGAGTGAGGGGGTTAAAAATGCAGTCAGTGCCACTTAGTGACAGGGACACATTCTGAGAAACGTGGTTAGGCCATTTTGTTGCCGTGCCAACATCACAGAATGTACTTACACAGAACTAGATGGTGTAGCCTGCTGCACACCTGGTGCAGTAACGTGGTGTAGCTTGTTACTCCTAGACTATGAACCTCTAGAGCATGTCACTGTACTCAATACTGTAGGCAAGTGTAACACAGTGGTGAGTATTTGTATATCTATACAGAGCTAAACATGGAAAAAGGACAGTAGAAATATGACACAAAAGATCGAAAATCGTCCACTTGCACAGGGCACTTACCGTGATGGATGGCGTCTGCAGGAGTGGGCGTTGCCCTGGGTGGGTCAGGGAGGGGTGGAGAGTGACTGTGAGGCCCGAGGACCGCACTCTCCACCACTGCAGGATGTATAAACACTGGACACTCGGCAACACTAAATTTATTTAAAAACTTTTTTTCTTTCTTTAATAATAAATCAACCTTAGCCTCCTGTGACTTTTTTACTTTATAAACTTTTAAATTTTTTTAACTTTTTGACTCTTTTGTAATAACACCTAGATTAAAACACAAACACATTATACAATTGTACAAAAATATTTTCTTTCTTTATATCCTTACTCTATAAGCTTTCTTCTATTTTAATTTTTTTTCTTTACTTTTTAAACTTTTGTTTAAAAACTAAGACAAAACACACACATTAGCCTAGGCTTACACAGGGGCAAGGTTATCAGTCCTGCTGTCTCCCATCTCCACATCTTATACCACTGGAAGGAAGGTCTTCAGGGACACTAACACATGGAGCTGCCATCTCCTGTGATGACAATGCCTTCTTCTGGATACCTCCTGAAAGACTTGCCTAAAGATATTTTTGCATAAATGTAACTATTTTTTTAAGAAGTGGAAGGAACATACTCTAAAATAACAATAAAATGTGTAGCACAGTAAATACATAAACCAGTAACACAGTCATTTACCATCATTATGTAGTATTATGTACCGTACATGATTGCATGTGCCAGACTTTTCCATGACTGGCAGTGCGGTGGGTTTGTTTACACCAGTGCTGTCCTACAACATGATGATGGCTACAGCTACAACATTACTGGGCGATAGGAATTTTTTCAGCTCCATTATAATCTTACGGAACCATCATTGCATATGTGGCCTATCATTGATTGAAACATCATTGCATGGTGCACGACTGTATGTCCAGAAATTGAAACTTCTCCCTTCAGTAAGCGGAGCATAATATCTCTTCTTGTGCTGGACTTAGTGACTCACTTCTACCAACTAGAATAAAGAGGAAGTCACAAAATGTGACCTCGGAGACCAGGTCATAAAAATGTACTGTAGCTTCCATTCAGTGGCTTGCTCTCTTGAGTCATTTACTCTTGGGGAACCCAGCTGCCATGTTGTGAGCATCCTGCAGAGAGGCCCATGTGGCAGGGAACTGAGGTCTCCCGACAGCAGCCATCTGAATGAGCTTGGCAGTGAACACTGGACCCCATCAAGTTCTACACCTTGACTGCAGCCTCAGGAGAGACTCTGAACCAGAAACACCAAGGTGAGCCACTCCTAGATTTCTGACCTCAGGAATTCTGTAAGCTGACATATATTTGTTGTATGAAGGGGCTAGGTTTTGGGTAGTTTGTTACACAGCAGTAGATAAATAACACAGACAGATACATTAATATTCAGAGAAGAGAAGGGCAGCTTTGAAGAGCAGAGAAAAGCTGGAAGAGTCTTGAGGCTTTGCTGACTCTTGAAGCTCCTTGGCTCAGTCTGGAAGGAAAGGAACACAATCTAGGTTCCTCACCTGGAAAAAGGATAAAGAAGTCCCCAAAAAGGTGACAGGAAAGCTTTCTTTTTCTCTTTGGTATACTTATTACATGTAAAGTAAACTAGGTTATAGTCCTTCCAAGTGTGCAATGTAGACTGATAGGAAAGGTATTAAAATATGTGCTAAAGAAATAACTATATAAAGGAGACTGGTCTCATATGATTAGCTGTTGGAAAATTACATTAAACAATAACAAACAGTGCCCCAAATGCATATTAATTGTCTATTCTCCAGAAGATGCTGACTAGCTGTGGGAGATCAGAGGTGGCTCTTGCCATCAAGGAGCATGCAATCTTCTGGGAGAGTAGAGAGACACGAAGATTTGTCATCTACTCAACAGATAATTCTCTACTAGTGCCCATGTGTCAGGACGTGCATTTGCTCCTGAACAGATGACATGAGATCAGATATAGCCTCTGCCCTCAGGATCTGTAAATTCAAATGGACACATTCAGGATAATAAGATGCCATGATACTATGTGTGATGAGAGATGGACACTGGACCTTCATAGATGCACATCTGGGAAATACGTGGCATATCCCCAAATACTCTGTGACTCCCACTGAGCCTGAAAACCTCCCTGGCTTTGGAAGTGAGGATTATGAGAAGGGTAGAAGGCCATAGGTTCTAGATGGTGCAGCTCCAAGATGGCAGAGCTCCTCTCAGCCTGGACCCACAGGTGACTCTGTGACTGAAGAAGGGCCTCCCACCCTCCCTGCAACTGACAAGTTAGACATGTGCATGACAAATGCACCTTTGTTGGTACAGCCACTAAGGCCCTGGGTGTTGATCTGTGTCTGCAGCACAGCACAGCCCATTGTGACTGAGACAAGGCACATCATCTAGCCACAGAGAGCAAGGAAGAGTCTCTGTAAAGTAACGCTTAGTGCACTATTGGAATTACCTGGATTCAGATGTGTGTTTGAGTGAGAGGAGTGGAGGGAAAAGTGGTCCCAGGAGAAGGAACACAATGTATAAAGGCCCAAAAGCAAGAGAGAGTGCAATGTTTTCAGGGAAATGCAGATTACTCAATATGGCTACAGCAGAGCTGCAAGGAGGGGAGTAGTGATAAATGAAGCCACAGCTCTGTAGCCCTCGTAAGGAGCTTGACCCCTGTCTTGCAGGCAATGGCCTCTCTTGGGAGGATTTTGAACAGGGGAGTAAGATGGTCCGATACAAGCTTCTAGAGAACTAACAATACCAGATGAAGTTTGCGTTGTGAAATAAGAGGTATGAAATAAGAGACTCTAAGTAGCCCGAAAAGGGAAACTGCCCAATGGGTTGTGGTTATTACAGAAAAAACACCTGAAGAGCAAAGATATTAGAACATGAAGGACAGGTGAAAGGGCAAAAGGTGAGGAAAACGGGCAAAAGCTGTGAAGAAGAGATGTTACAGAGACTGCTTTACCACCTTTAAGCACTCGCATATGGGAGTATTTAAAAGATGAGAAAGAACATTCGAGGCCATGAACGTCAGGGCATTCATGTACTATTGCTGTAATAATACTGGATAACCAACACCTCCCAAATCCCAGGGTTTGCAACGAATTCATTTTTTTCTGGCTCATGAGCGCTGGGGTCAGCTCGGGCAGCCCTGCCGCGGCCTGCGGGCTGGCCCTAGGCTCACTGGCAGGCCTTCCCTCTGCAGCCCAGGCTAATAGGGTCGGCAGATCGCAGAAAGGAACGCCTCCCACGCAGACCTCTGTTTGCATCATGCCCACTCACCTTCCCTCACACAACGCAAGTCTGCCAGGTCAAGTTCAACATCAGCGGGGTGGATAAGTCTACTCTGCTCACATGGAGAGGCACTGCAAAGCAACCTGCAAAGGCTGGGATGTACATTCCTATTGTGGGCAGTGAGGAATTGGAAACAGTAATCCAATCCGCCACAGCCAGTCAGAGAATTTTAAATTGACGGTACAGACAACAGAGATTTATGCTGATTTTGAGCATCAGCGTGGCAGGCAGTGGCAACCTTTAGTGGGGCAAAGATTAGAAGTCGGAAGAGCCGGGAAGGTAGCGCAACACTTCAGGTCTGCAGCGATAGGAGCGTTAACTATGATGTAGCAATGGAGAGTGAAGGGCGAGAGTGAAGGAGGAGACTGTCTGAAGGGTGAACAAAGAGGACTATAATGACTGATTGGAGACGGTGATCACAGGCACAAAGGCCGGTCCAGGCTGATTCTGATGTCTCCAATTTGGATGAGCAGAAGCTCTGGGTGGCATCCATCATTTGATAGATGTGAGCTAATTTGGAAGATGGGGAGAACAGAGTGTTGTGTATAACGTGGGGTCCTTTTGGTATGTTTGATATAAAGATGGGGCAGCCAGACAGAAATGACTGGCAGAAGTTAGAAAAGTCTAATTAACATCTAGGGGAAAGGCCAGATCCAAATATGTAGAACTGGTCACCCACAGGAAGGAGCTGCTGAGCTCTGCATACAGAGCAAAGTCCTGACTGTACAGAAAGGGGCCATGAGGGTGGGGAGAGGAACGAAGGTGGGAGACAAGAACAGAGATAACGCTGCATTCAGGGAAAAACTCTGTAGATAATAAAACACGGGAGACAAACTTCTCCATGTGATTATGTTAGCTATGGCTGTGTCCACATTAAAATTACTTTGGGATTTTAAAAACAGATTGCATTTCTATTGCTTTGTGAAACTTAATCTATGTAACGAGAACGTGTAAAGATGTGAATTTACGGAAGTTAAAAAGCTGGAAGAGGAATGCAGCAGCTGGGATGTTAACGAAAGCATGATCTGTTATGTGTGGAAATAAGCAGCATACATTTGCAGTGATGGGCAACCCTTATGAAACTGCACCGAAGCACCATGAAAAATCTGAGCAGAGAAACTTTTGCAGCCAAAAGGGAGAAACGTGATGAATTCTTTTAATTTTCTTTCAACTCAAATGTTTCCTTGCATATGCCAGTGTCGCAAGAGGGAAACAAAACTGGCTGTGTGCTGGCATTGTATACTTATTAGAAAAGATTAAGTGAAGCCACTCAATGGGTTAGATAATCATCAAATCATTTATTAATAACCATATTATGTATGATGTCAGATCTGATGTATACAATAGAATCTTAACTGAAGCATGGAAAACATGTACCAATGTGACAACATTCATCCAGTAGATGAAAATGCACACTATGACTGACAAAGGTTTTTGTACACACAATGGTCTCTGACCCTCACACAATCTCTATAAAATAATCCGGAGATATGCTCTTACCCAGTTGACACCTGAGAAAGCATAAAACAGATTAAACATCTTGCCCAAAGGCATCCAGCTGGGAGGTCAAAGTGCCTTTTAAGAGACCTTTGTTTGTGTCCTTTCCACCATATGAAGACAATTATCTACACACACACAGAGTCCCACCAGCTCCCTCCACCTCACCACAGGCCAGCGTTGGCGGCCTCCAGTGGCTGTGCATTGCCTCCCAGATAAAACCCAATCCCTTCACCAAGCATACAAGACGCTGGGATTGACCCTTCATTTACCATTCTGATCTCAAGCTCTAACACCGTGTTCCCACCCACCTCATCACACCTGTGCCCCCACCATGTTTCCAAGGTTCCAACCATAAAAATGCCTGCCTTAGTGATTTGCAATCCTGGTTTGGGGAATATTCCGATAACCTATGCTTTTTGTAAAAAAAAATAATAATAATAATTTTAATTAAAGATTTTATTGAGATAATTGTAGATTCACACAAGCTGTAAGAAATAACACAAAGAGATTGTATTGTACCTTTTGTCCAGTTTCCAAACTCTAGTATAATATCACAACCAGGACACTGGCATAGATTCAATCCACCAATCTTATTCGGATTTCCCAAGTTTTACTTGTACTCATTTACGTATGTGTGCATATTAAGTTCTACAATTTAATCACCTGTATAGGTTTGTGTATCCACCAGCACAGTAAAGATACTGAACAATTCCAACTCCACAAGGAGTCTTGTGTTACTCTTTTATTACACTCTCCTCCCTCCCAACCTGTCATACCTACAGCCCTTACCCTTGGCAACCACTCATCTGCCCTCCTATTCTAAAATTTTGTCTTTTCAAAAATGTTATATAAATGGAATAATGTAATATATCAGCGGCCCCCAACCTTTTTGACACCAGGGACCTGTTTTGTGGAAGAGAGTTTTTCCATGGGTGGCAGGGGGAGGGGCTCCACCTCAGGTCATCATGGATTCTCATGGGGAACTCGGAACCTGGATCCTTCACGTGAGCAGTTTGCAGTGGGGTCCATGCTCCTACGAGAGTCTGATGCCCCTGCTGATCGCACCAGGGGTGGGGCTTGGGGGTGATGCCAGCGATGGGGAGTGGCTGTGAGCAAAGGTGGGGCTTTGATAGCTCACCTGCTGTTCCTGCTGCTGGTGGCTGCCAGTCTTGGAGGGGAAGGGGATCTCAGTGATATATAACCTGCTGTGATTTGCTTTTTCCATTCAGCCCAGTTCCCTGAAAATTCATCCAAATTGTTGCGTGTGTCACTGTTTATTTCCTTTTATTGCTAAGTAGTAATAGTCCGTGGTGTGTAGGACCAGAATTTCTTTAACCATTTACCCACTGAAGGACATCTGGGTTGTTTTCAGTTTTGAGCTATTACAAATGAGGTTGCTATGAATATTCAGGTACGGATTTTTGTGTGAACAGAAGTTCATTTCCTGGGTCATATGGTAATTAGATGTTAATTTTATAAAAAACTGCCGAAGTATTTTCCAGAATGGCTGTAAATTCTACATTCCCATCAGCACTGTTTGAGCAATGCACTGTCTCTGCATCCCCTTCAGCATTTAGTGTTACCACTATTTTTTTATGTTCACATTCTGGCAGGTATGTACTGATGCCATATATCCACATGTATGTATAGTACAACAGTCTACTGCTTACAACAAGCTACTAGTATCAACATTTTACCATGGTAGATGAAGTACAGAAACCCCACTTTAAAGTTCTTTTACCTTTTTCATTTTTTAATATCACTGTCTTGAGTATCAGATGGTGTTATAATTTTTATTTCAATTATCAAAGATAATTTATAAATATCATGAGGAAAAGAATTGTCTGTGTGTATGTCCATATTTAAGCTTTTTACATTGCTTCTTTTTCTGCCTGATGCCCCCAAATTCTTTTTTTTTTCCTTTAATTTGGAGAGCCTTCTTTTGTTAATAGTTCAAGGTAAGATTGCTAGTGGCAAATTGTTATTGTTAGTTTTCCTTCATCTGAGAATGTTTACATGTCCCCTTCATTCCTGAAGTGTAGTTTCACTGGGTAAAGAATTCACAGATGAATTCTTTCTTTCAGAGCTTGGAAGGTATTTTGCCACTTCCTTCTGCATCCCTGGTTCCAGATGAGAAATCCACCATAGTGAGAATTTGTTTCTCTATAGGTCGCCATTGTTTCTCTCTCTGGCTGCTTTCAGCAATTTTTCTTTGTATTAGTTTTCAAAAGTGTAATTCAGCTGTATCTTGGTGTGGATTTATTTGAGTTTTTCCTGTTCGAGGTTAATTCAGTTTCTTATATCTGTAGATTTGGGACTTTTAGCCAAACTATGAGAGTTTTCTTTCAATAATCATTTAGTCCCACTCTCTTTCTCCTCTCCTTCTGAGATTCCAATGATAAAATATTAGTTCTGTTGTTTGTGACTCACAGATCCCTAAGGCTATGTTCAGTTTCTTCCATCTATTTTCTCTTTTTAGGTCAATCTGTCCTCAACTTCACTGAAATTCTACCCTCCACTCTGCCATTCAGCCCATTCAGTGAGTATTGATTTTCTTGTTATTGAAGTTTTCAGTTCTATATTATTTTTGGTTTTTTTCTATAACTTCTATTTTTCCCTTAGGTTTTCTATTTTTCATTTATTTCAAGAGAATTGGTAATAGATTATTGAAGTATTTTTACATCTACTTTAACACATTTATCAGATAATTCCAACATGTAATTCTTCTTGCTATTACTGTCACTTGTCTTTTCTCATTTAAGTTGCAATTTTATTGATTCTTAGTGTGAGGGACAATTTTTAATTTATGCTAGACATTTTGTCTGTTATGTCAGGAGACTCTGGATCCTATTTAAATCTTTTATTTTAACAAGCAGTCACCCTGTTTAGATTTTGCACACAGATCTTGGCCTACTTTTTGTCAGCTGTGATTTCAGTGGAAGTTTAATTTTTAGAGTCTTTGTGGGTTTATTTTGTTCTGCTTTGGTTCATCTGTGATCGTGGGGCTCTGTCTGGTCCCTGATGGTACTGCCTGAGGAGGGAAAAAGGAGGCTCCCTAAGCTGGGCCACCAGATGCTCCTTGACAGCAGGTGTGGGGGGATCACCTTTGCCAGTGTCCTCCCTAGGCCCCCCACATCTGTGAGCAAAGGAGTAGAGTCTTGGGTCCTTGGAGACAAAAATAGCTTCCTGGCCTAAGCCACTTGCTGTAACTGGATACCTTTTTTTTCCTGGTTCTTCCTGCCTATCTGAAGTTTTGGAGTCAGAAGGAAAGTCTTGGGCCTGCAGGTACAAAGAAATTTCCTAGACAGGGCAGTTTGCTATACCTGTGTCTCTCTTGCCAGTTCTGCCCACCTTTCCTCTTTATCTCTTGGTATAAAAAGGGGAAGAGAAGTGGCCTCTTCTTTTTGGCAGAGTTCTCAAACTATCACACTTACAGGTGGCATCAGACTCACCCGATGTTGCCAGAGTGACTTTTGTTCAATGCCAATCCAGGGAGGAAAACATTCCTGGGATGTTTTCTGTTGCTAGATCAGGCATCAGGAATGCAGGCCTGGCGGCCTTCTTCTGTTGGATGAGGGAACCGCAAAACATCCTGCTGCTATGTTGTTCTCTTGGACCTCGGGCTCTGAACCAGCTCACCTTCTTCTTACCATTGATCAGAGCTCTCCTTTGGCTGCCCCTTGTGCCATTTCCAGGGTTTGTAGTTGTGCTTAGCAGAGAGGAGCAAAGAGAATGGGTCTATGATGTCTTGCTTGGGCCCAAAGTCAATCCATGCTATTTTTACATACAAATGGCAGGAATTTTGTAAGGGTAGTAACGTTATTTCAGACATGGGTCAATAACTTTCTCTACCTTTCTTGGTCCTCTCTTCAGTCCCTATCTCCTTCTTTCTCCCTGCCTCCTCACTCCCATCCACAATGCCCTCACCACAAACTCGCCCAGCCCCTGTGTATCACTGAGCTGCTGCAGTTCTGACTCCTTCCATCTTCCCTTACCGTCCTACCTAGTAATAATAGCAACAGCACTAAGTATCATCCTCATCATCAAGCCAGTGGAAGGAGCCTTGTAAAGCACGCAGATATCTCCACGAGGCTAGGGGAAGACACGGACTAAGGGCAGAGACAACCCTGAAGGTCAAAACCAAGAGAGAGAAATCAAAATAGCTGAGGACTGACATGAAAGGATGCTACTGAGCCAGTACCACTGATATTTTATATGATAAATATAATGCTTGTATAACATTTATATTTTCATAAATTATACTTTGCCAGTGTTTCAAAGTGTTTATAAATTTCTATTTTGAAATGTATTTAATATGTGGTTTTACTTATTTATTAAATTTGTGAATTCTGAACCACTTTAAATAAAATGCTACTATTAGCACTAGTATTTTAATATTACATGGGATAAATAGTAAAATGTAGGTAATGGTACTTTTCTCCAGTACTGGAATTGCTAATTGTGCTGTTGTTTGAACATGTCAACACCTGGATATTTTCATTTCCATTTATTTCTGGTATTTTAACAAAATGCACTCTTCCGGTACACACTGAGCAAGACAAGAACAGTGTTTGATCATTTAGATATTATAGAAACTTGGACAATACAGAAAACACCAGCTCACATCAAACAAAGTTTGGCATGCCCCTAGGCTACTGTTCAATGTGGCAATCAGCAAGTCATTTTTGCACATTGAAAATATATTACTGTAGAACCCTACACATTCACAACAAAATCAAAGATGCAAGTTAATGAAAACCCAGGGGCTTTGGGGATGCTGAGCGGGTAGGAAGTAGGTGTCATAAAGTGCCACACTGAACGGTAGAAAACAGCCGGCCCTGTTGCATAGCACTAAGATATTATACCATTTCCGTCCACACTTATTAAAAATACAGATACTATAATATCAGTAGGTGAATTTTTTAATTACAGCCATCTGATTTTTTCCATGAAATACTCATTAAATTCGCTATTCTATTTTTGTTTTTGATAATAATTACTTGAGAAAGGGTGAAAGGTGAATGCTAAAAAATGGTCTAGGGTTTCCATTTACTACATCTTGTGAGTATGACTAATTAATAAGGATAATAACAGAAAATAATTCCTTTAATTATATATGGGTGTGTGTACATATGTGTGTGTTCACTCCTTATTACTCATTCCAGTTACACATACGTGGTGTTTGCACAGAAGACAAATTGATAGGAGAGAAGTAGCTGCTATTATTATACCCACCCCAAGCGGGTCATTCATCTATCTTTCTCTTTTTTTCTCCCCAGAACTTCTTATAGGGCTCATCTTTCTAGAAGATCACATCACTTTCAGCTTTTTAAGGCTCACCCTTTGGTTCACAGTATTATCTGATGCAGAAGAGAGGCTCCACCTTCTCTCCTTCCTCAAAGCCTCACCTGGTAATCCAGTCAGCAAGAATAGGTCTCTCTTCCAACCTCTGGAGAACTACTGTCATGAAATCAGACAATCTCTGGATGGAACAGAATCCTAACTTTATAAACCTGCCCTCAGATGCTTGGGTTCATTCATTTATCCATTTATGTATTATGCAATAAGCATAAGGAGTCCTCTCCCTCTTTCACATTATAGCCCTTACGTAGCTCAAGATGGTGACTACGTCCCACCTCTCTCTTTAGTCTAATACCCCCAACTCTACTGAACGTCTGCTTTGTATTTTTAATATCTGCCTATGTGTCTGTTTCCCCAAGGAAGCAGTGAGCTTCTAAAATCCAAGGTTCACATCTTCTTTATCTCTATTTATATAGCACAGGGTTTCTCAACCTTAACACTGTTACCGTCTGAGGCTGGATAATTCTCTGTTGTGGGAAGGTGTCCTGTGCATTGTGGGATGTACAGCAGCATCCCTAGCCTCCTCTCACCAGATGGCAGTAGCAATCCCCACTCCTGTTTGTGACAACTGAAAATATTTCCATAGTTGGCCAAATTTCCCTGGGGGAAAAATCACTTCCAGTTGGGAAGCACTGCCCTGGCACTGTATCTTGCAAAGAACCATGCACTGGTATGCAACTCACATTTGAGTAATTTACCATTTGCAAATCTTTTCAAATACACCGTCTCACTGATGCCCATGATATTTTTTGAAGTATGTTTTCATGCCCATTTTGTATTTGAGATTCAAACCTGGGTAGGCTAGTCTGAATCCAGAGCCAGCTTTATGAACATAGTTGTATGATCTTGGGAAAGTTACTCAGCATCTCTCAGACTCAGTCTCCTCATCTATAAGATGGAGAAAAACAGCCTCACCTATCTCTGCGTGTTGTGGTAAGGATTAGATGAGATAAACCCGGCACATAAAGGCTCAATGAAAGTTGAAACACATTATTATTCCAGTCAGGTGTAGGTTTTCTCCCCTTTTGGTCAGGTTGAGTGTTCCATTAAGTCCTAAGGAAAATGTTCACAGGGGAAAGACTAGATTCAATTCACAATCAACAAATGTTTCTTGGAGGGTAACCACATATCCTGGTTTGCTCTGACAGTCCCTGTTTAATTCTGTTTTTCTAAAATTATAATGGGCAAAGGTGGATAATAAATTATATGGTCATATTATTTAATTAGTACTTGTTATATATTAATACAAAACAATTTTTTTAGGTCCTCTGACAGTATATAGAAAAGTTGAAGTCATCTCTAACCTTACATGCATTTTTTGTGGGTGATAGATACTTAAGTTTAAGAGATGGCACATTAGTCATAAACAAAGTTCTTTGGGGCCAAATTAAAGGATGAAAGAAGAAATTTTAATGCTTGGCTAATGCCAATTTTGTCTCTCAATACTCATGCCTGCATGTACACATGCACACACACACACACACTCCCTCTAAATTCTGGTACTCTCCTAATCAAAAGGAAGATGAGGTAGAAATATATGAATATCAACATGAGTCCATGAAAATTATGACCAAATAAAATATTCAAGTCAAGCTGTGAGGAAAGGTTTGTCCCATCATTGTAGCCTCAAGTACAGCATTAGAATTGTGGCCACATTTTTCATTTGTTGTTTGCAAGCTAGAAATTTTAGTTTCCATCAGAATGGTGCCAAGTTGAAGATTGAAATCAGAGAGTTAGTTAAAAGTAGCAGAGAAAATTCATCTTCACACCATAAAACTATTCAGCCAGAAGGTAAATTTGGGACTAGCAAATCTTCTGAAAACATACAAATATGTTTGCTTTTCAGGCTATAATTTCCTTGTTTTCAGATATACTGGCTTTTGCTACACCTTTGTGGTATTCATATTGTTTACATTTTCTCCACTGACTACTGTTTCAAGGCTAAGATCCTATAGTTTTCTAATTTGTAATTTCTCAGTTTTCAAGAAAAGAAAATACTCTTAATCAGTCAAATATCTCAAGACACAGATTAACAAACTAAGCTACTAATCAAATCCATGTACTTACTTCGACAATGAGCACATTTGAACACTGAGAGAAAATTTACTGTCAAAATTCACACCTCATGAGTACAACACACACTATCTGGGGGATGGGCACACTTATAACCTTGACTCAAATGGTACAAAAGCAATTTACGTAACTGAAACATTTGCACCCCTGTAATATTCTGAAATTTAAAAAAAAAGGTGCTAGGAAAAAGCAATACAAAAAAAATTGAATGGTCTATTACCCTGATCTACCTATTTCACGGTAGTGGAATGTGTTATCATAAGAATGAAAATTTCCACAGAACTTAGGAGTTGAAGAGCACTTTTTTCACATTTACCATTTAACTTGATTCTCTTTCAGGGTTGGGATGTAGATGCTTTTGCTTTTATTTGGGGGACAAGAAAACAAAAAGCTGGGGGCAAGTTAAGGAGCTTGTCCCAAGTTACAAAGTAGACAGCGATAGAGTTGGGAGCCACATCCAAGCCCACTGATCCTACATCCCATGATCTTGCCATCATGCCTGTGTGTGTTTTCAGCCTTAATTCCGAGTGAGCAGCTGGTGTCCACACTGAATGAATTTCAAAGGTCAAGGGGAAATAACAAGTAGATAATCTAAGCAGAGAGATGGAAACTCTAAGAAAGAATCAAAAGGAAACACTAGAAAACAAAAATGCTGCAACAGCAATAAAGAATACCTTTAGTGGACTCCTCAGTAGACTGAACATGACTAAGGAAAGAATAAGTAAGTTTTAAGATGATTGATAGAAACTTTTTAAATTGAAATGCAAACAGGAAAAAAAATCTTTTTTTTTTTTTTTTTTTTTTTTGGAAAACCTAGAACATCCAAGAACTATGGGACAATTTCAAAAGGTGTAATATCCATTGGGTGCCAGTCAGGTGGGGGTGGGTGGGGGTGGGTAAACTCACAACAAATGGAGGTGGAGTGCACTGTATAGGGGAAGGGCATGCTTGTCGCCCTGGCTTGGGCGAGGCAAAGGCATTATATGTAACCAAAATGTTAGTACCCCCATAATATTTTGAAATAAAAAAATTACCATAAACGTTAAAAAAATTAATAAATTAAAAAAAACCCAAAAGGTATAATATAACTGAAATTGGAAACCCAAAAGGAAAAGGAACAGAAAACAGAGCAGAAGAAATCATTGAAATCATAATTGCCAAGAAGTTTCCAAAACTAATGACCACCAATTAACCACAAAACCAGGAGCCTCAGAGAGCACCAAGCAGGATTACCAAAAATCTACACTTAAGTGTATTATCTTTAAAGTGAAAATAAATGAACGCATGAATGAATGAATGAATGAATAAATAAGACGAGAGAAAATATTGTAAAAAGCCAGAGGAAAAAATGCTTTGTTTATAGTGGAATAAGGATAAGAATTATAGGAGACTTCTTATCAAAAACCATGCAAGCTAGGAGAGAGTGAGTAAAAATATTTTAAGCTCCCAATGGCCAAAGCTGGAAATATTTGAGCAATAAAATTAAGTAGTATTGGAGTATAACCCAAAGTATAAAATAAACATCCACAAATCCATACTGATATAAATAAATGGTTGAATACACAAATAACTGATAAATGAGGAAGAAGAGACAATGGAAATGCAGAATTTCTAAATAACTTGTAGAAAAACTCTACCCTCACAGGGGTGGGGCATAACTCCTCACTCCTTAAGTGTGTGGAGCACACAGTGACTTCCTTAAACAGGATAAAGTACGAAAAGGGGAGAAACAGGAGTAACCTGACAGCGTTGAAACCTGACAAACACTACAGCACAGCTAGGTGATCAAAGTCAACTTCAACATCGATAAGTGAGGTTGATGGTACTTACACGTGATATCATGTGATGAAAACTCATTGTGTCTCTGTGGTCTTCCTTCCAAAACTAACGACCCCAGTCTAATCATGATAACAACATCAGAGAAATCTCAATTGTGGCACAGTCTACAAAATATCTGACCAGTACTTCTGAAAACCGTCAATGCCATCAAAAACAGGGAAAGTCTGAGAAATTGCCACCTCCAAGAGGAGCCTTAAAAGACACATCAACTAAATGTCACGTGGTGTCCTAGATGGGATCCTGGGGATCCTGGAACAGAAAAGAACATTAGATAAAAACTAAGTCAGTTCATAATGATAATGTAATTAATATTTGTCCCTTAATTGTAACAAATGTACCATAGTAATATAATAATGATAACTTTTTACATAATTTATATTTCATATATAATTTTATATATAACTAATCATAATAACATATCAATATTGTACCAAAATGAACCATACTAATATAACATTAAGATGTTAATAGTAGGTGAAACTGAGTGCTGAGTACATGGGAACTTTCTATACTATCTTTGCATTTTTGTTTTATAACTAAAGCTGTTCTAGTTTTCCCAGCACCATTTATTGAATAAGGAATCTTTTCCCCAGAGTATATTTTTGTCTGCTTTGTCAAAGATTAGATGGCCATATGAGGATGGTTTTATATTTGGATTTTCTGTTCTGTTCCACTGGTCTGTGTCCCTGCACTTGTGCCAATACCAAGCAGTTTTAATAACCACAGCCTTGTAGTATAGTTTGAAGTC
>CM052436.1:137884049-137903194 GCA_028533085.1 Varecia variegata | reverse complement strand
TACATGATGAGTGCGATGTGCACTGTTGGGGGAATGGACACCCTTGAGGCTCAGACTCAGGGGGTTGGGAGGGGCATGGGCAATATACTTAACCAGAACTGTTGTACCCCCATAATAAGCTATAATAAACAAACAAACAAAAAAAAAGTTGTTCTAAAACAAACATTTATTTAAAAAAAAGTCAAAATAAAGGCCTCCTTGGTCTTGTATATAAACAGACAATTTATTGTCAGCAAATATGTACTCTAAGAAGTATTAAAGAACGTTCTTTAAGCAAAAGTAGTCTGATTTCAGACAGAAACCTGCATTTACATAAAGAAGTAAAGAGATCTGAAATGGTCAAAATAAAGGTAAACATAATTTTTTTCTTGTTTTTAATTGGTACAAAAGAAAATTAACTGGCTAAAGCAAACTTTGTGATATTGTTTTGTGGCATTTACAACGTATATAAAAGTAAAAATATTTAACAAGAATAGCACAAAGGATGGGAGCGAGGAATTGGAAGTACACTGTTTTACTACTATTGCACCATATGTGGTCCCATAATATTAAAGATAGACCATAATAAGTTTAAAATATAAGGTAAATAATTAAATAACCTGCAAAAATACAATTGCTGCCACAAAATTTAGCTCATGAATCAAGGAGTAAGGCATGAAATAGTTCAGAAAAGCACATGGGAAGAGACAGAGAGAAAAAAGAGAATGAGAGACAACAATAGTCACATTGTGTTTTTGGAGGGGGTTGTGTGTGTGCCTGTGCGTGTATTTTCTTCTAAGTAGAAAAACAACAATGTTTAAAGTAACAAAAAGACAACAATATAGTGATTTTACCCATAAAGCTTTTGGACTATGATTTTGCTTAATGCCTTTCACCTGATGCCCGGTTTGGGGCAGAATGAATTAAAGGTGTTAAAAGGAAGTGCACACTGTTACATAACTCTGAACTGTCATACGAAGGTCCCCTTCGCCCTGACACGGGCAGGCTGACTCATGGCCATCCAACGTGCAAGACTGGAGCACTTTAACAGGAAAAAATCCAAACTCTATAAAATAATTTAAAGAGGTTTATTCTGAGCTAAGTGTGTGTGACCAACAGCCCAGAGCACATGTTTTCAAGAGGTTCTGAGAAAATGTGCCCGCGGCAGCCAGGTTACAGTTCGGTTTTATACGTTCATGGAGACAGGAATTACGCAGAAGATCGTAAGTCAGTATGTGGCAGGGTTACGTTGGTTTGGCCCAAAAAGGCAGGAAATCTTGAAATGGGAGTGGGAGAGGGGTTACAGGTTATAGGTGGGTTTAAAGATTCTTTGATTCGTAAGTTACTGAAACTCAAGTGGTCTGTTAAGTAAATTGCTGGCCTGCAGGTGTGGTTTAAGCTTTGGCATTGCATGGCCTCAGGCCTATTAATCTTACTGTTACGAAGAGTAACTCCAAAAGGAAAGGGGCACAACGAGGCATGTCTGACCTCCCTTCTCCTCACACACACAACTGAGCTTCAAGGTTTCTCTTAGGTCCCCTTGACCAAGAGAGGGTCCATTAGGTTGGCTGGGGGTCTTAAGATTTTATTTTAGTTTATAATTACATGGTCCATGAGCCAACCTGCTAGTTTCCAATGGGGCTTGCATGGTTCTAACCACTAGTCCCCCATCTAGGGCCCCTCCTTCTCAATTCAGAAGCCTAAGGCATCAATAGATTGCTCTGTCACAGACTGAAAGCTGTATTTCAAATTGAGACAAGAGTCAGAGACCCTACAGGCAGTTAGGGCAGGGGTCAGAAGGAGAAGGCCTGCAGGATATGAAAGTCCTAAGAATATACTTCACTAAGATAAATGTAACCAATACATTTGGACCGTTTAGTTATTTTACTTTAGCCATACTATGTGTTTATCTAAGGTAAAAGGGGGCATTCCTTTAACTGGGGAATGCACAGTTAAGGCGACAGTGTCCCTCATTAACATAGTAAAAATCACACCCACTAGTGCCATAACAGTTTACAAATGCCATGGCAACTCCTGGAAGATACCCTACAAATTCAAGAAAGGGGAGGGTTCCTGGTTCTAGGAATGTTCCACCCTTTCTCAGAAAATCATGAATATTCCATTCCCAGCTTAGCATATTTTAGGGATTAGCATAAAAGAACAGACCCTAACCCTGGGAGGCGGCACTGTTCCTTTGAGGATCAGTCCACTCTTTGCTTCTGCCTTAAAGAATGTACTTTGCTTTCAATAAACCTCTCTGCTTTTGCTCCCATCTCACATCTGAACTCTATTCTCTCATTTGTGCCCCTGCTCTTGAATTCCTTCCTGCACAGAGGGCAAGAGCCCTCTCTGGCGCCAGTCGGGGTACATGCTGGTATCAGGATGGTAAGCACCCACAAAACTTGGCTATGGCAATTCTCGTTGCCTGGGATGGCACACTCAACGTGCCTCCACGATCAGAAATCACCCTGGTCCCAGTACAAGGAGATGCTGGAGAGACGTGTCAGTAAAAACAGAACACAGGGGTGTGTTGTTTCCACTTTAAATGCGTATACATTTTCTTCCTTCACCTGTATTAATTGTTTGCCTCCTATAGTATCTGAGAGACTAACTAATTCTCAGCTGCATTTTTCTGTCTGCCTAAAGATTTATCAGTAGCTGATTTCATCACCATCTCGCCCTCTCATTTGTGAGCAATTAGAGCACTAGCTCTATTTACACGAATCCACTGGCCACTGGGTCATTTCCAATGATTTCTGTAGAAACTGTAACTCCGGACTAAACAAAGAATCTGCTGACCTCCCATGGCCAAATGAAAAATCCTCATGTCACTTCATCATCAGAGCACTAGCCTGGAACCCACCCTTCTTGCTGCATTCCAAAGATAGTATAATGAACCAACTGACAAATGTGCGTGAAATGTCAAATAAGGCCAATATTAGTCTGCTCCCTGGCCTCTGAAGCCACTAAAAGCTGGGCCTCATTTCTGCCGATTCGTAAGGTATTCCCTCAAAGATAAGGATCCTTTTGGTTCCATCATCCTCCTTAAGTGTTTGGTTTTGTTACCTTTGCTTTTGGTAACACTATAAATGGAAAAGAGAATTCGTATGGTTTAGAAGGGAGGTATGGGTCTAGAACCCTCAGCAGTCAGGGCATGCATGAAAACATGGGGGAAGTATTTATTCAGGGCAAAGGGGTGGAAAATTTTGTGGTGTGTAATTTTATTAAGGCCATGATAAAAACTCATGGATTATCTGTGACCTGAAGTAAGAGTTAATTTTTGCCACGGGGAAGTCTGGCCAGAAACTGCCAATATGTAACCCTTGATTTTCTATCCTACCTCTACCACAACCCTTCTTACAATCTTTTGTCATCCATATATAATTGATAATATTTCCACTTACTAAACTATAATCATTGTTTTACCCTGTCTCCCAAGAAATGCAGGAAACCTTGATTAGATTTCCCCAAACTTTCCAGTCGCTTAGTTGCTCCCTCAGATGGATAATTCCATCCGTTGTGTGTATATTTGATTACTTTGACTGTGAGCAGAATTCTGCTTCTCACTATTGGCCTCAGGAATAACCATATGTACTAATGTCAACTCAGCCTAATTATTTGTTGCGAAATGACTTTGTGCAAGTAATTTCATCTGTTTCACTTTGGTTTCCTCATTGGTACAATAAGAGGACTGAACTCAATGCATTATCTCTGAGGGTTTCTCCAGCCCTGTCATCGTGTGAACATATACACCGTTCCCTCTTTCCCTATCTTGGGCAGTAAACAACGCAGTGACAGACAAATAAATGTGATACAGCCACGTACCTCATAACGACCTTACAGTCAGCAACAGACTGTGTACATGATGGTGGCCCCATAAGATTATAATACTGTATTTCTCTATGTTTAGATATGTTTAGATACACACCATTGTGTGTAACATGCTGTACTGGTTTGTAGCCCTGGAGCAATAGGCTGTATGCTATAGCCTAGGTGTGTAGTAGGCTGTACCATGTAGGTTTGTGTAAGCACACTCTGTGATATTCACACACAACAAAATTGTCTAACAACATATTTCTCAGAATGTATCCCCATCTGTAAGTGACCCATGACTATATATTGACCATGTATCATTAAAAGGTGACAATTCCATAATTGCATAAAATAAGGGAAAACATCAAAACATAGCCAAAAGAAATTAAATTATTTCCAAAAACTCATAAAATAGCTGCCCTACCACAAATCCAATTTAATGCAAGGTAAAATAATATCAAAGATATATTAAGTATATTCCCTTTAATTACTGCTGCTAAAACTATTCATATCCTTGAGCATCATTTTCTTTTTCTTTAAGAGCCACTGTTTTCCTGAGGGAGCACATCTTTGAAATTGTGTCTGTAGGAAACAAAGGTTCAATTTACAGAAATTTGATTTACATACTGAGCTGTACAGCTACTTTGCAGGTGTGCTCTTGGATGTCCCCTGGTGGCTGGCTGGAGTCAATACAAGTCGTCAGAGCCCACAGCCAGCCCTGCTGATTCCCTTTGCACAAGGACTGCAGTCTGTGTTAGGAATGTATTATCATTGCATGTGGCATCTGAAAGTAAATCAGATATCATCCACCTCCACTTACTCATTTTCAACAGGGGGACTGATGCCCAGAGACACTCGTATTTCATCCAGGGTGACAGAACCAGTCACAGGCAGAGCTGGGACTGGGTTCCAAATGGTCTGACAACCAGAGGCCCCACAAAGTGTTTATGAGCTCCCAGCTCTCAGCATACCAAGAAGCCTGTGCCTCCTTGTTTTCTTCTATTGTGAAATATATGCAAAACAGTAAAATTGTAATTGCAAGAATTGTATACCCTCATTGAGCTCATTTGGTTTAAATGCAGAGTGCTATGATTCTTGTCATTTTTTATCCAGAACTAAAACTTCATGTATTCTGAAAGAAGGAAATGAAACAGCAGAATTAGGATGCATAAGTCCACTTAATTATTGTTTACAAGTCTCAGTGAAGCAGCATGCCAAGAGTTTCCTCTGCCACCCAAGCTGTATTCTAGACAGACAGCCACAGTCTCATAGCTGCCAGGGAGTTTGAATACTCCTGCCAGGTTTTAAGCAAGTCAACCTATCAAACTAGAACCAAGTGAGTATATGGCAAACACTAGAATTTCTACAGATATGAAAAGAAGAATGATGCTTGGGCCATGCAAAATGATTTTTCAATTCTGGATATCTTCTCATGAGAGATGGCTCTGATCCTCTGGGACTGCTTCGGTCTTCAGCCGGCATGATGCGCTCCCCGAATGGTTCTCCTGTTGACCAGAATACGTGGCCAAGTGATCCCTAACTGACAAACAGGAACACAAATGCCATGGAATACAAAAATGACAGAGACAGGAGAGAAGGTACTGGGGCCACTGAGAGATCCTTCCAAGTCAAACCTGAATTCCTTCCATGTCCTTTTAACCTTGAGCCCAAAGACTAGGTTTCAGCACCCATTATTCATTTCAGACCAGCAGGTTCCAAACAAGTTCTTTCTATCCATGTCTTACTGTTAAGAGCGTAGCCCTCTTGAAGGTCTCCAAGAGTTCCATGTTTTCACCAATAAATAAACTCAGACAAAGGCCACAGTAACAAGCAAAGGGAGATTTACAGGGTTGGAAAATTTGATCAGGTCAAAAGATCTAATACACACCTTGCCATGGAAGATATACAGATGGCAAGTGAATATATAAAAATATGCTCAATATTCATTTCTCATTGGTGAATTATGAATTGAACAATAATGGGATACCAATACATACCTATTAGAATAGCTAAAATTTTTTTAAAAATACCAATTGCTGACAAAGATGCGGAGAAATAGGAACTCTCATCTATTGCAGGTGGGAATGCAAAATAATACAGTGACTTTAGGAGAAAGTTTGGCAGTTTCTTATAAAGCTAAATATAGTCTTATCATACAACCCATTAATCATACTGCCAGACATTAATATTTATCCAAATTATCTGAAAACTTGTTTCTATACAAAACTTTCCTGTGAATCTTCATGGCATCTACATTCATAGCCAAAAACTGAAGGCAATCAAGGGGTCCTTCAACAGATGTGGAATCGATTAACAAACTATGGTATATCCATATAACATATTTATTTTTATAATTTATTATGTTATATTAATATATGATATACATGTTAGATGAATATTTATTTGCATTCTGTTATATACATGTCATATATCTATATAACAGAATACAGATAAATTAGCTATCAAGCCATGGGAAGTCATAGATGAATATTAAATACATACTGCTAAGTGAAAGAAGCCACTCTAAACATGCTACATACTATCTGATTGCAATTATATGACTTTCTGGAAAAGGCAAAACTATTAACTTAAAAAGGGTAAAAAGATCAGTGGTTGCTAGGGGTTCAGAAGTTGAGGAGAGGAGTTGAATAGGTGAAGCACAGGAGATTTTTAGGGAGGTGAAACTATTCTATATGATAATATAAGGGTGGGCATATAACACTATAGTCAAAACCCATGAAACTGTACAACAGAAAGAGTGAACCCTAATGTATGCAGATTTTAAAAGTAGATTTTATTGTTCATATTAATATTTGAGGTTTATAACATGATGTTAAAAGATACATATAGATAAAAAGGTGGTTACTACAGTGAAGTAAGTTAACATCTCTCGCAGTTCATTTAGTTACTTGTTTTTTTGATAAGAAGGATTTTAACAAAAATTACTAATGCAATACAATTTTATTAACTATAGTCCTCATGTTGTACATCCAAAAATTATTTAAGAGGTTGGAGATTCCAGGATGGACTGCAGATTCCAGGATGAATGCAGAATGTGACGATCTAACTGCATTGCAAAGGTATGAAACAACCTCACTGACAGAGAGATGCTGATCTAAATAATTTTGGAAATGAGCGGGGCCCGTGAGACTAAAGGCAAAATAAACTGCAGTTGGTGCAGTTAAATTACACATAAGCAGTACAGTTGATGAAGTTATTTCCCATTGAGTACAGGTGAACAATTCTGATATAATACTTCTATATATGTATACTGGAATTCAATAAGTAAATGAATGGCAGAGGGTGATGCCAGGTTTCTCACTATTGGTGTGAGAGTTTGCAGATAAGGGGAGAGGGCTGGACTGACCAAATGGCAATAGATTAAAGTTAGAGACACCAGTATAAACTCATGTGTAGCTTAATATAGATGGATAAAAACATTTCTAGATATGTATATGTATATACAGGCTGTGAAACACACAAATATTCCCATGCTCTGTCAGCCAGGAGGGCTAGATGCAAGACCACCCCATGGTAAAGAGCACACCCAGCACCCAGAGCTTGGTTTCCCATACCATTCTCCAATAAAAAGAAACATGGCTCATTGGAGAAATGGTGAATTCCAGGACTTGGGCAGAAAATAAACAAGTTGAACCTGGAGCAAAATCTTGTAATGCCAAAAAGTAAGAAATCGCTTCAAAAAACTCACATTGATGGTGAAAAGTCAAAGGGACCCAGGAACTAACTGAAAGAGTGACCGATGCAACAGTATGAGCGACAAAAGTAACATTGGATTATAACCCGAAGTATAAAATAAATATCTACAAGTCCCTAATAATATGAATAAATAGTTGAGAACATAAACTAATAATAAATGGGGGAGAAGATACAGATCTCCACAGGGAATTTCAAATAATTTATGTAAACACTCTACCCTCAAAGGGGTGGAGCATAGCTACTCACACCTTAAGTGCGCCCTGCTCATAGTGGCAAAGTGACTTCCTTAAAAAGAGTGCAGTATGGAAAAAGGAGAAAAAATAGTAACTTTATAGTGTTGAAACTTAACAAACACTCCCTCAGCAGAGGTTCAAAGTCAATAAACAGTGACAAGTCATGTTGATAGTACAGTCCCTCGGTACCCACAGAGGATTGGTTGCAGGACCCCCAAGGATACCAAATCTGTGCATGCCCAAGTCCCTTATGTAACATGGCATAGTATTTGCATATAACCTAAGCACATCCTCCCGTATACTTTAAATCATCTCCAGATTACTTATGATACCCAAGAGAATGTAAATGCTATGCAAATAGTTGTCATACTGTATTTTTATTATTTTTTACTGTTGTGTTATTTTTATTGTTTATTTTTCTCAAAAATTTTTGATCTGCAGTTGGTTGAATCTGGGGGCACGGAAGCTGTGGGTTCACAGGGCCATCCGTGTTTCCACTTGACGTGATGTGATGAACACGGCACTTTACCTCTATGGTTTTTCTCCTCAAAACACATGACCTCAGTCAAATCATGAGAAAAATATCAGACAAGTCCCAGTTGAGGAACATTCTTCAAAATGCTTGACCAGCATTCCTCAAAACTGTCATTATTATCAAACACAGGAAAAATCTGAGAAAGCAAGACAGCCAAGAGCATCCAGAGGAGACCTGATGACTAACAGTTATGTCATATCTAGGACAGGATTCTGGAACAGAAAAAGGACATTAGGTAACAACAAAGGAAATATGAATAAAGTATGGGCTTTTGTTAATAATAATATATCAATATTGGTCCATTAATTATAACAAATGCACCATACTAGTTAAGAGGAGAAACTGGGTGTTTGGTATATGGGAACTCTGTTTACTATTTGCACAATTTTTTTTTGTAAATGTAAAACTCTTCCGAAATTAAAAGGTTTAAAGAGAAAGATGAACAGTGGAGGAGTTCCCTGGAAATGATGCTGCCTGCCTATTTGACGTAACAGTACCAACTAGCTCCCCTAACCTCCCATTCCGCCTTCACCCCTAGGTCAGATGTTTCTAGATTGTCTACTTATTCACCTAACATATACCAGCACCGCCACCACTACTACCTACTTCTCGTTCTTTATCCTACAGAAAGGAAGAAGGGCGTGGGAGAAAATGCAGGTACAAAGCATTGGATGTGTAGGGCTGTGACCTGGAACAGGGACTTTAAAAAGGCACAGGCTTGTTTCTCTCTAATGTGAAGGCAGGAAGCCCAGACTGATTTGGCTGCTCTATTGTTACAATCAAGGAATACGGACTTCTTCCACCTTACCGCTTGGTAATCATACTCCATGGCCCAGGACAGTTTCTGTAGCTCCAGTCAACAGGGAGAAAAAGGGGAAAGGAAGAGGTACTCTCTGCAGACTTTTCCTAGGAGTTGAAGTCACTACATCCACTGTCTTCCACTGGCTAAGAACAAGTCACTTCTGGCCACAACAGAGAGTGGGAAATGCAGTCTTCACTTCAGGCAGCTATGAGCTCAGCTAAAAATCACCCAGGTTTCCATCAATAAAGAAGAAGGGAGAAACTCATATTGGAGACAACTAGCAGCCTCTGCCACAGAGGATGACCAGGCACGGTCCCCAAGAGACACAGTTTCTTTCAACCAGCTCTGGCCAGGACCTTGCTAAATACCATTTACTCTACTCAATACACTGCTCTACCCTCTCCCTTTCCCCTTTCCTGGACTAATTCTACTCATTGTTCTGGCCTAAGCATATAGAGTATATCAATTCCTCTTGAAAGCTGTCTTAGTCTGTTCAGGCTTCTATAACAAAAATAGCACAGACTGGGTGGCTTATAAACAACAGAAATTTATTTGTCACAATTCTGTAGGCTAGGAAGTCCACACGGTGAGGGAGCTCTTTGGGGTCCCTGTTATAAGGGCGGTAATTCCATTCACAAGGCTCCACCCTCATGACCTAATTACCTCCTTAAGGCCCACCTCCAAATGCCATCACATTGGGATTAGGTTTCAGTGTCTGAATTTTGAGGGGGGGGACATAACCATTCAATCTATAGCAAAAGCCTTCATTGACCTTATGACCTTGAAAGCCTTACTGACCAGGTGAAACGCCCCTTTCTTGTGCTCTCATTATAGCTACACTTACTCTTTGGTAAGCATAACACATTTAGTGATATCCACCCGGTCAGTTGTCTATGTCCCTCACAAAACAATGCTCCATGAAGGCAGGAAATAACTGTGCCTAACTTACTGACCGTTACAGCCACAAGGCCTGGTATAAGACCACTATAAAAATACTATGTCAACAAATGCTTGAATGATTTATTAACCTCTCCACTGAGCCATTAGCTGCATGTGCTCATAGTTGTCCTCATTACTTTGTCCCCCCCAGCATCTATCACAATGCATAGAGCTGAAAGTAAGTGGCTGAGTTTTAAATAAATGAGGTGATATCAAGCAGAACTCAGGGAGTAGAAACTTCCCAGAACAGATGGCACTGAAGGGCTTGTCTCCGCCATTCTCTTTGGGCCATGTACCCCAGTTACCCTGTGCAATATGAAAATTCACATGAACAGGAATTACTATCAAAGAAGGTAGGGAGGCTACTGAGGTTATAAGGAGATGTAAAAATCCTTTAGGATGGATATTTGTAGTACTATTTTTGTAACCCTATCAGAACCATAATCCATGTGGTCCAGTTCCAAGTAATATTAAGGTTAAAAAAATGTTCAACAACCAAAGCATAATTTCAAAATTACTTCAAAGTCTTTATCTGCATTTCTCAAATATCATAAAAAATAATTTTTAGTACTCTTTCCTTTCATTACCATCCCTCACACACCATGATAGTTATGTGCTTTTCTCTCTAAAATGTCAAGAAAAATCCTTGCTGCCAGTTGGAATGTTTATCTCTTGCTCTTCTGTTTTCTCCCCACCTTGTGAAGACAAAGGAGGATACAGCTAAGTCATCATGTCAGGCCAAACGATCCTTCAACTCCCACAACTACAACTTAGTCACATGAAAATGGTGGAAAGTATACTCAATTGGATCAGGCATTTTGCTACTTCAATGTGTTTTGGAACAAAAATCAATCATTAACATATAAGTGTCCTCAGTTAATTTTGCCTTTCTCTTATCAATTAAAGGAGTGCTATGGTCTGAATGTTTGCATCCCCTCGAAAATTCATGTGTTGAAATCCTCACCCCAGGCTGATGGGATAGTATCAGGACATGGGGCCTTTGGTGGGTGACCAGGTCATGAGGGGGAGCCCTTGTGAATGGGATTAGTGCCCTTACAAAAGAGGCCTGGGAGAGACCCCTCATCCCTCCCCCCATGTGGAGTCACAATGAGAAGGTGCTCCGTATGAACAGGAAGCAGGCCATCACCAGACACTGACTCTGCCCGTGCCTCGATCTTAGACTTCTCAGCTCCCAGAACTGTGAGAAATAAATATCTGTTGTTTATAAGCTACCTAGTTTATGGTATTTTTTTATAACAACCCAAACAGACTAAGAAAAGGAGGCAAGGCTGTGCCCATTAACTTAGTGTCCTCTCCAGCCCCTCAAATTACCTGTGTATTTATAATACCAGAGTGGCCCTGGAAATTATACCTGAAGGCACAGGCTTGAATCCAATCCAGCTGTTCTTCCAGTGATGTTGTAAATACCTAGTTCCCTGCCAAATAAAGCCAGAATCGTTTATATTTCCTAAAACTAAACCCCAACTTATTCAATCCTGATCAAAAATTTCTTATGCACACTAAATGCTGGAATCATAAAGCTAGACTAGAAGAAGGAAAAGAAGAAAACTCTATATAGAATTCAGGCCCTTAAGATAATTATCAAATCTCTGCCAGTGTACAGGGGATAGAAGAGGAATCTTAAGGTGTTGGCAGGTTTAACATCATGCTGTTTACTAGTAATCTGGGCACGCTAATAGATTTGTCTGTTCCCATGAACACTGAACAGGACAGTGTAGTCACAGCTCACTGAGCATTAAATAAATTCAAATTAATTAAGTTAGAAGCCCAGATGAGTACTTATTTGGGGTCCTTTCAGGGTACCTAGAGCAATATTGTGTTGCCCAATAAACTCCTGTTGAAATAAAATATTCAACAGGAAAATCTCAGTCTTCCAAAGGAACACATTTGAACCTAGTTATATTCTTGTAAAAATGCTGTCATCCCTCCTCCCACCACACACACACACACACAGACACAAACACACAGGCTTTTAAAATCAAAACATTGGGTATCTCACTTCCTGTGAAGTTTTCTTTTTAAAAAAAAAAAAGTTTTAAATTTTTTAAAATCTTATTTCATATATAGCTATCACATATATCAGTTTAAAAGATTTTAAACTTTTAGAAGAAAATGAGCCTAGTTGGAACCCACCAAGGAAATTGCACACTAAAACAAACAAACAGAAAAAAAAGCATAAGCATTTGCACATAAAATTTTCAATTTATCCTTTCCTTCTTGTGAGAAGTCTCCATTGATTTTCTTAAGCCAAAGCCATCAGGTTAATTAAAGGTTTAATGATGTAATCTAGCTCTCTTTAGATGAACTCTCCTCTTTCTTTGAGCCTTTTGTTTTTTACATTATGAATGTAAAACCTGCTTCAGCAAGTCTGGGAACAACTTGGTTATTGATCTTCCAAAACCCATTACTTGAGATTGGGCTTTTAGCTCCATGGCAGAATATATAATGTCTACCTGGGAGTTGTTGAAAGTTTATCCACCATTTGAAATAAAAATCAAGGCATTATACAAGTGTAAAGAGGAAGAAAGAATAAATGGCCCTTGACCTCCTTTCGCACTCGTCTATGCAAAGTGATAATTATCTCACGTCTTTGCTGCCACTTAAGACAGGGCCCATTCTTTAAGAGCAGAACAGTTCCATGTTGCTTCTCCTTCATTGTTCTCATAGTACTGGCTCCCATTCCAGTTGGAGTAGAGCACTTACATGATGAATTACAGCTAATCATTTACACACTGTGTCAATTTCTACAGCTAGAGTGTGACCTCCTCAATCAGAGGGTCCCTCAACAGCCAATTGTTTCAGGTTGGGTTCACCAGGAAGCTGACCCTGAGATAGTGATTAGATTTCAGGAAGACTATTGAGGAGTAATCTGACCATGCTACCTGAGGAAGGGAAGGGGAGGGAGGAAGTAGAACTGGACAAGGGGAACAGTCGGGCTGCAGTGCAGTCTCAATGAAGGCTTCAGCCAACCCTACAGGGAAATCTGCAGCAGGGATGGCCCTTCAGGGCTAGAACTCCAGGCCAATCATTGCAGATGGGCTGTTGTAGGAAGAAGATGTGGCTTGGGTGAGGCAGGTCTCGCCAGCTGAGGCAATTCCTGAAGTAGGCTGATGACAGTTGAAGGCTGTCAGCCCCCAGCACCCACAGCAACTGGATTTAAGTCCTTTCAGTCTTGCAGGGGGGAGGGCAGGCGTCATAGCATCCCTATGCTATCTTATGTATTGTTTCTATCTCTGGTTTTCTAGTACTGAGCAGAGAATAATCAGTGCTGAATGAATATTTGCTCAATTGAATCATTCTGCACCAAGGAGAATATGGCCAGAGATGAGCCTTGCCATACTCCAGCCTCAGGCATCCTACTCCTTGCAGCCTGCACTGTCTCACGTGTTACAGTGCAATGGTTGTACATGATCTGGGGTGACACTGTTTCAAGAATTCTGAGAATCAGTGGAGTGCTCTAAAAATTTCAGTCACCGTGAATAGACAACAGATCTTATTTTGGGGCCATTTGCTATAAAATTAACCTTTTACAGTATAGTATGTTTTCAAAAGAGTAGAAGACTTAGGCAGTCTGTAAGGGGACTTACTCCAAGTGTTGAGTGGGGTCATGACCAAGCAGAGTATGATGCTTTCCATCCAGTAACCCCATTGTGGGGGATGGTGAGGGGCTCTTTATGCAGATGGCTGGCCTGGCCTGAGTGTGCAGTGCTCATTCCCCTGCAAACCCCAGAATGTGTCTGGCTCTGAGCCAGCTCCTGTGATGAAATGCGGACACTATTGAGAGATCTGCCATATAACAAATCTTCCTCCATATAAAAGAGAAACATGGTGAGAGCTATTGTGGGTTTCCTGAGCATATTTTTTAAAAAGCCTTAATCATCTATATGTAATAAAGCTAGCAATTGTCTACACATGCTGTACTTGTTATATATATTATATATATATATTTTTTTTTTCTAAATGTGATATAGAAAGAATTGCAGAATTGTGATACAATGTTGGGTAATGATGTTCCTTCCATGACCCAAATGATCTCGAAGAGTATATGCTAGAGTTCAAAGAGAACAGGGTACTCATTAAAGATGACACTATGAAAAATTGGCTTCCCATGGAGAAATCCAGTTCCTCTGTATTAGAACAATTAAGTCTGTACTAGGGACTAGTGAAAGAACAGCTAGGATTAAATGGTCCATTTTCTAGAGAAAATCTAGGTGCAGAAGTGATCTGGGGGCACCTATGAAATCTTTACCTGTGGGGTATTCTGGTAAGGAGCTAAGACCTTCACTGGGGAAAAGGCATGGTAGTCCAGAGGAAGTGACATCCATTGCACTAAGCAAAGATAGGACGTGGGGAGAATACAGTGAGCCCTGCTTTGCAGACTTGGGAACATGCACATGTGACTTGGTGCCTGCCTGCCTTTCTACCTATGGGCAAGATGGGTTGGTTGCCCATCAAAGACTCATACCTACTTTCCATAGTATAGAGGTATTGCTGGGATAGCCAACACTACATTTGTTAGCACCCCTTGCCTCTAGGAAAGACCAAAGGATGGATTTCTGGCAAATAGAATGGAGGTGGAAGTGAAGCGTTATCATCCCAAGCTCAATCCATGTAAATCTTCCATCACAAGGCTCCCTGTTCTTTCCCCCTTTATTATCGCAATAGCCAGTGTAATGAGTAAGAAATAAATGTTTATTGTGCTAACCCACTGAGATTTTGTGATTATTCCTCCTGGCAGTTACTCGATCCTGACTAATATACCAAGACAGTAATAATTCAATTGAGGAAGGACTGGTCATTGTATAGAGCTTCTGAGATCAAGTAAGATGGGAACAGACCATTGGATCTGGCAATATGGAAATTGTTGGGTACTTTATCAAAGACAGTTTGAGCAGAAGGGAGGAAAGAGAAACCAAATTGAAGTAGATGGAGGAAAATGTAGGAAGTGAGAAATGGACAATTCTTTTAATAAATTTTGTTGTGAAAGGGAGCAGAAAACAAGATAGTAGAAACTGGGGAGAGGTATAGGGTTAAGAACAGAGGATACAGATAGAGATACTAGCGAGACAGACAGAGATGGAGATGGAGATGATAGAGACAGAAATAGAGATGGAGGTGAGATGATAGAGACAGAAATAAAGATAGAGATGGAGGTAGACAGGTGCCAGAGAGATGGGAGATACTGAACATGTTAGTATGCTCATAAAAGTGAGCTGCCAACTCCACTACAACATGGTCTGGAAACTGAAATGGTTATATTCAAACCAGCCCACTCCAAGGATGCCAGTTTGCCATATCCAATATTACTTCACTAACCCAAACGTGCACATCTCTGGTGTGTGACACTCCTGCTTCCGTGAACACAGAGAAAGAAAATATTAAACAAAGCACCCTCTCTCCCATCAGGACCATCAAGTGTGTGCTTAACTGTTAAAATGATTGTTTTCTAGATGTTCAGATACCTCTGAATGAAAACTTGTTGGGACAAATCAGATTTGGAATCAGAAAGATTAGGTTTTGTCGTGGTTATGCTGGTTCAGTGCAATTTATGATCTTGGGCAAGACACTCAACATATTTGATTTCATTTAAAAATTGGCAAAATATCATTACCTACCTTGCAGGACTCTGATAAGTGAGATGAAACTTAATCGAAAACAGGTAAAGAAAAAGAATTTGGAAATATTAAAATGCCCTAAGATTTTGTTCATCATTCACTTAGGAAATAATTGTTGTGTTTATTGTGCCACTAGCAGTGTGCTAGGCACTGGGGAGATGGCGGTGCTGAGAGACACAGGCCTCTGGAGTTTACAGTCTAGGAGGAGAGACACAAAAAACCAAACAAATGGATAAATAATTACAAGTTCTATGTCGTAAACAAACAGGATGCTAAGATAGAGAAGGCGAGTTATCTAGATAAGGTGGTCAGAGAAAACTTATTTAAAAAGATGACATTTAAACTGAGAGTTAAATGTTGAGATGGAACTGAGCCACATGTAGAATGAGGATGGTGACAATAATTCATCAAGTATCTGGTCAGCTTTCAAATTTCCCTACTGGTCTCACAATTTTCCTTTTCACAATTCCTTGGATCAGATGTGGATCCAAACAGGAATCCTGTGACTCTTAAGTCTCTTAGAATCCACACATTCCCCTCCTCCTTCTTTTCTTCCAGACAACAACGGACCTGTTTGTCAAGAGTTTCCCAAAGTGTGAATCTCACTGCTTGCATCCCTGCAGTGACACCAGCGACACCGTTTGAAGTGCGCCTCTGCCTCCTGTGTCTCCCGGAAACTGATAGTTAGATGGGGCTTGACCGACTCAGGATCAATATTTTGACAAGAATTCCTCGCAGGTGGTTTTGTATACTTCTATCAGGGCACACACTGTTTAGCTGACTCTTTCTTGGTGACATTAACAGTCACTGGTGATCACTGCCTTGATCGGTTATTTCCTTAACGTTTCAAAACAATGATGCTATAATCCAGTGGTTCTCAAAGTGTAGTGGTCCCCAGGCCAGACCAGGGAACTTGTCAGAAATGCAAATTCTCCAGCCCCACCCCAGGAACCCCTGGGCTGGGGCTTGCATTTGCTTTCAGCAAGCCCTCAGGGTGGCTCTGGAGCCCACTAGTGTTTGAGAGCCATTGCTCTTTCTATCATTTCTTTTTCATTGATTACCTAGACTGCTTGATTCTTTGATTACCCTGACATAGTTCATACGGCAAAAGCCAGTTAAATGATTGACTCTATCCTTTCATTTACCACCTTTCAGGATAATGAGTCGGCTCCCCTGCCAGGCCATTACTTTGAAGGTACCTACGAAAAGGTGGCATAGGAGGAAAGCTACTCATTTCGCTTTGCATCCATCGGGGGTTCTGTTGGCTTCAGCAAAAGCAAGGATGCTGGGAGGATGGAGCATCTGAGCACAAGCCCCCTGGCAAAGGAAGCACCCGGCAGAGCCAGCAGCCTGGGCACCCCAGGAAATCAAGTACTCGCCATTTCTTAGCACTTTTGATCTGCCTTCCCTATAGGCATGTGGTACACAGTACATGCCAGGCCTTATTAATCCAATTTCCCTGTCCCTATGCAAAGGAAAGAAGAGCTGTAATAATGATCAATACCCTTACCCTGATGATAAACAAAGACAGATGAGCCTGTGAGGCCTGGCTGGTATTTGTAATTACTGCCTCTGTAGGCATTCAATTACAGCTAATGAAAGGGTGACAGCACCCTCTTTGCTGACAGCAGATCATTTATGCAGGTTCCCTGGCTTGGCATGCAGCTGACAGCGGGTCTCTCTTCTTCCCTCCTCCTCCTTCAGTTCACCCCGCCAGTGCAGCTTCCTGCTATGTGGAACCTCTAAATGCCATGACATCGAAAATGGAATTTTCAAGGAAGAAGTCCACTTCGCTTATCGTAACGCTATCTTGTCGAGCCGCTCCTGGCCCTGCACACGGACTGTTAGTGTGATTCACTGACGTCCTGACTCAGGTGGCTTATGTGAAAGCAGGGAGGTGAGCTCAGGTGAGCAGCACTGCTCGTTGGCTCTCTGCTAAAAGCTTTCACTTACAAGCCAGGCAGTGAGAAGGCAGCACAGGCAGTGGCTTCTGCTGTTCAGTATTCCAGATCAGGATGCATGACAGTGTGCATGCGTGCGTGCATGTGTGTGTGTGTGTGTGTGTGTGTGTATGTGTGTGTTATACCTTTTGTTCATCGAAATATTTATCATTAAGAGACAATCAATTCTGTCCCCTTTGCTAAGGAGGTAAATAAATAAAGATAGATAAAGACAGGTCAGGATTATACTGATTTTTTTTTCTTTTGCCTCAGGCTTCACTAGGCTCAGCATGACACTGCAACTCTGCCATCACTCTG
Organism: Varecia variegata; assembly: GCA_028533085.1. NCBI lineage: Eukaryota > Metazoa > Chordata > Mammalia > Primates > Lemuridae > Varecia > Varecia variegata. Next base: position 137,885,282 of record CM052436.1, on the reverse strand, counting down.
GACTGTCACCACTGACAATCCAGCCAAGATAGAGCCAAGAGATGTGAACAGAGAGACTCCTGTTGACTTGGAAACTAACATGTGGGATAGTGGCAAGGATTAAATGAATTAATGCATGTAAAGCTCTTAAACATAGCCCAGCTCAGAGTAAGCCCAGTGTAAACACTGGTTATGGCTGCTGCTATTGTCTCTTCTGTTGGAATTAATCTCTGCCTTCTCTGAACAACCGTGGCATTCTCTCTCCCCTGCTTGTGTTCTCAGGTTCTATTCAGTAACAAGGGAGTGTATGTTGCTAGGTAAGTAGGTGGGTTGGTTGGCAGGTAGACAGACATAATAGGCACATGATAGACAGAGACAGAGATAACTAGATGACAGATAACCTTATTTTTTATTAGTTTCTTATCTCCTTGTGGTAGGGAATAATGCATTAATTTTTACAAGGACTCAGTCCAATGCCTCATACACACAAATCATCATTTGCGCTTGCAGAAAGAAGGAATAGAGAATTGGAGTGAGAGAAGAGTCTGAGGAAACATCACTGAATCATAGGTCTTGCATCTTCTATAGAGCTCACATCAAATTGCAGCATTAGGTGTTGTGATTTTTCTTACCATGCATATTCCAACCGTTAAACTTGAGATCACATAGTTTTAGTCACATGAAATACATCTCCCTCATTCCTGCCCTTATTAAAATACACCCAGTTACTCAGACCTGACTCAGGTCCTGCCTTTTTATTGAAGTTACCACATCCACCCAGCAACCCAGCCCTGCCTGTCTCCTTCTCCCTTGCTTTTTTGGCGGGACATGTCATTGAGTCCACCGTACAGCAGTATTTCTCCACTTCATTAGCCCAAACTAGCTGTGTGTCCTTGGTCAAGTGCACTGTGGATGGGTTTCCTCATTTGTTAAAATAAATGGTTTAGACCTGAAGGTCTCGGAGGTCCTTCCTGGCTCAAATTTTGGCTCTACGATTCTCTTTGCTAGCCTCTCACATCCCAGTGTCGGGGGAAACATTTCACCTTCATTAAACTGCTTGGCACTTGTTGATTTTTATCACAACCTTAGTGTTACTCTTTAAAGAGGATTTCTATTTAAAAACTCAGTGCTGACTTATGTAGGGGAATAATTCCTTGCACTTAAATTGCCTCTTGGTTCCCTAGAGCTCAAAGCGCTTTGCAGGCAATTGTCTCATTAATCCTTGTGCCCTTTTCAGAATTAAAAAAAAAAAAA
>CM052436.1:137856111-137883549 GCA_028533085.1 Varecia variegata | reverse complement strand
AAAAAAAAAAAAAAGCAGTCAAGAATAAAAGCTTTCCTCAAAGATCATTTGTTAGTCAGGGTGAACCCAAAAGAAGGAGAAAAACAAAGTATCTCTAATGTTGTCTGTCTCAGTGACCCAAGATACTACCAACCTAGGGAAGTCTGACATGATTGAACCTTGTCCCTGGTCAGTTTGTAGAAAGCTATTCTGTGGATGATACAAAAATCAAATCATGCAAACTTAAGATTTAATTTATCTTTGATGTATCTTTGACTTAACTCGCATCAAATCATGCAAACTTTAAATTGCATTTATCTTTGAAATACAATATGTGAAGATGACATAATGAGATAAGAATTCAATTCTATAATCAGAGTGACTAAGCTCAAAATCCTAAATTTAACCACATACTAGCTGCAGACCTTTAAAGTTACTTTCTCTTCTGTTAAAAAAAAAAAAAGAAAGAAAGAAAGAAAGAAAAAAAAAGAAAGGAAAGGAAAAAATAGATACTTAACTTTACTTCACTGGATTTTTTGGGAGATTTAAAGGAGAAAGCAGATATTGCTTAGTCTCTCATTTATCAGACTGTAAGGACTAAATCTATGCATGTTACTATTATCTTTAATAGTATTATTTCTTGACAACATTTTCTTTTGTAGACGTTAATTTGATATTTCTGGGAATACAAATCAAGAGAACTCAGAATGATAGGTTGCAAAGAGCCATTTGGAAGATAAACATATACTTCCGGGGGGTAGAGACTGAATTTGCAGCTGAAGATAACTCTTCCTTTATCAAATATCCATCGTGTCTTACCCTGTGCTAAATGCTGGGGATACCAAAATGAAGAGGAAGTTCCCAAGCCCTGTTGTCAAGGTAAGTCTGTCCTCATACACTGTTTTTGATAAACAATGTATCTACTAAGAAGAAAACAAGGACCATGACAAGGAAAAGAGAAATTTAATTTTGTTGGTATTCTTTGATACTAGTCAGCTTTTGCCAAGTAACAAACATTTCAATAGCTCAGTGATTTCCAACAAAAAAAATTATTTCTTGCACTTACTACATGAAGACTGCAACTGGCTGTGACTCTGCCAGGCTCAGCTCCACTTGTCATCTCATACCAGATCCTAAGCTGAAGGAAAAGCCATGGTCTGGAACATTCTGATCTGGTGATGGTGCACAAAAACAAGTGATGCAAAGCCAAATTATAACACTTCAAGCTTCCATTCAGATCTATTTCTTTGGCCAAAGAAAGTCACATGGCCAAGCTTAATGTCGATGAGGCAGGAAAATATTCTAAGGCTACAGAGAAGTAAGTAAAAAATGGAGCGGAAACAAATAATTGTGAATAATAACAACATAACCACACCTGCAATGATAAATGGTGGTAAGCTGTTGATATTAAGAAAAGAAAATGAAAGTGGCATTGCTGAGTTACTACAGACTTTCCCTCTGCAAATGTATCTAGCTAGGTAGTCACCGTGGTAAGTCTGATACTTATTTGACAAATAACAAGATGGATAACCAGGTCTAGTTGTTTTTTTAACTTTAGGCATCATTATATATGAAGTGAATCATTATATAATAATTTTTAAAGGCTGCATTTTCAGTTGAGATATCTTTCAGCTTTTTCAGCAAAAAACCCAATTTGAACATATTATTGGTTTGTGGGGGACAATGTATGAGTGAGTCAGATTCTTCTGGTTTTTGTCCTGAAGAGAATGTCAACAACCCTTTGTTCATTTGGAGATTTCATGCCTGGGATAACTAATTTCAGTCTACAGAATTTAATAGCACATACTTTAGAAGTATTATTCTTCCTTTGATAACTGCAGCTTTACATTTTATTGGTAAGAATTTTATGTCCCTAGCCGGAACATAACAATTGACTTCTGGTCAGAAAATAAAAGATCAAAATTAGCATTTGTGCAACCTATCGAGGAGTCATGCAAACTAAATGTTCAACTTCAAACTAACAAATACAGATTGAGACAATGACAAATTTTTATGACCAGAAACCTGGGAGAAATTTATTATTTGCCTGAACAAGAAGGGACTCAGGGACACTCAGAGATCCTTCAAGCTCAAACTCCACTTTTTCTGTAAAGCCAACCATCTCCGTGTCTTGATCCTGTTTGGGAAGGCAGGACAAGATTTATGACATAGGAGGGAATCTGAGGAAAACACTAGTTTTAGAAAGTTCAACCTTGAAAGTGTACAAGGCCAGATAGGGAAACTGAACATTCCCTGTGACTTTATCGCACTCGAATCTTCAATCAGAAGCAGCCTAAAATAAAACATGTTAATGTGTTACGTTCACCAGGGTGAAAGAGATCAGTCTCAAGACCAGCTGTAAAGTCTTGTTGATTACAGTGGGAGCATCATCTCTACTCCTTCCCACATAGTTTTTTAACATCCTGATGGTATCTCTTAGACACATACTAAGGAACATTTAATTTGCCATTGTCTAAACCTTAATATATAAGAAGGCTTTATACACACACGTACATTTATGTGTGTGTGTATATTATAGAATGTGTGCGTGTAGATAGTCTTGAGGGATATATACAGTCTTGAGGTCTACTTTTTTTCCTGACCACCTAGCTTTATCACTAAAAGCATATTTTTTATTAAGTCATTGGAACTAGTTATAAAAGCTACTTTCAAATCCTTTTCTGCTGTTTACAACTTCTGGGTTATTTAGGATTCAGTTTCCATTGATATGTTTTTTTTTCTTTTTTCTTGTGATAAAACACATGTAATAAAAAAATGCACCACTGTCCTATTGTCATCATTTCAAAGTATACAATTCAGTGGCATTAAGTACTTTCTCACTGTTGTGCAATCATCACCACACTATGTAGTTCCAGAATTTTATCACCCCAAACAGAAATCCTGCACCATTAAGCAGTCACTCCCCGCTACCCTCACCCTGAAGACCCGGGCAACCATTAATCTCCTTTTTGTCTTTATGGAATTGTCTATTCTGGATGTTTCACATGAGTGAAATACTATAACATGTGGCCTTTGTGTCTGAATTCTTTCATTTAGCATAATATGTTCAAGGTTTATCCATGTTGTAGCATGGGCTGGTACTTCATTCCTTTTTATAGCTGAATAATGTTACATATATAGTATGGACTATTTACATGGAATATAGTTTTACTTTTAATCTTTTTTTTTGTCTTTGGATCTAAAGTGATTCTCTTACAGATAGCATACAGATGAATCATGTTTTTCTTAATTTGTTCTGCCCATTTCTGCCTTTTAATTGGAAAGTTTAATCCATTTACATTTAAAGTAATTACTGATAAGGACTTACTTCTGCGACTTTACTATTTGCTTTCTGTACGTCATGTACCCTTTGATTGTCAATTACTCTATTGATATTACTTTTTTTTTCTGTGTAACTAATTTTTGTATGCACAATTTTGATTCCCTTCTCATTTTCTTTTCTGTATTTTTAGTTTCTTGGTAGTTACCTTGAGAATTGCGTATTAACACCTTAAAATTGTACAACTATTTTGAATTAATACCGATTTAGGTTTAATAGTATATAAAAACTCTGCCTGTATATGTCTATGCCCCTCCCCCTCATACTGTTATTGTCACAGATTAAATATATGTTACATACACATTAAGATAGATTTACAATTACTGCTTTATGCATTTCTCTTTTAAATCATATAGGAATAAAGAGGAGCTGCAAACCGAAAACACAATAATACTGGATTTTATATTTACATATGTGGTTACTTTTACCAGAGTTCTCTATTTCTTCAAGTTACTGCCTACTGTCTGTTCATTTAAGACTGAAGGACTTCCTGTAGGATTTCTTGTAGACCGGTCTACTAGTAATGAACTTCATATCTTGTGTTTATCTGGGAACGTCTTAATTCCTCTTCCATTCTGGAAAGTTAGTTTTGCAAGAGATGGGATTCTGTGTTGAAAGTTGGGGTAATTTTTGTTTTGTTTTTTTGAGCAATTTAAATACGTCATCCCACTGTCTTCCTCTTTACATGGAAAACTCCATGGTTTCTGCTGAGAAACTGGTTATTAATTCTATTGAGGATTCTCTGCATGTTATGAGGCAATTCTTCATTGCTGCTGTAAAGACTCTCTTTGGCTTCTGAAAGTTTGATTATGATGTGTCTCTGAGTGGGTATCTTTGAATTCATTCTACTTAGAGTTTATTGGGCTTCTTAATTGTATAAATTTATGAGTTTTTTAAAATAAAATTTGGAAAGTTTTAGACCATTATTTCTTCAAGCATTCTTTCCATCCCTTTTTCTCTCTCTTCTTTTTTTAAGAATTAATATGGATGTTAGTATATTTCATGGTGTCCCAAAATTGTCTTAGGCTCTGTTCATTTATGTTTATTCTTTTTCTTTTTGCTCCTGAAACTGGGCAATTTCATTTAACACATCTTCAATTTACTTATTCTTTCTTTGTCCGCTCAAATCCATTCTTGAACCCCTTTAGTGAATTTTTCATTTCAGTTATTATACTTTTCAGCTCCAAAAATTCTATTTGGTTCTTGTTTACAATTCCTAACTTTTTATTAATATTCTCTATTTATTGAGGCATTGTTCTCCTGGTTATCTTAGTTCTTTGTCCATGGTTTCCTTTAGCTCATTGAAAATATTTGAGACAGTTGATCTAAAGCCTTGGTCCAGTAGGTACAATGTCTGTGCTTTCTCCAGGGCAGTTTTTGTCCATTTCTTTTTTTTTTTTTTTTTCTGTGAATAAGCCATGCTTTCTTGTTTCTTTACATGCTTTGTAATTTTTTGTTGAAAAAATGAACATTTTGGAAATTTTTGTATGTAAAGATGAAGAAAAATAAAAGGAAAATATAGGAAAAAATGGAATAGAAAAGGAAAAAAAGAGTACATTCCAGGTCATTGCAGATCAGCTTCCTGTTGAGACGCTCCTTCAATGCGTAGGGCAGTTAAACTCTGCCTGAGCCTTCCCTTCCTGCTTGCTCTGAGCCTAAATATGAATACCAGCTGGAGGCAAAAAATTATGGTCTTCTCAAGTCTTTGCTGAGCATTTGTTGTGTCCTGAGCATGTATATGTCTTTGTAGGTTCCCTATATTCATGGTAGATTTCTGAAGCCCCTATTCTCCCCAGACAATGTCACTCCCTGGTGTTTGTCTCCCAGGATTTTAGCATATACATTGTTTTCCCCAACTTTTACATTTTGCCCCAGGGGGCAATGGCTTTTTCATTTAGTTTTCATTGTTTCTGAGGAGCAAATGCACCCACCAGATAGAGTTCCAAGAGAAGTGAAACAAAGGGAAGCTTCTTAGGATAGTCCTTCAGGGAACCCCCAGTAAGGTCAAAACAGACAAACACAATTCCTTAGGGACAAAACCCATACTGTTCCCTCCACAACTAGGTACTCACACTGGAAATGTAGGCTACCACTGTGCCAGGGAGGGAGACAGAACATGAATAAGTTAAAAAGAAAAACAAGATCTCCTAGCGTATTACAGTGGTCTTTCTCCTGACTAAGCATTTACTTGGTTACTGTAAACCTTTGTCTACCTTTTAAAGTTGTGACAAAGTGTATTCTGGCAGTTTTTGCCAAATTATTTGGTGTTTCTGAAGAAGAATAGCTCTCAGAGGTCCCTACTCTGCCATTTTGGTATCATTTTTGATCATCTTTTTAAAAAAATTGTAATTAATATACTTTCTTTTTCAGAGCAGTTTTAGGTTTAGAGAAAATTTAGTAAAAAGTACAGACAATTCCCATATATACCCCCTCATCTGCCACCACCCTCACACACATAAACACACACACACACACACACATACACAGAGTATCCTTTATCATTAACATCCTTCATTAGTGTGGTACATTTGTTATCAATGATGAGCTAATATTCATACATTATTACTAACTGAAGTCTGTAGTTTAAATTAGAGTTCACTCTTTGTGCTGTATATTTATGAGTTTTAACAAACACATGATGGCATGTATCCAAGATTGCAGTATCATAGAGAATAATTTTATTGCCCTAAAAGTCTGATCTTTTTTACTATCTCTATAGTTTTTCTTTTTCCACAATGTCATAAAATTATTATAGAATCATACAAAACATAGTCTTTTTATATTGGCTTCTTCCACTTAGAAATGGGCATTTAAGGTTCCTCCATGTCATTATGTAGCTTAACAAGCTTATTTCTTTTTATCACTGAAAAATATCCCATTGTATGGATATACCACAGGTTGTTTACCCATTCACCTACTGAAGGACATCTTGGTTGCTTCTGATATTTGGCAATTATGAATAAAGCTACTATAAATATCTGCATATAGATTTTTGTGTGGACGTAAGTTTTCAACTCATTGGAGTAACTACCAAGGAGCAACTGTATTGGATTGTATGGTAAGAGTATATTTAGTCATGTAAGAAACTGCCAAACTGTCTTCTAAAATGGCTGTACCATTTTGAATTTGCACCAGCAATAAATGAGAGTTTCTGTTGCTCCACATTCTTACCAGCAGTTGGTGTTGTGTTTTGGATTTTAGCCATTATATAATAATAGCTGTATAGTGGATCATAATGTTGTTTAAATTTTCAATCCCCTAATGATACATGATGTTGAAGATATTTTTATTTGCTTATTTGCCATCTGTATGTCTCCTTTATCAGATAATATGTTTTGCAAATATTGTCTCCCGGTCTGTGGCTTATCTATTCATTCTCTTAAAATTGTCTTTTACAAAATATAAGTTTTTAATTGTAATGAAGTCTAATTTCTCAATTTTTTTTCATGGATTATGTTTTTGGTGTTGTATATAAAGTCATTGCCAAACCCAATGTCACCTATATTTTCTCCTAGGTGTTTTATTCTTTTGTATTTTATACTTTTGTCTCTGATCCATCTGATGTAATTTTTTGGAAGGTATAAGGTCTTTGTCTAGATTTCCTTTTATTTTGGGGGAGGGGATATCCATTTGTTCCAGTGTCCCTTGTTGTAACACTTATAGAAAAAGAAGACAATAAGAATAAGTAATATAGATGGCCTTTTTTCTTAAAAGATATTGTTACGTAGGGCCATAAGTACATCATATAACAACTGTATATGCCCAGAGATCCACTGACCTAAGAGAACTTAAGATTGAGAGAGAACAACGGGTGGATAAAGCAATAAATTAAAGATGTAAGAGGTCATCGTGTATGGTTTGGGATCAAATATGGAGAGATTCCAGGCAATTTGGAGAGGAAAAAAAACGGTGAGGGAGGAGACAGGGAAAATTTTTGTGGCCAGCCTTAATCCCTACATGCTTCTGCACAGAGCACGGAGCAACAGTTAAGTCCAGCAAGGTCTCAGGTTCAGAAATCTCCCTTCTGTCTGCTAATAACCATGATCAATGGAATTCATTCATAATCCCAATACAACTCAAACTGTACATCTTTTAACTGTTCTCTTATCCCCACTAGCAGAAAAGGTATTCTAGAAGGATAAAAGACATTGTCAATAAAGCCATGGACTTTACCTAAGATATTTTTGCCACAAAACCCACACAAGTGCACTTTTGCAAGAATCTGTGCTTCACGTTCAAACTCCTCTTGGAGTTCTGAGGCTACCCAAAGATAAAATCCTTTAAGACTTGACAAATTGTCCACAAACCAGACAACCTTTACCTCTAAAGGCATCTCTGTTTCAAGTGCCAATCCTTTTTCAGACTGAGTACCTGTTCCAAGTCCATTCATGCCCAGATGTAACCTGCTATGATACAGATCGGCAGCCCAGTTTGGCTTCTTGGATGTAACAGTAGCACGAAGCAGGCTGATCTACCTATATCCCCAGCCAATGCCCCACCAGCACCAGTTTGACATTTAGCTATTTGCCTCTGAAATATTTTTCTAAATATCACTTATATATGCAACATTGCACAACAGTACCCTGTTCCTATGTATTTTCCTGATGCTCTGAGCACAGCTGTGTGTGCTCAGCCAGTGAACACTGTCCATGCTGCCTTCGGGCAAGTAAGTTTGCAGCACATGTTGTGTCCTCTCCGGCGGCCTCACCTTCTATCTATTTTGTGTCTGGTGAACACATTTGACCCATAATGACAGACAAAATGTGTACAATAGGAGCACTGAACTTACCAATATATTTATCACATTGGATATAAAAATGGAGGGCAGTTCAAAGAGCCTGTGAGGAAAGGGTTGAGAAACGGAAGCTAAAGACCAGTAGGGTATGAGGGAATAGTGGAAGCCATTGGGCATGATAAAGGTTAAAGGTTAACGTGAATCTAACTCTAGGTGACAGAATGGATCAACTATTGTATATATAGCACGTGAATGAACCTAGAGCTCATGGCATGTCAGAACCCGAGGAGATTGGGAAAAAAATGGAAGAGTTACAGTGTTGGGAAGCATCCCAGTCAGACTGCCCTACAAATTGTCAAATACATGCAGATTAGTTACTGTACTCATTCTAAGAACACATATTCTTGCTAAACAGTGTAATTTTATTAATATATTGTCAAGTGCTATAGGAAGACCTGTATCTTAAAGTCTATAGCAGAGTCATTAATGCTATAACAAACAACTTCATAACTTTAGTGGATTAATCCAATAAGAGTTTATATCTTGATTATGCAAAGTCTAGGATGCCCCTGGACAAGTGGCTCTCTTGCATGGCTTTCTTCCAAGCAAGGATAACAAAGGGATCCAGTTCCTTCCACTTATGTGTGTTCTCTTCTAAGCTTTGGAGTCCATTACTTCCAGCCATGCGAATGGGAAAAGTAAGAGAGCATGTGAAGTGTCCCACGGGATGCCTGGGATGTTTTATGGGTAGGCCTGAAAGGGAACATCACTGTTGTCCACATTTTGCTGTCTAGGATTAGTCCTGTGAACACAGCTAGATCCAAAATAGCTGATAAATACCAAATTCCTTTCTGCCCAACAGGAAAATGAAACAGTGTGGTAAACTCATGGTGTTATCTGTGCCACAAAACCACAATGAATCCTTCCTTCCTGCTCTCAAACATTTACTGAGTACCCGGCTAGGTGCTAGATATCAGGCCTGATGCTAGTGCTGCAGAGGGGAGTAGGACACATTTCCACAGCAGGTGACTCCCAGCTTTCAATCTCAATGGATTGTTACATGGTAGTGCCCCCATTGCAGAACAAAGGAGAAGGCATAGTTTAAGAGGAAGAGTGTAAATTCAGTTTCAAATATGCTCCATCCAAAGGGACAGCCACATGGCATCTAAACTAGAAAGAAAAGTTCAGATGAAGATTCAAGTTTGGGAGACGTCAGAAAACAGGCCAGTGAAATATGAGGGCCAGTGAAGTGACCTGGGGGACTGTGTGGAGTGAGTAGGGTGGTCTTCCCAGGACAGAACCTCAGAGGAGAGAGGGAATCCCAGGGGACTTTGAGAGTGACACCTGGAGAGGCGGGAGGTGATGCCGTGTCCTTGGAATTCACTGACGAGACGAGAGGACAGTTTCTGCAGCATGGAAGCCTAAAGCCAGGTGGGCCTGTGTGGAGAAGTGAATGGCAGGTAGAAAAATCATAGCCCCTGACAGTCCAGGACTCTCTCAAGAACTTCGGTGCAGAGGGAAGGAGAGGGCTCAGCCTGTAACCAGAAGGGACTTAAGGAGAAGGAAGGATTTTGCTTTACTTTTTGTTTTTATTTTTAAAACAGAGAAAAAGTCCTAAGTGTTTAAAAGAGGGAAAGAGCTAACTGAATGAGAGAAGTTGAAGTTACAGGAGAGTGTAGGGAAACCCTTTATCTTCTCCTTAAAAAATAGCAAAAATAATATCAAATTGCTCACATACCAATTTGAGCAATACAAAAGGAAATAAAGTAGAAAATGAAGCTCCTGCCCCTTCCTTCAGGACCTATCACACTCAGCCTCTGAGGTTGTCACTGTCCACCCTATTGTTCTGTCTTAGTCCTTATTATATGTTACCCTGTTAGGTAGCTCTCCTATTTATTATGCTTACTGTTCATTTCCCTGCATGAAAATTTAAGTTCCACAAAGGCAGAATTTTTTTCTTTTTACTGCCTGGCACATAGCATACATTCCACAAATATTTGCTGAATAAATATCTCTCCAGATTTTTCTGTACATAAAAATAGGGTCTTACAAGATGCATTATTCTGCAACTTTCTTTTTCAACATTATACAGCTGTATCATTGCCTAGAGATCTACTTTATTTGTTTTAACCATTATATAAAATGGCTATCCCAAGATTTATTTAAACAATTTTTACTGATGAACATTGGATACTTCTAATTTTTATTATTACACATAAGCCTATACATGTATTATATCTATTTTTACTTTCTCATGGGAGAATTTCCATAGGACAGATTTCTAAAAGTAGAATTACTGGGCCCAAGATTATATACGTGGAAATGTTGACAGTGCATTTTAAAACGCACTTTGAAAATCCATTGAACCGATTTGCATTTCCCACAAAGAGCGTATGAGAGTAGAGAGGGGCCCTGGACAGAATAAAGTCCCAGAGGATGTGAGGACTGCAGAGCGGGCGAGGATTTGGACCAGGCCATAGGAGAGGTGCTGAAGAAGATACTTGGGCAAGGAGGGTACCTGCAGAATCACCGACACATGAGCAGGGCTGAATATCCCCCCAGATAAACAGCCACGAGATGCCTTTCAAGAAGCCTCCCCCTTCCCAGAGCTGCACAGAGAGCTGGCAACACAAACTGGAGAGGCTGTTTAGCATTCCTTCCGCAGGCCATCCCTTTCCCTACTGTTTGGTGCCAAAACACAACCAGGGCTCCCTGTCTCCCTTTAAAATTATAAGCAGGTTGTGCACTTTACTTGTAGATGGATGCTTCCAGTCTTGTTAGCTCCCATGCTGGCTCTGTGATAATGTGCCAAACGATGCTTTAGTTCCCTTTTTCTTTAATTAAGGGAACCTTTTGACTGCTACATTCTGACTCTTACCTTCAACAACGCAACTAACCTGTACTGAATACCCACTATGTGCTGGACGCTGTACACTCTGCGACAGTGAGACATAGCTCTGCTTCAAAGAACCCACGATCTTGAGGCAATTAAGCCTCTATGTAACCACGAAGCAATGAGTTCAGCACTAGAATGTAGCATACACAGGTGTTTTTAAGGAGCTTTGGAAGCATAGGGGTGGGGTGTGGGGGGAGCGGAATTAAATGGATTCTGCCTTGGGTGTAGAATTGGGATGCTTATGCAAAGCTCTGACAGTCTAAAGTGGAAGCATAGGGGAAGGTTTGGTGTCAGAAAAAAAAAATCCAGTTCTCAGTTCTAGCTCCCCACCTACAAGCTGAGGGCCTCCGGCCTCAGCTTCCTCATTTGCAAAATGGAGACCAAGTCATCTCTAATCCCTTAGAGTGGTCTTAAGGACCAAATGGAATAAAATAGGAAAATCCCTTGAAAGAGCAGAAGCATGTCGATGATTTAGCTACCCTCTACCAAGTGCCAGGTAGAGGTTGAGGCACTTTATATACTTAGGCAATTTCAAGTCTCTCAAAGACTTTGTAAGGTGGATGTTATCAGGCTCATTTTACAGCCAAGAGTTGTTAAATAAATTCCAATTGGCAGAGTCAAAATGTGAACACATAGCTGCTAAACCATGCTCTTTACAATGTACCAAACTGCCTTCTACTTTGACAGTTAGGCCCTGGAGTGGCCAAGAGGCCGTTGGCTATAAACAGAGTCTGGCAACAAGCAGTATGCTACAGGACAGGTTACAAATCCACAGGCTCTGAATACCCTCATCACCTCCCTTTCATGCTTAGCAACCACTTGCAGTTGCCACCACTATTTTTCAATCAACAAGAATCTGTTAAGTGTGTACTATACTCAAAGCTTTGTGAGACAATAACCATTAAGACATGATGTTGTTCTCAAGAAATGTTTATTATTTCTGGGAAGGTAAAACTAACGCCTGTCTAGGAGAAAGCAGTTCACTTAGTTTTGGTCTAACTGGATCTCCGTATGAAAATGTTCAGCAGGCAGGTAGAAAATTGTATCTGGAGCTTCGGAATTTGGGAATTATTAGCATATAAGCAATATTTGAAATCAGCTGTGCAAGCATTGATCCAGTTATCAATTTCTCTTTGATCCAGTGACCAACCCTGGGGAAGTACAAAGGAAGAGAAAAACTCAGCCTCAAATCATTGTTTATTGTCAGTTACCAGGAGAAAAATACATAGTTTGTCTTCCTTTTATTCATATTTGTTTCTATGAAAAACAAATATCTCACCAGCATTCTAAAAGAAAAGATCTACCCTGAGTATTTTAATGAAAGAAAACAGATCTTCTCTCTGACTTTGAAATTATAAATATTAATAATATAAGCATAATGGATCTGAAAGACAGTGTGTGGAACCTTTAAAGCCATGAAAGGTGCATTATTGAGAACCATGTGGCATATTTTAGCCCTACACAACCAGCAGCAGCATACAAATCAACCCTCAAAGTATTCGTTCTCAAGCCAAATGCAGTTGGTTGAATCCCAGAAGGCATTTCCATAATAACGGTTTTCTATATGCCTGCTCTCTACCAGAAATTATGGGTTCCACAAAAAGTAATAGCAGTATGATTTTAGTTAAAAACCAATTTACATTCTGCATTTCTGTTCAATAGTCTGGTTGATTGAGGCCCTTTGGGAACAACTCTCCTCCTATGGTACTGAAGCTCATTAAATAAAACCATGAATTGTGCAAAATGGTTACACACTTGGCTTACAAGTTCCTTAAATATTATTTACCTTTCTCTTAGGCTTAAAATATCAAGCAGAAAAACCACAGATATATTGTGACTGAATTTAAACATACTGGGAAGGAACCATTTTAGTTTACTGGAAATAGCAACCTAGTCTATGTTTGGGAATGTAAGATGACATAATTGCTTCAGAAACTGGAAACAGAACAAGAATAGCCACTAAATCTAAATGAATCCAGGAACATTCAGATAAAATTAAATGAGGTGCTACCTAAGTAGGCAAAAAGAAGGATCAAAGTGATTTTCTGATTTTAGAGCTAGAAGAAGTTGCAAAAATCTTGCTGTTATTCATGGCCAACATCTATTATTCAAAAATCCTGCCATCTTTCCCATATTGTACCAGGTCATTCATTACCAACTTACCATCACATCCACCCTCTTCGAGCCTCTTCTGAGCTTCAGAAGAGAAGCCGAGAACTACATTTTCCCGTAACTCCATTCCCCGTAACTCCATTCCCCGTAACTCTCCCGGTTAGACTTTCTCACTGAGAGGCCCTTGCGTGAGAGCTGGAAGGCAGAAGCATTTGCGTGCAGATGCAGGGGCAAACACTAGATTTGAAGTGGCTTTTGAGTGAACTTCTTGGGGACCCCCGTACTTATGCTATCGACCTGCAGTTCTCTAGTGTGCATCAGAATACCCTGAAAGGCTTGTCAAAATGCGGACTGCCGGGCCCCATGCCTAGGGTATGATTTGGGAGGTCCGAGGTGAAGCCTGAGAAAATGAGTCTCTAACAAATTTCCAGATGTTACTAACGTGGCAGTTTGGAAGGCCACATATTGAAAACCATTTCTATAGACTGAGATGCCTGTAGGAGCTTCCCAGACATTCAGGAATACACAGAGGCTTCCAGGTGAACTCTTGAGAGCCACCTAGGTCAGAGCTGCAAGCTGAGATAATCAGGTCTCCATCACAACTTCTGTCCCTCATCCTCCTACTTTCAGTAGTCATGTAAGCCTCAAATTCCCTGCATATGTTACAGAAACCTTTACAGACCTAAGATAGAGACTGGCTCCCATTTTCCTAACATACATCTCCTCAGTCCACAGCCAATGCCCCAGTTTCTTCTCCTTTTCCCAGCCCAGCCATCCTCCAAATAGGATATTTCAATTCTCCTCTTAAAAACCTTTATGCCCTGAACTGGAAATTGTTCGAATGTCTACCAATGGAGAACACCTAAATAAAGTGTAGCACATTCAAGGATTACTCAACAACAAAAAGCTACAGGTGCATGCAACAACATAGATGAATCTCAGGGATAAGTGAGAGGAAAATCCCAGATTCAAAAGGCTACATACTCTGTGGTTCCATTTGTATGGCAACATAGAAAAGGCAAAACTATATAGACAGAAATCAGATCAATGTTGCCAGAAGCTAGAATGCGAAAAGGTGATCGACTAAAGTGGGGTAAAAGAAACATTTTGGGAGACATATTCTACATCTCAATTTCAGTAGTGTATACAAGTGTATAAATTTGTCAAAATGTATAGGGCTCTACACCTCAAAAGGCCAATTTTATTGTGTGTAAATTATACCTCAATTATCTTGACTTTTAAAAAAATGATGTCAGTACTGCCAAGAGCATTAAGTCTAAACTTCTCAGGAAAAAAAAAAAGGATGGAAGGGAGACAAGAGAGGGTTTGTGCTTAGGAGTGATGCAGGAAACAGAGGAGGTTCAAGTTCACAGAAGCATTTAGAGCTCTCTGTGTATTCAGAACAGCTTTCTCTCAGAACTGCTAATAGTGGCCATGAAAAGCTATAGAAACCAGAACAGTGTTGGAAAGGGACAAACAATAATCTAATCTGGCCGTATCATTTTTTTATCCCCAGAAAAAAGTAATTTGATTAAAGTCACAAGCTACAGCGTTTTTTTTGTTTGTTTTTGTTTTTTGTTTTCTTTTCCTAGCTGCCCCAAAGAATATGGATGTAAGTTTGGTTTAGAATTGAAAACTCAAGGCTCATGAAAGCATAGAATTCACCTCTTACTTATCTCATAAGCTGGCAAAATATTTTGGAATTACAGAAACCTGGTTCCGTTACAAACACTCTGACACTATTCTGGAAAACATCAGTCGTTCAGCTGTCTGAAGACCAGTGCAATTACAGCGTGTGGAAGAGCCTTGTAATGCTGCCTCCAGCTGCTCTCTCCTCCTGGGTGCCTGGAAAGATTCCATTTCCCTGACTCCCAGCCTCCATGTGGGAAGAGTAATGTGTCTAACGCCAGCCAATAGGTTGTGAGAAGAAGTGGCACGTGTCACTTTCATGACAGAGCACTTATTTGATGGTGTGGGACAGTCTCCTGGCACTCTTCACTTGCTACAGTGATTAGGGAGGAGGCCTTAAGTTGAAGTGGAAGCCATCCTGGATTGTGGGCAATGGAGAACAGCTTCTCTGGGCAGTCACCTGAACCCCTAAAGGACTTGCATAAATGAGAAATAATTGTCCTAGGCACTCAGTTTTTGAAGTTGTTTGTTATAGCTCCAATAGTTAGGATATCCTGATTAATATACCCATATTTACCCCCAAGTTTAATGTTAACTGAGAGAAGTTACTAGGTTATTATCCTGGTTTGTTTTGTCTGGGGAAAGGATTATTTAATCCACAGGCCTTGTAAACTTTGATATAAAAAGAGAACAGCACTTGCCTGATATGAAAGCCCATTTGTTAAATGAGAATCATCCAGCCTCACTTTTATTTCACTGCAGCTTAAATTGCCTCTTTATTTCCATGGGGAAACTCTGCTTTGCAAAGAGACAATGGTTATCAGTTCTCTAACCTCAAACATCACCAGTAACACTCATTGTTACATCAGCTCTTCCAGCCCTGGTTGTATTGAGCACGTGTTCTCTGGAAAGCCTAAGGCAATTTTCTCTTCCTTTGCATTTTAAGGGTGTTAAACTAGAGGATAAGGTGCAGTAGCCAATCAATTTCTATGAAAGAGGGCTTAAGCGGTGCCAATCCGCTTAGAAGGGATGCTTCAATTGTATAAAACTTTACATATCTTTGAGAAAATTTCAATTGTCTGTATCAGGGATATTCAATAAAATGTTCTCCATGTTTGATGTTTGTGCTGGCCACATGAGACTACTGAGCACTTGAAATGTGGCTAGTGTGACTAAGAAATTGAATGTTTGATTTCATTTGAGTGGAATAGCCATGAGACTAGTGGCTACCATACTGCACTGCGCAGGTCTGTAGCAATGAACAGGGCTGACCAAAGTGTGAGGAGGCCAATCTTCCCAACTTTCCACCCTGACAGGATCACTGGCGAGATGAGAAGTTTTCCAAAATAAATATCTGTAGTCTTTTATTAAATCATAGTAAAAATATAACAGTTCCTCAAATTTGCTAGATCATCGCTGTAATAGAATCTAGCACAAACAATAGCTATTCTAACGCTTTGGATAAGGTGCTTGTGACCTGACTGGAGGCCAGGGTCAAAGCAATGACTCTAACCAAATGGTTTGTTGGTGTATCAGTCAGGATAGGCTAGACTATGCTGTGATAACAAACAACCCCCAGATCTCAGTGGCTTTACACCAGAAGTCTCTTCCTCACTCATGCCTGACACCTGTCCATTCGTGGTCAGGTGGTGGTTACTCTAGGTCTGTGTGACCTCATCACTGAGCTGGTGTATAAAGAACACAGTGAATTGCACATCAGTTCCTCAACCAACCCTCACGTGATCTGCCACATTTCATTGGCCACATTAAGCCACCTGGCAACACCTAACTTAAAATGATAAGGTAAAATATGATTATCACAGTTGGTTTGACCTATTTTTTGGCTATATTCACATTCTAATACCTTACATGGAGAGACAGCTCCCTTAATACTTACTAATGTGCCGTCTCAGTTTACTCCCCCAAAATATCAAGTGATTAAAGAAAGGGGACATGAATCCATTGAACAGTTGCCTTAGTCCAGGTGCCATGCTAAGTACATTTGTATGTTCTCTTGAATCCTTCTATGAAATATTTACTCTTATCCCTAGTTTACAAAAGAGAAAACTGAGACTCAGAAAATTTTCCTTTCCCAAAGATTTTTCCTAAGGCTACATAAAGAGTAAGAGGAAGAGAGGTATGGATTTGAACCCAGGTCCAAAGTCTGGTCTCTTTCCATTAAGCTGTTCCATCTTCCAACATCCAATGAAGAATTAACATTGCTACGGAGCATTTATTTAAAAAAAAGGTTTCCTCTATGCTGTTAGTATGCACACTCAATTCATCACCTCAACAGGTTTTTGTATTGAGTGGCTTTTATATGCTCCAAATTTTAGCTATCATAGAGTTCCACACACAAAAGTGAAATTATAATTTTTAAAAAGCTTAAAATTCTCTCAAGGCTTCTGGATAATAAAACACTGGTCTGTATTCCCAGCTGATGGGATAAATTGCACACAGGAACTCGGATCGGGAATGGGATTTTTGTTGCAGGTGGTACAAGAGCAAGTGAGGAAAATTCAACACTGCCAGACACAAATGTCAAATCTCACGCCTGGCAAAGTATTCCCACTTCTCTTCTCAGTCTTCATCAGCCTGCTCATTCAAGTCATCAGTATTCCTGTCAGACATGCCGTCAAATGACTCAACGGCAACATGCCTCCCATTTTCTGGTATAAAATTTTATTTAGAGAGTGACATACATTTTGACATTTGAGATTTTTTACTGAAATTTGAAACACAAAGGCAGAGAATTGCTGCTAGTGACTGAAGTACAAGCATTTACCTTGGGTTCAACAATAAGATGTCATCAAGAAATATGGACAGCTAGTGTCCTGATGGAAAATTCTGCCTGCATTTTTAACGTTTCTGCCAAAAAGTTTGATGGATGAAGCCAATGCATTTTCCACAAATAATTTTTTTATTCAGCAAAAGTTCTGCAATGCTGGGTAATTTGGGAATGATTAATTGAACACATATTCCTGATTTGTATAAATCAGAGCCTCACTGAAAGGATGTGCAGGTTAGGCCTGCTCAAGGATGCCCTGCCGAGGGGGTCACTTGGGGACAGAGCCCCAGGCCATCCTGCCATCACCCACGTGTGGGTGCAGCACCGCAGGAGGAGGACTGCATCTTCTAATTCACACAGACGTGATGTGGTCCTGATGGAAGCCCCTTTCAGAAAACGTCCTGGGAACTTCTCTTTGCTCTCCAGTTTAGCCAGCTGCTACTCCCCTCCCCTCCTATCTCCCCTCCCGCTGCTCTTCCTGTATCCTCTGCTCTGAGCCAGTCTTTGCTTTTCAGCTCAATCCATTACAGTCAAGGGTTTTCTTGTGCAGGCTTGTGTGTGAGACTCTGCAGGAGAAAAAAAGTCAGACCTTTTTCTTGGTACCACTGGCTCCTCATCGAAACCCCAGCGGTTTCTATGACCCATCTGGGCCCCTTGTCTTTAGGGGCCCCACTACCCCAAAGCCCCCAGCCCTGCTCTGTATCTCCTGAGAGATCTTGGAGAACCCTGGAAGCAAAAGACTCACACATTTGCAGGCCTCTGTGGTCCATCAACATCTCCTAGGGGACTGCCTTTTCCAAGACTCTTTCTGGAGGAAAACGAGTCAAAGGTGAGTAGCAAAAGAAAATTAATCACCCTCTGCCAATGTTTTTTCTCATCATAAGTATAAAACACTAAGAGGGTTGCAAAAGGGCGGGGGGGGGCCCTCTGGGGAGTGATGCTTGCATCTTGACACAATTCTATGCATTTGTAGAAACTCATAAAACTGTGCACGAAAAAGAATGAGTCTTGTCATATGCAAATTCTAAAATAAAGTTTTAAATAACTAATATGAAATAGAATCATTTAAGGAAAACCTGAATGAGCGTTGTGCTTGCACGATAGCAGATTAGGGGTAACCCTGGGACTACCTTTCTGACAGCTCCCGTGGAGAAGCTTCGCAGGGAAGAGTCAGAAGGAGAACGATCAGTCTTCAAGCTGGGGAAGGAAGACAGTGACAGGGAGCCACGTGGGGCTGAGATTCAACCCCATGGCACTTGCTACCTGGCTGGGCCATCTGTGACTTCTACATCCTGAAGTTCCCAGATTTTCCTTTTACTTCTCCCTGAAACTTGGCTCCCCTGGGACATTTCCCCCCGACTGTGGGAGCGACCACCAGAGACCGTGGTCTGGGAAATTACTGATTCCAGAACGACACAGTACAGGGAGATGTGTTCTTGAAACCCGAGGTTGAGATTCTCCTTATACATTTTCCACAAAAATGTGGATATATTTGGTTCAAGTAAGAATAACGAGCATAGCAGAGAAGTAGGCACAACTGTGACTGGGCACTTACTGTGCGCCAGACATCACTTCATCTCCCCACTACCACCACCACGAGGAAGGCATTTTCATTGTGATTTTATAGATGATCAAACTGAGGCTTAGAGAAGCTAAGTAACAGAGCTAGAGTTAAACCCAAGTACACCGAAAATTATATAAACCCAGGGTAGTTAAGTCTCATGGGGCTGCTGTGTTGGATGGACACCTGTGAGCCCGTGTGGCAGCTACCCCATGCCTAGCAGAGCTTCTGTGGAGAAAGCAGCCTGTCCTGGGTGGCAAATGACCCTGGAATCTGAACAAAACTAACGTATGTGCCTACACAGGTTTTTCAATGCATAAAGGTTTCAAGTGCAATACTTTTTATTTGAAACCACCTAGATATAATTTAGTTTCTTTCTTGAGGGATTAGAAGCACTTCAGAAATGTGTAGGACTGCGGGACAGCCGTTCTGAACTACAACCCTTCCCAAATGGTAAGCTCCGAAGCACCCCTGTGCAGACCCGCGGCTGGCGGGGGCGAGCAAACGGAGGCTTGGCGAGGGACGAACTTCGCTTATGGATTCACAAGCAGCTTGTGGCAGGGCTGGGATTGAAATCTAGTCCTGTCTGACACCAAAACTCTTGCTCTTTCCATAACCCCATACTGCTTGGCAAGGCGAGGTTATACTGACAACGACCCCTATATCCAAAAACA
Source organism: Varecia variegata (assembly GCA_028533085.1). Taxonomy (NCBI): domain Eukaryota; kingdom Metazoa; phylum Chordata; class Mammalia; order Primates; family Lemuridae; genus Varecia; species Varecia variegata. The sequence goes on along the minus strand of CM052436.1, from coordinate 137,863,835 downwards.
GGAAAACCGGATAAGCTAAATTGTAAAAAATATATATATTTAAAGCTAAATTCCATTAACATGATGGTAAAGACAGTAAAGGAAAGTAAGCTTTTAACATCATCTTCCAGACCTTACACCATAATACTTAGAATCGTTGCCCTTCTCTTCCTGGGTCTCGTCGTTATTGAAGCAGCAGCCTTCTCCCTGGAGGTTCCATGGCCTGGAAACACCAGCAGAAAGTCAGCAGTGCTGATGTAAAAACTAAAATTATTTCCTCCTTCTCCTGATTGAAAAGGGAGATAATTGTATAGCCTTGGAGACCAAAGAGCTGCCCTGCAGAACATCAGCTGATGGCAACAGTGGGTGCTTGATAAACAAGGATGCAACTTGAGCACTAGGGCAGCCAACGCATCCAGTCTAGCTCTACACCGGGCACTGCTCTGAGTACTGCACCTCCCAACTCCTTTCGTCCTCACAGCAGTCCTAGGCAGGGGACTCTTTCAGTACCTCCAATTAATGGATGAGGAAACCAAGTCACAGAAAAAGTGAAAAATTTGTCAAAGGTAAATAAAGGCAATTTACCTGATAATTGAATTAGTCTTGAGAATGTGGACTTGGAAGAAGGTTAAAAGGAATACTGATGAATAACATTACTCACATGCCTCCATTTTTGGGATTCCGATATACTTACATAAATTCACATATGTATTAATATATTATAAAGTACATATATATAAAATCTAATATGCAATACATATAATTACCTATATATATCAAATTATATATGTGTAATTCAATATGTAATATAGTAATATATAAAAATGGTAGGGAACTTTTACCCATGGAAACCTGAAATCTCTGCAGAAACATGGAGCTCTAGGTCGGGCTGGCAAACTCATGGCATAATCTCATATCCAATATCCACGCAGATGTCACTGACAATCTCTGCACTCTTTTTCACTCAGGCCAACAAGGAACCAGAATCCTTTTTAAAACAGTTCTTCAGGAAGCCACATCGACAGGGCAGAGCCACCTCGGCAAGTTCAAATCCACGTCCCAGACGTGCTCTGGGCATGTGATGCTGAGACTGCAGCCAAGGGTGGCACTGCAGAGCCCGAGTCCCAAGATGCCTGGCAGCAGTGCGCGTTTTTCTCTGGGGCAGCGTGTGCCCCTGTCACCACTCCACCATGTGGGCAGAGCGACGGGCCCCATCAACACTGAGCTGGCAGGAGAGCTGGATCCAGGGGAGAGGTGACCCCTTCTGCGTTTCCCCACCAAGGGAAGCCCCTGACCACCAAAGTCCCCAGCGAGCAACATGGTTAAAAATGTTAATGAAATTTACATTCTTAAATATCAGGCACTTCCCCTGGAGTGACAAATGAACCAAAGTTTCACCTCGAGTTAATTTAATTAGTTCAAGAGGTGCTTTACAAGGAGAGGCTAATCACTCAATGTACAGAAACTCCAAAGAACACTCAGAATCTCTCCTTTGGGAATTTGCGCCTTTCACACTTGGAAAGAAAATGTAGGCAGTGTTGTAAAGCCCCTTATTGGCACGCTATCTGTAGCCAACGCTTGTGACTGAAGCCGACACATGCAGAAAGGAGGCTGTGGAACCAGGAAGAGTTTCATGTCCAACTCCAGGAGGTGAGAGCCCGTCCTTTGTCATCCCTTGTCAGCCAGAATGAGGCGCCATCTGGAGATCCTGTTCTCTCCAGCACCAGGTGTTACTCTACCACCAAGAACAGCTTTTTTATTCAGTACTTGCTTTGTGCTCTGCGCTTTCTCGTAGTTTTCACAACTCTACAGGTGAATTGTGATTGGTATGCTCATTTTGCAGATTAGGAAACTGAGGCTTAGAGAAGCTTAATAATATACCCAAGGCCACAGAGTTGGTTATCTTGGTTTCTCCCTAGACAACACTGAGTTGAGAATTCAGGGGAAAGCGATTTTACTACAAAGCATTTCCAGGAAAAACTATTAGCTATGGGAGTGGGGACGTGGGAACTGGAAGAGAAAGATCAAGTCAAGGTGGGCTATGAGGAGAATTATCCTTCCCGTGGAAGGAAAGGTGGCTCAATCCCACAGGGGAACTCTGGAGACGGTGTGGGCCACACCTTGGAATCATCCTATGGGGGTGAAGGATGCTGGGGTGTTCATGTCAGTTGTTGGCTGACAGCTGTCCCGAGGCATATGAATTCCCAGGCTTTCTGAGGGAACTGGCATAGGGGGTCCACAGTCTGCGGCATGGCTCTCTTCCTGCCAAGAAGACTCAGGTGCTGTGTGCTGGCAGCTGTGGTGGGTGCTCTTCCACCCAGATCCACTTTCAGAAGCAAAGTTTTCACTCCTCAGCTGCAACCTGCCCAGGAATTGCCCTCGGCCAGGGAAGCAGCACTGCTCGAGGCTACTCCCCCTGCCATAGGTAGTTGTATCTAATGGCTGGTCAGTGTTGGGGTCCAAAGCCTGGCCTCCTGTCTTCCTCTGGACAGCTCAGAAGGGCTAGTCCTGCTCCTGGAAGCCAGTGTGGCCGGAACCAGCAAGGCTCTGCAGGACGCTGGAGAGGGTGTGCTCTCAGCATCAGCCCTGGTGCGTGACAGCAGCAGTACGAGTCACCTAAAGCTGCTACAAGGCGAGACATGTCATATTTCATTATTTTGTTAAATCAAATTTAAGCTCTGCAAACACCCAACTAGCTGGACATATATTCAAGTTTAGTCCCTTTTGGGGAACCTGTTTCTTAGGATTGCACCTTGTGCACGAACACGCTGAGGACCGGGAGCTGGAGGACTGCGCTGTCTGCAGGGGCGGGTGGTGGTGCTCAGGGTGAAGGAGGATGAGGGTTATGGGAGCATCACATGAATAACTCTTCTTAAATTCTGGTCCTTCAAGACCCACCCACCAAGGCCTGGGCTTTGTAACTGCCCCTCTGGTCTTCATCTCTAACCTGTCGGTGGTAAACAGCGACAGTGTAACCCAATGCTCAGTTGTTGAAACTTCTCCCTTTGCCTTCCAAAAGTACTTTGCCATCTGATGCCATTACCTCCTCTGTATCCCCCAAATGCGCCTCGGCTGCAATCAGGCCAGTTCCACCTCCATCCTGCCTGATCCCTGGCTGCACCTCTGCTCTGTCATCCCCAGTGATGGTTCAGGCTTTTTTCTTGGCTGGAAACGCCCTGTCATTCCTCGTCCACTTGTTTCAATGCCATCCCCTCTCCTCTGGGAAGCTTTGCTGACTGCTTCAATCCACACAGACCACCAACACTCACAGCCAGGGCCCACCACCCGTCGTCATTTTTGTGCAGATGTTTCACCTCCCCAAATAGACTGCTGGCCGAGAACTTAACTAATAAAAGCCCTTCTGATTCTTCCACAGCACAGAACATGGGGACACAGAAAATGTTCTCAGAAAAAGTAATAAATCCAGGGATGGCTTCCTAAATGAAAGTTAAGAGCCAACAGTGATTCCTGGCTCCAGCTCTCCTTCTTGGAATTGCAATTATGAGTTACGGGCTGAAATGTCTCCATTTTTTTCCTCCAAGTTTCCTCTTCGATATTGGTTGAGCTATATTTCATGGTGGGAAAGAAAGACGGACTTCTTGCACTGCTCCTACCCCCAATCCTTTCCCAAGATAGGACTTACGACTAATATCTGGCATCAAATGTCCTGCACTGCACTGCCTCTGTTTACCGTGAGCAGCAGACCCGCTGCTGTTAGACATCATGGTCCTTCAAGCAGAAAGCACAGAAGCACTCGCATGGGTCTGGATGCACCAAGCCCCAGAGGAGTTGAGGAGAAAGGGCACAGGTCTGGCCCCAGACTGAGTAACAGTTCTGCCATGCTCAAAAGCAACAGGTGAATCTGGAGGGAATGTGGTGCTTGGAGGAGTCGTCCAGACAGATTCATGACAATGCTCAGTAGTGGGAGACTGATGTGAGAGCCATTTCTCGTAATCTGAGAAATGTAGCAGAATGAAGAACAAAAAGGAGATTTCCATGTGTGTCGAAGCCAAGGTGGTCTTTGAAAGCTACAGACTTGGGTTCAAATCCTGCTTCTGCACTTTCTACAGGGTATCTTGAGTAAGTCACTTCAGCTCTCCGACTTCCTTATCTATGAAAGGGGAATGAGAAGAGGACCTCTTTCACGGGGTGGCTGGGGTGGTTACGATGACTCCACAAGAAGGGCAAGATGCCCACTAAGGGTTGTCCTCCTTGTCCACAGCACAGCACTGTGCTGTGGAGCCAGGGGCCACATTTCCCAGCTCTCTGTGCATGTCGATGGGATCATGTGATTGAGCTCTAACCAAGAGACTGTGGGCAGAAGTGACATCCACACCTCTAGGCCTGGCCACAGGAACCCGCTGTGATCCACCCTCACCTGCACAACAAACCTCCTGATGGAGAAGATCCAGCAATGGCGTTAGGCTCCAGGGATGGGCAGACTGGAAAGTAGAAGACACGCTGGTCTTTCAGTCATTTTTGGAAGGAGGCCCATCAATCAAATACCCATACTGCATTCATGAATACACAATAAATAAACTACCATGGTAAGACAGAGAACTAATCCATGTGCCAAGTAAGCACATGATATATGGTTGCTATTGTTCTTATTATTCCTAACTTTATACAACACTTTGCAACTTCTAGGATACCTCTGTGTAAGAGAGATTAATTTAATTTGTGTTACCAAGCATGGAGGAGGATACAAATGTTAAAAAAAAATTTAAAAAGGCAGACACTCCATTCTTTAGGGATTCGTACTCTAGTGGTGCAATTAGACCCATAATATAAGTAATTATATTGCAAGGCAAATTTTACTAGATGCTTTGACAGAGATTCAATGTGTAGTGACAAGGGGAGATTAATTTTAGCTGAGGAATTTGAAATGTTCCTGGAGGAGGGAAGATGTGCATGTGCCTTGAGGCACATTTTATACTTTGACAAGTGGACACTGGTCAGGGGGTTTGAGGTGGGGGAAGGCACAGGAGGGGAGACAAGCTGTGTCGGGCCAGGTACAGGTGAGTGGAAGGTGCTTTGGCAGTGCAGTAGGAATTAGGGCTTCACATGTACATTGGGACAGGAATGAGGACCTCAAATGCCAAGCTAAAGAGTCCAGAATTTGCTTTGTTAGCCATGAGGTGCATTAGTCAGGGCTTTGGCTAGAAATGACAGAAACCCAACTGGCACTAACTTAAGCAAATAAGGGTATTACAGGCCTTGAACATAATCAGACTGTGAGTGGTTAGAGCTGAGCTGTTCTCAGGGACAAACGGCACCAGGGATCTGAACACCATCAAGAATCACAAGTAGCAATCCTCCATTCCCACCCCATTCTCTCTAATAATCCTGTTTTAAAAGGCTTTTTCTGCTTTCCACTATCTAAAACTATTTCTTTATTGTCTTGTCCAACTTCCTAGTACATGAATGAGCTTCCCGAGGACACAGGTCAGTCTGTTTTGTTTACCATGATATCCCAGCCCCTAGCATGGCCTCCTGCATGCCTGGCACAGAACAGACACTTAGTGAATATTTGTTGGAGAAATGACATGAATGTACCAGAGATTTTAAGATGTGCCCCTTAGACACACATGAATATTTAATATCCCTGACTGCTCCAGTCCCCCCATATAAATTCATACATTTGCAGTAAGGTTTGAATGGTTCAGTATCTCTGTGATTAATAACCCCCAGCAGTCACCAATGGGAGTGAACTTCTGGTTCTGCAAAGCTGAAGGTCACAAGCTGGACTCCAGCAGAGTTATTGAGATGAATCACCCTGCAGTACCACAGCCTGCCTGCACTGAGATGCTCTAACAACTCTGGGGGACCTCTTGGAAATGCCTGCAGTCTCTGCCTGAGAAGCACATCATATACCTTGAGCCAGACTCCATCCATGAAGCCTCTGAAGGGAATAAGAGGGCTTCAAGTTGCATAAAGGGCCACAGTGACATTTTCTCAACCTTGTTCTGCATATGGGAGTCTCTGAGGAACTTCTGTAAAAAGTCACCATGTAGGCATAACCAAGACACTTTTACTCTCCTTTAGACCATGGCTGGATGCTGAAACTATCTCATGCCTCTCTGTTCTGAGGTCCTGCCAGGTCCTTTGGTTTTGCCAAGGCAGAAACGGTCTGAACACAGTGGAGAGTTTCCACATCTGTGCTCCCTGTTATCATGTGACAAAAGATGATCAAAGTCCTATTTTGAGCCTTTTTGTCTGAAATAGCCTTCCCTATTTTTATGTCATTTGAATAAAACAGCCAAAGTTATTTCAAGCTTCAGACAAAGAATCATCACACAATGTTCTGGGTGGGCTGACTGTTTTAGCCACTCCACTCCCACCTATCTTTGACCTATAACATTTTCACCTTGATCTGCTGAACACTTTATTCTTGTATTGCTCTGAGAATAAATGAGGTACTACAGTATTCTTTCATATTTTCTTTCCATTATTTATAGTTTGATATATGTTTTTGTTAGAACAGTTAAATATCAGAAGTCACAGAGCAACATAGGCATAGTGACATATTACATAGCAGTATGTCAAGCTTTTTGGCCATTTTAAGGAAGCATATTTGGCTAAAACCAGGAAATAAAAAGAGTTAAGTAACAGAGACAAGAAAACTCCTCAATGTTCTCAACAGATACAATGGCTTTTCTTGGGAACCAGAGTATTATCTGTAGACCACAGTTTAATGCAGTCACTTACTATAATCAAAAAGCCTTACAGACGAATCCAAAAATATCATACACTAGGGTAAAATAACAGTGAGACCATTAGTGGTACAAACAAATTACTATGGCTCATCTCACTATTTTTGTTGTTAGGTCTAAGTTTCATCATTATTAGAGAGATGAGGTTGTGCCAATCCATTCCTAAATCTGACCTGGTCCCACCTAGAACCAGTGATATTTGTTTATCAGAAGATAATCAGGATATAATTTCTATCTGTGGTTATTACGAACATGAGGCTCAACTTTACCATTCATCCAAAATCTTTATTGAATAGCAACAAGGTACAAAGATTTATGCTGGGGACTGAGGGTGAACAAGAGAGATGAATTTTCTATCCTTTAGAAACTAAAAGGAGAAAGAGAAAAAGAGCATTAACATGCTATGAAAATAAGTGCCCTTAGGGGTAAGAAGGAAGGAATGATAGGGCAAAGATTAAGATCTGTGGACACAGACTGGGTTTGACTCTCAGCCTAAACGTATCAGTCAGCTATCACGGCAATAATACTATGTAACAAGCATCCTCGAAAGTGTCACAGTTTATAACACTTACCTCACTCTGCAGGACAGGAGGGCTTTGGCAATTTAGACCATGCTCTTTCCAGACTCCTGGACTCGGACTTAGATCGTGGCTTGGACCCATGACTTCCCCACATATCTCCAACCTTCTTGGGCCAGTAGCCACCTGGGATTCTTCTCATTGCAAAACAAAAGGCACATGACACATGACTTTGGCCACATGAGCCTTATATACTTTATTAATGATGAAGGAAAGATTTCTTTATAGGAAAGAACACGTATGAAGGTTTTAATCTCCAAACATAATGAATAATACACGTAAGTGAAAGCAAGTAAAACCCTCCCCAGCCCCTACCTCCTATCCTTTCTCTCTTTCTTTCTAGGGGTTTATCCTGATGGGTAGAATCTATGTTAGAATAACTACTACACTCATTGTGACAATGGCATGATACTTCCCAAACTTTTGTTAGCATGACCTTGCAGGGATGCATTTT
>CM052436.1:137833225-137855611 GCA_028533085.1 Varecia variegata | reverse complement strand
CCTAGCACTTGGGAGGCCGAGGCGGGCGGATTGTTTGAGCTCAGGAGTTCGAGACCAGCCTGAGCAAGAGCAAGACCCCGTCTCTACTAAAAATAGAAAGAAATTATCTGGCCAACTAAAAATATATAGAAAAAAATTAGCCGGGCATGGTGGCGCATGCCTGTAGTCCCAGCTACTCGGGAGGCTGAGGCAGTAGGATCACTTGAGCCCAGGAGTTTGAGGTTGCTGTGAGCTAGGAGGATGCCACGGCACTCACTCTAGCCTGGGCAACAGAGTGAGACTCTGTCTCAAAAAAAAAAAAAAAAAAAAGAATTATGCAATACTTCCTTTGCCCCCTCTATCTATGGAGTCAAACACAGGAAATATCCAGGGTTCAAAAAACTTAGCTGCTAACACTGGACTTTCTAGGCTCAAATCCAGTGAAACTGAAAATTAGTTGATGGTCTAATCAGTATTGGCCAAATCAGTAAAAAACTGTGCTTGTTTCAGTTACATTTTTGTATTATATTTTTGACGATGACTGTTACCATCCCAGGATATTCACCAAGCTTTGCTTTATCCCTTTGCCAGAAGACTTAATGAAAACTTCCTTTCCAGATCATTAATTATTGCACTTTCCAATTGCTTGATTCTCTGAGAGAGCTTTCCCTCTTGAAATAGGTCTTAGCACTTTGTGCCCCACTGATGCGAGTGGATGAAACATTTGCCTCATTAGCTTTATTCCTTCCTTGTGAAATGCAATCAGAATGGCCATCAGAAACATGCATAGGAATCAACTCAAAGATACTGTGGGCGTCAGTCATGACCAGACAAAAGTCAGGGTTGCATGTATCAGTCAACTACCACTGCAGAAAATCCAGAAATAAGACTTGCTTCCAGAATTTCGACCTCCAAAACCTTAAACCTACTCCGTTCCCAGAGCCCAAGATCCAATCTGCCTCTCCACCCATCAGATCAGGCTTCAGCCAGGTCTCCTAGCAAAATCCCACAATCCATGGGCTCCTAATTTCCTGTGTCTTCATTATTATAACCTCAGTGTTTAGCACAGTGCCCGACACATAGTAGGGGTTAACAAGTATTAGCAGAATGCATAGGCAAGTGAATGAATGTGTTGGGACCTTGCACATGCCTCTCAACTGACAGATGATTGTGGTAGAATAGAATATTGTTTGGTAAATATCCACTCCCTACTCCCCTGCCACATGAGAAATATACTTACCTGCTTCTTTGATGTTAGGCTTCCAACTTTCCAAGTGATGTTTGCCATCCAACTTTCTCTGTTCTCATAATGGGCAGATTATGCTTCTCTATCCCTTTAGTTTGGACTTGGCCAACTAACTTGCTTCATGTAATGGGACATGCATAGACTTGATGCAATAGAAACTTGTGCAATGTGACTTATCCTCTTATTCATCCGTCATCATCATGAAAAGAACTCCCATTCTCACGCAGGTAACTGTTACTCCTTTGTCTGGGCTCTGGAATGAACTGATGTGGAGCAACCATGAGCCCAAACTACAGTAAACAGCCCAGGCCAGCTAGATGTGCACCATGAAGCACAGCCACACACCCTAGGGCAACCCACCACCAGATAACCCCCACCAGGTAAGCAAGAATATGTGACTGTTATTTTAAGCCACTGAGTTTGGAGTGATTTGTTATGCAGCATTATTTTAGTGCTAAATAACACATATATCCACTACCACCAGTAACATAACAGCACTGTCATTCTTGCTGTCATCATTATCATCCTGAGACAGCCCCCAAGCACATGACAATGTCCATCTGCAGCAGCTATACTTATGATGAGAAGACAGAGGGCACCATGGCAGCCCTAGTGCCTCAGTGGAAGACATTAAGAATAAAGGGAGATGCTAGGAAAGGGAGAGACCCCAAAGCATTTCCTGTTTATTGTACAACAGTGCCAAGCACCTGCCTCGAAGGTAATAGCCATCACATGGAGAAAATCTCTCTACTGAGGAAGAAAAGACACACCCCTGTATATTCTTTGCACTTAGACATGAAGTGAAGAAATAAATTCAATTTCTTCTTTGAAATTACTGTTTCAAAATGTCCTCAGAGACTTGAGTGGGTACAACCACTTTAACAATAGCTTCCAGGCCAGGCGCGGTGGTTCACGCCTGTAATCCTAGCACTCTGGGAGGCCAAGCTGGGCGGATCGTTTGAGCTCAGGAGTTAGACCAGCCTGAGTAAGAGCGAGACCCCATCTCTACTAAAAAAATAGAAAGAAATGATCTGGACAACTAAAAATGTATAGAAAAAAATTAGCCGAGCATGGTGGCGCATGCCTGTAGTCCCAGCTACTTGGGAGGCTGAGGCAGGAGGATTGCTTGAGCCCAGGAGTTTGAGGTTGCTGTGAGCTAGGTTGACGCCACAGCACTCTAGCCCGGGCAACAGAGCAAGACTCTGTCTCCAAAAAAAAAAAAAAACAATAGCTTCCAACAATATTAAGATATAGATGCAGGCATTTATCAGGGTCCTAGGCTCCCAGCAGTGGTGACTATTAAATGCAAGCCCAAACAAGTCCTTCCAATCTGCATTGGTTTCTGAAGCTAAAATAGAGCCCTGCATATGCATTTCCTTCCTTTTCCCTGAGAAGCTTCTAAAAAAAAAAAAGAAAAGAAAATGGCTTTTTCTTTGAATTTCCTTAAAGAATCATTTGCTGAAGCAAGTATCATTGGGTCTTGTAAACATGCAAAATTCATTTAACTGATCTCCGACTGTTCTGAGAAATTGGAACCTAAAGCCTTGTAGCAAATTGTCTCAAACGGATCATGGAATGTGAAATGCATATGATATAGGCAGGATTGCGTTTATGACAACTCAGTGAAGAAAACAATTTCTGCTGCTTCTAATGCCTTAAGTTACAGCCCTGTTGTCTGCCATCTTGGTAGAGAAATCACCCAAAGCTTAGGGTAGGTGCCGCAGGTGGGATTTGGGAAGTTGGGGACAAGGATGATTGTCCTTGGACACAGGGGCCTAGAAGACAACTCAAGCATTACATAGACTTACCCAAGACGATGGGACAAAAGTTGCTGCAATCATTTCACAATGCCTCCTCACACATCTGCCTCTTTCTCTTTTCCAGCTTCTGAGTTAGAAAAGGGAACCAAACTGTGCATCCCAAAATACTGACTAGTGCATGCTGGCTTTTCCTGAGTGTGTTCTATAATAAAGGTGTGGAATCTTTCCACATCCCTCCTTCCTGTCATTTGGTTCCCTCTCCCTAGAAGACTTCATCCATTCCATGGCTGGTGACTATCAAAACTTTTAATTCCAGCCTGATTTCTCTCTTAAGCAAAATACACATGTCAAGTGACTGAACTTGGATAATACACAAGCATGCAGACTCAACATGACCCAAGTAGAATTCATTAATTCCCCTCCGATATATTTCCTCTCCTGCCTTGCCCATATCAGGTAAAAACATCAGCCCAAGCTCAGGATCCCAGAATCATTCTTTATTCTTTTCTTTTTTCCACTCTCAATGTTAATAGGATGCCAAGAGGTGCAATTTCCACTCTACTAACCTCCATTTGTCATTCTTTCCAGCAAAGTTCCCATTCATTCATTCATTCGTCGAATATCCACTGAGTCTCTATTCTGTGCTAGGCATTGTTCTAGGTCATTGAAGATATAGTAGTGAGCAAACAGACAAAGAAAACTATCCTAGAAGAGCTACATTTGAGTGTGGACAGACACTAGGCAATAAATCAAATAAATATGAAAGTTATGTAGCATGCTAGGTGATGCGTGCAACAGAAAATAAAAAGAGAGTCAAGTAAGTGGGTGAACTGTGCTGGGGAAGGACAGGAGGCGGTGTTGGGTACGGTGGGCAAGGCAGGGCGAGCCTCCCGGAGAAGACGAGGTTTGGGCAAGGATGGGAGGGAGTTGAGGGAGTGATCCAGGCGGGGGTCTGAGGGGAGCAGCAGCAGGACCAGCTGGAACGTGCCAGGGTGTCTGGAGTAGTGAGAAGGCCGCAGGCAAGGAGAGGAGTGAGGGACAGAGATGGTGAGGGAGAAAGAGCCCATGGGGTTTCATGATTGGAAAAATGGTATGAAAGAGGAAACCTGGAGTTGCCCTTGAACACTCACAAGCAACTGAAAGTGTGGAGTTGCCATCAACTGAGAGGGGGAAGTCCGGGGGTGGAGCAGGTGCAGGGAAAGGAAGTTCAGGAGTTCTGCCCTGGTCATGCCGAGTTGGAGATGTCTATCAGACATGTGAGTGGAGACATCAAGTAGACAGTTGGATAAAAGGGGCCGGAGTCTAGGAGAGAGGTTCCACATCATTGCACCTGCATTATTGCAGTAATCTCATAACTGGACCTCCTGCCTCCATTTCCATATTTTCTACAGTTACCCTCCACATTCCTGCCAGAGAGGTATTTTTAAAACCAGAATCAATTCCATTTCTCACCTGCTTACAAACCTCTAGTTTCTCTTTAAACACCAAATCCAATCCCACTCCACAATACAGCACTCAACTTTCTCTCAGAGCCTTCTCTCATTGGCACCAACCATGTGGAGATGACACACCAGCTCCTGGACTCTGACGGTCTGGGATGTCTCCAGTGCTGCCATCTCTCTGGGCATTTGCCCATGTTCTTTGATCAGGAATACCACCCTTCCCTTGTATCCCTGGCTAAACCAGTCATCCTGCAAGTCTTAATTCAAATGTCACCTCTTTGCTAAACCTTGCTCTACGCATCTCCCAGCAGAATTAATCTTCCCTCCATCTTGCCTTTGCACTTTATGCATTCCTCTAGTGGCAGAACACCTTTCTATCCATGACTAACCCCAATGACTAGATGCTATTTTATTCACCTCTCTGAGTCCGAGGCTAGCACCGTGCATAGCAAAAGTGCACCCAATTGCAATGAACCAAAATAAATTCAGGTGGCTTGCTAGTGACACATCATGTGGGCACAATCTGGGATCCTGGGGCCATGGGACAGGGAGTGGGGAATGGTGGTCTCCATCACATGGGCAAGCCAGGCCAGAGGCCAGCAGTCAGGGTCGGGCCCCCTGCAGCTTGTTGACAGTCCCAGAGCCACAGCAGGGAGGACCTCCTCCTTCACTCCTTCCTACCGCAGTCCTGGCACAGAAGAGCAGTGGAGGTAACAGGCTTGAGTTCTAGCAGTAGGGGCTTTGTTTAGGCATAAAGAATGTCCTCATTAAAGCAAGAAATGAGATGGAACTTGCAGAGAAACACTAAGAGAAATAGAAAAATGCTCTCTAAATTCATCAGGCACCAGGGACATCAGCAGGCACCTCAGTTCATCACACTGTTTCCCCATATATTTACAAAGCATCCACCGGCCTGGTTCTGCGGGTGCTTACGAAACACCCCTCCACTCCTGGATCCGCATACACAGGCCTCCTCCCTGCCAACTTCTGTGATCCTCTAACATTGGAAATGAGCAGCCTCCCAGTCCCAGGCCAGCCCCTTCTTCAAAGGTCTTTTGGAAACTTAGTACTTTAAAAATTAAAACAAAACAAAACTTTTCCCTAATGGAGTGGAAGAAGAGATGAGAGAAACCTCTTCACAACCCAATTGTCTAAGAACTGCTACTTCCTACTAAAGAAATAATCATCCACAAAGTTAACTGTGTGCTCTTCTCTGGGATTTGGGGCCAATTTCTGATTATTATGAACATTAAAGGCTACAGGGAGGCTCTAAGTCCTGAATATCATAAATGAGGCTCTTTGGGAGAAAAGCAAAACAAGAGTGACTGAGAAAGCAGATTTACTCTTCAGTAGGTTTTAAGTCCTAATTGCTTCTAAGGAAAATAGAGTGATGGACAGGGATGCTCCAACCTGACTCTGCTGGAAAACCAAATCAAGAATCTAAGATTCAAACAGGGCAAAAGAGAGGCCGCCCCACGAGAACAGGGGGTCTTGTTTGCTTTGCTCACCATCACATCCCCGGCCTGCAGAACAACGCCTGGCACAGAGTAAGTGCTCCATAAACCTTTGTTCAATAAACAATGAATCAGGAGACTGAAAAATTCAAGGCAAATGGAAGGACGAGAAGCCAAAGATCAGATGCCATGGTAAGGAGCCAAGAACTCATCGAACTTTAATCTGATTTAATCTGATTAAACAGAGCATCTTCACAAAGGATGAACAAGTGAAATGATGAGACGTCCATGTGGCATCTAGCAGGTTTATGCTAATGCGTGTGCAGGCTGCACAGCAAGGCTGATAAGGTAGGAAGCTCAGAAATATGCCAGTCCTTCTTCTCCTTCTCTTTTCTTCCTCTCTCCTTTCCTTTTTTTCCTTCCTTCTTTTCTTCCTCCTTTTCTTCCTCTTCCCCCCTTCCTCCTCCTCCTTCTCCACGTGTCTCTCTCATACAGACACACACACTCTCTCTCACTCACTGTCCACAGGCAACCTGCCACTACCTCTTGTGGTTACCACCTCTGCAGAGACCTTTTGGTCACGATCTTTTCCTGTCTCCTGCAATGCTCTGTCAATAGTCTCTTCCCTCCAGCCCCTCATGGGCACATCCTTTCTCCACTCTGCTGCCCAGGTGGCCCTTCTAAGTCACGTATCTGCCCACAAAGCATAATGGCTCCTCCCTGCCTCAAGCACAATGTCCAAATATGTTGGAAGGCACTCAAGCCCTCATCATCTTCACCCCAGCTAACACTGAGTACGCCACACCAGACCGTGTGTGAACTGCCCCGTACCCCCCTCTTGTCTGCATAACAAACCCCTTCCCATCCTTCATGGCCAAAATGTCGTAAGGACTTAGTGATAAGTGGGTCCTAAAATCTCTGGACCCTTATACCACCCAGCATGCCTGGGAGCAGAAAGTCATGGTTGGCATTTTTCCAAAAGCCTGAAAGAATTCTTGGTTTAAAATACATAAGAACAAAACAACACGATACGCTTTTGACCCCGGGCAGGATTGAGTCCTACATTTCTGTAGCTACCCATCACATATGTGGCCAGAGCACCCTAATAACAAGCACCTAAGCTGTGCCATCCTATGCTGCTTAATCTATTGCGGCATCTTATCTCCCTCTGATTTTGTGATTTCTTAATTGTTTCACTTCCTGCAAGGATTGAGACTCCCAATTATTGCCATCTTAATGAATTAAAATAATGTATTCTCTCTCTCTCTCCAGCAGTGAGAGTGAGAATAATTTAGGATCATATAATATTATGAGCAGTTTGGAAATCATTTCACTCAATTTGTTTATTCCTGCAGAATTAAAGACAGGATACTTCAGGAAGATGATAAACTCAATATTTAGTGATATATCTCTTTCTGTCTCGGAGGCCACATAACAAGGATGACAGCCAGGTTTGGAGACAGTCAGGTTACAAGTTCTTTTCTCAGTGGTTAGAGAGGTGGTTCTCAGTCAATCATGGACAAAATGGAAAAGAAATAAAAGGAACTTCAAAGAATATGAGAAAGCCACTATCAGACTCAGTAAAGATAAGTTTAAAAATTTAACTTTCTGAAAGTCTTCTGAGTAAATAGTCAATAAAGCATAATGTCAGCAGGGTAAAAATCATATTCCTTTTTAATTTGAAATTCAAGCCCTCTAAGATAGTTAGTTGGTGATATTTAATATATGATGTGAAATCACTTTTAAGTTGCTTCTAGGTTTCAAAGAATTTGAAATCCATTAGAAGAAACATTAAACGGAGAGAGTATTGGAAAAATAGTTTTCAAATATTGGAAAAAGATTGCCACAGGGAAAGAAAAGCAGTAACTTTCTTTGATATATTCTATTTATAGAAGGGGGATGACACAGAGAGTAATTCTCTCATATTAATAAAATGCAAGTGTGATTGGGAACCTGAGGGATTTCCAGAGATGAGCAGATGGCAGCCCCAGATAAGGTCTTTATCCCAGAATAATTCACTGGAGGACTTCCTGACCTTATTGAAAGCCCCAGAGAAACCTGAAGACTTTCTTTTAGGTAAAAGACAGAAAAAAAAACAACAAAACACTTTTGCTTGATGCAAAGCTTGCTGGATTCAGCAGTGATTGAGGCCAGTTGAACCACAGTCAGAGCAGTGGGTGTTTGTACCTACCGTTTTCCTCCCTTGAGATCACGACCAAACGGTGAGTCAAAAATAGGCAACATCTGGCATTTTAAGCCATTAAGAGAAAGCCACGGAGAGGAACAGAGGCACAGACTGTGCCATCAGTGGCTTCCTCAAAAATTAAGTATGTGAGTTTATATGGCTGTGTGCGCTCACAGGGCACAGCATGGGACTTGGAAGGGGCTGGGCACAGACCACATCCGAGTTACCACTCCAGTGTCATGTAGCTTGTTGACCTTCACAGGCTACGTTCTCCCCTGCACTCTTGACTTTGATAGATGCTGACTGTGCTCCTGGGTGAGGCACTGAAGGTATAAAAACAAGTAAGACCCAGTCCCATCTTCACTGACTCAGGGTCTAGCTGGCATGATCTTGAACACAGAAGGCAGCAAATGCCAAAATCTTTCTGACTGAGGAAAGGTGATGGTTTGAAAAAGTATATTGCAATATGATCAAACATTTTTACATCTGTGAGAAGCAAAAATCACTCTTGCTTCCAAAACACAAACTAAGGGAAACTATGCTTGAGGCTACACAGAAAGCCTTGCTAATCGTCCAGTTGGGGCTGTGGGAGAAGCTGTTTCAGAAAAATAGTCGGAGGAGGTTTCTCCGAGGAGGTGGCATTTAAGATGAGACATAAAAAATGAGAAAGGATCCGTTAGGTGATCATGATGAGACAGAATGTTATCAGAGAATTTCCAAAGTATCTAAGGAAGACTTTCAATCTTCCACTTGACACTCTTCACTTTCACTTTCTTTCTTTTTTTGAGACCAAGTCTTGCTCTGCATCAGCCTAGCTCACAGCAGCTTCAAACTCCTGGGCTCAAGCAATCCTTCTGCCCCAGCGTCCCTCATAGCTGAGACTACAGGCATGCACCACCGTGTCCAGCTAATTTTTTCTATACATATTTTTAGTTGTCTATATAATTTCTTTCTATTTTCAGTAGAGACGGGGGTCTCACTCTTGCTCAGGCTGGTCTCGAACTCCTGACCTCGAGCGATCCTCCCGCCTCAGCCTCCCAGAGTGCTAGGATTACAGGCATGAGTCACCGCGCCCAGCAGAGGGCTAGCTCTTAAAGAACACTCTGTATGGTTTTGTGCTGAACCTTTTATCAAAAATAAATACAGATGGAGAGTTGAGTATGAAACCTGGGAGGAGGAAATGCTTTTGTCCCCCGTACCCAGGAAGACACTGAGTAGAAGCAAAGCAGGCTCATTAAGAAAGTACAAGAAGGGTACTAAGGAAAGCCTTATTGCCTCCTGCTCTCATTTCCCCTTAAAACAGAGGGTAGAAAACTACCCTATAAAACTAAGTAAAATGCCATCTGTGCTGTTGCTTCTGGAAATTGCTTAATTGATAGTACACCAGGAAACAAAGTGAAGTGAGCTTCTAATTCACTCAGCTCAGTCCCACCTCAGGAGTCTCAAACACATAGCAAGTGTGTATTGCACCTAATTTGGAAGTTTAAACTCTTCTTCCTGCTTCAGATTTGATTGCCTAACATTTGAAATATCTCACTGTAGTTACGAGCCAATCTAGTGAACACGCGGCCTTGGGTACAGCCTGGCTTGAAAATCGTCACTGCCTTGGAGTCGTTCTATTCCCAGCAGTGCTCGCAGACAGAACATTGGAGGTCGCAAATGGATTTCCTCTCCTATTTTCCCTTAACACGTTTTCCCGTAGTTCCGTAAGGGTCCATTGTGGAAGAAAGACAATTCGTGTTTTCTGAGAATGGAAAGCAAAGCTACATGCAAAGAGGAATTAACAGGATGGCCACTATCGAGAAAGCTTGTTTTATAGCAACTCTTTCTTGAATTCCATTGAAATTGACAGGCCTGAGATCAATATTTCATCAGCTGTGGCCATCTCAACACCTGAAGAATCCAAGTGGCAAAGTGCCAGCGTCCTGTACAATACAAAGCTATTGATCTAGAAGCAGAGCCTGCTGAAGAAACGGCTGTGCTCCTCTCTGCTGCCCTGGGCCTTCCCGATAACCCACAAACGTGGTGGCCAAGAATACCCCTTATCAGTTCATTATCTGCCGGGGTGAGGGGGGAGGAGAATTCTATTACCAGCACAATCGGTGCTTCAAAAATATGCGCCAAGTCATTCAAATCAAGTTTTGAGACTCTTAGAACTCCAGGGTTCTTCAATTAATTCTATTCTGCAAAGTACTTACTTCTTTCTGTGGCTGTGCTAACAAGAAATTGGATGTTTGATTCTTGATTTAGAAGGTTCACCTTAAGGGTTTTAAATCTTTAACTTCAGGACAAGGCGATGTCCTGTTTCTTTCCTATGTGTCTGTTTCTCATGCTCTCTGAGGGGCATGCCATGGTATAAATTATTCAAAAAAGTATAAAACGAGAAGGCACAAAAAAAAAAAAATCACAGTATTAGATACAGGAACCCAAGTTTGCAGGAGTATAATAGCTAACAAATGCAAAAAGAGTAGATTTTAAGTGTTCTCACCACAAAAAAATAGTAAGTTTGTGAGGTAATGCATATGCATATAAACAGCTTGATTTAGCCCTTCCACAATGTGTACATATATCAAAACATCATGTTGTACACCATAGATACACAAAAATTTTACCTGTCAATTAAAAAAATGTTAATGCGTATGTAGCACTTGCTATGTCCCTGGCATTGATCAAAATGCTTTACATAAATCCACTTATTTCATCCTCACAGCAACCCGGGAAGTGGGTGCAGATGAGGAAACTGAGGCACAAAGAGATTAAGTAACTTGTCCAAGGTAAAACGCCTGGGGCATACATGCCAAGGAGGCCTCTGACTAATTTTAACCCAATCACTAGCCTTCATTTAATTTCTTAAAGGGTTTCTTGGGGGGAGAAAAAAATATTCCCCTCTCCACAAACAAACAACAATTTAAAAAAATCAAAACACAACATCCCTGAAATCCTCAGTGCTCTTATGAAGGTACAATAGAGACAGTCTCAATTCTGCACAAGTGAGTCCAGTAACCTGATCTCCTTAAACAAGGCAGATAATGAATGCTGGTGGAAGGAAGGAAAGAAGGAAGAAAAAAGGAAGAGTCCCAGTGCTGTTGCTATACTCTTATAGTCTCTGGGAAGCTCCTCCCAGGGCCACTGCCACTTGTGAGAAACAAACAAAAAAGGAGTCTTCTCACTAGTTTCAACGTTCCCCAGATCCTCTCCTGCCTGACTCGTTCACTTCTGATCTGCGAGTTAATCTCATCCAAGGCCCATTGATCTTCTTTCTGCCTGCCTCTACACAGCTCGCACCCCCACCGGATCCTGACCAGCCCCTGCCCTCCCCAGGGTCCAGGCAGCCAGCTGAGTATGTGGGGGGGTGAACCCCCAGGCCTTTAAGTGGGTTGACGTGACTGAACACAATCACCACATCAATGAGCATGTCACTGCCGCTTCTTCTTGGAAAAAGTTCTTTTCCTCTGTTTCTGCCTCCCCCAACAAGATGAATCTTAAACTAGAATACGCTTGGACAGCCAGGTACAGAACGTGGGCAATGTGGTAAAAATAAGCACTTGAATGAAATCAAGACCCTCGGACACATCAGGCTACACCTTGGCACTAAGCTGCTGTGTGACTTTGAGTAAATCTCCTTTCTCCTGTGAAAAGAGAGGCCATTGGGCTACTCAGGGAAAACAAATCTCCAGCATGTGCCTCACTATGGCCCATTCCCAGGCCCAAGGCAAGTATCACTAATCAATCACATTCAACTAAGCCAAAATTAAGCATCGTAATTCTTCTCAAGAGACAAGCACTATCAATAGACCAGCAGGATTGGCAGGTTAAGCCTCTTTACTACCTTAAATTTGACAATCCCTAAGATCTTTCTCATTAATCAATTTGTTCCATGTTGCATTGAAATCTAGGACAACTAATCTATAGTTTTCTGTTATTGTTGTGCTTTTGTTTTAATTGCAGTGTACTTCTCATCTCATCATCTGGCCCTCTTCTCATTTATCACCCCTCCTCAGAGGCTGTCAGATCAATTTGTCTGCACACACTCTCAGAATGTAGTTTGTAGGATCAGGAGATATGGAGTATGTTAATCAGTTCATTCATTCACTCATTCATTCAAACTCTGTTTTTTTTTTTCTTTTGAGCAGCAGCTACATGCCAGGCCCAGCCAGGTGCTCTGTCGTTGACTACTCTCCTGTCAAGTCCATTTTCTCTAACAGAAGTCACTGTACTCCTTGGGTCCAGCTGGTTAGGTCTTATTCTTTCCTTTTAAACTGCTAATCTCCCAGGAAGTTCTTCAGAGGAGGAATCAAAAGTGTTACAAGAGGAGCGAAAGTCCAATTTTGCTGACTTGAAAATTCCATCTGTGATAAAGCACAGTAGCTGCCTACTCCCTGCCCACCTCGCTCCACAAAAGGAAGGTTCGTAATCCAATGGTGGGACCAAATAATGACGACAATTAAAGAAACTGCTCCAGAGGCCCAATCATGTTTCTCAAGTGTCTGAAGGGAACTCAGTGGGCAGAATGCCCAGATGTCTCCAAGCCTGTTACAAGCCCATTAGGATGGTAAAGCAGAAACTGGAATCAGGATGACAGTGTCAGGGAACAGATCCTGGCCCAATGCAAAGAGCACTGGAACGGCTAGAGCAGCCCGTAGAGAGGGCAGACCACCATCCCCCGTAAGCAGCAAGGAGGTTCCAGGTTTGGGGAGGTAATCAAGTAAGACTGTACTCAGAAAAAGAGGAGGGTACACGATTTGTCGTCTTCGTCTCTGTAACCCCAGTGCCAGACACATAGTAGGAGCTCAATAAATACATCTAAAAGAGGTTAGGAGAGAACTTGGTGAGGAAAGGGCAGGGAGTGGAAAGAGAAGCAAGCTAGCCATGGCTGTTCTTGAGAGACTTCTTGCTCTGAGAGAGTGGTTGGACTAGAATGATTCTTGGTCCTTCCTACAACTGAGATTCTATAATTCTAAGAAAGAGAAGTTTATGAAAACCTAATCCAAGGTTTCCCAGCAAGGATCCGTGTGACTTTTAAATGAAGGAGCTCCCCCTACTGCACATAAACCTTTTCTTCAATTCTGAATGTTGCCATTTCACTAGCTCTTGGAATCCGGAGGTAGTAGAATGCCTTCTCATACCAACCCTTTCTAAATCCTGAAGAAGCCAGTGTTCAGAGTGCTGCAGCCTGGTCTGAAGAATCAACTGTGGGAAAGTGACTTTGCCACAATCAGTGAAAGCACTACTGGTCAGAATCCTCCAGCCTGGCTTTCATTGCTACCGATTTCCTTCCAACATGGAAACTGTGCCACCATCTACAGGAAAGCCACACCCCATCCCACCACATGCAGCCAACCAGTCTATATCTACCACCTACTGTGTGCCAAGCCAAAAGTAAACACAGATCCATTTTAAGAAGGAAAAGTACAGAATCTTATGAAAGCATATGGCAAGGACTTATGCCAAGTACGTGTGGACCAGGGTACGAGAAGGGTGGTCCACGAAAGCTTCCAAGAAGAACTGATTTCTAGGCTGATGGCTGGGTCTGGCTGAATGGTTAAGAGTTCACCAGGAACAGAGTAAGTACTCACTATTCACGAAAATTGAATAACGAGACACACAGCCCATCATTCCTACTGCAGTTTATTTAATGTTTCTTACGTGCCTGCTCCCAAATACACTGTGGATGCCATAAGGGCAGGTACTAGAGCATGTACACCAAATAGCCCTTAAACTGAATTATTTAAGTGGAGCATACCAGGTTATTTCAGGTCCCCACACTGAATTAAGGAATTATATTAGAAACCTGTGTTGGCTGAATTTTCAGCATTATCACCTTTGACCTGGAAGTAATTAGAATGTTAATGGCATTTAAAATTTTATCTCCAAATGTGGTTCACAGGGATATTCAAGAGAGCTTTGATAATACAGGCCCCTTGAAACCCATTTGGAGAAATTAATGCATACAGTCTGGGTGGGAGGGAGTCCAGAATAATAGTTATTGACCAAGTATCAAAGACAGAGAAAATGCCTACTCTGGGTGAGATGAGAATGGAAAACTGACATTTATTGAGCACCTAATATAATCCAGACATAAATGTGTGCTATTGCATTTGGGCCACAAAAAAATCATCTACAATGGACACTGTCATCTTTGACTGATTCACCAATCATGGTGAATTGACATATTTCCAGCCCGGATCACAATGGTTACATAACAGTAACAACTACATTTCTGCCAGCCTCCTCCAAATTGTAAGACAGCAAAAACAGATTTTGAGCTGTTACCATGTGCCAGGTTCTATGCCCAGCATTTATATAAGTGTACCATTTCCCTTAATCCTAAATGCCACGATTATCCTTTCCAGCTGCGTTACTGGGACACAGAGATCCTGTAGCTTGCCCGGAGCCACACAGCTGCTGAGTGAAGGACACAGGCCCAACCGACTCCTGGCCACATGTTTCACAGCATCCCTGTCCATCCAGAAAGGCAGGTCTAGAGGATTCAAGAAGCTTGGCTCACACAGAAAATCATCAACAGGACATCACAGCTCCATCTGGTGGCCCATGCGGAGCACTCATTAGAAAACAAAATAGTCACCCTTTTGCTCAGCTGAGAAGGAAACAAGTGCGTTTCATTTTCATAGCAGCACACCTCAGGCTATAAAAATTCCAATGAGAGAATTCAAACTCACCTCTGTGAGAAGAGGATGCTCCAGACTGCTGTAATTTAACATGTAGAGTCTCCATCATTTACACTCTGCAATAGGTTATACTAAATCAGGGCTTTGCTAGGAAGAACTCAGCCCGGATGTTTAAAACACAAGATCAAGCAGGGGAGAACAAGAGTGGGATCTGAACTGTGGGACGACGCTCCTACCTCTTTCCCTCCAACCCAACCCAGAAGGTCACATCATCCCTGCAAATTCCACCCAAGTCTTCTCGCCACCTAGCTGCGCTTGTTCCGCATTCTGGGACTTGAATGTGTGTACTACCTCCTTGGGTGCTCAGGTGTATGTGTCAGAGGCAGGGACCACAGCTGACGCATCTCTATCATCCACAGGGCCCAGCCCAGGGCCTCACCCAGGGCTCTCTCTCAAAGTAAGTTAGCAACCGCGGCTGCTGTGTTAGGTTGCTGGGGCTGCCATAATAAAGCACCAGAGACCAGGCAGCTTAACAACAGACCTTTATTTTTTCACAATTCTGGAGGCGGGAAGTCCAAGATCAAAATTTCAGCAGGGCTGGTTTCCAGTGAGGCTTCTTTTCTGGCTTGGAAACTGCCATCTCCTCACTGTGTCCTTACATGGCCTTTCCTGCTTGCACACAGAGAGATCTCTGGTGTCTCTTTCCCCCCTTATAAGGACACAAATCCTATCGCCCCACTCTTATCACCTCACTGAATCTTAATTACCTTCTTAAAGGCCTTATCTCAAAATACAGTTACAGGGATTAGAGCTGCAACATATGACTGGAGGCAGAGAGAGAGGGCAATTGGTCAGCAGCAGCTACCACTGTTATTTTCACCATCAGTGTACTCATGTCTGTATTTCCAGCACCAGCGTGGCCCCGCAACACAGAGTAGAAGCTGCAGTGACTATTTACTAAATTGAAACTGTCTGAATCCCATCCCGCTGCACTCAGCTAGCAGTCAGTGTGAGCAGCTCTGAGCCACACGGTGGTGGGGGGGGGGTGCGGGGTGGAGGGGTGGGCAGGAGCACACACAGCCACAGAGTTTCCATGCAACTTTCCTGAGTCTAGAAAGAGATAATCATCCACTCATTGAAGCTGAAGATATTTATGGACAATGCAAAAAAACAAAAATAAAGATCTATCAAAAGAGGATGAAAAAATGAATGGGATAGGTTATCCTTAATCAATGAATGAATCAATCAATCAATTGATCAAGTTGTGCTGTGGGACTCAGGTGGGAGCTGTTGGTATTTCTGCTGGCACAGACCATATAAGCTGAAACACTCTGTAGTCTTGCTTCTGAATTGGATCACCAGACGTGCCATTTGGGAATTATAGATCATAAAACTTGGCTCTCACTATTAGAATCGCAAAAGCTTTTCGTGTAGATGTGGGCATTTACAAAATAATCAGGACAACAGACATTAATTGCAATTAGACACTGATTATACTGCTAACATTTTGTACATATCTTTATAACATAAATATCACTTTTCATATACAACTTTCTAATTCATTCAGTTACTGTAGGCAAAAAAGATAAATTCTGGCTCCTGGAATTAACTAGATTCACCCTCTTTTATTAGCTCAATTACTATCTTGTGAGAGAAAATTGCGTAGTCTCGCAAAGAGCCAATTCAAGGAAGCGTTTGTTTTTTTTTTTCCCTTTGTTTAGATACAGGGTCTCACTCTGATCCCCAGGCTGGAGTGGAGTGCAGTGGTCTGAGTATAGGTCACTGCAAGCTAGAACTCCTGAGCTCAAGCGGTCCTCCCATTTCAGCCTCCCAAGTAGCTAGGACTACAGGTATCACCACACCTGGCTAATTTTTAGTTATTTTTTTTTTTAGAGATGGGGTCTCACTATATTGCCTAGGCTAGTCTTGAACTCCTAGTCTCAAGCAATCCTTCCTCCTCAGTCTCCTAACGTACCAGGATTGTAGGCAGAGGCCCACACCCATGGAAGCCTCTTTGGTATCAGAGTACGTGGACTCAAATTCCTGCAGTGCCACTCATGAGCTGGCTATCCTTAGGGAAGATATTTGTCACCTTTGTGTCTCAGCTTCTCATCTGAAAAATAGGGGATGAATAATGCCAATGAGCAGGTGTAATAGCATATGTGAAAGGAGAGTTTTTCTTGCATTTGAGAGTTGCAATATCTTACATCATCTACAAAAGCTTCACCCTTCCTTTCCAAAGACTTACCACACATGCCTGATATGTACACTATAGTCTTAAAAGAAAATAAAAATCATCAGAAGTTCTTTGCTCTCAAATACCACCAGTCTATATTGAAAATTAAGTTTTAAATGTGACTTTATATTGTGAGTCAAAAATTGTACCAATGACATAAGTAATGGCTCAAACCATCACAGTTCACCCACAGGGACCACTACTTGGCTCTAGTGTCACCTAGAACAGGACACATACTATTATGGTCACTGACTATGAGGAAACAGGGACTCAGAGAGGTTATCAGGTGACCCAAGGCCACACAGGTATTTGGTGGGAGAGCCAGGATTTGAATCCAGGTCTACAGGACTCCAAAACCTCAGGGCTTACCCATTATGCTACAATATTTGCAAATGAAGTAACTACCACCCTGCCCTCAGGACCTTTGCCTTTCCAAGATAAACCTTAAAGACGGTCTGAGCAAACTTGGACAGAACAGAACATTGAGCTACTACTACATCACTAGGTACACTTGGACTGCATGTAGCAAGTAGCTAAAACCCAAGAAATTCAGCCAATCATCAGCTAATTCCTATGATGTCAAACAGCCTGACTGGGCTGAAATTTTCATAGTAGTCTCTCAGTTTTGAATCACATCAACCTAGCTCTGGGTACACCTGCTCTGTCTACACAATGACCAACATCTGGAGCCAGAGAGAATCAATTAGTTCCTCATCCAGTTGTCTTGACATTCATTAATGTAACAACATCTTATTAAGGATGTGTTATGTTCATAGCACTGCATGGGCTGGGTATCCGGTAGGCAATGGACTAATATTTCTTATCTTCCAGATGTGTTGTATGATAGAAATGAAAACATTGTCTCAATCCTCCTAGAAATGGAATGACTGAAATAAAATGGCAAGGATTATAAAACAAGCCTCTCTGACTAATTTGCATTGAATTAGTGGGATTTATTATTAATAGAATGGCAGCTCACATTCATGGAAGACTAATGGCGTTTCAAGAGATATGCTGAATGCTTTATGTACATTATTACCACATTTCATTCCTGCATCATTTCCCATTTGAGACTCAGTAGATGGGAACTGGGAGAAACTGGTCACACAGTGAAGAAACAGAGAGGTTGGATTTATACCCATGACCATCTGCCTCCAGAGCCCTAACTCCACTGTCACATTAGTAACTTTTTCCATGTCCTTGCTACTCAAAGTGTGGGGCAGGTGCAGGAGCATCTGCCTTCCAGCAGCTTGTTAGAATTGCAGGATCTCGGTCTCCTTTTTCAGACCTACTGAATGCAGATCTGCACTGTGCCAGGTGACGTGTGTGCTAACTACTCTAGGTGTGGTTCATGGACCACTTGCCTCGTGTCACCTGAGTGAGTGTGAAGAAGGCAGTTTCCTGGGCTCCATTCCAAGGTTGCTGAGTAAGACTCCCTGGGGGTGAGACTCAGGAATCTGTATTTTAATCAGTTTTTCAGGCTATCCTGATGGCACACTGCTATCTGAAAACCAATGCTATGACATATTCCTTTAATATTTACATGTGGGATTCTGTGCTCTCTTCCAAAACTGCAAAGTGTTCCTCCAAAGGGGAGGATTATACGAAGAGTAAATGTGTCCATTCGAACGATCCCAGAAAGACATTCAGTTGTTGCTGACTTGGAGTCTGGGAACACTCTCATGCTTCCTTCTCAAGCCAGCTCGCCAATCCCACCCAGTTCAGTGAACGTTTGCCTGGTTCCTCTCAGAATTCGCAGCAGGGTATGTTCTGAACTAGCAGAGTGGTAAGCAGAGGCACAAGTAAACACAACCCAAGGCACAGAATCATGGTGACACAATAAAGATTCACAACATCCACATCAGCTCTCCTAAACTGGAAACCCCCATGCCCTCCCTCAGCCAACTGGCCCCATCTTCCACCAGAGCTGCCATCCTGACCCAGGCAGTAAACTGCTCACAGCCTGAGTCTGAACTACGGGTGCTGCCTGAGGTCAGGCTAGTGGACAAACCTGTAGGCCAGGAGGAGCCCCCAGCACGCATGTGCACACCAACCACCTTGGCCTAACATATTCAATTGGATTCTGGCTTTAGTCTCCCTTTTTTAGCTGTCAAATAAACTACTAAGAGTAAAACCTTCCCTTTCAGGGTATAAACTCTTTGCTGATATCTAACAATCTCCCTGCTAGCTCCTGAAGAGGGCTAGAGTCCCCATTTTGAGCATTCATTCATTTCGCAGGCACGTCTCAGGATGGAGACACCACAGCAATACAAGACTGATACTATATTCTACAGGGGTAAATCTTACTTAGAGTCCAGCAGTGAAGGAAGCTAACCGTTAATAAATTACAAACAGAGATCAATGCACTGAAGGTGGGGTTCTGAGCCTTGTGAAAGTGAATAGTAGAGGAGCAGAATTCAATCTGGGAGCACATGGATGGCTTTCCTGAGGAAGTGGCATTTCAGTGGGGACCTGAAGATCAACTGAGAAGGGATTAATTACCTGGACCCCTGACACCTGCTGCAGGTCCAGAAGACTTGCACCTAAACTTCCCCTGCTCTGCAATGCTAATGACTGCTTGATACATATTGGACATTTGCTGTTGTAGAAGAATGAGGCTTTGTGCTGTGTTATGGACTAAAGGTTTGTGTCCCCCTCCAAAAATACTAATATGTTGAGGCCCTAATTCCCCAGGCGACTGTATTTGGAGATGGAGCCCCTAAGGAAATAATTAAGGTTAAATGACATCATAGGGTGGGACCCTAATCGGACAGGATTAGTGTCATAATTAGCACTATAAATTTTGTTAACAGCAGCCCCAGCAGACTAATACTTGTGGTGTTTCGATATTACTCTATTAAAGACACATCTTTATTTGCTTAACATTACTTGACCAAAAAAGAAGAACTAGATGTAAGGGTTTGAGGATTTATTTTCTTCTCCATTTTCCTGGTTAGCAACATCTACATAGTATTTGTCGAAATGGTCTAAATTAAGAAACATCAGGGATTATTTTATAGATTAGGTGAACAAAAGTAATTTCCTATGACAAACGCATTTTATAATTTTATGCAAACAAAGTTTCTAAACAATTTACATGTTTAAATGGTTAAAATGATACTTCAAGTTTTGCTTTCTCTCATTAAATAATTAAAATTATAGCGAGAATGTTGTACTTGAGATGAAAGAAAATGTACGGTTACTCCTTGGAGGTTTTATCCCACTAAGTCCTTTATTTATAATATTATAGATGAATATGCTCCAACATTTACTTCTTTATTTTTAGTGAGAAAGGTAAAGGTTAGCCCAGAATCTTTTAAGGCTTTTAATTTGCTTTTTATAATTATAATTTAAAATTTTATGACAAAGACAGGTTAGGAAATCAAAGTCTTTAATTTCTGATTTCCATACGATGCCTTAGGCATAGTTCCCCACTCTTTATAAATATGCAGATCACATGAAGTAAGCATCATGATTCCCATTTAGTAGATAAGGAAACTGAGGCACAGGGAGGAGACATGAAGATAAAGCCAATGTCACATAGTGGCTGAGCCAGCCTTCAAATGCAAGCTGATCTAACTCTAATGTCTGTGCCCTTAAGCTCTTACCTGCACCTCCTCTCCTTCTCATTAGAACTCACCATTACCTTCCTGATCTAAGCTGACAGTGGTTACCCTGTCCAGAGGAGCCCCTGACTGTGTGGAGGGGTAGGAAGCCATCCGTCCTTCCCTATCCTGCCGATGCTACCTGAGTCTCCCTGTCCCCATCTCACGTCTCTCATCACAACTACAGCATCAAGAAACAAGTGATCCTGGGAAAACCACCTTCAACTGTAGTCTGTAAGGCTTTAGAGAGGAGGCAGCACTTGATCTGGAAGCTTTGGGAGGATCTCAACAGGCAGGGGAGGAAGAGGGAAAATGTAAACATTACAGGACAAAATATGGAGTAATGAAGTTATCAAATGCATGAAATATGAGCTCTATTTTGATAAGAACAGAGTGTTCTGTTAAAGCTAGATTGGTCATCTGGGTGAGATGTGCTGTGTGCCAGTTGGTAATGGCCATTGCTTGGGTCTCCCCAGCATCTCCCTCTCCTTTTGATAACAGCTGGCTAGAACCTATGACCCACACCAGGTCAATTCTAGTACCACCTCCTGGCCACAGTGATTGGTCCAAGGTTGGTGGAGGGACACTTGATTCAAGCTGGACTGATCAGATTCTCTCTTCTGGGAACCCAAGTAGTCATCAGAGAGCCAATCACCAAGAGTGGTTAGACCTGAAACATCTTCTGGCAATTTTCTAGGTAAGAAAAAGAAATAAAAAGGCATCCAAATAGTAAAGGAAGAAATAAAACTGTTTTTGCTTGCAGATGACATAATCTTGCATACAGAAAACCCTAAAGACTCCACCAAAAAATTGTTAGAACTAAAAAGTGAATTTAATAAAATTACAGGATATAAAACCAACATAGAAAAATCAGTTGCATTTCTGTGCACTAACAACAAATGACTTGAAAAAGAAATTAAGAAAACAATCTCATTTACAAAAGCATCAAAAAGAATAAAGCACTTAGAAGTAAATTTGACCAAGGAGATGAAAGATATGTACACTCAAAATTATAAAACACTGATGAAAACTTTAAGGCAGAAATAAATGAAAATTTATTCCATGTTTAGGTATTAGAAGAATTAATATTTTTTAAATGGCCATACTGCCCAAAGCCATCTACAGATTCAGTGCAATCATTATCAAAATTCCAATGACATGGAATCACAGAGGACCCCAAATATCCAAATAAAGCTTGAGCTAGACGAACAAAGCTGGAGGCATCATACACTCTGATTTTAAACAATATTACAAAGCTGAAGTAATCAAAATAATATGGTACTGGCATAAAAACAGACATAGACAAATGGAACAAAGAGCCCATAAATATATATATAGTCAACCAATTTTTGACCAAAAATATATAATGGGAATATATAATGGGGAAAATCTCTTCAGTAAATGGTTTTGGGAAAACTGGATATTCACATGCAAAATAATGAAATTGGTTCCTTATGCCATACATTAGAATCAACTCAAAATGTATTAAAGACTTAAGTGTAAGACCTGAAACCATAAAAATCCTAGAAGAAAACATCGGGGAAAAGCTCCCTGACATTGGTCTTGGCCATGATTTTTTGGATAGGACACCAAAAGCACAGGTAACACAACCAAAAATAAATAAGTAGGACTACATCAAATTAGAAAGTTTCTACACAGCAAAGGAAACAATCAACAAAATGAAAAGGCAGCCTACAGAATAGAAGAGTATGTTTGCAAACCATATATTTCATTCATAACGGGTTAACATCTAAACTATATGAGGAAATCATACAACTCAGTAGCAAAACATAAATAAATAATGTAATCTGATTTTTTAAAATGGTTAAAGGACCTGAAAAAACACTTCC
>CM052436.1:137755775-137832725 GCA_028533085.1 Varecia variegata | reverse complement strand
GCAGGAGGATTGCTTGAGCCCAGGAGTTTGAGGTGGCTGTGAGCTAGGCTGACGCCACGGCACTCACTCTAGCCCAGGCAACAAAGCGAGACTCTATCTCAAAAAAAAAAAAAAAGAAAGAAAGAAAGAAAATGAAAATCAAAACCATAATGAGGGCCGGGCGCAGTGGCTCACGCCTGTAATCCTAGCAATTGGGAGGCTGAAGCGGGTGGATCGTTTGAGCTCAGGAGTTGGAGACCAGCCTGAGCAAGAGCGAGACCCCGTCTCTACCAAAAATAGAAAGAAATTATCTGGACAACTAAAAATGTATAGAAAAAATTAGCCGGGCATGGTGGCACATGCCTGTAGTCCCAGCTACTCGGGAGGCTGAGGCAGAAGGATCACTTGAGCCCAGGAGTTTGAGGTTGCTGTGAGCTAGGCTGACGCCACGGCACTCTAGTCTGGGCAACAGAGCGAGACTCTGTCTCAAAAAATAAACATAATGAGATGGCACCTCACACTTGTTAGGATGGCTATTATCAAACAATCAAATAATAACAAGTAGTGGCAAGTATTTGGAGAAAAGGGAACCCTTGTACAATGTTGGCAGGGCTGTAAATTGGTATAGCCATTACGGAAAACAGCATGGAGCTTCCTAAGAAAAACTAAAAATATAACTATCATATAAGGCAGCAATTCCACTTCTAGGTATATACTCAAAGAAACTAAAATCAGTACCTGGAACAGGTATCTGAACTCCCATGTTCATTGAAACATTATTCAGAATAGCCAAAATACGGAAACAACTTGAGCATCCATGAACGGATGAATGGATAAAGTGAGGTACATATACACAATGGAATATTATTCATCTTTAAAAAGAAGGGGATCCTACTATTTGTGACAAAATCAATGAACCCAATGGATATTATACTAAGTGAAATAAGCCAGGCACAGAAAGATAAATACTGCATGATCTCGCTTATATGTGGAATGTAAGGAAGTCGAAGTAGTAGAAACAACAAGTAGAAAGGTGGTTGCTAACGGCTGCAGGGTGGGGAAAATGGGGGAGTTTGGGGCAAAGGACACAAACTTTCAGTTATAAGATGAATAATTTCTGGAGATCAAATGTACAACATGGTAACTATAGTTAATAATAATGCATTGTATACTCCAAATTTGCTAAAAGAGCAGACCTTAAGTGTTCTTACCACACAATACACACACACACACACACACACACACACACACAACAGTAACTATATGGGGTAATGAGTATGTTAATTAGCTTGATTGTGATAATCACTTCACAACATATACATATACTGAAACACCATGCTGTACACTTTAATTATATATAATTTTTATTTGTCTTTATACCTGTATAAAGCTGAGAAAAAATGACTCTTAAGATCAGGGAAAAGAATTTCTATTTAAAGAAATCATAGAGAAGCATAATCATGACTTAATCTCTCAGTTGGAAGAGGGTGTTAACACTTCAGGCCATTAATTGGTTACTACTGTTACCACTTATATAGACATGAGCTTCATTAAATATTTAGAATAGAATAAACCAGCAATCCCCAACCTTTTTGGCACCAGGGACCGGTTTCATGGAAGACAATTTTTCCAAGGACTGGGGTGGAGGATGGTTTTGGGATGATTCAAGCACATTATATTTACTGTGCTGTCAAACCTCTCTGCTAATGATAATCTGTATTTGCAGCTGCTCCCCAGCACTAGCATCACCGCCTCAGCTCCACCTCAGACCATCAGGCATTAGATTCTCATAAGGAGCCGAAACCTAGATCCCTCACATGCACAGTTTACAGTAGGGTTCGAGCTCCTATGAGAATCTAATGCTGCTGCTGCATCTGCTAGGAGGTGGAGCTCAGGCCATGCTCTGAGTGATAGGGAGTGTCTATAAATACAGATGAAGCTTTGCTGGCTCACCTGCCGCTTACCTCCTGCTGTGCAGCCTGGTTCCTAACAGGCCACAGACAGGTACCCATCCGAGGCCCGGGGGTTGGGGACTGCAAGAATAAACCATTAAACCAGAAAATTTGCTGGTTTGAAAAAAAGAGAAACAAAATAAATAAAGTAGACCAGGGAATATTAGCACCACTGTGCTAAGGAGGAAACTGAGGTCAAGAGAGTCCATTGACTTCCTTGTCTACGGTCATGAAGCTACTTAAATAATTCAGGTGATTTTACTTCCTAAATTTCTCTGGATTCCAAACATTCCCCTTCATCTCCATGGAAATAACCAGGTCACAGTCATCATTTCTCACCTGTTTCCCCTCCAGCCTCTGCCATCTGTTCCCACATGTCAGTCTCGTAGTCTTTAAGAACCCAGATCTGATCATAACCACCCTACTCTACTCTTTAAGGGTCTCCTGGTCACATCTAACCCGACAGGAAAGCTGCTGCCTGCTTCTTCACCCACCTTGCCCCCCACTCTCTTCCTTCTCTCTGGTTTTCTTTCCGCTCCTTATGTGGGGTACACCTCCCTTCCACATCAGGGTCTCGGAACATGCTTTTTCCTTTTCTGGAATGTTCTTATCCCTTCTTTTCACCTAATGAACTCTTCTCTTCCATCTGCTCTCAGTTCTAAGGCTATGTGCTCCTCCGTCTTCACTATCCCATGGCATGACCTAGATCAAGTCCCCTACCGTAGGAGCCCATGGTCCCTATACACTGCCTCCATAGCACTTATCATAACTTATAACTACTGTATATGTTTGTGACTTTACGTGTTTAAAGTTTGTCTTTGATACCCTTCCTGTAAAATATAAATTCTATGACAGTAAGTCTGTATGTTTATTTTTCTCAGGATTTTTATACCATTACATTGCACAGTATCCTGACACATAGTAGGCACTCAATAAAGGAAGGAAGGCAGGCGGGCAGTGATTAGTAGCAACACATAGCAAACAGAACTACCAGTAATAGCTTAAACATCACTGTGGTATCCTTTAAAGAAAATGCCCCTTTTCTCTCCCCTTGGACAAGAATCTCAGACCTGCTTCCCATATTAAACCATCCACTCAACTAATCTATCATGTAAACAATTGTTGTTTGGAATCTGCTACACACACATACACACAAATCAGAAATCAATAGAGCTTGTGACCTTTAAAGGAAATGACATTTTGCAGGGTGTATTCGCGGGATGTGCAGCACACGATGTAGAGAGGCAGCATGTGCACCTCTGAAGCCACAGCCCAGATTTCCTCCCTGGACGCCTGCCCGCATCCAGGTTGTGGTTGGGTTTTCCTCCTGTGGACAGAGAGGGCCTTAGGAAATCGTGCCACCCCTTGGCAGGGAGATCGGGGCCGGGGGAGGGTGGTGGAAGTGGGGGCAGTGGTAAAAGGGAATCGAGGCAGTAAAGGATGGGAATGTTTGGAGATGAGCATAGACAGCAAGAGGGGGTTGCTCTCTCTCTTTTCCTTTATGTTTTCTCTGGTCAAATATGGAGGGAAGGGAGAACCCCAGCATCTCCCAGAGCTACAAAGACAGTCTGGTTCTCAGCAAAGAGTGCTTTAGGGAAGGCCTGGCATTCTGGGGCTGAATCTCATGTGCCCTTTCCCTCTGGCCCGTGCACTCGCCTCTCCCTCTATTCCCTTTTAGGGCAGCCTCAACCTCCATCTCCCAAACACTCCATACTTCTGGAAATTTCCACTTGTGATAGTTAATTTTATGTGTCAACTGAGCTAAGCCACAGTACCCAGATTCGGGCCAGACACCAGTCTAGATGTTAGTATGAAGGTATTTTTTAGAAGAGATTTACTTTTTTTTTTTGAGACAGGATCTTGCTCTGTCACCCACACTAGAGTGCACCTAGTGTGGGTGCACTGCAGCCTTGAACTCCTGGGCTTAAGTGATCCTCCTGCCTCAGTCTCCCGAGTAGCTAGGTCTACAGTTACATTCCACCATGCCTGGTGAATTTTTGTAGAGACAGAGTCTTGCTGTGTTGCCCAGGCTTGTCTCAAACTCCTGGGCCTAAGCTATCCTTCTACCATGGCCTCCCAAAGCACTGGCATTACAGATGTGAGCCACCACACTCAATGAGATTTAGGGGTTACTAAGTATGAAATGTCTGATTTACTTAGGTACTAAGTTTGACAGTTGATATTTCTGACATTTCACTTTGACACTTGTTTTATTTTTATTGTGAAGGCACATCCTCATTCTTTCAAATGCACAGCTCGGCTTGTGATCATCTTTCACATTTTTTTAAAGTAATTTTTGTGAAACCATGGATAAGTCAAAAAATTTTACTTATTTTCAAATATGAGTTCCGTCATGGAACCAATGCAGCACAGACAGCTCAAAACAGCATTCAAAGTGTTTGGGAAGGATATGGCTAATGAATGCACAGTACATCGATGATTTGAGAAGTTCTGTTCTGGTGATTTTAATCTTGCAAATTAGCCACGTGGGCAATCTGAGACCAAGGTGGATAATGATGAGCTGAAAGCTGTAGTGGAAGCGAATCCATCTCAACCTACACGTGAACTAGCAGCAAGGTTCGACGTTGCTATTCCAACAATATTGGGCCATTTGAAACCAATTGGCAAGGTGAAGACACTGGATGGGTGGGTTCCACATGAATTAAACAAGCGTCGGAAGAGAAAGTCTTGAAGCTTGCCTTTCTTTGCTGTCATGACATAAAGGTGAATCATTTCTATACAGTATCGTGATGTGTGATGAAAAATGGATTCTTTTTGAAAATCACAAGCGTTCGGAAAAATGAGCGGACAAAGATGAAGCGACAAAACACAGTCCAAAACCTAACAGTCATCAAAAACAGCTAATGGTGTCTGTCTGGTGGTCCAGTGCTGGTATTATCCACTACAGCTTCACGAAACCTGGTGAATCGATTACAGCGGATGTCTACTGCAACCAACTGGATGAAATGATGAGGCTGCTTGTGATTAAGCAGCCGAGATTGGTCACTAGAGACAGGCCAATCCTCTTGCAAGACAACACTTGACCACATGTCACACAAACAACATTGCTATAAGTATAGAAGCTGGAGTTGGAGACTCTCTATCATCCACTGTATTCACCAGACCTTACACCAACTGACTACCACTTCTTCCAGGCTTTGGACCACTTCTTGCAAGGAAAAATAATCACTTCTCAACAAGCTGTGGAAAGCACCTTTTACGATTTCATTGCCACTCGCTGTCCGGGCTTCTTCGCTGCTGGCATAAACAAGCTACTGTTAAGATGGCAAAACTGTGTTGATAGTTTAGGTGCATACTTTGATTAATTGTACTGCTTCTTGTATGAGATAAAATAAACTTCTGATTTGAAATTGGACATTTCATATTTAATGACATAATACATTTAAATCAGTACACTTTGAGTAAAGCTGATTATCTTCAATAGTGTGGGTAGGCTCATCCAATCAGTTTAGGCCTTAAGAGAAAAGACTGAGGTTCCCCAAGGAAGATGGAATCTGCCTTTTAGATGCCTTCAGACTTGTGCTGCAATATCAACTATTCCTGGGTCTTGAGCCTGCAGCTCACCCTGCGGATTTCAGACTTGCCCACCCCTACGAACATGTAAGCCAATTCCTTAAAATAGCTTTCTCTCTGTGTACACGCACACGCGCGCGCACACACACACACACACGTTCTATCGGCTCTATTTCATATCTACATCCTACTGGCTCTATTTCTCTGGCTATCCTTAACTAATATACCCTCCTCCTTCTCCTAATCACAAATGCACAGCTCTGGATCTGGCCCCCTGGGCTTGCTGGGATAATTCAATTCACTATTTCTGGCTACAGGATTATTAGATATGAACAGAGTAGGAGATTACTCCTCCCAGAGGCCACACACTTGTAGTTAGGACCTACAAAGTATGTTCATAGACTAATTTCAAGCTATCATCCTCCCAGACAAGGAGGGAAACCAAGCATCAGTATGTTCACTTTAAAAATGAGGGAAGTGGCCAGGCACAGTGACTCCTGCCTGTAATCCTAGCACTCTGAGAGGCCAAGGCAGGCGGATCACTTGAGGTCAGGGGTTGGAGACTAGCCAGAGTGAGACCCCCATCTCTACAAAAAATAGAAAAATTAGCTGGATGTGGTGGCACATTTGCCTGTAGTCCCTGTTCCTCAAAAGGCTGAGGCAGGAGGATTGCTTAAGCCCAGGAGTTTGAGGTTGTAGTGAGCTAGGCTGACACCACTGCACTCTAGCTGGGGCAACAGTGTGAGACTCTGTCTCAGAAAAAAAAAAAAAAAATGAGGAAAGTGAGGCTGGGGGAGGTAAGTGATATGACCAGACTGACAAGTGTCAGAGTTAGGATGCTAGCCCATGTGTGCTTGTCCTCAGTCCTGAGCTCATTCCTGGATATTATACTGGACTGCCCAGTGCTAGGACCTTGATATCACAGAGTCTAATGCTGGGACCCTGAGACATAGTGTCAGACAGAGAAGGAAGCTGCAAAATCTGGCAGAAAGAACTTGGATTTTGATTGAGTCGAGCCTGGGTTAAGCATCCCTACTGTGCTGCTAACTTCCTGCTGGATCTTGGGCAGTCAATGCATCCCTCTGAGCCTCAGTTTCCCCACCTTTAAAAGGGCAGTACTGGACTAGACTAGATGACTGATTTCTAGGAACAGTCTCTTCCTGCAGCCTCCAAAGTTTTATGATCGGAGAGAAATGGTCAAAAACCAGGAATAAACAAACCCAAGGAAGGAACAAAGGTTTCTGGTATATATATATATATATATGTGTGTGTGTGTGTGTGTGTGTGTGTGTGTGTTTTGTTTTTATCATTTCTCCTCCTCACTGCCAGGGTCTGTTTTGAGTTTTTCCACCCTTGACACCCGTGTCTGACACATCTCTCCATCTCATAATGAGCTTTCATTCAAGCCCCTGATCAATAGCAGGAACCAGCAGGTCTGTCTCCCCTGCTTGTTTTCTCTATCTTCAATCTGCCAAGACAGATTAGGCTGTTTCCAAGGTCACTCAATATTCGAGGAGAGAATGGAAAGATATCTGGTAGGCTGTTTATAGAACAAGGCTGCAAACAGACAATTGTGTGTCCCATGGCAGATTCGATTTACATCAAGGTCAAACAGGGTATGTTTTCTTACTGAAACTTTCCCCACCTTGGAGTCACTGGCTTGTCCATCAGCTACTAAGCTGGGGTCCTCCCTAATGGAACACTGACTCATAAACACAAGACCAGCCCCACCAGTTGAGGGGTACTGTGTAATCTCGTGATTCAAGGTGTCCCTTGCTATGCAATCTGCTTTATCATTCTGTTAAACATTCACCACTGGGCTAAAGAGTAGGACAGGCCACAAAGCCCCTTTCTCTGCCAATGGAATACTGATATTTTTGTTGCAATGGCTGAAGTCTAATCTCTTGATAGGTACTTAAGTTTACCCAAATCAGCACCATGCAGTGCTTATAGACAAAGATTCTGTTCAGCCTCAATCTCTGAAGACATGCATAGACGCCTTCTTGTTCAGAAAAATAACATAATAAGCACCACATCATCATATTCCCCCAATTATATGGGACAAAACTAGAAGAATAAAACATAAAAGATTGCAAGTGCAAAAAGTTTTCACTTTCAAACCTATAAGAATTGGTTCAATAATTGCATAGATGAAACCTAGGCAGCAACATACAAAATGTGGGAGATGACCGCCTTGAGTTTAATTGTGTTCCCTCTAAAAAAGTGGAAGTCTAAAACACCACTACTTCAGGAGGTGACTATATTTGGAGATAGGGCCTGTAAAGGGGCAACTAAATTAACATGAGGTCATTAGGATGGATCCTAACCTGATGACAGTAGTTTCCTTGTAAGAAGAGGAAACTGAACAAAGACGTGTACAGAGGGATAACCTTGTGAAGACACTGGGAGATGACGACCATAAGCCAAGGAGAGAGGCCAGAAGAAACCAAACTTTCTGACACCTTGATCTCAACTTCTACCACGACTAAGAGAAAATAAATTTCTGTAGTTTAAGCTTGTGGTACTTTGTTATGACAGCCCTAGGAAACTCATACAACTTTCTCTAAAGACACTACAACATTTGTCTAACAACTGAAGAAGCAGGTCTAGATGCAGGGTCCCCTCTCTGAACAGATTTTCAATGCCAATAAAAATGGTTGGTTTTGGAAGCAGATGCTTTCTAGAAAAAAAAGTAAATATAATATGCATACTTACTTTCTTCTAACCCCTTATTTTCCATGATACTTTAAAACTGTCAAAGTTGGCTCAGTGAACCGCAATATTTTTCAGAAATAGCACCTGGGTGTTGTTAAGAGATTTATTCACTTGTTCTACAAATATTTATTGAATGCCCACTATGTTGTCAACACTATTCTAGGCACTAGGGTACAACTGTAAACAAAACCACTGCCCTCATGGAGCTTTCACTCCAGGAGTGGGGACAGTTGATAGGCAAGTGAGTACATCTATGCTGTGCTGGGCAGTGATATGCACTATGGAGAGAAATAAAGCAGGGAAGAAGGATGAATTTTTAGGAGTTTATCATTTTAGCTGGAGTGGACAGGGCATGCTAGTTATCAGCCCATTGTTTCTCTGCTCTCTTCTAGTCTTTCCAGGCTCAACTCTCTACAGCAGGGGGCTATAAGCCTACAAACTATATTCCCCAGACTCCCTGCAGCTGGCCAGGCTCAGGCACTGAGAGGCACTGATGGGAGATAGGAGGAAGGCAAGAGAAAGGGGCAGCAACATTCTTTCAGCTTCTGATGATGTTTTAAGCAACTGCAGCTACCACAGTAGAGTGTGGGGCTCCTGGGTCCCTGCTCAGACAGTGATACCAACAGCAGCAGCTGCCCAGCACTCAGTGTCTCTAGCAATGGTGACATCAGGAACAGGTCTCTTCTAGCTCCCATCGCCAGACGGAGGGGGAACAGATAGAGTAGCAGCCATCTCCATGGGCCCTGGGGTACACTACTTTCCCCCTTTCTCCTTCAGCCCTTCTGCTGCCACAATCTCTGTGTAAGTTCATCTATCCTTTCTGCTCCTCAGTCCTTTCACTTTGTAACCAATCTCCTCTATTAAATTCTGCATTTGAAATACCTACAGTTGTTCCTGTGTTTCTGACAGACACATTAACTAAACAGTCTCACTGTGAAGGTGACCTGAGTAGACACTTGAAGAAAATGGAGTGGGCTTTGTGACTGCCTCAGGCAGACAGAAGAGCCCATGCCACGGACCTGGGGAAGGAACATGTCTGGTATGTTTAGAGAGCAACAGGGAGTAGTTAAGGAGTTGAGGCAGAGCAGTAAAGGAAGACAGGAGTAGAAGATGAGATCAGACTCACCATAGCATGAGGGCCTCACAGGCCACTGAGATGACTCTCACATTGTTCCCCTAAATGCTAAGGATCCCCTATTGAATAGGTGGAAATGACAAGATAAACTGGCAGTCTGATGAATATAACTCTGAGGAAATAAATATTAGAGAGACCAACGTATGTCCGTTCTCACATTACGGAAAACTGTTGAGAACTATGATTTAGGGCAGGGACTGGCAAATGATGGCCCATAGCCCAGGTCCAGCCCATCACCTGCCTTTGTCAATAAAGCTTTACTGGCACATAACCACAGCCACCAATTCACATATTGCATATGGCAACTTGTACACTGCAATGATAGGGCTTAGGAGCTGCCAACACAGACCATATGGCCCAAAAGCCTAAAATATTTACTCCTTGGCTCTTTATAGAAAAAGTTTGCTGACTCCACTTAGAGAGTTAGTCATCTCAGTGATGAAGTGGAGGTGATTTCAGAATAGGAAAGTCATCATATATGGCCAATGAAAAACTCTGTAGCTTTTACCTATGTAATATAGTTTTGGTATGGGTGAGCACAAAGATACTGAGACAGAAACCTCCAAGTATCACATCACCACATTTTTTATTTCGAAAGAGTCTGTATACGGTCAGGAAGATATCACCAAGTACCAGTGATTGAGTCAACGAAGGCAAGCATTAAAACTGCCCAGTGGCATGACCTCTTTGGCAAGACGACACCTGCTTAAAAGTTATCAGAAGAAAACAAAAGCTCGTGTCCAAGATGTAGTGGGAATTCCGGAAAGCTGGACAGGAGAAAGCCTCATGGCCTTTGGAAAGCCAATCCTAATCCTAACCCCTGGGGCAGGCAGCGGGAGGCCTCTGTCCTCCCACTCTGTGCCTTCCCTAAGTGAGCACACTCTCCTACTTCGCATTCCTTCCCCTGCCTGGGTTACGCCTCGCTCTGAGCACTAAGGTATAACAGCAAACTTCGTCTCTGAATATGGACATTCAGCTCCTCATTTTCTTAAAATGCACAGAACCAGAGCTTAACATTTGCATCTCACAGTCTCCAGATTCCCACAGACCTTGATGAGCCAAGAGGCAGTTAACACAAGCATTCCTGGGGTAAACTGGACTTTCTATTGGCAAATAAATCTTTTTATATTAAGATGAAACAATAATAATCATTTTAAACAATCATGTGGAGTGTGATTATAAAATAGCTCATTTGGAAAGAACATTATCAGCTTATGAGATCCTCAGAGATTATAAGATGGAAGGTGCTAGACATAAAACCGTTATGGGGCTTTGTTATGTCCACAGCACACGGAGGCAAAATTCACATTTTAATACTATAATGAGAAAACAATGCAAATTCTGATTAAGTAAAAAGTGAAAGCACTTGCTACAGCCAAATCCAATATTTCTCATGTCCTTTCTGGCATTGAGGAGGAATCACGGGAGATTTTTAACCTTCTGAGGCACCTCAGGTACCATTTGGGTATGCACACCCACATTCTGAGCACGCTTTTTTTGGCAGCTGGATAATAGTAGGGGTTTGCCAGCAAATGCAAACAATTACACTTTTCAATACTCTACTTGCTTGCTATTTACCCAAGGTTTCCTGAAAGCAGAACTCATCTGGCCCAGTTTAAGACATGCCCAACCTTGTCTCAGTGGTGTGTTTTCCAGAGCGGTATGACCTCCCTGACTTGGGCTTGTAGGTAAAATGTCAAGCCTGAGTTACTCAAGGTCAGAGGAATCAGGAGCATTGAGTAATGTTGCCAAGGTATTGAGATATTGTGTTACTTCTGAGTTCTAGTGTAACTCCTGCAATAAGAGAGAAACAACTAGTATTCATTCATTCAAGGAATGTAATCAAATCCCTTTCTGCACCACATGCTGTTCCAGGTGCTATGAAGATAACAACCAGGATTCTTCCTTCATGGAACTTTGTATCCAACAGAGCAATCTTTAGGTCAATAGTCTTATGCAGAGGTGGATCTAAACCTGTTTCCTTCAGGCAGTGGCAACCATTCCTCTTACTCTTATTTACACAAGGACAAATATTATGTACCCATCTTTCATAACAAAATTAAAGGTAGTTTTGAGCAAAGCCATTATTCCAATATGAATTCTTAAAATATAAGCCAGTGCAATTTTATTCCTAATTCCAATGGTAAAAATTATGCTTCCTGAACTATCCATGAACATTTTTTTTTAATCTCATGTTGGTGTTTCCCTACTGCCACACACATTGAGCTTGCTTCTCC
This sequence comes from Varecia variegata, assembly GCA_028533085.1. Taxonomy (NCBI): domain Eukaryota; kingdom Metazoa; phylum Chordata; class Mammalia; order Primates; family Lemuridae; genus Varecia; species Varecia variegata. The sequence continues at coordinate 137,821,173 of CM052436.1, read as the reverse complement.
CCAAAGAACAGAAATTGAGGCTGTTTGGAGAGTATATCCTCATCCTAATCTGGCTCCTACCTTCATCTTGCCCCCATGGGTCTTTCCAAGTTCATTAATGACTTACCTGTTACTATTAATAACTCCAACAGACATGCCTCATGCCTCAACTTCCTTAGCTTCTCTGCTGCTTTCAACATAGCATACCACCTGCTTCCTCGGTGCTGCATTCTTGCAGCTTTTCTCTTTCTGTCTTGGCCTCCTTTGCTCTCTAATCCTCCTTTAAACATTGATAGTCCTCAAGGATGTTTCTACAACCTTTTCTCCCAGCTTCATACCCTTATCCTAGCTTCCATTACCATCTCTATGCCAGTGACTTATAAGTTGACATGTCCAGCTCAGGCCTCTCCTCTGTGCTAAAGAACAATATGCCCAACTGTCTGCTTGACATTTCCCTTTGCATATACCACAAGTATCTAAAAATAAATATATACATAAAACTAAACTCTTCATCCAATTCCCAAACCCATGTTTCTTCAAAGCCCCCTGTCTCTATGAATAGCACCATTAGCTGTTGAAACCAGAAACTTCAGAGACCATCTTCCTCCTTCCTTACCCACAACATCCAATCAATGTCAAGAACTGTTGATTTACTCCCTAAATATCTCTAGGACCATCCAAAGCTCTCCAAATCCACTACTGCCACTACAACCCAAGGCAACATTTTCTTTTTCCTGCACCACTGCAAGACCCATCTTCCCTATTTATTTCTGATGCATTCTCACATTACATCCAAGGTAATCTAATAATGTTGCATCACTGCTTGAAACCTTTCAGTTACTCTCAGTTACCTCTAGAATAAAATCCAAACTCTTAACCTGGTCATGCCTGATAAGGCATCTTCCCCTTTCCCTTCACTGTTTAGCCAAACTGACTTTTCACTTCCTCAGATAAGTCATACATCATCCACAGGACCTTTGTACATACTGTTCTCATCACCTACCCTGTTCTTCCCACCCCTTTCAAATTTTAACTTAAATCTCCTTTTTTCTCAGAAAAGCCTTCACTGATCCCCACACTCTAAGCACCCATTTTTTCTAAGCATAGATGAGCTCATTGTGCTTCCTCTTTTTTAACCATGATAACAATTATAATAAAGTGATTAATGCATGTTTCCGATGCAGAAATGTCAGCTCTAGAGGGCATATAATAACTTGACAAGTACAGTTCAAATAATGAATGAGTCAGAGAATTAATGACTAAAAGAATGTCACAAACTCCCTATGTGTGGGGTATGGCAATCAATGATTAGCAGCGCAAATACCCCCTGCCTAGTGATGTGGTGAGATCCAGAATTATTTTTTATCAAATACATGGGGAAAAATGTTGCCCTGTCATTACAAGCAGTTAAGCAACATGAGAAGATACATGTTTTCAGTTAATTAATGCTCAAATTTAATTAATCAGGTAAGTGTTTTCTCCCAGCCCTCTTTTTCTTTGTCTTTTCTCTTGATATAAGCAGCCAGGAGCTCAGTAAGAGAAAGCATCCTGTTGTGTCATGCCTCATCCCGGCTGGCTCAAAACAGAGCCCATCTATCTATACCTTCTCAGCTTACCTTTGTGTACTCATCCATAAGTGTGCACCAAAAATATCCAAAATCCAGTCACTGGCATTAGTCTGGACTCCATGCTGTTTCATCTGTGCCAGCCTCCTATCTCTGGTCTTACCTTTTCAGATCTTCAACTCCTGATCTGCCCCCCAGTATCTTAACATCCATCTCTAACTGTGTCCTACTGTATCAGACACACTATTCCAGTGAAGGTAGCTAGCTATTGCTGTGTAACAAAGTGGTTCAAATTTGAGTGGCTTAAAATAAAAACCACTTAGTATTTCTCAAGTGTCTGAAGATTGGGTGGAGTGAGCTAATCTATACTGGGTTTGGTCAGAGGCGGTGGTATTTCACATGCCTCTCATCCTCCTCCCAAGACCAGTAGGCTCACCTGAGCATGTCGCTCTCATGGCAATGGTAAAGATGTAGGAGGTAAAAATCCTCATGCACAAGTCCAAATTGAGCCTCTGCTGGGCCATCTGCTAACACTCCATTGGCTACAGCCAATCACATAGCCAAGTCCAGCGTCAAAAAGTAGAACTTTCCCCAGTCCACAGCAAAGCTGTTGGGAAAAAAGCATAGATGCAGGGAAGGTTGAAAATGAGCCTAAGGATGGAGTCTACCTCCTTAAACACAACCCTAATGTTCCACATGCAGCACAGGTTGGAGATGCTGTAGCATCCTCTCTCTTTCTCTGCTCCCTTTGGCTGGTTTTGTCTTCAGGAAGAGTATGAGACAACATGGTCCATTTATGACTATTTCATAATAAAGACTAAAGAAATGGTCAATGTTTGGAATGTTCTAATTTAAAACTTTTCTGAGATGCTATCTTTTGACAGACAGGAGTTTACTTTAAAGGCAAACTCAAACACCATAAGGGTTTTGCTATTTTGGTATTATCAATGCCCTTGTTATGCAAAGTATGATCCTTGGACCAGCAGCAAGGGTGCCACCTGTGAGCTTGCTAGACATACAAGATCTCAGCACCCACTACAGACCCACTGAATCAGAGCCTGCCTTTTAACAAGATCCCCAGGGATCTCTACACATGTGAAAGTTTGAGAAATTCTGATCCACATACTGACCCCTTTAAAAATCAGGGAAATGCGAAGAGATAATTTTGGAAACGACGATGATTGAAAGACCAAATAACCAGTCCCCACTCTTTATAGGCACAGAAAGGGACAACAAATAGCAGTGTTGCCGTTGCCATTACGTTAGACTCAAAGCTTTAGTTTCCAAAATCTCCTGTGGGAAATGATGCATTCCTCAGTGAACAGTCTATTTCTTTTGAAATCATAAAATTTCAAACAAATTATAAGAAAGGTCAGGCTGAAAATTAAAGCTATAATTTTATTAGGTGACTCCTCTAAAGCGGACAAAGCCGTTTTTATTCACTGCATTGCTTTTATCAAATTTCTGGGTCATTTAAACGGAAAAAAATGAAAGTTTTACTCAAAGTGAATAGGCATATACAGTCTGGGTTGAGTAAAAGAAAAAATATAAAAGATTCTCATTAATTGTGAAATTATAATGGATGACAAAAATAACTCAGTAATCATGTAGAAAAGACAAGCATCTAAGCAATTTTCTTATTAGGAATAATGTAGATAGAAAATATAATAAAGGAAGTACATTTTCAAACATAATCTACTTATCAGAGAAAAATGTGCTAAATGTAATCTGGACAAGAGAACGGTATATAGTAAAATAAATAATAAAAATTTTCTTGTGCCACTTTGTAATACATCCCTCCCTTCGTTGCTGTGCTCAGGCAATCACTGATCTGCTTTCAGTCACTACAGAACAGCTTGCATTTTTTAGAATTTTACATAAATGAAATCATACATTATGTACTTTTTTTTGGTCTGGCCTTGTTGACTCAGCATAATGATTTTCGATTCATCCATGTTGTGGGTGTATCAGTAGGTGACTTCTTTTCATTGCTGAGTAGTTTTCCACTGTATGAGTATATCATCACTTCTTGATGGATACGTGGGTCATTTCTGTCCAGGCTATTGGAAATAAAGTTGCCATGAAAGTGTGTAAGTCTTTATGTGGACATATATATTTTATTTTTCTTGGGTAAGTACCTAAGAGTAGAATGCCTAGGTCATATATTAGGTGTAGGTTTAATTCTTTTTAAAAGCACTTTCAAACATTTGCTGAAGTGGTTGTACATTTAATATACCCACCAGCAGAATATGAGAGTTCTAGATCCTCCACATCCTCATCAACACTTGGTATGGTCAGCCTTTTTTTTTTTTTAATTGAGACAGGGTCTTGCTCTGTTGCCCTTGCCCCAGTTGCAGTGCAGTGGCCTCATCATAGCTCACTGCAACCTCAAACTTCTGGGCTCAAGTGAGCCTCCAACCTCAACCTCCCAAAGTGCTGGGATCACATGTGTGAGCCACTGCACCTGGCCAGTCTTTTTAATTTTAGTCTTTTTTAATGGATGTGTAGTGTCATCACACTATGTTTCTAACTTGCATTTCCATAGGGAATAATTATTCTGGCCATCATTTCATGTTCGTATTTTCCATTGGTATATCTTCTTTCTGAAGTGTCTGTACAAATATTTATCCCAGTTTTACTGGGTTATTTTGCTTATTATTAAGTTGTACAAGTTCTTTGCATATTCTACGTACAAGTCCTTTGTCTGATACATGATATAAGAAAAGTTTTAAGGTCCTTTCTGGCTTTCACATTTTAATATTCTGTGGTTTGGATATATTCCTGAGTATTCAGATACTTGTACTTATGAAGTTGAATAGTGGAATAAATATTTAATTTCAATTATTTACACTTCATGCAAATATAATCCACTTAGAGTGAAACAATAAAATCTAAAGGATTCCAAAGGCTTTATTTATTTTGTTTCCTAGGACCACAGCACTTTAAAATGTACAGTGTGGCTTTAGTCTACTAAGAGTAATTGTTTTGTCCATTGCTCAGGAGCTGTGGAAGAGAGGGGACCTACTTTGAAAAAGGATGAAAGGAAAAGTTCATAGAAACAGGAATCTGTTGTTTAGGGACCCAAACAAGCACATGCCCTCAAAGGCTGAAAGAGCTACCTAAATACCCTGATAAGCAAAAATTGTCATAAAGGAGATTTATAAGAGATCACAAATGTGACACTGGGAATAAAACCAGGTCATGCTACGAGACCAGATGGATGGGTCTGTTTCCTGGTCAGTGTGCCCAAGGGAGTGGGCAAGACCAGAGAGATGGATAAACAATGACAATATATTCCCGTTCGTGTGGCCAAGACCAGTATCCCTCAGAGCACAAGGGCCTGACTGGGATAACTACCACTTAAGTACTAGGAACGTGTCCAGCACTGCTCTCAAGGAGCCAAGGTAGAATTCCTGGCTTCAAGCAACTCACCCTCTAGTAAAGGCAGATAACTGCAGAAAGAATGCAGAGCCAGAAAAGGGAATCCAAGCACAGCTCAGGAAGGGAGTGCAGGCCAGCACGGCCTATCACGTAGACCAACTTGAGCCCTCAGATCCCAGCACAACTGAGCAGCGCAGTGCAGGGTATGATCAATCAGTGACACACCATGGCTTTACTGACAATCCAAAAGAGCTGTCCTCTTCGAAAACTCAAAGCAGCAGAGTAGAAGCCAAGGATATAACCACAAAACACCTTGATATCAGCAACACTGATGGTATCAGTTAAGGCAGGAAGCCTCATACTTCAGAAAATGAACTTAAACTAAGAGAGACATGACCACCAAATTGTCTTTCCGTGGTTAGCCTATTTCTCCACATAAATGGAAAGCTTGGCAAATCAACAGTAGAACATGGGAAAAGAAGGACCCCAAAGACCCCACAGTCAGTGAGGGACTTTGCCTCTAGCCACCTCCCTTGGCTAAAAGAGCGTGCATGTCCCAAGTGAAAAGGTTTTGTTATAATTACTACAATTACACACACATCCAAGTCCATTATTTCGCAAAAACTCTATAGAAAATTGTTTAGATTCTTCTCATACCGATTCCTTTATTTATTTTTCCATTCAAGAATCATATTCAAGTGCTGATAAAGTAAAAATACCTACAGATGTTGGATTGATCATATCATTTGGAAACTTCAGAACATATCAAAAGATACTCGATGGCTCAGAGTCTCCAGGGTGGTTGAGAAGCAGTGAAGGTCCCACTGCCTCTGGGACTCAGACACCGTGGCTCAGTCCCTGGTCAGGCCATGAACGCCAGGAATCCTCTTCCAGCTGTTCCTAAAACCAGATGCCTCCACCACCACCATTCCCAGAACATGAACTTTGAGCCCTGACTGCTTCCTCCTGTTGCTTCACATTAAAAACTCTCTGGTGTCTGCATCTTATTGGCAGAACCTAAGTCACATGAGTGCACCCAGCTGTAAGATAGGCTGGGAAAAGGAGCAACTGACTTCCACCTTGGCTAGGAAAGATTCACATTATGGGAAATTCTCCAAAGAAAGCCTTTTCAGAAAATTCTGTATGGCCACAAAACATAATAAATGGTTCTAATATTCAATTTCTTTTTTTTTCATATCTTATTGGAGGTTCAAGTCAGCTTTAGCCTCAACTGCTGCCATGGAATGATGGAAAAAAAATAAGTCTTTGAATTATTGTTGCTGGAGAACAAATCTACGCTCATTTTAAAGAGCTTTTGTCTGCTCCACACACAATAACGATTAGCTAACAATTGCTATTGTATTTTGGCAAGTACTTTGAGTTTTTAAAAAAATACTTCTGTACTTCTATAGGAGCAAAGCTAAATGTCTGAACAATGATAAATTCATTGGAGGCCAGAGAGAGTGGAAAAGTTCAAAGAATAAAAAGCCTATTTCTCAGATAAAAGCAGGCTGAAATGAAGGTCACATTGGCAAAATAAAGATACTCTTAAAAAAGAGAATCAAAGCAACTTATTGAAATGAATCTATACTATTAATATCACAAATGTCATTTAATTCTCTAGCTTGGTTTCATGAAATAAAAAACAATTATTATAAACCAGGAGATAAGGGTCAAATCGTTCAGGTGAATGGATAGTTGTAATATTGGATTAGTTCTGACATTATCGTGAAGTCAGTCCAAAAATGCTCAAGTACGCATCTATGTTTACCAAAAATATTATACATTTGAAGTACACACACACACAAACACACACAAGCAGTATACTGCTTTGTTTGCAGACAACAGCATTAAAAAAAAAAGAGGAAATTAACCCTATCAAAGTTAGTTAAAATTTTTTAACAAACTTTTTCTAGAAAAAAATAAATTTCAGAAACTTTTTTTAACTTACTTAAAATGCTTTGATGTCCCTGGCTTAACAGTCCCAAAGATATGAAGATAAGCATTTAACATACAGATTGACTTTAAGATTCTGAGCAGATACACTTGGCATAAACTCCAAAGCCATATGTACTATATATTCTAAATATATCATATATTCTATTTTAGATGAAACTTTGGGGTTTTTAAAAAATTTTTTTAAGTGACAATGAGTATATAACAGAAATTGGGTACGTGGCACATGAAATAGCCACCAAAAGATTATTTTACAATTAAGTTCTTGTGGTCTTAAGTAGGGTAATACATAAAAATTCTAACTAGTAGTGGATTTCCCTTAAGTGAATTTCACATGTGAATGAAAGGACTTTGATCAAAATATGTATATCTTAAGCCTACCAGCTTTAAAAATATGCCTAGAGTCAGTTGCAGAACTGTTAGAAAACTTAGAAAATATAAGCGTTCAGTCCACACAGTTTTGTAAAGAGCCACTTTGTTAAAAGATATCCCCCTTCCCACAAAGGTGTGGCCATCAGACAGGACGAACCCCTGACAACGTTCAGCAAGCAGCCTGCCCCCAAATCCAGCATTGCCCTGCTTTGCTCCTGAGCAGCAACAGATTCCATATACCCAGAATCCATGACTTTTCTGAGAGTCCTCGTGAAAGTACTGGGACTTCACATGTCCCAAGCTTTCAAAAGAACGTATTATACATTGTACTGCAAAAAGTCACATAACCACCTTTCCCCTACCCTCAGTTGAACCGGAGGCTCAGCTGGACCCACAGGGGCTGCTTTCCTTAACGGAGGAATGTTCCCCAACCTCAAACTGCCATGCTCCTCATCACCTGCAGAAACAGAGATGAATGTGAAGGGGAGACAATTGCCCCGATACAGGTGTGAATCATGCTGGAGACATTTAAGCCTGGACAGAGAAGAATTACACCCACAGCCAGGTGGAGAGAGTGCCCTTTATTTGCAGATTCCTCAGTGTGGAGGGCTGGTCCTGGGGAAAGTGGTGTAGTTAGCAGAGCTCACCCCGACTTGGCACACTCTCTTGCCCACCTCCCAAGTGCCCTGGGTTATCACGCCACTGCCTGCAAGGAGAACATCCTTACTCCTCCTTTAGCTGCTCTGAGCTTTGGGTTCCACATCTCTGCAATGAGAATAAAACATAACAGTGTTTGTGTCTGTAAAGGGAGCTATGATAGGTAGCTAGACCAATGTAAATACTAGACTAGTGTAAGAGTTTAAAAGTTTTTATCAGCACAGGTGATAGCAATCTAGTGCTGTTGATCGTGTCTTTTGGTTGCTGTGTTAAGCTAGATCTAATAGGCCTAGTTACCATGACTCATTAAGAGGATAATCTACTCCTGCTGGTTTTGGGGCCTGGCATAAATGAGTTAGCACAAGGCTTTAGAGCACATTTTCTGTAGGTGCCACTCATTTAGCTTTTACTATGCTCCAAGTACCGTGGAAAGGATTTAACACATGCAACAAACAGCCTGCGGAGCTAGGAGAGGAAGGAGGAGCAGAAAAGGAAGAGGGGCCTTTCTAGAGCTCCTCAAATCACTTGTAGGCAATTATCTACTCTGTTTGAAGGACTACCTTAGAAAGTAGACTTTCCCCAAATGTGATGATCATCGTTAACAAGAAGCACAGTGCGTGTCTGTGTGTTCTATTCGTGTCCCGCCTCCAACCTGTTTCACTTCCCTTAGACTAAGTTCCCTCAACTGGAAAATAAAGGCTAGATGTTATCTACAGTTCTTTAAATCTCTAACCTTCTAGACAATTGCTTCAAGCAATATCACCATTGCAAAACACAGGAGTCCGTGTGAATTAGTTCACGAGGAAGAAACTTGTCATAGTATGGTCAAGGGTAGAACTGGGACCTGGTGGGTCCAGTGTTTTCCTATCTCTCATGGAGCCTCTGCTTTTCTGTGGGCCTCTATTCTGTTGCTTTCTTTACTCTGTCCACCTAGGCTCTAATCTGCTTCTCTTTTATTCTCTCATGACCTTAATAATATCAGTTTGCACATTTTCTCCATGCATCCTATGGGCTTTGGCTCCCCATCATTAGCTGGTTCAGTCTCTTGGTTTCCCAATTTGGAGAGAGTGATGTGGTTGGTCCAGACCAACACTTCAAACAGGACCCAGGGTCCTACGTCACCGTCCAGCCTGTGGACTGGCTGCTTCTGGGTTAGGACCCAGCTCTGATGCATTCAGTTGTGATGAATGAGAGGGGAAAGATCTACCTAGCACAGAACACAGTCTCTCTTCTCAGCACGGGCATGGGTGGGCAGTTTCCTTGAGGAGGGGAAGTGTCCAGTAAGAACACTGGAATGTCTCTAGCATGGCTACTAAATCACACCAATGTCTCAATTAAAAGATGTGCCTTTTACTAGCGAAGGTAGCCACACACACTGCTGAGGCTGGAACACACACACATACACACAGAAGCACTATTCTGTATCTGTTCAATTGCAAACGTAAAACATCCCACTCTTCTGCAATGCTTGAGAAAGAGAAAAGCAGCCCCTGGCATCCAGGAGCTGGCCAGGAATCACCAGCTAGACCTTGATGTTTTCCTGCTGAACATAAACAATTTCACAGAACATTAACATCAGACAAGGCCACTCCGTGACCATGATGGATCAAGACAAAAAACAAGACGATGTGTAATCATGTCTGAACACAAACAAAGCATGAATATTTCCCAGACCACAAAAATAGCCAGACATCTTCCCTTCGCTGATATGAGTGACTGCTGCTTCTTTATCAATTACAGCGTCTGCATCCCTCTAGTCTGTTCTCCTCCTATTAAAATAAATGAGATTTATTAAGATACACATGCATGGAATTGCCTCACTGCTTGGCAACATCTGACTGAGAGCAATGCCCCACCTCCTTACACTTGCCCCAAAACCACTGGACACAAAGCCAAATCCCATGCAAGTCTGTTCTGCCCCCTTCTTCCTTAGAAGCCCCAGAGTTCCCTGTGGGATTGTCCCCTCCCCTGCAACAAGAACTAAACCCTACTTGTTCAACTATAGCTGTGCTCCTGGTGAGGACACCTGGCTGGAGGCCACTGACATGTTCTATAGCCTAAGCAGCAATTTCACTCACCTGACCTCACACTGGCCCTGTGAGCAGTAGTACCACTCATCAGTAAGTGCAGAAACTGAGACTTTAAGTTCACTCAGGGTGCACGGCGGGTTACTGTCAAAGACCAATTTAAATACAGAGCTGTCTGATTCCACCACACCCATGCTCCTTATTCCAGAAGGAAATAACTTCCCCAATGCGACTGTTTTCCTTGGAATAATTGTAGACACCAAAGACAGTCACATTTATAGCAGTCTGTCCCTGTCTCCATCACCTCTCTCTCTCTCTCTCTCTCTCATGCTCCCCTCTTCCTGATTTAAAAACGGAGGCGAGCCATACAAAACTATCACATATTTACCCAAAAGTTATGATCAATTAGAATCTCAAGCTTGGGTGGAAACAAGGTGTCATGATTCTGAATAAAATGCCAGTGGTGCACGCAGACACCTGCCCCAGGTGACATGCAACCCCTGGGGACATCTCCACCTCAATGCCACCAGCCAGGTTGGCCATTTGCTGTTCTTCTCCCCTGTTCTCTCTTCTCTGTACACGGGCACAGATCCAGTCTCCACTGCTATTCAAGTGAGTGGACAAGAACCAATTCCTCCCCTCAAACTTTTCATTTAAATGGAGGTGAAAAGTCATCCTAATGTGTACTTACTACGAAGAGTTGCTCCTATAAATGGAGTACTGAATGACAGAGTTAATAAAACACTGAAAAAGAGGCATTTTCTCACCTGAGAACTTAATTGCTACAGCAAATTTAACAAGGAGCTCTTGACATTCTATTTCATAAAAAGTGTTTTATTCTCAAATTGTACCCTTGATTTATAACCCACAGGTTGATGGCCCATCAATGGCCATGGGGAACATTTCTCTTCCTAAATACCAAGGTATAATTTACGCACGTCAAGACTAAAACTAATTTATTTGGTTTACAATATAACTCAAAGTGCCTTTAATTTATGTCATTATAATTTTGAAAAATTAATTTTGGAAATAAATTAAACCATTGCTCATCTTCACAAATACACATACCTCTTGGGATTCTGTGTAGGTCAAGCAGTCAAGTTATCACTACAAATGCCAGTTGGAGAAGGTCCCATCTCACTCCCCCTGTAATGGTTTCAAATAAGAATATGAATAACTGAACGTTTCTTCCAATTTCTTATACATAAATATTTTAGAACTGTTGTTTCTTAGCCAGGCTAAATAGGGGTTTAATTTACCCATCTTCAAAGAATTTTACCAAAGGATTCTATATGATAGAAAGTACAAATACACCTTGTTTTCAACAACAAAAATATTTTTCAAAATGTACTGATTTCATGAACACGTATTTGCTAGGTGTTGATTCTACCAATTAGTGTCTCAGCAGAAAATAGATGCCACACTCAATGTAAATGCTCACTGAAGAGTTTTACAAAGGGGCAATTGATAAAGGTGTAGGGTAGGGCATGCACAAGCAGTGTGGGTGGGCCCTGCGGGCCAGCAGCAATGAGGCTGTTATGGCCCCCAAGCAAGAAGGACCAAAGTAGGGAGTGGCCCCCAGACCTAGGAAGGAGAGAGTCCAATAGTAGAAGCTCACAAAGGAGCCATGGCCATGGGGGAGGGGGCACAACTGGTCTGAAGAGAGCTCAGGAGCTCACAGGAGGGGCCAAGGGAATAAAGAGCTTTATCTTGATTTTCAAGATCTTCAAACTCCCTCTCTTCCTTTTTTCTTTTCTTTTCTCTTTTCCTAGAACTGTCCATTGGCCAAACCCAAATGGGATCCGGAGGATACAGGAGACCACTGATGTAATGCATAGGGGTCAGGCCTTGGAGGCAGACAGAAGACTGGAGAAGGGGAGTGGATAGAAAAAAGGGTGCATGGATGACATCAGCACGCCTGCAACACACAAGGCACTGTGCACCCTGTTGCAAGGACACAAAGTTGAACAGCACTCCCTGTCTGCCCTCAGGAAACATGCAGTTATGGCATAGACAATATATTAATATGAATATAAAGTGAAATATAAATAAATTTTATATTTCCACTACAGAATTTTAGTGTGAGGAAAATTTTTAATTCTAACAGCATCTCTCTTTTTTGCCTACATGGGAGTGCTTCTCTATTTGGTGACAGCACCCTTGTTTTCCCTAGGGTAGTCATTCTCAAACTTTGGAGTTCATGTAATATTTGAAAGTTAACACATTATTGTATTAACAGATCATTTCTAGGTGTGTGGAATGATGGTTGTATCATCATTTCATTTTTTGTTTGCCTGTCTGCTCTTTTTAAAATCAGCATGTATTGCTTTCTAATAAAAACAATAAAAGAAATTTCATTTTGAAGCACATACTCACACAGTTCTCATTCTGACTGTATCTAGTTTTAGGGCTTAAAACATAAACACCTATATTTGTTCTGAATTTTCTCAGACCTCAGTGGCTCCATAAAATCCAGATATATTAGTTTTAATTAAGTTTCACTGTATGTGACCTCAAACCCAAATTAAGAACAGCTTCGAACTGAGGTTTTATTTTCTTCCATAAAATTTCTGGAAATGGATTTCTGCAAATGGGCAGTCCAGAGCCAACATGACATCTCTACAATCCCAAGGGTCTCTGTCACCTTCTAGCTTTCCACTGCATTGTTGCAGGAATGTGGCCTCTTCTGTGAGGTCCAAGATGGCTGCTGGAGTCTTGGCCATTATTTCCCTATTCTAGCCAGCAGGAAGGGGAAAAGACAAAAGGAAAGAACATACCCTTCCCCTGTAAAGACATCTGCTTGAACTGTACAAACCCATTCTGCTTATATCCTGCCTACTGGCTAGATCTGAGCCATGTGGTCATACCTAGCTGCAAGGGAAGCTGTCGAATGCCTTTATTGTGGACAGCCATATCCTTCACTAAAATTAGAAGTTCTCTTACTGCAGGACAAGAAAAAACGGATATGGGAAAACAACCAGTAGTGTACGTACACCATATCATATAAAAGGTATGATCTAGTTAAATTCTACCCAGTAACTCCTCCAGATAAACCACTCAACATAAGGATCTTTCCAAAATATCTCCTGGTAAATTTTCACTAAGTTTATGCCATTAAACTATCATTTTCCAGTGGCTTTATTTCAGGGGCAGCTAGGGCAAGAATAAACTGTTTATGCTCAGAAGGGTTTGTAAGATCTCTACTTTTCCTCCATTGTCATGACTGAAAAGAATCTTGCTTCTGAGAAGTTGGTCACCAGACAGTGTAGAAGTTAATTACCAAGAGAATTTCCTGAATTCACACTGTCAGGGTCTCATTTAAGACATAACATCTGAAAGAATGAAAAAAATAAACAAACAAAAATACATAACATCTGGCCAGGCGTGGTGACGCATGCCTGTAATCCTAGCTTTCTGGGAGGCCGAGGCAGGAGGATTGCTTCAGCTCAGGAGTTTGAGACCAGCCTGAGCAAGAGTGAGACCTCCATCTCTACTAAAAACAGAAAAATTAGCCAGGAGTCCTGGTGCGCACCTGTAGTCTCACCTTATTGGGAGGCTGAGGCAAGAGGATCTCTTGAGCCCAGGAGTGAGGTTGCAGTGAACTACAGTGATGCCACAGCATTATAACTGGGGCAACAGAATGAGAGTCTGTCTCAAAAAAAAAACAACAACAAAAAAGGAAATTAACACATAACATCTGAAACGGAGCTGACTTCCACTACAGATGAGTGCTACTCACCCTCTACAGTGGCCCCCATGTCCTCCTTGTTGTTCCATGGATGTGCCAGGAAGTTGATGCCTTTGAATGTTCCTGCCCTCTGGAGGGTTCAAATGTTTACTCAGCTCCTTGACTCACTCCCCCACCTCTTCAGGCCTCTGTGCAAACGTCAGCAAGGCCTTTGCTCCCCACTCTATTTAAAATTGCAATTGCTTGCCTCCCCACCCAGTACTCTCCACCTCCTATTCCCTACTTTATTTTTGTCATTTGCATTGATTTATGTTAAATACAATATATCTTCTCAGTGTTTACTATCTGCCCCACTTCCAACCTCAACTAGAAGGTAAAAACTCCATGATGGCAGGGATATTTTTCTGTTGTTTTTTTTTAAATCCCAAACCATAGAAGAAATTTTTCTGTTTTAGACAATCCTTTTGTCCCCCAACTTAGAGAAGAGCCTGACACACAGTAGGTGCTCAACAAATACTGGATCAATGAATTAATGAAAAAAACACACATCTCTTACACCCGAACATCTCTGCCAGAGTACTGACCCAATCGAATGTGTGTTTTATGCAAGAATAAACAGTTCCATGGGTGGCCTATTAAATCCAGAAGTCAATTTAGTAAGTATTTATGGAGACCCTGTCTCTGTTAGGCTCTGTGCCGGGCAATAGGGAAACAATAGTGAGCAAAGCCAGATAAGGTGCTGCATCATGTAGTCCCACAAACATGCAAAACTGAACTGTGCCAACCACTGCAAAGCAGAGGGACTCCTCATTGTTCATATCACCCCATGTTTTTATACGAATCTTATTTAATTTCCTATTTTCTTATCTTTATAGTGTATCTTTCCCACTATAATGGAGGTCCTATGGTAATAGAAATCTTACCTTTCACTTTTCCATACTCCTAATACTTAGAACAGTGCCTAGCACTTAAAAGGCACATGATCAATGTTATTGAATGGATGAATTGATGAATAATGCTATGAATGACTGGGAGTTCATAAAGGTGAAGGGAGGATATGATTGACATGAGTGAAGACTAAGAAATAGTTAACTAGACAAAGAGAGATTCCAATCAAAAGAGAAAATGACATGTACACAAGCTCCACTGTAAGAGGTAGCATAGCTCATACCAAACTACAGCTCATGGTTTGTATACACAAACAACCCAACCCACCAACTGTTTTTGTAAATAAAGTTTTATTTGAATACAGCTACACTGATTCTGTATTGTCTATGGCTGATTTCATGCTACAATGGCAGAGCTGAATAGGGAGAATTGAGTAATTGAGACAGAAAACAAATGGAGTGCAAAGTCAAAAACATTTACCATCTGGTCCTCTACAGAAAAAGTTTGCTGACCATGACACAAAGGCTCAGTGGTGGACAAAAAAGTGGTGGGCAGCGCCGCACAAAGGGTGGTCCTCATACCAGCATCAGCATCACTTAAGGAATTGTCAAAAATGCACCTATCAGGCCCCACCTCAGATTTACTGAATCAGAGTCTCTGGGCAGCAGGAGTGCAGCCATCTGTGTTTTGACAAGCCCTGCTAGATGATTCTGATGCACGCTATCCATTGTGGCAGAGGATGAGACAAAAAAAAGGACTGTGGTGAGAAACGAGACTGGAGAAGCTGCCAGAGGGTAGACCATGCAGGCATAAGGCCACGTTCAAGAATTTAGTCTTTATCTTAAGGACAGAAGGAAGATATTAAAAGGTTTTAAACAGGTAGGTAATAGGAGCCAATCTGCAATTTGCTATTGCTCTGGCTGCAGTGTGACGAGTAAGTTATAGGGGCGCGAGAGTGCAGGCATCAAGGTCAGCTGGGACGTTGCAGTGGGCTGGAGCGGTGGTGGTCTCCAGCATGAAACCGTGACCCAGCTAATAGGAATTCTCTTCTTGAGACCTATTTACTTTTTCTTGCTCCACCTTCATTTCTTCATCCTGAATGATGACTCTTGTAGTCCACTTTGGCCAATCTACAATATGACAACTTGTAAGTAGTTGAATATGATCTTATTTCCTTTCATCTCTAGCAAGATTGGGTTCTACCTTTATGATGAACTTTATTTATTTTTTTTTTTTTTGAGACAGAGTCTCACTCTGTTGCCCAGGCTAGAGTGAGTGCCGTGGCATCAGCCTAGCTGACAGCAACCTCAAACTCCTGGGCTCAAGCGATCCTTCTGCCTCAGCCTCCCGAGTAGCTGGGACTACAGGCATGTGTCACCATGCCCGGCTAATTTTTCTATATATATTTTTAGGTGTCCATATGATTTCTTTCTATTTTTAATAGAGACGGGGTCTCGCTCTTGCTCAGGCTGGTCTCGAACTCCTGAGCTCAAACAATCCGCCCGCCTCGGCCTCCCAGAGAGCTAGGATTACAGGCGTGAGCCACTGCGTCCGGCCTGAAATTTAAAATATTATGAAAAGCAATGAAAAACTTACTCATCCAAGACTTTAAGCTAATTAATGGAGCCCAGTATTAATACAGTCATCTGCAGAGAATTTTCTTAAAGAGAATAATTTTTCTTCATTTAGAGGCCACTCTATTGCAAAAGGGATTTAAGATGGCTTCCAAAAATGTGCACACCACAGAAAAATAAATTAAATTAAAAGGAAGAAAAATGAAACAAATGGAAAATAAGGAAAAGAAAGTGATTTAGAACCATGAGCAAATTCAGTAAACTCCCTATGACTGTACCACTAATTTGGATCTGAGTTTTCTAGAAGTCAGTATGTCAAGGAAGTCACAGTGTGTTATGAGATTCAGTGTTCATAAGGCTAAAGCACACCAGTGTTCAAGAGAAGCCCTTAACAGAGGCCAGAGAAACATGCCTCCCCTGGGCCCGCAGAGTAGAGACACCGAGTAATTTAACAAACAACAACCTTGGCGGCTTCCAGAACAGCCTTGAAGAATCACTTCCTAATTGGATGTTTTGTAAAGCCAGGATTCAAGGTAGCATCATCTATGATTTAAGTGGTCCCCTTGAGGGCTGAGGAATGAATGCTGATATTTTATGCTGCTGTATTCGTCACATGCACAGATAACGTGGAAGCTGAAAATCCAGTGAAGTCTCCCAGCCCTGAGGTTCTCAGGCTGTTTCTTGGATTCCTTGGGTTCCAGGAGACGCTTCACAGAAAGTTGGGGCTTGGAGGAGCATGTGAGAGACCCCAGAATCTTAGGCTCCTGATCCCTGGCTTCAACCAGAGCAATCCTGCTTTCCTTTTAAAAGTTTGAAAAGCACAATGACTTCAGTACAGTGAAGTAATTCAGTAAGTGGACTTCAGAATCACTTAGAGGTCAGACAGCCTCGGTTAGGATGCACACTTAGACACTCACTTGCTGTAGGACTTTGGGCAAATTACTTCATTTCTCTGTGCCTAGTTTCTCACTCTATCAAATGAGGGTATTAATAGTACCTACCACACAAGGATATTAGGAAGATGAATAAATTGCTTGATGCACATAAAGTCCTTTAGCAGAATGCAAGGCACAGAGTAAGTATTCAAAGGGCAAGTGCAGTGCCTCATGCCTGTTAATCCTAGCACTTTGGGAGGCCAAGGTGGGAGGATCACTTGAGGTCAGAAGTTCAAGACCCAGCCTGAGCAAGAGTGAGACTCTGTCTCTACAAAACACAGAAAAATTAGGACATGGTGGCATGTGCCTGTTGTCCCAGCTACTTAGGAGGCTGAGGCAGGAGGATCCTTGAGCCCAGGAGTTTGAGGCTGCAGTGAGCTAAGAGGATGCCACTGTACTCTAGCCCAGGGAGACAGAGAAAGACCTTATCTCAAAACTAAATGAATAAATAGGTAAGTATTCCATAGAGGTTTAGTAGCAGGAGTTTTGGGAGGAGAAATATTAACTTCTGACTCTACTCCAACCTCCTGAAGAAACTGCTACTGTAAAAATACTCTGTGTGCATAAAGGCTACCCAAAAGTGTCCAGAAGTTGAAGTGACTTGCCCCAAACCACTCTCCCACTAGCAGAACAGGCACTTGAACTAGTGTTTCTGCCTTATTTCCAATGTTCCATCCACATGCAAAAGAGGCTGGTCTCCATTTCTCATGACTGTACTCCATTTTGCTCTAATGGCCTCATTGTGCCAATGTCAGGAAATCCAAAATATGGATGGCAGACAGCTGGCATCTCATGTGTGAATTCCAATGACACATCAATGGTTTCTTAGAGAAGGATTTTAGGCCACATTCAGGATGAGCAGTTTAGAGTTTGATGATCAATTATATTATCTACCACTGGAAAGAAAAGGGGAATATTTACAGATGCACATCAGTATAGCCGACACCATGATAGGTAATAACTTTTTGGTGGGATCCAAGAATTGGTGCTTTCAACTCTCCACAGCACATCTCCCCATTCTGAATACAGAATAGGTAGTTTGTCAATGTTTACAGAGTGACTTATTTCTTGTACAAAATGTTTCGTAATCATACAAAGCAATGGTGATTGATTCCACTGGCCTTTTACAAAACATAAGGTAGGTGGCATTACTGGGCACTAACAATTATGAGTATTCAATTATTTACTTTCTCAGGATCCTCTCAACATACAGCAATGCCTAACTGGTTGCAGAAGGTCCATTGCCTGAATAATGGGGAGGAACATTACACTGATTTCTACTGGGAACACGCCCATCTGTGAAAGTCCTAAATCAATTCAGGACTCTTGCACAATGGCTGACTTCTACAACTATTGCCTTTGAAATGGAAAGTGCTTATTTTCAAACAATTTTGACACTGCGGTTATTGGGTTCCTACTTAACCCAGATGCTGCGCTGCTAACTATAAGCCATAGGAAAATGAATCAGAGTTGCTGGTTTCCAGCAAAGATATAAATGCCAATTCATATTAACAAACTTAAGGATGGAGATCAATACTAACATAAGAACAAGACAAGTGTTCACAGAATGTCTCTTCACCCTCTCTGCTTCCTGCAACACCTCCTGCTTGGCTGACAGCACACAGCATCCTGTCTCTGGGCCATCTCAGCCTCCTTAGCTGGTTTCTCCTCATCCTCCAAAGTTCAAAGTGTTGATGTATCCAGAGCACAGTCCCTGCATCTCTTTTCCTGCATATTAACACTCTTTCTTGGTGATCTTGTCCAGCTTCAAGGCCGTATATACAATTTATAATCTGCTGTCTCCCAAGTTTACATCTCCAGCCCCGGCCTTGCTTCTGAACTCAGAGTTGTATTTCCAGCTGCCCACCTGACATGTCCACTTGGATATCTACAGCCATCTGAGATGTAAAATGTCCCAAACCAATTTCTGATGTCCTCTTCCAAACCCACTTCTCCTGCAGTCTTCTCATTACACTATATCACAACACCCTCCAAGGCAAAGCCATCCATTTAGTGGCTTTGGTCAAAATCCTTGACTCTTCTCTTTTGCTCATAACTCCTAACTGGTCCACCAACAAATTCTCTCCATGATTTCTTCATTTTACCTCGAATCTAACCTCCACTCCCTACCTCTGTGGCTCCTCCATTCGGCCTCCCCTGAATTACTGCTCTACCTCCTCAGGGAGCCCTGTGCTTCCACTCTCAGCCACCTGCACGTCTCAACACAGCAGCCAGGGCGAGCCTGTCAAAATGTAAGTCAGATCATTCAGACCAACTTCAAAACCTTCCAACAGACTTCCATTTTCCTTGGAGAACAAGCCTAAGTCCTATTTACAATGACCTATGAGGCCCCATTATGTGCCTTACCTCTGCTCCCATTACTGCCCGCTTTCACTCTACTTGAGCCGCACTGCCTCCTAGCTGTGCCTGAGACACTCACAGTCTATGCCTCAGAACCCTCGCACTTGCTCTTCTTCAACCTGGGAAGGTCTTCCCCCAAATAGCTCCATGACTCACTCTCTCACCTCCTCCAGGCCTTCTACTCAAAAGCTAGGTTCTGCAGACCCTGCCCCCAACACTTCTTATGCTTTTCTCCTTACCTGATTTTTTTTTCTCCTTAGAATTTATCACTATCTTCTGCATTTTTTTTAATCAACTTGTGAAATTTTTTATCTCCCCCGTTGGAATAGAAGCTCCACAAGTGCAGTCATTTTTGTCTTATTTACTGTTGTGCTCTCAGCACCTGGAACACTGGCTAAAACATAGTAGGCACTCAGGAAAGAGTTCTTCAATGAATGAAGAAAAAGGTAATTCAATTCCAGATAGGAGAAAAGCAGAGAAAATGGTATGATGATAAGAAATAGTCTATATTCCTTTAGTGAAAAAGAGCTAACATATTCTAAAATACGTCAGCCTTGGAAGATAAAATCTGGAAAAAATTTGCAATGACAAAGCTATATAATGAACATGATGTGCTTTTTCTGCACTTTCTAATCACTTTTATTTAAGTGTTTTATAAATTATTTTAAAAGCCTGATGCGTTTTCAAGTGCCTCAAAATATTTAGAAGTTATTTCCGAACATTTCAAATTGTTTGAAAATCATTTAAAAAAAAATTTCAACTCATCAACAAGCTTAGAAAATAAACTAGTTTAATATCTAAAATGTTTTGAAATTGTGCCTTAAGATGTTTGGATTTAAAACGGGGAAAAATTATTTGGAAACAGTTGTGAAAGCCAACTGTTTTCAAACTGATGATTTTGAAATTTAAAGTTCTTGTTATCTTGGTGAAGAAGGAGTGGGAATAAATCAAACATTTCAAAGTCACTTAGCAACATTTCCAAATGTTTTGGAAAGGAGATTGAAAGTTTTCAAGGAGACTTTCTGCAGGTTTGTACTTAATAGTAAAAACCTGAAAATGTGACTGTCAATAAGAAAACTGGTAAAAAAAAAAAAAAAAAAAAGTAAGGCATTTAAAATGGAATGTTAAAATAAAATGCCAAACATATTCATCAAAGAAAGTAAGTTGTGGAATGATGAGTAGATCACGATCCTGTTTAATCTTTTCTAGTGAATAGAATGCATGTGTCTATAAAGCACACCCACGCGTGTGGATGTTCAGAGGGATGCTGTTCCCCGACCAATGACAGTGGTAAAGCCCTAGACTAAGGGAGTGGAAGAGTGTGAGGAACTGGGGGACTTTGATTTCAATTTATTCCCTTTTCAACTGTTTTAAAATTCCTTGAAATGGCTTACCGTGCAGGATTTTCTTAAAAAAATAAATAAAACTATGAAAGTGTTTCCAATGTTTTAAGCATTAGAAGGTTTGAGATATTAACATGAATTAAATCTCTTCTCACTTTTTTAAAGACTTAAAATATAGGAGAATAGCTAAAAATGTTAAAGAGTAATTTTCCTACAATATGATAAGATCTTTATCAACAGCACAGAGCTTAGGAGATGCACAGAGAGAAGAACATTTAAATCTGTTAGGCAGCCTTCCCAGAAGATAGTTCAGCCAGTACGTGAAGGACACACAGAGTTGGGGCAAGAGATTTCAGGCACAGAAGCAGAGCCAAGGCATGAAAAGTGCACATCAAGGGGAAACAGTTTAGCGTGACTAAGGGTTGGGCTCAAGACTCCTTTGTGATTATTGCTAGGAAGGCTGGGCTCAAATTATGAACTTTGAAATGAAACAGGAAGTAAATAAGTAAATATGTCAAGCTGCAGAACCTATTTTTGTCCAACTACCAAGCCTGTGGGCCTCCTGCTACACCTCCAACAAAATGCCCCCGAGTCTGGCGTCCTCACACAAAGCTTTCTTCCTAAAGGTGAAATGATACTTATACCAGGCTTGTCAAAGAGCAGAATTTTAAATAATAACCTTCTTAGATTCAATGTTTAACCGTTTTCTACTAAGCCCACATCTATGACTGTGTTTGACTTTTCTAGTGACTCAGGGAAATAGAGGAGTTGGGTTATTTTCATCTCCATTTTATAGCTAAGATCATGGCGGTCCAGAGACAGGGCACTCTGCAAGTTGCTGAGTTGGCTGGAACTGGAGCTCACGTCTCCCACCTCCAGTTCTCAGTGCCTCCCCCTGGATCACATCATCAAACAATAACGGGTTCTGAGGGAGCACCGCAAACACTGGAAAGATATTTTCATTTTCCCATGATAATTCTTACAGGACAGAAGTCCTACTTTGTTTCTCACTGCTGAATGAGATAACACTTAATTTGTTGCTGGTTAATCCCCAAAGAGGTCAAAATCTACAGAAATCTAGTTTAGGCAGAAATTAATGGTCAAAAAATAATAAAGGAAAGAAGCTAGTGCTCTGGAAGGAAGAGGGATATCACTTTGCTTTGGTCAGGAGTTTTAGCTTTAAGAAGAAAGAAAGATAAGTAACAGGTCACTAACAACAGGTCTTATTGTCTATTTCTCCTTTGTAAATTCACTTTCCAGATTATGTGTGTTTACTCTGAAGAAAAAACCTAGCGTCTGAAACTAGTTTTGCCTTTTTATGATGTAATGTCTCTGAAATTTGATTTCTTCATCTCTAAAGAGAGGTAACAGTCATAACACAGAGTGACAAGAGTAAAAATGACCTGGAAGCTGGACCACAATTCTGATTCCAGCCAAGCTGGAGTAACAGGAACCAGATTCATGCTTCCACCTGAAACAGACAAAAAAGGACAAAAACTATGAACCAACAACACCTTCAAAACACTGGACAACACAGAGCCCTAATGAAAGCCCTAATGAAACACAGAGCCAGAGACACCAGAAAGAAATGTAAATAAACAAGGTGAGCCCTAACACATTGCCCCAGATTTCTGCCTTGAGAAAGTCTACTAATAAATCTTGGAAAAAAAAAAAAAGATGCAAACACACACAAACACATACACACACAAACAGCATCCAAACTTTTTCCAAGTAACTTAACCACAATAAAGCTCAAATATGTAAGAATACAAAATTACCTAGCACTCAACAAAATAAAATTCACAATTTATGAAATCTAGTGAAAAATTACCAGGTATGCAGAAAGCATAAAAATATAACCTATAAGAAGGAGAAAAATTAATCACTCAAAACCAACCCAGAACTGAAACAGATTGTTAGAATTATCAAATACAAACATTAATAGTTATTATAACTTTATTCCATATGTTTATAAAAACTATTAATATAATTTCTAAGATGAAAAGTGCACTAGTTGAGATTAATGGCAGGTCAGACTTTATAGAAGAAAATTTTAGTGGGCCTGAAGACACAGCATTAGCAATGATCAAACAGTAAGCAGTATAGTGAATAGGCTACTTTTTAAAAAACCTAACTACCAGTGAGTCATCTGAAACAGGAGCAACAGGAAAAACTAGTTGAAAAAATAATGGCCGAAATTTCTCAAATTTGATTAAACCTAGAAACTCATAGTTCCAAGAAAATAAACCAGAGCACAAGAAATATTAAAAAAAAAACAACAAACCATATAATAATCAAATTGCTCAAAACCACTGAAAAGGGGAAAAATCCTAAAAGCAGTGAGAGAAAACAGACTTTTTATATACAGAGGAACAAAGATAAGAGAGAGATTACTTGTTGGAAACAATTCAATGAAGAAGACAATGGAACAACATCTTTAAAGCACTGAAAGAAAACACTGGCATTTAGAATTCTATACTAAGTATAAATATAGTTTAAAAAAAGAAAATGAAACAAAAACATGTTCAAATACAAAAACTTAAAGAACTTATCACCAGCACCATAATAAGTTTTAAATAAATTCTTTCAGGTAGAATACAAATAACACCAGAAGAAAATATGGATCTACACAAAGAATGAAGAATACCAGGTATGGTAACTACACAGGTAAATATGTAAGATTTAAATCTTCAAAAATGATAGTTTTTTAATCTTTTTACATCTTTAAAAGTACTTGTTAAACAAAAGAAGTGTGGGAAGTTTATAACATGCAAACATTAAATGCATGACAACAACAGCACAAAGATCAGGGGAATTAGAATGGAAGTACGTTGCTATACAGTTACACTAGACTTGAAGTGAAATTGTATTACTTGAAGGTAGACTGTAGTTAAGTTAAAGATGCATGCCATAAACAAAGCAGAAAATACCAATGTAATAAAAAAATAGTTACAGATAATATACCAACAAAAAATATAAAATAGATTCATTAAAAATATTCAATTAATCCAAAAAGTAGAAAAACAGGGAAAGGGGTGTCTTTGTCCATTTTATGTTGCTATAAAAGAATACCTGAAACTGGGTAATTTATAAAGAAAAGTTTATTTAGCTGGTGGTTCTGCAGGCTGAGAAGTTTAAGGGCATGGCCCTAACTTCTGGTGGAGGCAAAGAAAGTGAAAGGGAAAACCGACACCTGCAAAGAGGTAAGAGGTGAAAACCCGAAGGGCATCCTGGCTTTACAACAACTCACAGGAAGTAATCCATTCTCATGAGAACTAATCCAGTTTCTCAAGAGTAAGAACTCACTCACTACCTCAAGAACAGCACCAAGTCATTCATGAGAGAGCCGCCCTCATAACCAAACACCTCCCACTAGGCCCCGTCTCCAAATATCACCACATTGGAAATCAAATTTCAACATGAGTTTTGGTAGGGAAAAACAAACTATATCTAAACTTTTGCAAAGGGGAACAAAGATAATTTGGAACAAATAAGAAACAAACGGCAAGGTAATAGTTTAAGCCTAAACATGTCAATAATTACATTAAATATAAATGGTCTAACATCCCAATTAAAAGGTGAAGATTATCAAATTGGACAAAAACGAAAGATACAACTACATGCTACCTACAATAAACATACTTTTAATATAAAGATATAATATGTTAAATAAAAGGATGCAAGAGATATATAATGCTAACCTTAATCAAAAGAAATATGGGGTGGCTGTATTAATACCAGAAAAGAAAATAAATTTCAGAGAAAAGAAAATAATTAGGGATAACAAAAGTCATTTCATCATGATAAAGTTGTCATTCATCAAAAGGATAAAACAATCCTAAATGTTTATGCACCTAATAACAGAACTTCAAAATATATGAGTCAAAAATTGATAAAACTGGGAGAAAAATAATCAATACCCAAATATAATCAGAGATTTCAATACTTCTTAATAATTTATAGAACAAGTAGACAGAAAATCAGTAAACAGATAGAATATTTATCAACCAATTTGATCTAAATGGCATTTATGTTTATACTTACAGAACACTCTACTTAACAACAAGTAAGTTATGGATCAGTGTCCTTTTTTTGGCATATAAATATTCAATTGCTCTAGCACCACTTAATTGAAAAGACTATTCTTTATACCTTGAATGGCCTTTGCACTTTCCATCATATGCAAAACTTAGGTGAAAGTGTATCACAGACCAAGACATAAAACTTAAAACTATAAAATTTCTAAAATAAAACAGAGGAGAAAGAGAGAGCCTTTGCCACTTGGGTTAAATTAAGATTTCTTATACCTAGCATCAAAAGCAAGTTTCATGAAAGAACAAAAGCATAGGGAGGACTTGACTGAGAAGACAACACAGAGAAGCAACGCTGAGAGAGAGAGATTTTCCAGGGCCATGTTTGAGCCCCTGGGTCCATCTATACCTGAATGCAGTGGTACCCCTAGATTTTATAGTTAGATGACCGAATAAATTCTATTTTGCTTAAGGCATGCTTAGTTGATTAGAACAAATCAAGTCTGTTCTGTTAAAAAATTCCCCAGCTTCCACACAGCCAATTCAATCAATCCAAGACCCTGAGAAGGCTTCAGGCCACGGTGGAGGATGGACAACAAATTCCCTTTCTGAAGATCAAGCTTCAGACTTTTTCCTCCCAGATTTTCTAATCCCTGCACGTCCAGCCTCAAGCAGTTGAATTATCTTGACTGCCAGGTTATTTGGACTTTGCCACTGTTCAATTTACAGCTGCGTCAACCTAGAATTTGGAATGAGTGAGTGTGATAAGTTGATCCTGTTTGCTGTGATGCCAGAGCTTAGCCAGATTCGATGATCCTCCAGGTGATGAATATACAGCTGGGCCAGGATGGAGCTGAGCATAGGAGGGAAGGGAGAGAGGACGGGGAGTTAGGGTTAAATAAGCCAAGTGCAAGAAAGTCAGGAGGGGCACCTAGATGTGTGGAAAGAGCACTGGAGCAGGAACACTCAGACCCAGATCCATGTACTGGTCCTAACCCTATCTTACCCTGGGCCAGCTTCTTTCCCTCTTGATTCCTCCATTTCTTCCTCTATTAAATGAGCACAATAATGTCTGCCAGGCCGACATTCCCAGGGTGACTGGAAAAAGCAAATGAATTAACAGATTAGCAAGAGCCCTAAAAATGGCATGGATATTCTTGTTATTGCATTTTCATGGGGGAGAAGGTATGGGACATGCCCAGACATCTCAGTATCCAGGCATCCCTCCCATGTATTAATTACACATCTTCCAGGTGGGGCCTCTCCTCTGGCCCCATGCCTCCTGCAATGGGCAGGTGTGATTGATGGGGAAAAGCAGGCAAGAGGGACCCACACAGACTCAGATTCAAGGCTGGCTCCACTAGTTTCTAGTTGCGTGAGGCCTTGAGTTGAGGATCTGTGGGGACAATGAGAGAGTGGACAGGGATATAGGAAAGGAAGGGAACAGGTAATGGGGACTTAGTAAGCATCAAACATGTTATGAATGTTAAGTAATTTAATCCTATTAGGACTCTGTAAGGCAGACATCATTTTCCTTGTTAGCAGGGAAGAAAACGGGCTAAGATGAAGTCACTGGCCTGCCATCACACAGCTGGTAGACAGCAAAACAGGCAGTATTGCAGTCCTGGTTTGAATGATTCCAGAATACATCTCTGCTTCACTGCTTCTGCTGGCAATAAATTGAATACAGCAACAATAATAATTATATAAAATAATAGGAAGAGGAGTAAATGTTATTGAGTATTCACTCTGTGCTAAGGGCCCCAAAACAGCCTCTCATTTAATCTAATTAACACGCTTATGAGATAGATTTTATCATTATTCCCAATTTGCATATGAGGAAACTGAAGCCCTGAAAGGTAAGTCAGTTGCTCAAGGCCACAGAGTTGGCAAGTGACCAAGGCAGGATTTGAACTTGGGCAGTGTGACAACAGAAGCCATGACCTGTCGGCCACTATGCAGTATTGCCTCCTCTAAATCAACATTTGGGGAAATGCAAAATGAGTTACCCTTGCTCACCCACAGGTGCTCCCAGGCTGTGAGCTTGATGGGGTGGGAGCTCCAAGACCCCTCACAACTATGAGGTCTGAAGAACCTTCCCAAGTGCTCCCTTGGGCAGACCTATCTCACTCAATTTTCGGCTGCTACGTGCTCTGTGCTCTGTCCCTATCCTGGGCCCCGGGAGGGTACCTATTCACCCAGAACTCTTGCACCATAGGTCTTGGGGGTCTTCTCTCTGCTTCCAGGGCCGTCCATGTATGCTTAAGTCCATCGGTGCCACCACCTGAGAGAAACCCTCCAGGGCCCATTAGGATTCCCACCTCCTCCCTGAGGCCTGTCTGCCAACCCTCTCTATCCCTTCCACCAGACAGGCTGCTCCAGGTCACTCCAGGACCGTGGTGCCCACACACCAAGGGCTCGGGTAACCCGAGGTCTACTGTCGCATAGCACTGTCCTAATAACTCTGTGAGGCAGACGAATTAACCCCCTCCCCCACCCAGTATACCATGACAGAGCTAAGGAGTCAATTAAGACCTTCAAAGTCACTCAGGTGGTGGTGGCTCCCGGGCCCTCTCCTGCTCCTCCACACCGGTTTCCACACTGGCTCCTTGACAGGGGCAGTGCAGTAAAGAGAAAGAGACTCGTCCCTTAGAGGGACAAGACCCCAAGGAACTTGCCAGGTCAGCTGCCCTCTCAAAGAGAAACTTGCCAAGTCACCATCTGTAAGAAGGGGCTGTGGACTGAATAATATTCATAACAATACTATTAACAGCCTCCTTTTCCTAAATCCTTATGCACTGCAAGGTGGATTGGGCTGGTTAGGAACATTAGCTCTAGATTCAAATCCCAGTTTCACCACTTATGAATGACCCGGGGCAAGTTATTTAAGTTTTCTCAGTTTTCTTACCTGCAAAATAAGGATAATAATAATACCTACTTCAGAGTTGCCCTATGTATTTAGTTAGTATATAGAGAAAAATACTTGTAGCTGCATTTGGGTTTATATTTTGTTGTTGTGCTGTCTGTACAACCTTTGCCTTCATTATCTCATTTAGCACCCTCAGTAACCCTCTGAAGGATAATAGAAACTATGATCTCCATTTTACAGAGAAGGAAACTGAGATATACCAGATTAATTAACTTGCCCAAGGCCACACAGCCAGTTCCACAGAAGGCTGGGATTTGAACCCAGGTCTGCCTAACCCCAACGTCTGGGTTCTCACACTCCTGCTGTATCAGGGATTCTCAATCCTTAACACCATTGACATTTGGGGCCAG
Source organism: Varecia variegata (assembly GCA_028533085.1). NCBI lineage: Eukaryota > Metazoa > Chordata > Mammalia > Primates > Lemuridae > Varecia > Varecia variegata. Next base: position 137,793,137 of record CM052436.1, on the reverse strand, counting down.
GTAATTCCTTATTGTCAGGGGCTGTCCTGTGCATTATAGGATGTTTAGCAGCTTTCATGGCCTCTACCCACTAAATACCAGTCACACCCCTCACCTCAGTTGCAACAACCAAAAATTTCTCCAGACATTAACAAATGCCCCCTGGGGGAAAATCCCACCCCCCAGGCAGAAACACTGAGGGAGATGCTCCCTGAGGTCCACTGTGGCTCTAACATTCCACATTTCTACTTCTATTAACACTTTGACCAGTTGACATCCTGTAGGAGAACAAAGAGGTTGGCAATGCTGTTTATCCCAGAAAACACACAAAATCTGGTGGAACCTCCTTCCTATGTCTTGCCTACCTCATCCTCACAGGGTAGCAGCTAGTCCACCAGGCTCCTTTGCGCTTACCAAAGAAAGGTGCATACTCTAGGCAAATTACCGCATTGTATCTTTTTCATTTTTAACATCTTTGAAATCAGAATGTAGCTTACAATCAGCAAATGGCACATCAGGATTTGATTGGCAGCATCTTGTCTTTCTTAGCTGTTCACAAAATCGTGGTGCATCTCACAATCAGTGGCAACCTAAATATGATGATAAACAATCTGCAAAGCCCCGTGTCTTCACCCCCACAGCTGGAAGACACAAATTTAAAAAAGTCCCCACCTCTGAGTACAGGCAGCCCCAAAGGCCATGACTTGGCAAGTAGACAGTGCATTTAGTGTGAAGAAAAAGATGCTTTTTCCTTCAGGTTTTTCTCAGAGGCAGAGCACAGACTACATTTCAGGCCCAGCAGCATTTGTGTAACTCAGCCCCCCCGACAGTCCATGGCAACCTTACTGTCCCCAGTGCTTCTCTGTCCAACTCTGCCTGGCCCCAGAGACAAAGAATTAAAATACAGTCAAATACCACTGGATGTGACATAGCTTCTCTGAGCTAGAAATAATATCAAGCTATAATTTCTTGAAATGGTTTTTGTTTTTTCAAACCCCAACAAAGCAGATTTTTTACAGACTGGGAATGCCAACCAATACCTACAACTCAAAGGCAAATGAATAAACATCTTTTTTTTAAAGGGGGGTGGGAGGAGGATTGCTCCTTCAACAGGAGGAAAATGCAGCAAAACATCTATTAATATCATTCCCTAAAGAAGAATGAATTAGTATAAAGCTAGGAAGGACAACAGCCATGCATCTTTCTGTCTTGATAAAATACAGCCTTCCTTAAAATTGATGTGATTACTTGTGAAGCCAAAGTTTCTCTATTTTTTCTTCTTTGATAGCTGTTTGTGCCTTAATGTACTTCAAATGTGTAATAAAAATATAATGAAAAACATACATTTATTCAATGTGGCTGCTACAACATGTGCTATAAAGCCCAAATCCTATAAAGTTGAATTTTATGGCATTTTTTAAAGGGCAATGTATCTAACCAGATCTTTTGTACCCCCATAATAAGTTGAAATAAAAAAAAAAAAAGCTGTTCCTTCTACTTATAGCTGTCCTACAATATTGGTCAGAATTTAGTGCTTCTCTTTCCCATCTCTATCTTGAGTGCTTAAAACTTGCAGTTCCCATTCCTGCTTCTTCCTTCTCCTTCCTTCATGCCTCCCACACTATACCCTAATTCCCCTCTTCTTCCCAGCCTCTCCCGCCATAACCCACTACAAAGAATTCATGCTAGGCATGGCTTGGCAAAGTCCACACTGAAACCACACGACCTGGCTCCCCTAGCCAAAAACAACTTTTATATCAAAATGTTAAGCAGTGTTAGGACAGGGGATCAGCAAACTACAGCCTGAGACCAACTCTAGCACACCTCTGTTTTTATAAATAAAGGTTTATTGGAATACAACTATGCTCATTTGTTTAGGTATTGTCCATGGCTGCTTTCCTGCCACATAGGCAGAGTTGAGAATTGCAGCAAAGAATTTATGGTCTAAGAAGCCTAAAACATTTATTATCTGGCTCTTCACAGAAAAACTGTGCCAATTCCTAGGTCACAGCCAGGTCTCCAGAGCTGGAGTGCCTGAATTCACACCCCAGCTTTGAGGTACCACGGACCACACTCCTCTCTGGGATGGACTTTCCTCCCTGGGAATATCTATCCAAAGGCATTGATTGACTGCGGTTGCTTTGGGTTCTCGTGCTTTAGAGCAGTGGTCCCCAACCTTTTGGCACCAGGGACCGGTTTCATGGAAGAAAATTTTTCCGTGGACCGGGGGCATGGGGGTGGGTTGCTGTGTGGGGGTCGCAGAGCTCAGCAGTGATGTGTGGTCCATTTGCTAACACACCGTGGACCATTACCGGGCTGTGGCCCGGGGGTTGAGGACCACAGCTTTAGAGGTCATCGGTGCTTTTTCTGTGCTCAGCCCACCATTAAAGCCATGTTCATACCTCAAAGAAAACATGCCTTGACAGCAGCCACCGGCTGCTCACCCAGCACATAGTATGCATGTCCCTGGTCCTTGCCTTCCCAATTCAAGGATCTCTGATTACCCCCCTCTAAGGACTGAAAATCACTTTTCTTCTTTGAAAACAACTGGCATAGTTTGGATTCCTCAAAAAGTAGTCCCTGAGACAAGACTGGAATCTAAGTAGCTTATGTAGGAGGTAATCTTGGGAAATATTGAAAGGAGAGGGAAGTAAAGCAGAGAAGAAAAGAAAACCAAGAGGGTATATAATCAAGCAAGTTACAACAATGGGCAACCAGAACCTAATTCTGATGGGTCTTTGGAATACGGCGTAGAACACATCCTCCAAGTCATCTAGCCAGGGGTAAGAGCTCTTAAGACTCTATCCACCAATTCCAATTAGTCATTGGTTGAGGGATGCTCCCGAAGGTGTTCATTATCTGGCCCTCCCAGCCTGCCAGGCATCCTTGCAAGGCCATAAGTGCGCCATGGGCAGAGATCCAGGGATGGCAATTGGAAGTCAGGCCAGAGTGCACTCAAACGGTGAAGAGGCAAGGGGACATGGGCACCTGAAGCATCAGAAACAACATTGCGTCAAATAAAGTACCCCCAATGGAAGCGGGGGATAGGATTCAGGTTGGAGGAGAGTTCAGATTTTATATAGATATTGAAATTGCTTGTTAAAGCTGCCATGTGACTGATAGAAAACAATTGCTTTAACCAAAGGCAACTGAAAGTCTTTGATTTTGGAATAGAGAGTGTTTATTCTTGTGATAGAACTGCTCTGGGATGTTTGAAATAAGAGTGGTTCTCAACCTTCAAGGTATCATTAATGTTACTAGGTTGTCAATCAAGCTGTTTTCATTTTATTTGTCCTAGAAGAAAATGTTCCACTTTCTTGGCACTTAAGGTGTATCATTTCTCCTCACCAGTACTACAGAGCAAAAACTGTACTTATAATGCCACATCAAGCTGTTAATAGTTTTGTTTTCCTCTATGTAAATAAAGCTGACACTGTTAAGTCACTTTGGTCTGATTTTATGATACATCAAGTGAGACACAAATATACTTTTGACATTAAACCATTTCAAATTCACTTATTTTGCTGCCATTGGTTCATGTACTCGTTCAATCAACAACTAGTTCTTAAACATGTATTGTATCATTTGTGAACGGTGGGATGGGAGTGTTAAAAAATTAATAAGCGACAATCTCTTTCTTTAGGGGATTTAAAATATAATTGTGTTACAGAGAACATTTGTTATTTTGTGTCTGTCCAGAATCTTTCCCATGCTTTTGGTGATGGGATCTTTTGAGGCAACTGCCTTCTCTCCTGCTCAATACATATGGTCCCCAACCCAATTCCAACACCAGGGCATGTGACCCAGGCTGGGCCATCAGCGCACTGAATCCTCTAAGACTGTGGTCTCCAACACCCAGGCTGCGGACTGGTACCAGTCTGTGGCCTGTTGAGAACCTGGCTGCACAGCAGGAGGTGAGCAGCAGGCAAGTGAGCAAAGCTTCATCGGTATTTACAGCCACTCCCCATTCCCCTCCCCAACCCCCGGCCCAGACCATGGAAAAACTATCTTCTATGAAACTGGTCGCTGGTGCCAAAAAGGTTGAGGACTGCTGCTAAGACACAGGGATGACCACACACTCAACTTTGTCCTATCAGAGTAGACTCTAAGACTTATACAGGACCTTTCAGGAAGAGATGTTTTCTCCTTCCTCTGTGGAAGTTGAACCCAGAATGATTTAGGCTGGAAACTGCATTGATGGGGCAGCTGTATTCCATCACAGTATCTACTCCTTTAAGTGTAACTTTGCTAAGGAATCTGACTGTGCCCACACGAGAACGCCTTCTGCACGGTTACCTTTGGTGATAAATGGGACCAGTCACTCTAGATGAATGGACAACATTCCATACTCCAGTATTACCTGTAATAGAATGAACTTTCAAGTAACATGGATGAATTCTAGTTTTAGGCTTACTTTCACAGGCCAGCAAACCAAGCTGGCAGATTTTAAGTCCCTTAGCCAAAATCAAAAGTCAAAGATTGGCTTGAACCACATTCAGTGGGAGAGCATTATTGATTTGGTGGTCTTTAAAATGCCCTAGCCATTCAGACAACTAAAACATTGTACATGTAACTATAAAATTATAATTTCTCACACTTTTTTTCTCCCAGATATACACCTGAAATGTTTCAATTATTTACTTATGACATGGCTTTCAGAAACTATCTTATCTTCCTTTCTCTCCTCTGAGTATCTTCCACTGGTCTGGTGATAACACCCAGAATTGGTGAATATTTTAGATGAGGTCTGACCAGCCAAGACAAAAATCAAGAATCACATCTCCGTGGTCCTACACTCCATAATTCTGTCATTATATCCTAAGGACACATTTAATCTCTCAGTGGCTGGCTACATTACAAAATTTCCCTTTTATGAGTTGGACAGATAGGGCTGGATTTTCTGACCAACAGAAAGAGGTTTCACCAACCCAAGGTGAAATAAGATGTTTTTAATGATGAGGAATTTCAAGTGTCCATCAGTTCTATGAGACGACAATGTAATGTAGCCACTAAGAGATTAAATGTGTCCTTAGGATGTAATGATAGAAATAGGGAGTGTAGGACCACGGAGATGTGATTCTTGATTTTTATCTTGGCTGGTCAGACCTCATCTAAAATATATTCACCATTTCTGTTCCCCAGCTTGTCAATCTCATATAACTACACAGCATATTCAAGCATTGGGGCATTCATTTAACAAACATTTTTAGACTGTCTAATGATCATAGAACATTGCGCAGGTGAATTCAAGGTGTTGGGTATACAATTCAGCAAGATACAATTTATTCCTTTAAAGAACTTAGGAATTAGTGTGATGCTGCACATGTAAAAGATAAAGGTAGATCAGAGAAATCATCTAAGCAACATCAATGTCTTAATTCCTCTTCATACTCTAGAAAGACATTGCTAATGAACATGACAGTCTTTCTCTTTGAGCCTAGATCCAGCCTCAGAATCCTTCTCAAGACACCTCTCCAGGCATCTATTTATTAATCAACCAGATTCTGTTCTGAGATGAAGCCTACTTGCCACACCTAAGTTGTAGTTCATAGGAAGGAAAGATTGATTCTTATGGTAGACATTAGGGAAAGCATTTGAGTTGGCACTTGAAGAGCAGCTAGAAGGTCTTCACATTGGGATTTGAGCAACTTTCTCTCTCCATACAGAAGAAACAAAGTGAGCCATCTCCGAGGTGCCAAAGAAAGGGTAGTATAGTTTGGCTGAGTCTGTGAGAGTGGAGGTGAGGCTAGAAACAGATGGCTGAAGCCTTGGATGCTACACTAGCATTCGGAAGTTATTTGGAGGATACAGAATCATCCACAGTATTACATCAGAGAAGTGGTATGTTTTAGAAATACCATAGCTGGACTCTCTAGGAAGAATAGGAAGAACTAGAAATAAATTAAAATACAGGGACAAAACATACAAAGGAGAGGGTATAAAGTTCTGACAATGAAAGTGAACAAACGGCGGTTGGGAGAGGCATCCAGGAAGAGAAGAGACAGCCATGACGGTGGTCCAACCCTGGGAGTGGGAGGCTGGGGATGAGCACAGCAGATCGTGACACTGGGCTCCTGGGTGTGAGTGGAGAGAGGACACAGTATCATTGACTAAGACAGATAGGTCTGGTTGTGTCTGGAGCATATCAAGCGTGAGGTGTGCGTGGGACCATCCTGTTGAGGTGTCCTGGTAGAAAGTTGAAAATACGGCCCTGAAATTTGGGAGGAAAGAGAAGGTGGAGACATGGAGTGAGAGCTCCAGCCATGAAAAAGTAGCAGCTCAGAATGGCTGGGAGGAAGAATGGCCAAGGCACAACATGAAAGAAAGCCTAGATTTAGGAAGTAGCCTGAAGGGAGAGAGAGGCACATGAAGAAACCAGAAATGAAGCACATCTTTTTTTCTAAGATAGTAACTCCTATCCAGGGTTATAGATGATTCTGGATCAAATAGGATTATTTTTTTCAAAGCAAGCTCCTACAACAGCCTTGGCACTGACTGTTGGTGTGGCTATTTAGAGGCCACCATCAGAATCATTCACTTCCTAAACCCAGGACCTCAGGATGGAAAGAACTTTCTGGGACAAATCTGTGAAGAGGTGGTTACAGCTATAGACTCAGCTCCCATTCAAACTGGCCTCACAGGGCAGGGTGGAGAGGGCATCCATTGATGTACCCCAAGTATGTTTATGGTACTCCCTCAGAGTCCAGTCTTGGCTTGATTCTGAGGATACAGAGGTAAGCAAAACCCAAGCCCTTTGAAGCCTGAAGGAGGCTGCAATCTAATAGGGTAGACACACTTGAAAATATTAGCAAAAATGTGATGGACAAAACAATTCATCTGTCCAAAGGGAAGGGTAATCAGAAAAGGTACTACCCAGAGATTCTTCTTTGACTTGCAAGGGCCCTGTGCCTGGCCTGGTACCACTAATATCTGGATGGATGGACAGATGGCTAAATAGAGCACATATCTGTTGATGATAGTGATATGGAATAACTGTTAACATACTGAAGTTGTCACCTTTCCCCTCCCACTATGGGCTAAAGAAAATACTGGCTTAGTCCTTTCCCTTTCTATACCCTGAAAAAAAGGATACTTCAATTGCCACAAGCCTTCTTTCCAATCCTAAAGAGGTTAGAAGAAAAGTAAAAAGGACCAACCCCCCCGCCCCCCCCCCCCAAAAAATCACATACATGCTAATTCCTGTGAAGAAAAGATTTAGAGTTAATAAACTACATCGCTCCTTTCACCAACCCCTGCTCTATGTGGGTGGTGTGTGGTGGAGGCAGAATATCTAGAATGAGGAACAGACATCTTCCTAGGTATAAGAGTTAGTGGCCCCAATGTGTTGCTGGACTCAGAGGCTACGAAAGAACAGGGCTTGGACGGTGCTTCTTGAATATAATATATGGCAAAACAACTAATCTTCACCAACCATCTCATGGGCTCTCTTATATTTCCCAGGCTTCTTTGAACTTAGGGTTCAGACCACAAGACGCTCTTGTCCATGAACTGTAAATGGACATGGCTCATGTCCCTGCTAGACTGATGTGAATAAGAGCTGCTGTGCCTTCTCCAGCTCTCTTCCCTTCATGGTGACCTAGAAATTACAAATTCAGGATGTCATAGTTAAGATGGAAGAGGCTGCCAGAGTAAAAAAATCTACCTTTGATGTGTTACACCACTGTAATTCTAGGGTTTATTTGTTATTACAGCATAGCCTAGCATTATTCCAACCAATATTTAACACCACTCTGTTCATGAATTACGTGAGTCATTACAGTTATGATAGTAATCGTTAAGGTTTTTGGATGGTCGGCACCAGAGAAAGAAGGACGAGCAGAATTGAAAGGGTTAAGTAAAGAGGTTTTATTGGAATGTTCTAGGGTGAGGGTAATGGATCCCAAGGGAGGGACCCAGGTGAAGTTCCTGGGCCCCGGGAGAAAAGCGGAGCGCTCCAGGGACTCGGGAAGTCGCAGTTGTCTGGGACTGAGGCAAGGGTATTTATATGTGGTGAGGGGCATAAGTGGAGGAGGGCTGGCTTTTTAGGTGCTTTTCAAGTGGATTATCAAGTTCTCAGTAAGCAGGATGTCTCCAGGGTCGGGTAGACAGCGTGGGGGGGCTGGGTGTGCTGCCAGTCATAGGATGTGGCTGGGGCAGGTGTTTGTTCAAGCAGAAAAGTGGAGCTGACTCACTGCTTAGGGCAGAGGGGTTTGTACCAGGGGAGGGGGCTACATGGCTCCCCACCAACCTTACAGTAATGTTGAATACAGTTTTTAGAAGGCCTTAAACTCATTTTCACACTGCTTCACCTTCCAATTTAATTCTACCACTTCTTGCCTCTAAAATGTACTTTTACATTTTTATCAGATGTACATATCAATACATATACTTTATGTTTTAATTGAATATATACATCTTTTTAATACAAATGCAAGCCAGAAAATGCAAAGAAAAAGATATTAGCATCCATGTCTATCCAAATCAACCATTGTTTGTGTGTTTGTTTTTCTTACAGACACTGCATTAGATGATGTTTTAAAGATGGTTTTCAGAGCAACAAAACACTTACAAAAGCAATAATAGATACAATTGATAATACATCTATATATGAATAGCAAACTGGCATGAAGTTTAGTATCTTGTATTCAAGACAATCCATTTAATTTCAAAGCACACTTATAGAGGTGGCTTGGAAGATAGATCATTTTTATTTCAGTAGCTTCAGGGGTAAATTTTAACTACCCTCTCATTTTTTCTATTAAAAAGGGATACAGAAAAAATGAAAAAAATAATTTTTTTCAACCCTCTAGCATAAGTATTAAGCATAGTCAGGAACACAAGACAAAGAAGAAGGAAAAAGGAAAAGCTGTTGGCTACTATATGGTTACAATTTATCACTACTGTCCCATAAAATTTTTACGTGACATCTCAAGATGTGATTTAAAAAAAGCCATTAGTTTAAAATAAAACTGTCCCTCAAGTTCCCTTCTAATCAGTTTACATGTGAAGTTGTGGCAAATATTATACCTGAATTCTGAAGGGAAACTAGAAGTTTGGCTCAATGGAAAATGACAAAGAATAGAGCAAAAAGTATATCTTAAATAATATCATTACTCAAACCATTCTCCAGGTCTGTAGAAAGATGACAAAAATCTCAGTCTAAGGTCAAATATTGTGAAAGTCACAATTATCTTTCTGTTTCTTCCATTCACCCATCCATCCCTCCATCCATTATGGTTTATGCATTCCATCATCCATACATCCATTAATTTTATGCACCAAATGTTCAATCATTCTATGAAATGCAAAGTGCTCCCCTCGAAGAACTTGGTAAACTATCAAATAAATAATTTCAGAGCAAGGCTGATGTAGATATGACACAGAAGAGATACCAAAATAGTGCTGACAACAGAGAAGGAGAGCCATCTCACAGTGGAGGACAAGAAGCTTTCATGAGCAGAAGGTTGCAGGTGGGTTGAAGACTCGCTATACCGCACCTAGTTTGGTATCTTACAGATGAAGCTGAAGTGGAAAGCAGTATTATTACTGAACAGCTACCCCTCTCAAAGTAGGTTTCTTAGCTGCCAATGGGACATAACAATTTCTTCGAACAACTCCTGGAAATCTTGGTCACTAAAAGCGAAAGCAGAAGTTTCACCATTTTCTTTAAAAAAAAAAAAAAAAAAGTGGAATCTGGATGGAGATGGTGGATTTGTTGTTTGGATTTTTTTTTTAACTTTGTTAAGCAGAAAGTTCCACAATGCCTTTCTTTTTTTTTTTTTTTTTTTTGAGACAGAGTTTCGCTCTATTGCCCGGGCTAGAGTGAGTACCGTGGCGTCAGCCTAGCTCACAGCAACCTCAAACTCCTGGGCTCAAGCAATCCTACTGCCTCAGCCTCCCGAGTAGCTGGGACTACAGGCATGTGCCACCATGCCCGGCTAATTTTTTCTATATATATTTTTGGTTGGCCAGATAATTTCTTTCTGTTTTTAGTAGAGACGGGGTCTCGCTCTTGCTCAGGCTCATCTCGAACTCCTGACCTTGAGCAATCCACCTGCCTCGGCCTCCCAGAGTGCTAGGATTACAGGCATGAGCCACCGCACCTGGCCTACAATACCTTTCTGAGTAGGGCCTGCAATCAAAATGTCATTGGCTTGCCTCCTTTTTTTTTTTTTTTTTAAACAGACACCTTATTTATTAACCAACCCATAAAAATAATGAAATTACTCACACTTGAGGCATAGTATATACTCCACTGTTTTTCTGATTTGCATAAGCGAAGGTGTAAGTTCTGGAGCCAACCTTTCATGTCTTGAGAATGAATGATGGATAAGTTTGTTTGAACAACCAGAAGGATTTTTCATCAAAACTGAAGCCATTTTATAATGTAAAAATTCCTTTTTCCTATTTTAAGTAAAGAAAGTCCATTCTTGAGAATATGTTGTCCGACAACTAAAACACTCTCAGGATTTGTTACTTGTCTGTGATTTATACTGACTCCACCTTCTGTTATCATTTGATACCCTTGGGGACCATCTGGAATGGCATTTGCTTTGCAGCATGTATCTAGGACGCTTGTTCCAGGGTCGAGAACTAATTCAGAAAATGAAGCTTCTTTAAACAACTCTTTTAACTCTTGATCAGACATGACCTCCAGTGCATCTATGCTACTATGATAAAGGGCTTGTGTACACCTTTTAGCAGAATCCCATCCTTCTGGTCCATGAACAAGCTTTGTCACTTCTGCAGCAAGTTGTTTCTGAGGACCCCGCTTTTCTGGCTCTTTGAGATGCAGCTGTATAATGTGGTCAATCTCTGGAAAGGGCAGAAAAGTGAAGAGCTTCAGGTACCTTTCCACTGAATTATCTTGCTGCCTGACGAAGAATTGATACAATTCAAATGGAGACGTCTTATCTCTGTTTAGCCAAACAGCATTGCCAGCGGACTTTCCCAGCTTTGCTCCAGTTGTACTTGTAATTAGAGGGACAGTGATTCCAAATACATCTTCTCCAGTCAACTTGTGGATGAACTCATATCCGGACATGATGTTGCCCAACTGATCAGATCCTCCCAGCTGCACCCTGCATCCATAACGCTCAAACAGGTGATAGAAGTCATAAGCCTGGAGCACCTGGTAAAAGAACTCGGTCAAGCTCATGCCCTCGTGGCTCTTGAGCCGTGCCTGCACGCTCAGCCGGCTCAGCAGCATGCCCATGCGAAAGTGACCGCCCAGTGTCGCCAAGAAATTCACCAGCTGCTGCTTCTGGTACCAGGCTGAGTTGTCCAGCACGGTGAAGCTGCCCCAGGGGCACCCATCATTTAAGAGCTCCTGGTGATTAGCCGCCAGGGTGTCGAGCCCTAGGCGCAGGGCGCGCGCGTTAGCTTGCACGGGCCCTGCGTCCAGCGCCTCGCGCTCCTTGGTAAGGCCGCTCGGGTCTCCCAGGCCTGCCGTGCTGCTTCCCACCAGCGCGATCACGTTGTGGCCCGCTCGCTGGAAATGAAACAGGCCCAGCAGCGCCAGCAGATGCCCCACATGAAGCGAGTCAGCTGTGAGATCGAAGCTGCAGTAAATGGTTTGGGGAAAGTTGCCCGCCGAGCCACGGTCGAAGAGCTCTGGGAGCTCTATCTTCGTACCCCTCTCCGGAAAGAAATCCTTGAACAGACCCCGAGCCTTCTACGCCGCCAGTAGGCTTTTTTTTTTTTTTTTATCCCCGTAAACTGTTTTTAATAATCATCAACTGATTAATTCGAATTTATTTTTGCTTAATCTAGTGGATTTAACAATTAAAAAATACTTTTTAATAAGCATTCATTTGGTTTTAGAAATAAATCTTCAATCCATAAAATTAACTGAATCTATACAAGCCATTAAGAATCATAAAAAAGCAAGGTTTATAAAATACACAAAACATTATAGACAAAAACTAAGTTATTCAAAATTACCAAGTTGAGTCCATAACTTAACAGATGTGGTTAATGAGGTATACTTTTATTGCCTTATTGCAAAATAATTAGTTATGTGCAGCTTTCTAGAGATTAGAGATTTTCTGATCTCTCAGGAAAATTGCTGTTTAAAAAAAAAAAATAGAAGATTTCAACATTATTTCTATGCCACTGTCCAAAAAGGTGCCATTTGGTTAATGTCAGCATTCAAGTATCACTCACATCAGACACTGTGTTGTTTGGGTTTTTTTATAACACAGGGTTTTACTTTTCTAATGACAGCAAAGGTCACCCCCCCATCCCCACCCCCGAAAAAAGTCAAAATCCCCTACCCTTGGGTACGTGAAAAGGAAACTGAGCTGTACCTCTGGAGCCCCCTCATGGGACTGCTGTTATGGAGAGCACTGCGTTACTGCTGAAGCAGCCCAACTCTTGTCTGCTATTTTCCATTTCTCTTTTCTTAGCTCCCAGGAGACTGAGCTGGAAGTTCTCTTTGCCAGAGTGGCTGGCTTGTCTCCTGTTTTCCCATCAGCTGCACCACTATTTAATCAAGGGAGCTAATCAACTGTGGAGCTCATAATGGATGTCAGTAACATTTCCTGTGTTATGACTGATGAATCTAACTTTGGACTTAATGCCTTTGTTCAAAATTAGATGACAACAGAATCAAGATTAATACCTTTTTTTTTTAAAGTGCATTACAGCAGCTAGTAAAAGTAGTTCTCTCACAGCAATTGTACCACCCTGGTGGTACTAGAAACGATTTTAGGCAGAGCCTGAACTATTTTCATTTTAATAAGTATATATATTTTAACATGTACTAACATGAATCTTCTGCTTATGACTAATAATCATGATTAATATTTCCCTTTATAAAAAACTTAAATAAAAACAAGTCTTTTGTATATGTGTGTTGAATAAATAAACCTCTACCACCCCCTCCTACCAAAAATCAAAACCACTTACTGAGTCATCTTTCTCCATCTCTACCTCTTTCCATCTCTCCAATTTATTCTCTTTCTTAAAATAAAAGTTAACAAATTACAGATGACCCATAAACAACCCCCTCAGGCAATTGACCCCTTAACCCTTCAGGGATACCATGTAAAGCCAGCGACTGGGTCCTCCCCACTGAAGCTTCTCTCTGGGTCCAATCTGACAATTTAATCCTGAGCCCAACAGCACATTCATGTACAATGTCTTCTTTGTTCCCTCTTATTTTCCTTTCTTTTTTGATTAACCAAAAATGCTTCTCAGCAATAATCTCAAAAGAACATCTTGATAGATTGCCACCATTAAAGGACTTTCTCCAGAGAAATGTACTTGAAATGTTCATCAGGTTGGGGGAAGGGGGGCCTATGGAAAACCTCCTAAGACTAGAAACATTCATTTCAACTCAATGGAGTGTTTTTTTTTTTAATTATTGAGTTCTTAAGAGAACAAAATCACATTATTGCACCATAAAATGGAGCAAAATGTAGAAGGATCTCCTGCATAATAATAAGTAACCATTATTATCTTGATTTCTTAAAATCTTCCTTTAGCCTCTAGAAAGAATGATCTGATAATACAGAAATCTCAACACACATCTTTTTCTATAAATCCTTTCATTTGCATTGCTTAAATTTCTTAGTGTGCACTGTAACATATTTAGGAAGGGGAGTCTCAATTTGTTGGAGTCCAAATGTAAACTGGTGATCTTTTCCAGGAATTGCCACCAACTGTCCTCTGTAGAATTCCTGTTGCTCCTAGGATAGGTCTCCTTAATGCTCTGATTGTTTATCTTGTCAGTGGCTTTTGGCTATTAAAATCATCTCAGGTTGATCCTTCAGGCTTAGTCTGCTCCTGTAAAAGCATCAATTTCATGTTAAATTCAAGGATGGCTTATTTTCCTTCCCTTCTGAATACAGACTGAAATGGTGGCCCCAGACCCCAGCGAGAGGGAGGTGGGCAGTGCCTACAGTTTCTTCATAAGGCAGAGAGAAAAGAGAAAACAGACATTTCCTTTTGTGACCACTCCATGGCTTGGCTGAGCCTTCTCCTTGGCTGACTGTAGCCACTGATCTATTTCTTTGTCTCTGGGCTTGAGGAGGATGAGCCCGGGCTGCAACAGGTGCTTTTCTCACGGGGGCTTCAGCCTTCTCCCTGCCTAATGAGCAAAGCCTCCACTCCTGAGCATGGCGTAAGGCCCTTCACAATCTGATTGGCAACTCTCTTTCCACCTGAACTCCCTCCACTCCACCCCAACCCACTCCAGGGACCCTACATTTCAGCTGGATGGCACCTTTGTCACTTTGCCAAATGTGGCATGATCTGTCCTGCTTCCCTATTCCCTGCAAAGAGACTGCCCTTCCCTGCTTCTCAAAACTCTATATTCTTATTTATCCACCAGACAGTCTTGAGATGCCTCAGTCATCCAGGCAGGTAGGGGGCTGGGGATACTCCTGGTTCATCGAGTTCCCTGGAATTCTGAAACAGAGGACTCTGGTACAAGGTTTAAAACCAGGAGAAAACTAAAAATATCCAAACTTTTTTTTACATGTCATCTAAATATACAGGTGATATTTTCCCCTCTGCTTTCGGTACTTTCTATAATGCTGTTATAATTCTTCTATATCTGAAAGTCAATTTAAAAATAACAATAAACCATATTAAAAAGCCATTAGGAAAACATTTAAAATTTCTTTCACAAGCCCTATCATCACTCCTACATAAATGATGCTGTTTTTCTAAAGCAAATGAATTATAAAAATGATGCAGCAAAATAAAACCCTGATTCTTTTACTTAATATTACTTCCTTAAGAAAACACATATGCACACAAACTACATATACATGCACGCACAATACCCAACTACTACATACACACACACACACACACACAGTGGAAGTCCATTAAGACAACTTTAATATGTTGACATATAGTCTTCTAAGTGAATAATGCAGTGATGTTTCACACCAAAAATAACAAAATACAATAACCAGATGATGTGAAAATACCATATTTTGTGCCAAAAAATAAAGTAGTAGAAAATATTCTAAATTTACATATGTAAATCAAAGGTCATTTTTCAGGAGGGAGGATCTTATAATTGGTTATCTGGAATAGAGTTTTCTATTGTTATCTCCTCTCCTCTCTTCCAAATAAACAGTACGTATAGGAATAATCTGAAAGTTTAGGAAGAATATTTGCTTTAACTGAGTAAAACATGTTTCCTTTCTGAGATGACCTTCGAGGTTTCATTATGCTACATTCAGTGAAGAGATACAAATTTAAAATTGGTTGGGCTTTTCACTTCCTTAGATGGTTTAACAAAATGTCCATAAAGGACTCCAGCGTGGCAGCAGGCTGAAGTCCTGTGAGAGTCCACACATGGGCTGGGTAATGGATTGCCTTCACCTGATCAGACCTCCGCTGACTGGGGACAGCAGGTCCCAAGGTCCCCACTGCAGCAGATCTAGCAGTGTAAAACTAGACAAATCTATGCTCTCCTGCTCTCAGGTTTTCCCTCCTGGTCAACTGGGCAAATGCAGTACAACTTCTTCCATCAAGGCCAAAAGCATCATAGATTTTTAAATTTAATTTAAAATTCAATTTTGTATTTGAGGCAGAGACTTTAGGGAAACATAATGGCTCAGTAGATCTGTAAGAGGCAGGAGAATGATGTAAAATAAACAATGGCTATCACCAGCTTCCAGAAAATTACTTTACAGACCTTTTTTTTTTTTTTTTTTAACCACCATCTGAGGTATGATGTGATTGCATAGACCTTCACACAGAGAAGGTCATCAAGCATACATTCAAAATCTGTTGTAATGGCTGGGCGCAGTGGCTCACGCCTGTAAATCCTAGCACTCTGGGAGGCCGAGGTGGGAGGATTGCTTGAACCCAGGAGTTTGAGGTTGCTGTGAGCTAAGGTGACGCCACGGCACTCACTCTAGCCCGGGCAACAAAGTGAGACTCTGTCTTAAAAAAAACAAAAAAAAAAAAGAATCTGTTGTAAGACACTATACTTAGAATTGTTAAGAGCTCACCTCAACTCTAGAGAAATGTTATACAATCTCTTAACATTGTGGTTTCTGTTCACAAATTGCTCATGCTGATAAGTGGTTCTTATTTAAAAAAAAAATGACTTAAGTCTTCCCTTTGATGTGAATTTCGATGGCATGTACAGTACAGTCAGAACTGAGTCTGAGAGCCACTAGTGCTGAGTAGAAGTCCCAGCTCTGACAATAACTGAATGCATTATTTGGGGGGTGGGGGAGAAATCAGCTACTGTCAGCCTCAATTCTCCAAATTGGAAAGCAAAGTTGGATGAGAATTGGGGGTTTTCAAATCTTTTAAAACTAGTTAAGAAATCCCTGACTCAGGTGAAATCTCATGCAAAACCCCATAATATAAAGGGATATAAGATTGTGCTACTCTGGTTAAAGGGAAGAGGTAGGACAGAGGCCCATCCACCATGGGGAAACCCTGGAGATCTACCGGCCACAGTTTCTAACAGCCAGGTTTAGTAGATGACTGCCCACAACGCTCCCAGCCCAACACTCTAAATCAGGGCTCTGCAAACTATAGCTCAGGAGCCAAATCTGGTCCACTGCCTGTTTTGGTGATTAAATAAAAAATAAAAAAGATTTCATTGGAACACAGCAATGCCTATTTGTTTAAGTATTATCTATGGCTATTTTCATACTACATGACAGAGTTGAGTAGTTTTGGTAAGGCCTAAAATATTTACTTTCTGTCCTTCAACAGAAAAATTCACCAAGTCCTGCACTACTAAATACTTTTAGCTTGGTACCTGGCACACAATTGGTATTCCATCAATACTAGCAACTCTCCCATCACTCCACTCTATACTTAAAAAAAAAAAATGCCACGTCACTGTTTGGAACACTTCCCCAATAGGAAGCCAATCTAAAATATTACACAGACAAAGAAAATAGAACATAGTAGATTGAGTTTCAAACAATGTCAGAGTGCATCTCTCTGACCATGCAATTGATACATGAAGTTATGGTGTCACTTCCTTTCTAGCTGAACATTGTCCTAACCCAGGGACCTTCAGAAAAAGAAATTCCAAGTAGGAATTTCAAATGACTCATGTGCCAAACCACTTACTGCAATGGTTATTTCTGTTAGGCAAAATGCAGGGCCTTTCTCCTAAACTCTTAGAATAATTCTAGATTTCCAGATGAAAAAAGAAAAAAAGAATGAGAAATGGGAGAATCTACAAAGAGAAAACCAGTTGCATGCGTTCATTTAATCAATAAAAAACAAATAAAATAATGGGTTATTACAAAGCAAAACTATGAACACACCAAGATAAAAAACAAAATAAAATATTAATGATAGCAACAGCCTGGGACATCAGAGCTTTTAATAAAGCAAGCATTTACATTTCAACTTGGGTTTCACTGCTGCATGTGAAATATTCTTATCTATCGCACAAATGTGAAAGACACAGGCTTTGGACCCTGGTTAATTATTGGATTTATCATAACCCTTTTTTCATGCCCAGCCGTATTTTTTTAATAAAGCTGGCTTTTAGTGCTTTTATTTTGTAACTGCAGTCTCCTGTCCAGTGCCTCTCTCATACCTGTCATTTTACAAAGGTGTCTACTGAGAGAGGAAAATAATTTACCTACGAACAGAGACTTCAAATACCTTACCATATAGTCCTAAAATATAGGTTTTAAAACAGTGGGGGAGGGATATTGAACTGCCATGCTGATGTTATATTAAGTTAGTAAGATTCCTAAGTAAGTATATAACTTTTTAGACATACAACTTCCTTTAAATGTGTATGCAGAATTAATAAGCTTATCTTAGATGCATTTCAATGAATCCTGGGAGCAGGTCTCTATCTGGGCTGATGAGGAGTTATTTCTGAGATCCTATAATTATCAAGATGACTAATTTAATGAGCACCAATGACCAGTGTTCACGTCCCTCATAGCCGGGTATATGGTGAGACTTGTTGAGGACAAGAAGGGGTGGCTTCATAGCCTTTTTACAAATAAAATGAAAATCAGAATTTTTGCCACTTCTGACTTGGTCATATCTCATGAACCAAAAATGGTATTTTTCTCCTCTTCTGGGTTCTCACATTCCTTTTGTCACCTAGCCGTATCTGTGATCACTAACTGTGTGATCGTGGTGTTGGCAGACCATGGTGTCAGTAACTTATCTCTCTGTATGGCCGTCCTACTAAACTGATTGGCATCCCTTGAGAGCTGAAGCACAGTCTTATTTACCTACGAGTCTCTTATTCCTAACATAACACCTGGCACATTTTAGGTTCTATTCAGCAAGTGATTACTCAGTTAACTTACACATGGCTTTGCTGGTGTGATGAAGTCCATGCAAGTTAAAGGCAGTGCTACCAAACCATGAAATCCTATATGGCACAAACCATGTTTCTCTTCTGTGTATCACCAACGCTTAGCACAGGGCCTAACACATACTAGCCACTAAATGGGTGTTTGTAGAATGAAGAAAAGATTTCCACTGAAAGGTGAAAAAACCATTTGATAATATGGAAGTACAACTTCAACCAAATATGTTGTGCATCTAAATCAAGAGTCAGTAAATTTTCCCTACAAAGGGCCAGTTAGAAAATATTTTAGCCTCACAGGCTATATGGTCTCTCTTGGATCCACTCAATTTTATGGTTGCAGCACAAAAGCATCCATAGACAATATACAAATAAATGCCTATGACTGTGTTCCAGTAACAAGAAAAAAATCAAACAACCCCATTAAAATGTGGGCAAAGGACATGAACAGAAACTTTTCAAAAGAAGACAGAATGGCCAGCAAACATATAAAAAAGTGCTCAACATCTCTAATCATCAGGGAAATACAAATCAAAATCACAATGAGGTATCAAGTAATTCCAGTGAGAATGACTTTTATCAAAAAGTCCCAAAATAACAAATATTGGCGTGGATGTGGAGAGATAGGAACACTCTTACATGGCTGGTGGGACTGCAAATTGGTACAACCTCTGTGGAAAGTAATTTGGAGATACCTCAAAGAACTAAAAATAGAATACCATTTGATCCAGCAATCCAACTACTAGGCATCTACCCAAAAGAAAAAAAAACACATTTTATAATAAAGACATCTACACTCGAATGTTTATGGTAGCACAATTCACAATTGTAAAGATATGGAAACAACCCAAGTGCCCATCAATACATGAGTAGATTAATAAAATACACACATGTACTCACCATCAAATTGGTACTAACTGATCAACACTTAGGTGCTCACATGGAAGTAATATTCATCAGGTGCCGGGCAGGTGGGAGAGGGGTGGAGGGGATGGGTAAACTCCTAACTAACGAATGCAGAGCACACTGTATGGGGGATGGGCTTGCTGTAGCTCTGGCTTGGGCGATGCAAAGGCATATATATGTAACCAAAATGTTTGTACCCCCATAATATTCTGAAATTTTTAAAATAAGAAAATAAATAAATTGAAAAAAATAAATATAAAAATAATGCAGTGCTTTGCTTATGCTTAAATATATGCATTAATTTGATGAATTTACCTAAGCATCTTTTTTGGTGCCTGTTTAAATAAGTCATCATTTAGAAAAAATAGGTTCATTGGTGGGTAAATAAAGAAAATTATAAAGTATTCTCATAAATTGGTTTCCAAATAGTAAATACTTAAATGAGGTTCATTATTCATTTATTGAATAAATATTTAGAAAGAGCTCACTATGTGTGACCCTGTTCTGCCACCAAGGATATAGTAACAAAAATGACAGACAAGGTTCTTGCCTTCATGGCAGAAGAACCCTTGAAATCTATTAAGTTTTGGACAAGTTGCTATCCTGCTGAGATATAAACACATCTCATATTCAAAGAAAAATTTGGTGTTTATCTCTAGCATCGCAAAGAATTCTCTACCTCAAAGATTGTACTTACGTTTTAGTCCTTCACTTCTGAATTTAATTTTATAAGGGAGTGGGCTTGCCTACAATTTTTAATTTTACAAGGACTACATAGATAATAATAGTTACTATATTTATAAAATAAAATACCTTTTATAATTAAAAAAATCAAGTTGGCCAGATTTTTTTGCCAACCATAGTTTTCTGACTCCTGATATAAATGAGAAAAGCAAAACTTTTGGAAGATAATACAGTAAAGTTTCTATATGATCTTTGTGTAAGGAAAGAGTATGTCAATAACTTCAAAAGCTTTTAGAAAATAATATAGTAAAGTTTAAATATCTTCAAAAGCTTTTAGAAGATAATATAGTAAAGTTTCTATATGACCTTGGCACAAGTAAAGACTGTTTAAATAAGATGCAAAAAGCACTTATCATTCAGGAAAATATTTTTTGGTGGATTATAGTAGAATTAAGAACAATGAAAAACCATGCAGCCATGAAATGAAGAAACCATAGCTACCTAATGACATGAATAAGCAAAATGTTGTTACAATGTAATGTTGAACAAAAGAGGCAGCACACAAATGTACAAACAAAAAACACCACCAAGATAATGAAAAGGCAAGCTATAGGGGAAAAAAAAATTTGTCATTTTTATAACAAGCAACAACCATCTGCCCACAATGTATTTTTAAAAACTCTCTACCATGTATCAATAAGGAAAAGACAAGCCAAAGAGAAAAATGGAAAAGGACAAGAATAAACATTTCACCAAAAAGATATGTCCAGATGGCCAATAAATGTAAAAATATGATCAACTTCATTAGTAATCAGGGAAATACAAATAAAAATCACAATGATGTACCACTGCATACCTGGTAGAATGGGAAAATTAAAGACTAAAAATATCAAGTGCTAGTGAAGATGATGGTAAACACAACTCTCTGTGCTCCTCTCTAGGAGTGAGAATAGGTACAATCTTTTTAGAAAACAATTTATCGCTCTCTATTTATGTTGAACATACACTCCCAGGTGATACCTAAGAGAAATTCATGCCCAGATGCAACAAACACATATTTAAGGATGTGCATAGTAACATTATTTGCTGGAAACAGCCCATGTCCATGAACAGTGGAGTAAGTATTCATACAATGGAACATTGTCCAGCAATGGACATGAACAAACCACAGCTACACACAACATAGAGTTCACAGATCTGATGAACAGAACTGATACTAAGAAGAAAAAATAAATAAGCCAGACATAATTATTTCATTTACATAAAGTTCAAAAACAGGTTAAACATAGTGGTTATCATAGAAGTTGGCTCCATGGTCACCTTTAGGAAACAGGGAGAGATTATGATTGAAACAGGCATACAGTTGGGCCCCGCAGTTCTGGTCATTTGTTTCTTGAACTATGAATACATAGAGATTTGCTTAATGAACACTTATTAAGCTATATATTTATGTGTACACACTTTTCTGTACATGGTGATACTTCCTAATTTTTTTAAAAAAGGCTTTCAATCATTTTAGGCCTCCCACAGGGGGCTGCCACAGTGAAATGAGAGATCTTGACATGAAAATAGCACCTTTAGTAGAGCTTCTGCTTCTTTTCAGTGTTGCCACTGTAATATTAAGGATATGTCAGACCAGCTGTGGCAAAAGTGATACAGCACGACCGCCACGGCTAGGTCATAAAATGCAAAGGCCTCACAACTTCTGTCTGGTTCTCTTAACATGGTTGTCTTCAGGGCTCTTCCTCTTGGAACACAGCCACCATGCTACGAGAGGCTCAGCCACAAAGAGGCCATCTGGGTCCTCCAGCTGCGTGTCCCAGCTGAGCCCAACCTTGGAGTCATCCCAGCCAGGCACCAGTCACATGAATGAAGCAACCTGCAAATCTCTACCCCCAGCCATGAAGTCTTCTCAGCTGATGCCCCAGACATCCTGAGCAGAAAGAAGCTACCCCACCATGTCCCTGGAAGTCCCTAACCACCGGAAGCATGAGTGCAATGAAATGCCTTATCCTTCGGTGACGTCAAGTTTGTAGTGTCTATTTCACAGCAATAGCAACTGGAATGGCCACCTTAACTCCATTTTTTCTAATTTTTGTAAGAAATCTGTGAAGATAGGCTTTGCATTAGCATTTTCTGAAGGACATAGGTGAGGCTCAGAGCAATGAGGTGAATTGCCCAATGTAATACAGTACAGTCTCAATTTAAACCTGAATATGTCTGTCCTGGAATTCTGTGCACTGTCTGTATGTGTTATAGACTGAATGTCTGAGTCATTCTCAAATTCATATATAGACCCCCTAATCCCCAGTGTGATGGTATTTGGTACACGATTAGGTCATGGGCTCTCACGATGAGACTAGTCCCCTTACACAATGAGACAGCAGAGAGATGACCTCTCTCTACCAGGTGAGGACACAGAAAGGAGGCTCCATCTGCAAATCACGAGGAGAGCCCTCACTAGATACTGACCCTGTCTGCACCTTGATCTTGGACTTCCAGACTCCAGAACTGTGAGAAATAAACATTTATTGCTTAAGCCACCAGTCTTTGGTCATTTGTTACAGCAGTCCAAGCTAACTAAAGCAGAAATTGGTACTGAGACGTGGGATGCTGTTATACCAAATATCTAAAAATGTCCAGGTGACTTCGGAACTCAGTAATGCGTAGAGGCTGGAAGAGTTTAGTTTCACAGGTTCACAGCTGGAAAGGAATTTTGCCTGAGGATGGATCATACCTCAAATATCACCCACATCTGATTTCACTGATACTTAGATGTAACTTTGGACTTTAGACTTGATGCTGGAATGAGTTAAGCCTTTTGGGGGGTGTTGGGAAGGAATGAATGTATTTGGGGTATGTATTTAGGGGGTTCATTAGGGGGTACAGGGAAAGAATGCTATGGACTGAATGTTCATGTCCACCCTAGATCAATAATTTGTTCTAGCAGCCTAAACTGACTAGGATGTAGGCCACACCGCCTTTCTTTCAGGGAGAGGTCCATCACCACAACAAAATACCTCAGAAATGCGTGTAACAGAGATACACAAGTTCACTCAACATTGCATTTGATGCAGAGCTGCAACACCAGAATTTCCATGAGGAGACCAAGAGGGTTTAACCCAGATTCTGCCACATAGCATAGGTCCAACAATTTGCCCAGCCCCTGTTTTCCCACCTGTGAACTATCACCCAAGAAACTGGAACATATCATGGAATAATACCTGCTTAAGGCTACCTCTGGGAGTTTTTATGAGGGTAACAATAAGAAGATAATGAATATTAAAAGTAATAATGATGCCATCATACATTTTGCTTCTTGGCCAATTGACCAGTTTGAAGCATTTTGTGAAATTCTCATACCCATTTGCATAGCACTTAGTTAGTGTCTTAGTATTCAAAGCGTTTCTACGTTTCTTGGGTGAAACCACTCAGTTAATTATAAGGCCTGATGACAGACTGCTTTATTATTGACACATGGGGAGACAATAAAAGCTACAGCACATCAACCTACTCTGGCCATGGACCCAAAATGAGGGACGAGAAGAAATAAAGAGGTATGGGGCATACCATGGGAATGTGGTTTTCCTTCTCGGTGTCTTTGGCATGAGATGCACAAACGTGTCAAATTGCCAGAATGGTCTAGATGTTCCTTTCTAAGCCAGCCACTGACATTTTCAAAAATCCCAGAACTGGCAAAAATTATGCAATTTCATAGGACAAATTTTTCTCCCAACTTTCCTCCTCTAGGTAAGAGCTCAGAAAAACTATTCAACATTACATTGAGGAGAAAAAAAACAGTGGAACTCTGTCAGCATAGTTATGACAGCCAATGTGACATTCCCCCTTACGGGCTGAACTTCTGTGATAAAATACAAGTCTGGGGCCTTCTGAAGAAGGAAGCTTCTCACAAAGGGTAGCTGGAACTCCAGTCAGTGGTCTCAATTCAAGAATTTCCTCCTTTTCTAAACCACAGGAGTGTAAAATGTGCTGGCTGACTCGATCTGATTCTTTTCTTATTTCCACTGCAGCATACACAATAGAACAGAACATGAGGTAAAAAAAAAAAAAAAATGTAGAAAAGAAATTCACTTTCTCTCTCTAGGAAGAAATGGGGAGATGGAAGATTAGGTTCTAAAGTGACTTTCTCTGCTCTCCAAGGAGCAAAATACAATGAAAGGCTCAAAAAGTAGGGTTAGAAGGCCATTTCCTTGCACAGCTTTTGAGCTGAGGCATTTTATTCTTGGAATCTTTTATCGTGTTCTGCTCCTTCTGGGAAACTTCAGAACTTGCCCTGCTATCTATAATCTTCTTTTTGTGGTCTTTTTGTGGAAACCGCAATGGAGTCAGGGGTTGGACTGTCTTCAAAAGACAAAACATTCCTTTGTTGGTTCTAAGTCTTTGTGGAGCTCTTACTATGTTCTCACACCATGTTAAGTTTTAAGTCTGACCTGGTGCTGGTCATCAAGGGGTAATTGGTTATTCATTCAAATATTCACCGTGCTAGACCCTCAGCTCAAGTTGATGAAAGAGACAGTCTCTGCCCTCCCTCATGGACCTCCTGATGTAAAGGCCATGGCACTGGGCACTGAATTCTATACCAGGAGAGGCAGAGGTGGCTAGCTATTTGCCACAAATGCATGCCCCGCTTCCTAAAGTAAATGGTAGGAAGCAGTTGCCGACTACCTTTCTCACCCCTTTTGTATCTAGGTGAAGTCATGCTCACCATGTCCTAACCAAAAAATAAAATAAAATGGGGCAGAAGTGATGTACACTACTTCCAGACCCAAATCATAAAACTGACTGCACAATCCTCCATACTCTCTCTCTTCCCACCCATTGGATGTCAATGTCTTTGAAAGTCACACAATGAAGGTGGCAAAATCTCTGTCGGTCTGGGTCCCTGAATGGCTCCATGGAGAATGAGAATCTGTCCTCATTCGCTATACTGCCAACCCACCATCACTGATTGGACTTACATTCCTTCATCAAAAATAAATTTCTATTCCATTAAGCCACTGAGATCAGAAAGTTTATCTATTACCACTGCTAGCATTCCATTAACTACACATTCAGCCCCTTGTAGTTTATTCATTCATTTACTGATTTTTATCTATTTGACACAGTCATTTAGAGCCTGCTGTTCGCCGTGCATATTTCCAGGCACTAGGACATGCAGGGAGTTGAGGGGAGGGGCAGAAAATAGACAAACACAACAATACGTAAGATAGTTCAAGTTGGAATAATGTTACGAGGAAAAATAAACATCACTGTGATGGAGAGTAATTGAGAGGCATCTGTGAGGAGATGACAATTTGACCTAAGACCTGAAGGACAGAAAGAAACCAACCATGCACATATTTAGAGGAAAAAGCACAAGCTAAAGGAACAGCAAATGCAAAGGCCTCAAGTAAGGAAATTACTAGCCATGTTCCAGGAACCAACCAAAGGCGTGTGTGCCACACAAGCTACACCAGGACACCCGGAATAAATCAAAATAGCACCTAGAGAACCACGAGGTGTGGTCACCCTTCTCATGACCTTCCCACCACTATTCCAAGGTCAATCACTGCTGTCCTGTAGTCCCAAAGCCAGACTTCCTTCCTAGTGCTCCACACTCTGGCTGTGGCTGCCCTGGATGAGCACTGGCTGACCACTGAGGGTTTTCTCAGCAGCTGCAGCAAGCATGATTTTAGAATGCAACTTGGAATCATCTGTTTCAAGCAGTGAAACATTACAAATTTTACTTTTTTTTTTTAAACTGGGAAAAGTTCAGGTGGCTTCAGTGTCCCCAAGAATGTTGACCTGAGAATTCTAGTAAAGCAACAATACACAAACTGCCAAGTGTTTCTTTATGAAATAAATAAATAAAAGGGCAATAGCAATAACCTCACTATGAAATGTTTCCTCCAGTAGGGAAAGAGGAAATTGTTATAGTTTCGATTCAGGATCTGGGGACCACATTTGATATGAACTCTTCTGCCCTTACATGAAATATTGAATTAATTTCTGTTATCAGTTGGAATATGTTGCCATCTTATTCACTGTGAATTACCCTGGCTGAAAATATTTGCTATTTTTTTTCCTCCTAGAGATTCTCCTGTGTCAACAGCCTGGGGGATAAACTGTCTGATTTAGTTATAGAGAAAAATCACTGTTTTTATTTGATGCCTATTTTTTCCAAGGGGACAACAAAAATATTCTCACTGCTATCAACTTGTTTCTAAGAAAAAGAGAAGGTGCCATTTCACTAAAAATCTATCACATAGTCCAATAAAAGAGGTTGCTCTGAGTTAAGATGGGGAAAGCTCCAGGAGACAATGTAAGTGGAAAGGAAGAAGCACAGCTGGAATGAAAGGGAAGGATTGCATAGTTCCAGATGTGACCTCACCCTGGAGTAGAGAGAAGCAGAAGCTCTGACCTTCAAAGGCCTCTACAGCTGGAGAAGGGTTGAGAAGTACTGAGAGGGAGAGAGGTAAATAGAGTCAGGAAACTGGATTCCCAGGTGATACCGAGTAGGTACCTACCACTGTGGGCCTCAGTTTCTTCACCAGTAAAATGAATTTTTTTTTGCTCTCTACTAGTCTTCATGGTCTGTGGCTTGTCAATCATGTTTCTTGAACATTGAGATGGTTGAGATTTTACTTGGCAATTTGGCTAGGCCATGGTACCCAGATATTTGGTCAAGCACTATGCTACATGTTTCTGTGAAGGTATTTTTTAGATGGAATTAACATTTAAATCAGTAAACTTTGAGTAAACCACATTGCAATCTATAATGTGGCCTCATCCAATCAGTTGAAGGCCTTAAGAAAAAGACAGATGTCTCCCAAGAGAGGAAATTCTGCCAGCAGACTGCCTTTAGAATTGAACTGCAACACTTCCTTGGGTTTCCAGCCCACCAGCCTAGCCTACAGATTTGGGATTTGCAAGTCTCCTCCATGGCATGAACCAATAAATAAATGCACACATGCACACTTCTACAGTTTGAATGTGTCCCCCAAAAAGCATGTGTCAGAAACTTACTTCCCAGTACAACACTGTTGAGAGGTGGGACCTTTAATAGGTGAATAGATTATGAGGACTCTGCCCTTGTGAATGGTTCAATGCTGTTCTTATAGAAGTGGGTTTGTTATGGTGAGCATGACTTTGTTACACAAGCGAGTTCAGGCCCCTCGGGCTCTCTCTTGCCCTTCCACCTTCCCACATGGGAAGATAGGAGCCAGCAGGAAAGCCTTTGCCAGCGTGGGCCATTTGACCTTGGACTTTCCAGTCTCCAGAACTGTGAGAAATAAATTTCTATTTTTCATAAATTACCCAGTCTGTGGCATTTTTATAGCAACACAAAACAGACTAAGACACACACATATGTATACAGTACACACACGCACATGCATACACATCCTATTGGTTCTGTTTCTCTGGAGAACCCTAACACAAGCAACTACTTTGTGCCTGGTATCAACCTAAACACTTGGGATTTATGAGGAATCAAAAGAGGCTAAGATCACTGCCTTCTTAAAGCTTATGACCCTGGGCCATGCATAAACTCAGCAGGCTTAGAGTGCTCAAGCCCTATACATTCCAAAGAAAGAACTGACCCCTGACTACTCCTGGAAGATGACCCCTAATCTCTTGGAGTACCCCTGCCTAACAAGTTTCTTTGTATCACTGGGGCATGGGACCACACCAGATAGTTTATGCTAACAGTGTGATTCAAGGTGAAGGCCTGTTTCTGTTTGCCTGGGGCCCTGGGCCATGCTGTATCAGTTTACCTCTGGGGGTGGGGGCATAGGGACTGAGTAGCTAGAGTTGGTCACTTGGGCATTCCATGCCTGCACGATTGAGCCCAAATAACAAAGCTGAACATCAAAGCTTGAGTGAGCTTTGCTGGTTGGGAATACTTCGTAACATTGTTGCTACAAGAATTAAGTGTCATCCACATGTCTCCACTGAGAGGAGACAACTGGAAGTTTGTGCCTAGTCTCTCGTGGGGTCTACCCTACGTACCTTTATTCTTTGCTTATTTTAATGTGTATCCTTTCTTTGCAATAAATCATAACCGTAAGCATAATAGCTTACCTGAGTTCTGTGACTCCTTCTAGCAAATCTTCAAACCTGAGAGTGGTCTCAGGATCCCTGACACAGTCAACAATGTTTATTGAGCATCTACTATGCGCTGACACTACCTTAAACACTTGGGATTTAGGAGGAAGCAAACAGAGGCAAATTTTCCTGCCCTCACAGGCTTTATGATCTTGGCCGTCTGCGGGGACTGTGTGGCATTACAGTTCTCATATTCATATCCTACCATAGACCTCAAGAGTAAGCTTTGACCATGAATAAAATGAGAATCAAAGATGTGTTGAGGTGGTCAAAAATAAATAAATAAAACAAAATGAAATCCTAGTGCGATCACAGGCCGCAAAAGAAGATGTCTTGTTTCACTCTGCTCCTCACACCATGCCTGGAATGTGCCCAACTGCCATCAATTCCAAGAACCTTTGCATGCCGTTACCAAACCATTCGCAAACTAAAATGCATCCAGGTGAGAGTGCCCTGATTGGTGAAGTTGGTGAAACAATGCCCCACAGAAAACAGTGGGGAAAATGCAGTTGTTTAGAGTAGTGGTTTTCAACTGGCAATGATTTTGTCCCCCAAGAGGACATCTGTCAAAGTCTGGAGACATTTTCTGGTGGTCACAACCGGAGGAGTGCTACTGGCATCTAGTGGGTAGAAGCCAGAGATGCTGCTAAACATCCTGCGATGCACAGCACAGCCCCCACAACCAAGAATAATCTGGCCCAGAATGGCATAGTGCTGATATTGAGGAGCCCGGAGTGGGAGCCCAGGAAGGCAGAGATCTATCTACTACTTAATAAAAGGAGTAAGATGGTTTCAGAATTACTCAAACATGAAATTGGGTGCTCCATATAGAATGAGTTTTGTGTTGCATGACATTTCCACACAGGAATTATGCAACCAGTTGTCAGGATATTACGGAGGAAAACCAAAGCCAGAACTACAAGTGATTCTTGAACAAGTACCGGAAGCCACATGGAGTACACAGTGAATCTTCATCCACTTTAAGAATAAAGAAATATCAGAAGCCACATGACTAAGGTGCAACCTAATGGTACTCCAGGAGTGGAGTCAAAATTAAAAGTCAGAGCTATGGACACTTGAATGCAAACCAAGAAAATAAATCTTTGATCCCTCTCCTTTGGCAGATAAAATAACTTACCTGAATGGGAAATAATAAAAACAATGTGATCATTATTTATTATTATTACATCTACCACTTCTGAGCACTTCCTACTAATCTCTCTGCATGTCTTATTGCATTTAATCCTCTCAAACAAGAGTGGAGAGCAGAAAGAATAAACTCATGACAACTGCTGAGGCAGCTACTATTATTACTCCCTTTTCTCAGTTAAGGACACTAAGCATATTAGGGTTCTCCAGAGAAACAGAATCAATGGTTGTGTGTGTGTGTGTGTGTGTGTGTGTGTGTACAGACATATATACGAGAAGAAATTTATCAGAAAAGAATTGGCTGAATTGGTTTACATGATCATGGAGGCCAAGAAGTCTCCCACTGATCTGTCCACAGCTGGAGACCCAGCAAAGCTAGTGGTGTAATTCTGGTCCAAGTCCAAAGACCTGAGAATCAGTGGAGATGATGGTGTAAATCTCAGTCCAACAGCAAGAGAAGGACCAATTGCCCAGCTCAAGCAGGCAGGCAGGAAGCAAAAGACATATTTCTCCTTCCTCTGCCTTTTCATTCTATTCAGGCCCTCCACAGATTAGAAGATGCCCACCCACATTGGGAAGAACCATCTACTTTACTGAGTCCATTAATGCTAATCTTATCCAGAAACACCCTCACTGTCACACTCAGAAATACTACTTAACCTGAGAACCCCACGGAGCAGTCAAGTTGACACATAAAACCATCACATGGAGGCTTAAATAATTTGCTCAGGGACATACAGCCAGAAAGTAGCAGGGCTAGGATGTGAGCCCAGGCTGCCTGATAACCAAGTCCATGTTCTCCTACATGTTCCAGCTACACAAAAGTAAGGCAACATCTGGAAGATCCTACTATCGCTGACCAAGCAAAGCATTCATGATGCTGCTTGGGCAGTGAATTGTATTTAAATCCCAGAAATTACCTGTCTTGGAAATCCCTGGTAATGAAACCTCACTGCCCTTCATCCTTCTGTCAGGATGACCCGGAGGAATCAGTCAAGGTTAGTCTCTCATCTCCCTGGGTATAAATTTCACGACCTGTAAAATGGGGTGATGATGTGTCAATATGTGCAGTCTGCTACGAGTACTAGTAACATAATATTTATAAGCCTAAGTCCCAAGAGGAAACAGATGCAACACTCAAAAATAATTCAAGAGGGTTTCTTCACAAAGGGATTCATTCTACTTCAAAGGATAGTGCAGGAATCTGGACTAACAATAGTGGAGCTGTCCAGATGCCTAGGAACAAAGGGACAAAAGGAGAGAGTGGGTCCCAGAACATGGAAGAAGAGAGAGTTGTGTACAGTTAGCCACCTTTGGAGGACCAGGGACTCTGTGTCACAGGGGACCACATAAGGAGGGAAGGAATCAAGGGAACAAACACTCTGGCCTCTCTCTCCCTCCTCCTCCCGCAGGCTCCTGCTGGGGCTTCCCCATTGGGTGACCCCAACTAGAAGCCAAAGGCAGGGGAGCCCATAGATGTGCTTCCCACAGGTCACCCCCCAGGGGCTGGGGGAAGAGAAAAGAAGATTGGGGGCATAGGATACGATGAAGCCATAAGACACATGAAAAATGTGCAACCGCACTGGGATCAGAAGGAAAAAAAATTTTTATTAAGATAGTATCTTTCATACCAAATTGGGAAGAAGTATTTCAAAGATAATATCAAGTAGAAGTGTGAATTTGATTAAACAGACATACTCATTACTTCATTATGTCTAGAGGCAATTTGGTATAAGCAACAAAAAGTGTGAAAATATCCTTGCCTTCTGACTCAGTATTTCCATTGATATACCTCCAGATATTTCTATACTAGAATATTCAGTGTAGCATTCTGTATGATAGCAAAAAGTTGCAAAGTTAAACGTCTAACAATGGGGCCTTGGTTAAATACTATGTTCACATGAATTTAAAAAACCCAGAACCATGGAAAATATATTGTTGAAGAATATTTAAAGATATAATAAAACACTCAAGATATAACATTAATGGCAAAAAAATCAAATTCTAAAATATATATTGTGAAACCCAATCCATTAACATATTGTGCCTGTGTACCTGGGAATACAACTGAATTAAATCAGGAATGGAGAACACCAAAATATTAGCTCTGACTACTGGGTGGTGGAATTGTAGGTGATTCTTAATTCTGTTAGCTGAGAGAATAGGGGAAAAAGAGGAAAGGAAAATAAATATGAGGTACATGAGTATGAGTCAAATCAGCAAGGAAATCAAGGTTTTGAATTTCAGATGAAAACTCTGAGTAATTTCCTAAGGCCCTTAAGTCATTTCAGAGAACCTCTAGCAAGGAAGGGAAGCGGAGATGTTATCATAGCACTCTTCCCCTCGACAGGAAACACGAGATTCTAAAAACTAATAAAAAGTGTAAGTCAAGGATCTATTATTTCTTAATGTGGTGATTTAAAGTCAAGCTTTAGTAACTTTAAACAATAAACCCTAAAGTGAATGGCTCTTTCAAATGCATGCCTCCTTATTCTCCTTAAGTGTCTCATTAAGTGACACCATTTACTGTTTGCTGGTCCCCAAAGCTGCAACAACAGTTTCCCGGAAGTGAGAAAATCCTTGAGACTCAGGCCATAAAAGGATCTCGTGTTTTTATAGCCCTTTATAGTTTACCGAACTCTTTCACATATATCATTTCCTATAGATTATTCCACATTCATTTCCACGTTTAAATGGAAAGAGCCATGCAAGCCCCTAGCACAACTGCTGGCCGGCAGTAGATCAACACTGGGCTCCACAGCAACCTGGAGGACCAAGGTCATAGCTCTAATTTCATAGATGAGGAAAGTGAGGCTCAGAGTAGAGAAGCTTCTTACGGAAGGTGACACTCTAGTATCCTGGGGCATTTTGCTTCTAACAGCTTCCCCACAAGGTGGCTGAGTGTGCTTGAGCCAAACAGCCTTCCCCCAGAGGGTGATACGTGAATGAACCTTAAAGAGGGCATACTCTTTGGTTCTGCATCTTATCTCGTAAGATGTCCACTGAGAATTGTCAGAAGCACACAACTGCTTATGTAGCAGGAAGTTATATAAATGCCAAAGGATGGGTAGCCCACATAACTGGATACGACATAATCACTTAAAATGCTTTCCAAGAACATTTCGTGGCATGAGACAATGTTCACAGTATGATGCTGAATGAAAAACTAATAATAATTTGACTAATGTGACAAACTGTCATCCACAAAGAAAATGATTAAATACTGACAATTTCAAGAAAAAATGACTGCTTCTTGCAAAGCATGTAGCTGGTGCTAAATAAATGCTTACTGGAAGGACTTCTCTTTTTTTGTTTGTTTTTTGTTTTTTGTTTTTTTTTTGAGACAGAATCTCACTCTGTTGCCTGGGCTAGAGTGCCGCGGCATTAGCCTAGTTTACAGCAACCTCAAACTCCTGGGCTCAAGCAATCCTTCTGCCTCAGCCTCTCGGGTAGCTGGGACTACAGGCACGTGCCACCATGCCCGGCTAATTTTTCTATATATATTTTTAGCTGTCCATGTAATTTTCCTTCTATTTTTAGTAAAGACGGGGTCCCGCTCTTGCTCAGGTTGGTCTCGAACTCCTGAGCTCAAACAATCCGCCCGCCTCAGCCTCCCAGATTGCTAGGGTTACAGGCGTGAGCCACCTTGCCCAGCCATTCTTTCTCTTTTTAAATAAAAACACTTGGACTCATGAAAAATCCTTTCTTCTGCCCTGTCTTCAAAGTAATTCAACAAAACTAAATTTATCTTACTAATAGCTTTGTTCATGATCTCAACTGTAATATACACACAAAGCAGAAAACTTGAGAAAATAGAAAAACAAAAAGATACAAAATCATAATAAATTCTACACTTATATACCCTACCCAACCTGTGCCCCCAAGGTTGTCTCTCAATATTCTTTTTCAGAACCCTCCCACTTTTCTCTCAAGATACAGTCACCCTTGACCAAGTCTTCAGATTTTATAATTAATGTGTATATAATTGTATGAATAAGAAGCAAAATATTCCTTAACTCTACAAGCAAACTTTACCAGTTCCCTCTTCTATACTTTGTTTGAATATGAACTAGTATTAAAAAATAAATAAACTCTACCTACCCACCAAAACTACTGACCAGCCTTCCCTGCCCTAACCATCATAGAGGTAACTTTTTGTTCAATGAATGAGTAAATGAATAAACAGAAGAAATAAATCTGAATTAATGAATGCATGCAGAGTAAACGTTTCCTGGCCTGGAGAAGAGCACATGAGGCCATCTGTAAAGCCACTTTCTGGCCCACAAACAATTAACAGCAACACAAAATGAGGGAGAGCTGACCCGAGATAGTCTCTGTATTGCCACAAGAATATCAGACCTGTGTTCAATCCACAGTTTCACAAGCACAATTCACTCCTTTAACACTTTCTTTTTCCTAATGGGTTTTAAACTAGAGTCATTTGCCACATAACAACATACCACATGTACCACAGTACCCTCACAAGGTGAAAGGGTTGAGGGGTCTCTCTCAGGCCTCTTTTATTATTAATATATAAGGCTACCATATAAGCCTTAATGTGATGAGGCTTGTAGAGTTAAGGAATATTTTGCTTCTTATTCATACAATTATATACACATTAATTCATGAGAGCTCAACCCTCATGACATAATCACCTCTCAAAGACCCCATTGTCCTGATACCATCACCTTGGAGGTTTCAAAATACGAATTTGGAGGGGACGAAAACATTGAGACTATAGCACTCAGGAAGCCTTCTTTGACTACCCCCCATCACCCGAGTAACATTCCCACTGCAAGTCTCACACCATTTGCCTTCTCTCCTATTTAAATATAACACTTTAAGACACAAAGAAAATCACACGGACTTGGAGAAAATACAACAGTAAAATACATATAACAACAATAAAAACACCAACAACAGGTGATCTGATATGAATTTGGCACTTACTCTGGGCCACGCTCTGTGACAAGCCCTGTATACATATCATCTCCATTGATTTTCACAACATATAGGTCCTATGATGGTCCACATTTTACTGATGAGGAAAAATGAGGAAACTGAGGCACCAACAAGTCTCTATCCCAAGGTCACAGAGCTAATGGGTAGTGAGGCCACAATTCAAACCCTCCAAAGACTTAGTTGATTCTGGATGTAGGTCTGCCACTTGCTACCACCAGGGTCACCTGGGACAAAGTATGTAACTCCTACACCTGCGGCTCCTCGCTAGTCAGATATACTCCACCCATCCACCAGAACTGCAAGGCTTGACAAAAATAATGCAAATAATGGGCTTGGCTGACAGCCCGCCACGTGGCAAGCACTTAGTAAAAAGCTGTTGAATAAGTAAATAAGCATAAAACGGCTATTCTTGAGCAGTATTGCCTTGTGGCCTCTCCTGAACTGTGTGTGTGATCTTCTCAGTCCTCATTGCTACGGGCAGCACCACTGGGGTCTCTACACAGGCCACATCTCCCCAGTGGCCACCCCTGTGCTATGTCTTTGGGGGAACTGATTCTAAGCTCTCAATCTACATGGCCTGGGTGGGGAGGAGATGAGGGGATTTATTTAGTCCCCCCGGACCAACAAAGGTCCTTCCTTGGGGTTTTTCTAGAAGAATCTAGACAGGATAAGCCCTCCAGTCTGTCTGTTAAGTTCTCAGGATGAGAGCAAGGGTCAACTGGGAGCCATCTCCCCTCCACGCAAAAGGAATCTTCCCCTGGAACGAGAAAATAAACCCATCGTACAGAGAGAGAGGAGAAAGAGGGGAACCCATCCAGCCTCTGAGTGCCTGGGCCCTGTTTATTGCCGAAACCAGTCCCATCCCCACCCCTTGCTACAGTTTGGTTTCATGACCCAACAAAGCCCCCTCTTTGACAAAGCTAGTTTAAGTTGCATTCCTGTTATTTTCAAACAAAAGAAACTCAACTATTACAATCACCTAACCCACCACTCATTCACCAGCAATTACTGAGTGCTAACAATATGATAAGCACTGTGGACTTAGATTGGGGCGTCCGGTGGGCACTACGAAAAAAGAAAGGAAAGAGATTGACAAGTGCCTGCTAAATACAAGAGCAGGTGCTGGCCACACGCACAGGCAATGCCTCCCTCAACGGCAGCAACTACCTTTACAGACCACAAAGCTGAGGTACACAGAACACGCTCACTATCACGGTCACAGCATCAATTGTTCTCGTCATGGAGTGTCCACTACATGGCAGGTGCCGTGCGAAGCACTTCACAGGTATTAATCTGCTGTATTTCACAGATCCTAAGGACACATCATTAATTTAAAAGAAAAAAATGTTCCCAATAATTATAGTGAAACACTTGTTTATCAGTTAAATTGTGTCTCCTCCCACCCACCTAAAATTCATATATTGAAATCCTAACTCCCAGTATCTCAGAATGTGACCTTATTGGGAAATAGAGCCTTTGCATTTAATTAGTTAAAATGAGATCATACTGGAGTAGAGTGGGCCCCTGCTCCAATACGACTGGTGTTCATGCAAGAATTCCGAATGAAGAGACAGACAATGCATAGAGGGAAAATGCTATGTGTAGACACTGGAGTTCTGCTGTCACAAGCCACAGACCTACCAGAAGCGAGGAATAGAGGCCTGAAACAAATCCGTACTCCAGAGGGACCATGACTCTTGTCCGTATCTTGATCGTGGACTTCCATCCTCCAGAACTGAGAAGACAGTGAATTTCTGTTGTTTCAGCCACCCAGTCTGCAGTATTTAGTACAGCAGACCTAACAAACTAATGTAACACTGCCGCTTGGATGATGCACTGGACTTACGAGATTTTAAAATGTCCATCATACAATTATGAGATAAAATAGTTTGATATTCACAACAGATCTACAAACCTACAAAGCCTAACAAAGCTGTCCCCATTTTACAGATGGAGGTATCGAGGCACTAAGTATCCTACTTAAGTTTCATGTTACGCATTGGTGGAGCAAGGACTGAATGCGATTCTAGGTTCTTAAACAGTGCCCTGCACTGCCACCCAGAGGTGGCCGCCATAACAATGCACACATCAAGCATGCACACACAGCTCTTCAACTTTTAGACTGTTGAGAACTGCGGTTCTCAACCCCCAGGGACCACAGTACTGGTCTGTAGGCCTATTAGGCTACACAGCAGAGGTGAGCAGCAGGCAAGTGAGCCAAGCTTCATCTGTATTTACAGCTGCTCCCTGCTGCTCACATCACCACAAAAGCTCTGCCTCCCGTCAGATCAGTGGCGGCATTAGAGTCTCATAAGGGCATCAACCCTACTGTAAACTACACATGCGAAGGATCTAGGTTGCGTGCTCATGAAAATCTAATGCCTCATGATTCGAGGTGGAGCTGAGGCAGGAGCAGCTGCAAATACAGATTATCAATCATTAGCAGAGAAGTTTGACTGCACAATAAATGTAATGTGCTTCAATCATCCCAAAACCATGCCCCTCCCACCCCACCCAGTCCATGGAAAAATTGTCTTCCATGAAACTGGTCTCTGGTGCCAGAAATGTTGGGGACCACCAATTTAGAACAACTGCCAAAGTCCCATCCCCAGAGAAGAATGACCATATGCCCAAAGGGACTCTTCACTCTCTATTCCTCTTCTAGTCTCAGTAGACAAAAACAATTCAAACTGTAGCACTTGGGCCAGATGTTTGCCTGGGGCTTAAGCTCTGCTCCAAGTCCCAGAAATTCTCCAGGCCACCCCTTGGTGCAATTTTAACCATGACGTATCAGATCAGAATGGAGAACCCCTCAGGAGATCCAGCAGAAACACTGACAGAGGCCACAGCTTGCCCTTTTTGCACAACAAACGGGACACAAAGTCCACAAAAGATGAATACAGCATGTTTTTCAAGTCCCCCAGATGGCTTAGAGGACATTTGTGTCATGGTCTGGCAACCCTGCTACATTCTGAGCAAGGCTTTCACTCCTTCATCACTTTGCCTATGTTCCTTTAGTTCTGAAAAGCATCTTGAGAAAAGTGCATTTTTAACATCCCATAGAGAGAATCCTTTTAGTGGGGAATGGGGGAAAATGTAAGAACAAATAACTCCAGAGTTTTTGTTTGAGAGTTCATGATAAAGTGTCATGGCCGCTGCAAACAAGGCCAGTCAGAGACTGCGTTTACCAGTCTGCCAACAGGAAGGCAGGCTTGGGTCTGTTTGTTCACTACAGTCTCCTTGGTGCCTGTCCCAGGGCCTAGCACACAGCAGCACTCAATAAACTTTGCGGAATT
>CM052436.1:137658899-137755275 GCA_028533085.1 Varecia variegata | reverse complement strand
TCTCAGCCAGAGCAGGAGCTGGGGGCTGCGGGGGCTGGGGGGATCCAGGATCTCCTGTAAATCGGTAGCCTCGCTCCTGCCTTTGCGCGGATTGGAGGCTCGAGTTTGCCCCCCTGCATGCTGCAAGGGCTCCAGGCAAGCGGGAAGCCTCACCCCAGTCTAGTGATTCCTGAGACCCCGGAGCAGCAAAGAGAGAGGCTCCCCCAGCCCGGGCACCAGCTCACATGCCAGAGTATCCAACGCACAAGAAAACAAAACACCGGGGGAGACAGCCAACGTCAAGATCAGATCCTCAAGGACGTCGGCAAAAAGAACAACCAGCTGGAGAACGGGGAGAAGTCTCTGTTCCTCTGCTTTTTAGCTGTGTGACCTTGGGTGAGTCGCCTAACCTCTCTGTGCTTCAGTTCCTCCACTGTAAAATGAGGTGACAACAGTAGCCACTTTATTAGGGTGGTTGAGAGGCCTAGAAAGAATTAACAATGGCAAGCCACTTAGCTAAGAGCCTGGCATGAGAAAGTGGCCCCAAATACTAGAGTTTTTATAATTTTTTATTAATAATTGATGACAGTTGTAACAGTTTCTTACAGGAGGGCTCAGAGGTACAGAGTAGAAACTGAAGCCAAGAGAAAGGTCTGACTTGCCCAGGACACAGAGCTGAGCTCCAGACGTGGCCTCTGGACACCCCATGCGGACCCAGGGATGGAATGACTCCGAGGTGCAGCAGGCAGTGACCACTGCCCCTCTGGCTCACGGGCCTTCTGAATTCAGTGTTTGTCAGGTTACAAGTCCTCCCTGCTGTCCTGGGGTTAAAGCCCAGGTAGGAACCACTTCCATTCGGCTGAGTCCTATTCACTGAGCAAGGACTCTTCCTCTCTTGTGTCTCCGCTTCACCATCTATGAAACAGGAACCCTTATTGTCAAGTTGCCGTGAAAATTAAATGTGTCAAGAGCCCTAGAAGGTGCTAGATAAAGAACGGATGTTATCACTGAGATGAAAATGGGGAGCCCAGCCAGCGCCCTCCATGGACCAGCTCCATAACAATCCTGGTGGGTGGGTACAGAGGAGATAAACTGGTGTCCAAGCCTGTCCGAAAGATCCCGTTCCACTGCCACATTTGCGCCAGAATATTATGTGGGTGTATTTACGGTATCTTACTGGAAACAACAAAGTGCATTGTGTTTTTTTTTTTTTCTTTTGCTATGTAAAGCCAAGGGGTCAGAGAGCAAGCAATGTGCAGTGACACACGCTGAAATATATGATGATTTGGTAAATATACCGATGGAGAAAGGTTGCTGTTGCCAGCCCCATGGCATGGCAGTTCACAGCCCCTCTGGGCTCAGAATGGCACATGTGGCTGTCAATGTCTAGAGGAAACAGGGAGCCTCTCGATGAACAACTGGAAGATTTGGGGGTGCAGGGAGCCCGCGTCTGGGCTGAGCCTGGAAAGGTCACAGGCCCACAGCCATGGACACTGGGGGAGGGGCGTGTGCCGCCTCCGCCCTTCTCTCCATCCCACGGTCTCTCTTCCCAACAAACAAGGCCAGAGCACACAGCTGACCATCCCTCAGTGGCCAGTAACTGCCCCTTCCTGCCTTCATGCCCATGCACATGCTGTTCCCTCAGCCTGGAAATGCCCTTCCTGTCCCACCTGCCGGGTGAGGGCAGTGAATGTTGCCCAGGTAGTTTCAAAGTAGAGCCCTGAAGGCCAATAAGCCCGGGTCCACATCCTGGGTCCTCTTCCCAGCAGCAAGATCTTGGGTGAGTTAATTCACCTCTCAAGGCCTCAGTTTCCTCATTTGTAAAATGGGAATAATAAAATACCTGCCTCCTAAGGTTGTTTGGAGGATTAAGTAAACCAGTGTGCACAACAGGCTTGGCCCATACCTGGGAAACTCTAATGAGATGCACTATTGGTTAGTGCCACATCCATCAAGCCACGGCTCCCAAGTGCCCTCTGAGGGCCTCCCTAACGTCCCCTCCCTCCGTTTGTGGGCCAGCACCTTATCCGTCCTCATTTTGTATGGAGTTGGATTATCAGTTTCTCCCCACGAGGTTGTGGGGACTTCAGTTATTTATCTGTGAAACCTCAGCAGTTGAATGAAGGAATGAATGTGCGTGTGAAAGCCAGTGAGAGTGTGTGTGCGGCGCGCATGAGCGTCTGTCTACCATCTGAAAGCTGGAAAGAATTATGTCATTATAATAAATGACTCATCTCAAAGAATAATTTCAGGACAGCCAAAACCCAGGACGAGCTGAGGCTTGCAAAAAAAAAAAAAAAATGCAAGCAAGACAAAAATCCTTTGTTCGCTGTGTTCTAAGCAAGAATAGGGGAAGAACAAGTCTTCTGCTTGGGCAAGATGGCGTATTGTTAAGAAGCGGCAGAGAGAAAGCGGAGCCGGCCGCCCCTGCTTCTGTCTCTCTTGCTGGAAAGGTCTTCACGTCCATCCTCGCCAGCACTCCTCGGCTCACCAGCCGTGTGCTCCACGACGTGCTCACAGCCAGAGACGGCTACAAAGACGGAACCCTCTTCTTGTGGCACGTGGATCCCCAGACGTGGAACCCTGAGCCCAGTCACCTCAGGGAGGTGCTCAGGGAGGAGGGAGATGCTCAAGTGACTGCCCAAGAGAAATGGTGCAAATTTGATGGAAGCAGAGCCCACAACTGCATCAGTTTTCCTGGTACACAGAGAAGGGTGGACTCCAGGTGCTGAATCCTAGGTCACCTGTGCCCATCCCTGGAAAAAATCCAGCGGGGGGCCGGGGAGGGGAGAGAAGGGGTACCCAACAGGAGGCTGTGAGCATGCGGAAAAGAATGCAGCCGTCCCCAGGAGTATGGGGCAGGAAATCACCATTTCTTTGCCGATGATAATGCTGGGGACTCAGCAAATTTCTGTGTGTGCAAAGAATTTGATCATCTTCCTACATCTGTCTCTCTCCTGATTAAATCTCTCTGACAAATACCCTGCCAGGCAAGCCCCAGGTCTGGTGCACCAAACCCTGCGGGATCGCTTGGTGCCCCCTCATTCTACCCCACACCCTGGAGTCTCTGTGCCAAGCTGCCCTGGACGCCCAAGGCTTCCTTCTGGGTTGCACCGCCAAGCCTTTCCTGCTGCTCCTCCCCTTCTCCCCAGGCTGTGGCAGCCCCTACTAAAGGTGACCCTGCAGGCAGCTTCTGGGCTCATTATCCATGTGTCCTCTCTTGCACCAGGTCCCCAGAGCACTTTTCAGCCCAAACTTCCCTGTTTGTCCCCATCAGACAGCGAACACCCCAGGCACAGCCTGGGGCCGATTCTTCTGTAGTTCCCCAGCATTTACTACCAGAGACTCTAGTAAACACCTGCGGACCGGAAGTGGATAAATGGGTGGACATACAGGTCAAGGGATGGCGGGCTTATCCCATGAGCATTTAACTTACATAAATTTAAACCAAATGCACCAGGAAAAAAAAAATTATGTACTCATATTTTGGATTTGTACTCTTCGTTGTATACAGTGCATCACTGTATATATATTCTACATTTATGTGGAATATTTCCCTGCACTTGTATAGAAAACTCAGGTTTCATGCCTGAGTGAAGGGACTTTAAGGGTAATGTGGACTAGCCCAGATTTTACTGTCCATGTCAAAGGCAGAAGCTAGGATATGCCTCTTCTGTACCCCTGGGGACAGATTCTGATATCCAGGGTGGGTGGAGATACTTTTGGTGGATTCCAGGTTGGTCCAGAAACCCCATTCTGAGTATTGCCCATCTGTGGGGTCTCTAGAGCAGGCTCCCAGTGTAAGGGCCCTTGAAGAGCAGCTCCACAGGACGGTCAGTGAGTCTAAGGTTGGAAAAGAGGGAGCCCTCAAGACGAAGGCTGCTCAAGCTGCTTTCCTGTCTGAAGGACTTTTCAGAGCCTTAATACGCTGGTGGGTGCTCTGACTGTCTAGGAGCAGGGAGAACAACATGCTGAGTCCCCCATTTTATCTTCTAGGGAACCTCCTTTTCTCACCAGGGCAGCTGGCAGTGGGGTGGGGTGACGAGCGGGGAGTGGGGTTGGCTGAGCAGACCCTGGCTCAGCCCTTCTGAGTCATGCTGTAGGGATCCTTCCTAGGCCTTGACCAAGTCCACACTTCATCACATTTGAAGCCAATGCAAAGGTAGAAGAGCTAACACAATAGCTGATCAAATCAACATTCAAACAGATTTTGGCAAGTGGGAATGCTTAGCTAAAATGGATCTAAAAGACAACGTGCAGACATGAGTGTCAGTCTTGTATTTTGGGTCAGTCTTGTACCCACTCAGCACAGAGAGCACCGAGCATGCCTGTGTGTGAGATGCTGCTCAGGCCTGTGCTGCAGGACTCAGAGCAACCGTGGACACATAGATAGAAAGGAGCTGGCCTGCCCGGGTCATGCACTTCTTCATGGGTTCCATGAGGACCTACTGTGTGCCAGGCCCTGGGCCAGGTGCTATGCCAGGGAGAAGACGATTGGTAGGTCCGGGCTCCATGGAGCCTCATGGTGGGGGGAAGACTAATGCTGGACACATTCTTGCAAAATAGGCAAAGTCACCTCCCAAAGTGGTTAAGTGCCCTAAGGGCAATGGCACAGCGTTGCCCCCCTGCTCCTCTGCAGTTCATTCTCTTCCCAGCAGCCGGAGCATTGCTGCTAAATCCAAAGTTGGATGCTGTCTCCCTCTTACCCTCTCCCCTCCAGAGGCTCCCCATTCATATCTCCTGGCCCAACAGATGCTGCACCATCCAGCTCCTGGCTATCTGAGCCTTCCTCTTCCCCCGCTCACTGTACTCCAGCCACGCTGCCTCCTCACTGTTCCTCAAGCCACCCACCAAGCACATTCCTGCCTCGGGGCCTTTGCAATTACTGTTCCCTTTGCCTGGCCTGCTCTTCCACCTGACATGCCCAGAGCTCACCTCCCTCATGAGTCCAGAGGCCTTTCCTGGCCACACATGCTGGAACAGCAGCCTCCAGCCACAATGGCCACCCAACAGCTCTTTGGTGAATGTGGGAATGAATCAATGAAT
This sequence comes from Varecia variegata, assembly GCA_028533085.1. Lineage (NCBI taxonomy): Eukaryota > Metazoa > Chordata > Mammalia > Primates > Lemuridae > Varecia > Varecia variegata. The sequence continues at coordinate 137,750,250 of CM052436.1, read as the reverse complement.
GATGTCATGAATGAATGAATTTGTATGCAACCTTTAATGAATCTTCTTCCAGAATTCCTATTAGGTTGAATCATACAATGCTGCCATTTTTGCGGCTCAAAAATCATTTTGCAGCTTCCGCCTATCTGGCAGTCATGCCCATGCTCAAAATCCTCCAACAAGCTTCCACCATCTAGAAATTCAAACTCCTTAGACAGACCCCCACACTTCCTGCCTCCAGTTCCCACTCCCTTCCAGGCCTGCAGATGGTTGCCCTGGCATCACCATCTCATGGGTTTTCCTGGGCTCCTCTCTTGCTGGAATTCCCCACGGCCACCTCCGCATGCCCAAGCCCAATAGAGTGCCTCTTGCCACTGGCCTCCGCCCCTCCCTGGTGGAAACTGGCAGTGTTCCTCCTCTTCAGCCTCAGTTCTACAACAATGGCCAGCTGGGGGCTGCTCGACAGCGGGGGCTCTTTGCCCAGGTCCTGATGCCCACAGCCCTCCTGCTGCAGCCCTGCAGGCACTATTCCAACGCCAGCCAATGCACTGGCTACTCCAAGAGTGCAAGCTGTGCTGGAATGCACCCAGTCCTGGAAGACCCTGGCACTCAGCTTTGTTGACTTTGGACAAGTCCCTTCTGTGCCTCAGTTTCCCCATCTGTAACATCTCATATAACAGCAAAGCTACAAGTTTAAAATAATTGCAGAGTCTAATCCTGGGTCCCAAGAATGGGGCGTGTGTGTGTGCGTGTGTGTGATAGAGAGAGAAGAGACTTGACTAGGAGAGAACAGAAAAACCAAACAGGTGACAAGACAAGCCAGGAAAGGCTCACAAGACTGAGATGTTGGTGCCCTAAATCAGAGTGTCAGTGATGATGCCATCTCACTGCAGGAACTGGCCAGTCCCATCTTCTCTCTGGGCTTCAGTTTTCCACCTGACAGGTGAGCCCTGGGGTGGGGAAGGGGAGAAGAAGGGCAGTAGGTGCAAGGCAAACTCTGCACAGCACAGATGCTGGAAAAGGCTCACCTGCAGACAGGGGCTCCACAAGAGGGGGACACCACCCTCTCTGCAACTGCACCCTGAGCCTCGGGTCCTGTTCTGCAGTTTGCTCAGGGGTGAGTACGAAGGCGCCTACAGAATATGGTGACAAAACCAGGCCTGCTGCAGGACTGGGAAGAGGGAAGAAAGCATTCAGTGGTGAGGTTGGGCGTGGAGCCCCTGCCCCCGTGAAGCTGACCCTCCCAGTGGGTCAGGAACGGATGCAGACCGGCTGAGAGCTTAGCTGATGGGCTGCAGCTTCAAGGTGAGAGAGGACTTTCGATGGGCGGATCAAGGAGGCTCTAGGAGACCTGAGCGGGGCCAGGGCTGCAGGCTGTGGAAAGGAGCTAAGGCAGAAGGAATGTGCAGTGTCAGGCCCCAATGCAGGACCCAGTGTGCTGTGTTTGGGAAAAGGACTAGGCCGAGTGAGCAACGGGAAGGGGACAGCTGGGGGCAGCAGAGGCCAGAGAGCAGTGCCGTGGCGACTTCTTTCTGATGGGAGGAAGCCTCCAGAGGGTTTTAAGCAGGGTAATGACACGATCTGGTTTCCATTTCACAAGGACGATCCTGCACGCTGGGTGCAGAAGGGTCCGCAGGATGGCTGGGGGCGGCAAGGGGATGAGGTGGTGGGAACATGGGACAGCGTGGGGCCCCAGACGTGAGGCTGCGTGACCCGAGGAGGAGGCAGTGAGCATATGGAGAAGCGGCTGGATTTGGGGCCGGTCTTTGCAATATCCCACTGGACATGCTGATGTTGGGGCTGAGGGAGAGAGAGAACCCAGGGTGCTCTTTGAGCAGTCATGCGGGAAGGTGACCCACCCCCGCCCAGAGAGACCTGAGGCTGCCCTGACTTGCAGGGAAGCTCACGGTGCAGAAGCAAGCCTGCTGTCCCTGGCCCCGAGTCCCGATGCACACGGTAAGACACACAGCGCGGCCTTCCCCTCACGGACCAGGACATCTCGGAGACCAATGTGGCTCTCCCCATCTCTCTTCCACCTGGCTTTTGTCAAAATTGCTTCAGAAGTCAAATGTGATGCTCAACACTCTGTGTGTATGTGTGTGTCTGTGTACGTCCACATAGACCACATAGACCACTCTCATAAAACGGGCTGCAATGTCAGAAGCCACAGGGGCCCAGTGGATCATGCAACAAGACTGTGCGGCTGGGCATCCTTGGGGAGTGGCGGGGACTGCGGCAGTGAATGGGCTGCCCAGGCTCCTCCTAAAGGAGGCTGTGTTCTCAGCTCCAGCCCATTCCAACCACGTGGGCACATGTGTAAACTATCGGTAGATCTGCCAACTTTTCAAAAGAAGCCAGAAATTCATATTTTTAGGTGAAACAATTGATTTTTAAATTTGGGCTTCACCTTAAGACACATCAGCACTGTATCAGCAGGTTAACGCTGGGGCCATTGGGTGCTACTTTGCAACTCTACCAGTTGGGGCGGTATGGACTCAAAGCAGAGACCCGACGCTCCTCAACAGACCTGAATTCAAGTCATGGCACCTCCAGGATCCCATATGGAGGGACGTTCTGGCAGGGGGCAGGTGAGGGGGTCCCAGGAGTTCCCAAGGGTATTCTGGTCTCCCCATAGCCTCTAAGGCCCTGCTTGGGGTGTCAGGGTGAGCACGTACCCACTTTGAGCTCCTTCCCAAAGACGGCGCTCCCCCGGTGCAGAGCAGTTCCAGCGGCCGTTGCGGAACTGACACTGACACTCGTCCAGGCCCATCTGCGAGCCTTCTCCCATGACGATGATGGCATCCGGCCGGCTCTGGCAGATCACCCGCTGCCTGGGAGCCAGGCCTGGGATCTTGTTACAGATGATGCTTGCGCTGAGAGCTACCACTGAGGAGAAGCCCCTGCAGGGGGAGACACAGGGAGATGGAACGTTAGGCCAGCAAGGTGGGCGGCACGGCCGAGAGACCCTACCTAGGTGTCCATCCCTGGCCACCCCACTTTCCCCAGCAAGGGTCTCCCAACTCTTTTGATCCTGAACCCCCAGCCCATGTATATTCACTTATAAATTGATAAATTCCACATAGGCTCTTGTATCAATGCATATATTCAATATTAGTGAAGCTTGATTTCCTTTTTAGAAACAACAAAAAAGATGATGTATTTTACAAACATTATATCGAGTGAAGAAAGCAAGTCACTCAGTTAAGTTTCCTTGAGTTTGTGGTAGGATTCAACTGAGATGAAGTTCGAAAACATGCAAAAGAAACCCACTATTGCTAGGAGTCCCCTGCGGTGAGACTGTCAAAGCAAACTTCCCTGCCGCAGGCGCCTCTGAAGGGCACACAGACGCTCATTTACAGAACTCGGCTCGAGGACGCTAGACATACTCTCTTGTGAGTATGTTTTATTATGAAAAAGCTTAAAAAGCCATTGTAAGTAGAAGTCTTGGTGTTTTCTTCCCGCCTGCCCATGGAGTACACGTGTCCCACTGTGGACGTGACCGGCCTGCAGGGTGCGTGTGCCCATCCCGACCAGAGTCCCACCTTCCTCAACGCATCCCTGCACAGGTAACTGTGGGACACCTGTCCCGCGCCAGGCACTGCGCTGGGAGACAGGTGCGCCCGACAGGCGGGGAGGCAGACAACGCAGGTGTCACAAATGAATAAAACAGGCCGTTTCAGACAGTGACAGGCACTGTGATGAAAGTGAATATGCTGGGATGGCAACTGAGGGTGCGGCGGTGGGGAGGGGCCGCTTTAGCTGGGACATTCAGGGAGGACTTTTCTGAGGCAGGGACATTGGAGCAGGGACCTGAATGGCCAGGAGGTGGCCGGGGAAGATCCCGGCGGGGAAGGGTATTCTGGGCAGAGGGAACAGAAAACTCGAAGTTCTAGGAAGGGGACAAGCTTGAAGTGTCCAAGGAACAGAAAGACCATGGAGGCTCATGTGAAACCAGGGCTTGAGCAGGGGGAGGGCCCGGGGAGAGGGCACGGCTCAGGGCCGGAATGTTCTCAGGTGCATCAGGCAGCATCATTGAAGGGCTGTCGGCAGGACACCGACGTGACCCACTGGCCCCTGCTCCATGTGGGGAAGGACTGGGGGTGCCAGAGCAGGAGCAGGGGAGCAGGCAGACTAGAGGGGGTGGCGGCTTGGCCTGGTGGCAGTGGTGGGGATGGCCACAGGTAGAGCTGATGGCCTGATGGACGGGGAGGGTCGGGGAGGGATGCGGAAGGTGCGAGGGAAACAGAGGCACTAGCGTCACTCCTGGGCATCTGGCCTGCTGGTGGTGTCATTTCTAACATCAAGATAACCCCAAAAGTTCATCAAGAGAACTTTTAAAGAGAAGACCCCTCCCCCAGTGCCTCACCTTGGTTATAATAACAGGAGCTTCCGCTTACTGGGGGCCACTGCCGGCCACGGGGCAAGCACCTGCCCCCGGGGCCCCGCTGCGGGAAGCTGTTCTGGAATTGGGATTTGTCAGGGCTGGGCTTCCCTGTGCCAGTGACACCTGGAGATGACGTGGACCCACTGCCCTCCACGCACGCACCTGACCGCTCCTGCCCTCTTCCCTGGGCTCCTGCCACGCACCAGCCTCTCCCAGCCGTAGGCCCTTTGTCCTGGCTGGCCCTCTCCCTGGAAGCTCTCTCACCCCTTGTCGTCATCAGCTTGCCTTCTTGCTGTCATTCCTGTGACCTCAAGGGTCACCTCCCTGACCACCCCAGCCAAGGGAGCCTCCCTGCCCTCCCCACCCTGATAACTTTCCGTCACAGTCTCTGTTCAGTTTCCTTGATACTCTTGGCTATTCATGGTCTTCTGGAATGTTTTCACGTGAGTGTTGTTTTTAACTTGAGTGCTCACTTGTTTATCGCCTGCCTTCCTCATGAGGCTGTGCGCTCTTTGAGGGCAGGGAGGCTGACTGCTGGCTCACTAAAGGGTTCCTGAATGAATAGATTGGGGCACTTCAAAGATGTCACTCAGAGTGAGTACCTGTTACATAGCAGGTGCCCCCAAATACACATACAATGCATCAGTGACCTTTTGGGTCCTCCCTCCCATGTGCCAGGGCAGCATGGTGGGTCCTATCACAAGCATCAGTTCATGTGAACTTCCTAAACAGCCCTGTGGGGCAGAAATCATCATTTCCGTTTCATGTATCTGGACACTGAGTCTCACAAAGGTTGAGGCCTGGAGGAAGGCACTCAGCAGGCAGGTGTTGGAGGTGGGAGAGCCAGGTTCTGTCGCACGCACCTATGCCCAGGCACAGGTAGGGGCCATGTGTCAGTGCTCCAGACCACAGTCCCAGGGTAGTTCAGCATTGGAGTCACCAGCCTGGGTGCCAGACATGTGGGTGAAGGTGCCCCCAGATGATCCTGGCAGCCCACTATCAAGTCACCCTGGCCTTCGAGTCTGCCCAGCTGAGACTTTGTGGACAGTGGCCTGTGTATCATCCCCAGTGTGTCTTGCCCAAGTTCTTGAGCCACTCCCAGAGAGCTCAGTTCCCAGACCAAGAGAGGAACTCTGCACGTGAAAGCATGGACACTGCCTCTCTTAAAGACTGGACAGTCCCCAGGTGGCAGGCAGGGCTGGTCCGTGCAAACAGAGAACAGGTGCTCTGAGGGAAGGACATTCGCTAGCAAAAGCATAAACTGCCACCCAGAGCTCTAGCACCACCCAATTTTCAGGGACCCTCAGACTCCCAGAGCTCCTTCTCTGGCAACCTGGGAGATTTAGGGTGGGAGTGGGGTGCAGAGAGAAGGGAAGGACGCGGCCGTGGTCCTGGCTTGGTGCCCCTGCTGGACCTGCTGTCCCTAGCCCTGGTCTGAAGGGTCCTTGGGATAGGCTGACTCTCGGCAGCAGTTGGCCCTCTCAGAGTCCCCCAGCCTGGAGCATCCCTGCTGGCAGTCTCTCTGAGCACGCTGGCAGCAACACCAGGTGACCAAGGCGGGTGGTGCAGCTCGGCCTCGCTCCCAGGGACAGGCCACTCCAAGCATCCTGGCTGACAGGGTGCTGACCTCTTCCTTCAATAGACACCCCGTCCAGTGAGCTAGGGGACAGCGGACTCAAGGTTCAGCTGAAGAAAGGGAGGCTCCAGGAGGTGAAGGTGTTTCCCCAAAGTCGCCAGCTAGTGAGGGGTAGAGCCAGATTGGAAACAAAGTGTGCCCCAGCTCTAGTAACCTATCCCCTACCCCACCTGTCCTTCAAAGACTGCCTTTCTAAATTACACACACACACACACACACACACACACACACACGCACTTCCCTGAAAGCCACTGTTCATGCATTTCATGCATTCACGTTGCACACATGTCTGTGCCAGGCACCATGGTGGGCACTGTGGACACGAGGAACCAGAAAGGCTAGAGTCCCTCCTTGTAGAGCCAGGGAGGGAGACAGACCACCAGTAAACAAGCCCACGATTTCAGGTAGCACAGGCTCAAGTGAAGATAGTAAAGCTGGGTTGTGGGAGAGGGAATACTGGGTGCTGGAGTTTATTTTAGATGGGGGAGTTTATTTTAAAGGGCTGGGGGAACACAGAGGAGGGGCTCCTAATTCAGGCTGGGTGAATCAGGGAAGGCTTTCTGGAGGAGGTGCTCCTAAAGTAGGATCCTAAGGGAATGAGTTGGCATTAAGCAGATATAGTTTTAAAGCCAGAGGGAGCAGGGCTCATGGATGTCCAAGGTGCCTGGAGAATGGGGCATCAGAGGGAGTCGGGTTACAGGGAGATTTGCAGGGAAAAGGCCCAACAGAGAGTCTAGGGACACAGAGCATATTAAGAAATGGGGCCTTATCATAAAAGGAAGCAGATGTCACATGATCAGATTTACATTTCAGAAGGCTCATGGTGGCTGTCATGGCAGCTACTAGAAAATTGAAGACGACGTATGCGGCTTGCATTTCATCTCCACTAGACTGAGCTCATCTGAGCATGAGGGCAACGAATGTCCTCGTAAGGGGTTTTGGGGCTCATCTTGTAGCAATAGAGAGTCACCAGAAATTTCACAGCAAAGGAGCAATGTACTCCATTGCAGGTTTGGAAACACCCTAAGCAGGTGTAGACTGGAGGGGAGAGCCATGGTCTTGGGGTGCACTCTGAGGGTTTACAACTTCCTAAGTCAGGAGTGTTTAGGTCTGAAAATGCAGAGAAGGAAAACACTTGACAAGTTAAAATCAGATCATTGCACTGCAAAAAACCCCCCACACAATTCAATTGCAATCTTTGCAGGGAAACGCCTACTCCTCCGTGCCCCAGCCCCCATGCCCTCCAGATCACGTAGCCTAACCTTCCCAGCGGATGTAAACCACAGTGCTGTAGCAATAGTCTTCCCGGCACAGGAAAATAAAGTGGAAATGCCTATGAGAAAGATTTACTCCTCTTTTCTTGCTCAGGATCCAAGAGAAAAACCTAACCCCACTGGGCCCCAGACAGCAGTCCCAAGAGCTCTTTCATACCTTCCCTCCAGGCTGCTGGCAGGAAAGGCCATTGCCATGGAGACGGGCCCAGCCAGGAAGCCAAGTGGAGCAAACACAGACAGTCCCATGGCTGCTCTCTCCACAGAGCCAACCGGTTGGTGAATATTACACCAGACACACACCAGAGACGCAAAGTAAACAGCATGTCATCCCTGCGCAGTGCTGGAATAGTTCCACGAGGAAATGCTGAACTCAGGGACTGTGCGGCTTGGTTCCCAAGTCACAAAGAATAATCTCCCAGTACAACAGGGCTCACGACGGGCCCGCAACATCTTGCTACAGTGGGATTTTATTATACGGGTGGTCCCGTGTCTGCAGGTCCGGGATTCAACCAACTGTGGATCAAAAAATATTTGGGGAAAAAAATAATAAAAATAACAGTACAACAATCAAAATAATATATATATAAATAGAGTATAATAACTATTTACATAGCATTTACATTGTATTAGCTATTAGAAGTAACCTAGAGATGATTTAAAGTGCACAGGAGGATGTGCCTAGGTTACACACAAATATGCCATTTTACATAAGGGTCTTGAGCATCTGCAGATTTTGGTCTCTGCAGGAGTCCTGGAACCCATCCCCCAGGATATCTAGGGATGACTGCACTGAACATCTAACACTAACACGTAGCCTATCGGTGCTGGTGGCAAAAGAGATATCTATCAAGTTACCCTGGAGAGAAATAGGAAATTAATGGGTGAGTTATTTCCCCTTTGTGGCAGCCTCAATTTTGCTTATCTTTAAAATGGGTATAATCCATATGTCATAGGATCATTGTGAGCGATTCAATGGGATAAAATAGGTTAATAAATGAGATAAATGTGCAGTTGGCAATAAAAGTTAGCTTCACTTCCCACTCCAGTGTGTGTATATAATGTGTGGCATCTAGAACTAAAGATATTCTACCTGCAGTTTGAACACCACATATGGTACTGTTACTTCTCTTATTTTAGATACAATATGTCTATTAAGTAAGCCTAAGGCTGCCTTAGCCTTCTCAGTACATACCACTGAATACAACCACAAAGTGATTTTTTTCCCTTTTTATTTTTTACATGAACTGCAGGTAAGCCACATCTCTGGAATTTTTACTGGTGTAACTGATGATCTGCGTTCAAGTCCTGAACATAGCAACAATCCCAGTTAATCCCATTTTATTAGATTGAAGCCATAGCTCTGGTCTAGCAAGAGCATTTGAAAGCTATCCTCTGTCCTCAGAGAGCTTGATGTCTGGGGCAGTGACTTTCAAAATGCAGTCTCCTGATTCCCTGAATCAGAATTAACTGAGATGAGTGTTAAAACGGCAGGTTCCAAGGCCTCATCCTAGACCTAATGAATCAGAACACCTGGGAGCAGGTTCAGGAAACCTGCATTTTTAGCAAACTTCCCAGGTGATATTCATGCCCAATAAAGTTTGAAAAATCAATTCTATCTCCGTTATTTCTGCATTTTAAAAATTGGCTCTTGGACCACCTGTATTTGAATCTGCCTGTCAGAAATGCAGGTTTCTTTTTTTTTTTAATTTCAGCTTATTATGGGGTACAAAAGTTCAGGTTATATATATTGCCCATGCTCCCCCATCCCCCCCAAGTCTGAGCTTCAAGCGTGTCCATTCCCCAGACAGTGCGCATCACCCACACCGAAGGAACCCTAATCTCTGGACTTAGGAAGCAGCACGTGTAACAAGCTCTCCAGGTGGTCCTATTCACACCAGATGTGGACAGCCCATAACCTAACGAATTGTAAAGCAGAGCTCCTCCCACCTGGCACCTAGAGCTGCCTGGAGGGCTTGTTAAAGCAGAGCTGAGCCCGCCTCCACCATGCCTGCCTCACTAGGTCTGGGGAGGGATCCAAGAATTTATATTTCTAACAAGCTCCCAGGGGATGTAAACGCTGCCAGTCTGCAAATCACACTTTGAACGGCATTGGTGTAAAGCAGATATTATTCTATATTTTTAAAAATACACCCACATATAAAGAATCTATAAAAATCCTATTAAAACAAAAATGGCCATGCCTTTTGTAATCTGGAAGATGTTTGGGGGTTGTGTATGTGTGTGGTAAAACACACATAACATAAAACTTACCAACTTAACCATTTTAAAGTGTACCATTCAGTGGGCATTTAGTACACACACAATGTTGTGCAACCATCACCACTATCTAGTTCCAGAACGTCTTTTTATTAATATCACCCCAAAAAGAGGATCCAATACTCATGAAGCAGCCACTCTCCATTCCCGCCTCCCCTCAGACCCCAGCAACCCCTGATCTGACTTCTGTCTCTATGAACTTGTCTATTGTGGATGTTTCATATAAATGAAGCCATACAGTGTGTGGCCTTTTGTGTCTGGCTTCGTTCACGTACCATAATGCTTACAAGGTTCATCCAGGTTGTGCAATGGGTCAGTACTTCATTCTTTTCACAGCTAAATAATATTCTATTGCATGAATAGACCATATTTCGTTTATCCACTTTGTTGATAGACGTTTGGTTTGTTTCCACCTTTTGGCTATTGTGAATAGTGCTGCTATAAATATTTGTGTGCAAGTTTTTGTTTGTACACCTGTTATCAATTATTTTGGGTATATTCTCAGGAGTGAATAGTCATATGGTAAGTCTCTGTTTAACTCACTGAGGAACTGCTAAATCGTTTTCCACAGAGGCTGCACCATTTTACATTTCAGCCAGCAATGTATTAGGGTTCCAATTTCTCCACATACCCACCAACACTTGTAATATTCCTTTTCTTTTATGGCCATCCTAATAAGCATGCAGTATCATCTTATTGCAGTTTTAATTAGTATTTCCCCAGTGACTAATCACATTGGGCATCTGTTCATATCCTTAGGAGCCATTCGTGTACCTTATTTGGAGAAATGTGTATTCAAGAACTTTGACCATTTTTGTAATTGGGTGATTTGCCTTTTTGTTGTTGAGTTGTAAGAATTAGTTATACATTCTTGATACTAGACCCTTATTAGATACATGATCTATAAGTATGTTATCCCATTCTGGAGTTGTCTTTTCATTCTCTTGGCTAATTTTACCTTTTTGAAGATTAAATTCCAAGGCAATGGCAGTACTACAAAAGTTCACAACAGGCAAGGACTTATAATTCATGCTGGCAAAGGCTTTCAGAAGAAACCGAGGTTTAGAGAGCTACAATGGCTGTTTCAAGTCCTCATAGAAACTGACCAGTACTGGAAAGAACTTAGAGAACATTCAGTTCACTCTTCCAACACCCCACATGTACATACAAGAGCACACACACACACGCACACACACACACGTATGATGCCATTTATGTTTGGGATATTAAGGGTACTTAAAATAGACCCTTAGAAAGTTATGTTTTCTTAAAAATCAAGATATAATACATCTATAATACAGAGTTTAATGCATTTAAAGTTAGACTTTCAGCACTGGAAAATTTCCGTTAAAATTTGGGGTAAGAGTTTGCAAAGATAATATAAAATAGGTGCCCATTCAGTGGGGATCTGGAATTACTTCAAGAATGGACATTTATTAATACTTGAATTCGGAACATATTTCTGTCTTTGCATTAATACATATATTACCTACAGGTGAAATGCATTAATAACCATAAAGCAAATGTGTCAAATGCAAGTAACCACAAGGTCAAATAGCTAACACAAAATTCGAACCCAAAGGAATGAAAGGTGTTAGGGCCGAGCTGCTTGTTTTATAGTCAAGTGTAACCTCTGCCTTGTTATGTTGCCTATTAAAACACTGGACAGGTGAAACAAAACGGCAAAGGAAACTCTTCCATGGGCTGTGACAGCCTTCACCAAGCCACTCGTTTATGATTCCTATGTAAAGTGTCCCTTCCTCATTTTGAAATGAACTAAGTGACCTGGTTTGTGATCCTTTCCAATACAAAGAATCAAAAATGAACAAAACAAAGGAAACATGATTAAGTGAGTGTCTGTTATGTGCTTGGGGCTTGACCATTTGCCAAACCCAAAGACAGAAGTAGTGGAAGATTAGAATCAAGGAATACAACAGGCCTGAATATTCCACCTGGCAGAATAGCATCAACCTCACAGGAGCAACCACTGACTAAAAATTATTTGTTCATTATACCTGAATTCTTTCTCAAAAGGGCTTTGGAATGACCTAAAATAAATACTATAATAAGTTTATTAAAATAAATATAGGAATGGTAAATTCAGACGAAGAAAAAGAGGAGAGAGAAAATATGAGACTTGCCCACAGAAATAACATAGAATTAATGAGTAGCATCAGATTTGGCCATGAGCTTCCTGGCAGCTAGAGGGAAAAAGAAGACACTATATAATTCTTAGCATCAGGACTAATGATTCTTAAATCCTTAAGAAAGAAAGGATTTTTTTTTTTCTTAATGGCAAGTTCCCAAAGAACATTCTTAAGTGGCTAAAATGTCTCCTAATGATTTAAAAATATGGATTTGATAAGTTTTTTCTGAGAACTGCCAGCCTACCATTAATGCTTTTCCCCTAACATTTTACAGTAGGGAAGCCCCATGCAAACTCAGAAAGCTACAAGCGATGGCTAAGAGAATATGGTATATCAGGAGTCTGGGGGGAAGGACTCCAAGGGCCTTCCAGACATCCACTGCACACACCCCTGGGACAGCCATCAGCAACATCCAAATTAGTCCACACTACGCATCTCTGGGAGTGGAACAATTCCAGAGTTAGATAGCTTCCCCAGGAAAACAGAATGGATGCTCTCCAAGTCCAAAAAAATGAATAACTCCTTTTTTGGAGAGGAAGAACTTATCTGAGACATGGAAAAGATAAATCCCTGGAAGAAAAATCCAGATATACTTCTCTGAGTTAGATGATGTGCTCTGAAGCAATAGAGTGTTCCATCACCAGCACTTGGTGAAGTAGCAAAGACGGAGGATTTCTTGGCCGGGTGCGGTGGCTCACCCCTGTGATCTTAGCACTCTGGGAGGCCAAGACAGGAGGATCGCTCGAGGTCAGGAGTTTGAGACCAGCCTGAGCAAGAGCGAGACCCTGTCTCTACTAAAAATAGAAAAATTAGCCGGGCATTGTGGGGCACCACTAATTTATTGAAGGACATGGGGTGGCTCATAGAATCAAAGGAAAACTAGATTTTTAAAAAGGCCTCAGAAATTTAGAAACCAGGGCATTTGTGAGCATCTAGGTAGGAAGAACCCAAGCCCAGTCTTTAGGATACGGTGTTCTTGACTAATCAATGCTAATAATGTTTCCCTCAGTTAAAGAGTTAAATTGTAAGCAGGGAAGAGTCTGATCATTGCAGCTTAGTCACATGTCCCTCCTCTGACCAGAGGAAGGCACTTCACTCTGAGCAGTGGGTGTGAAGCAGTTTTGGTTGTCACAGCCAGGGGGCATCAGCGGGTGGTGACAACCAAGGATGCTGCTATTGCGCGGCAGTGCACAAGACAGTCCCTACCACAAAGAATCCTCCTGCCACAAATGCCAACTCATCTGGGCAGGAAGAGAAGATTATTTAGAGGGAGAAGTATGATGCTTAATCACAAAAATGAGATGGGGAAAGGCACGGGGAAAAACCAAAGTGTCGACTCCTGGGAAGCTGAATTGCTAGTTTCTTGTAAATTTGAGCAGCTGAAATGCAAAGTTTACGTGAATTCCTTATGAATGAAGTATACAAGATTACTGGTCTGCAGATAAGAAAATTAGATGTTTGCAAGCAGCTGAGAAGAGCAAAGGAGAGTGAGCAGTTTTCACAGGAGAGCAAGAGCTGTATTCCCAGATCTTCCTTCAGGAAAGGGTTTGCTGCCTCCAGCTCTTGGCTCTCTGGGGTCTGCCTCAGCTGCAGAGAGCCACCCCACCCAAGGTCACGGCGTTTGGGGAGCAGCCCATATCCAGCGACTGAGTGAAGTGGGGGTATAAAGGCCTGGCCATTCTGCACCACATGGGACAACTGTGACAGGGAGTACTGGCTCCTAAGGCCCACAGTGGGTTAAAGGTCTTTGTCAGGCGTCCATAACAGTTCAGCTTCTTCTCTGCCCAGCCCCTCCCCCTCCCCACCTTTTCACTGAAGTTGGTCCCTAACAAGCATTGTGCGCATAATAAACATCTCAGGATCTGCTTCCAGAAAACCCAATCTGTATCAGCGTGGTACTCCAGAGGTGGCTTGGCCAAGCCGAGCAAGTAGAATAAAACGATTCTGTGAGGGTTCCATGACATAACAACAGTTAATAGCAATTGTAACAGTTAACAATTACACAGCACTAACCACACACCGGGCATGTCTCATGTGCTTTACAGCTGTCGACCCATTTCATGTTCATCTGATCCCGTGAATGAGGTACCATTGTTGTAGACAAGGAAATGAGGTACAGAGAGGCCGAACAACTGACCCAAAGTCCCACAGCAGGTCTGCAACACGGGCAAGATCCAGATCCTCTCTGGATCCTGCAGACTGGCTCCAGAGAGGACATTTTTCTCCACCAATTTGAATCATTGTTACCCTTACTGGCCCAAAGTCATGAACCTCCCTGGGCTTCACTTTCTTCTGTTGTGATGTGAGAAGTCTGGACACGACAACCTCGCAGCCCCCTCCAAATCCACTCTTTGGTGCCCTCTCTCTGATTCTGATCACGGGCTGGTTCTTTTCCCCATTCATAAAATGAGCTGATTGGATTAAATCTAGTAGTAGTAGTAGTAGTAGTAGTAGTGGCAGTAGTAATAGAAGAAGTGGTAGTAGAAGTACCAGTAGTAATAGAAGTCATAGCAGAAGTAATAATAGAAGCAATAGTCTTAGAAGAGGTAATCATAGAAGTAGTAGTGGAAGTAGCAGTAGTAATACAAGTAGTGGGAGGAGGAAATAGCAGTGGTAGAAAAAGTAGAACAAACAGAAGAAATCATAGTGGTAATAGTAGTAGTCACAGTAATAGAAGTCATTGTAGTAGCACTAACAATGACGGTAGGATTGGTAGTAAAAGAAACAGTAGTGGTAACAGAAGGTGTAATAGTAGAAGTAGTAGTGACAGAAGAAGTGGCAGTAGTAATAAAGGAAGTAGTCCTCAAAGAAGAAAAGGAGGAGGAGGAAGAAAAGCACCAGCATCTAGGATGTTACCAAGTGCGTGTTGTGCACTCAGTCCTCATGTCGCTCTTGCTGGCCAGCCACCTTCCGTTATGCCCATTTCACAGACGGGCAAACTGAGCTCCGGAGAAGTCATCCTGTGCAGGGAGGTGGTGGAGCCTGGAACCCAGGGCCCCACCACACGGGCTGCCTCTCTCAGGCCACCCACACAGTGTTCCGGGGGAGTGGCTGTGTCCTTTCAACTTTTACAATGCTCATTCGGAAAGTCTTGCTACATCCAATTATTTGACCCCCTTCTCCTCTGAATTAGGAGACTTAGAATCCACTCCCCTCCGAGGAGGCCCTTTGCAAATACTTCCCGTGGAATGCCCTCTTTGCCTGACTTGAAAGATCAGCGCGAGACTGGTAGTCACCCAACTCTCTGTTGACATTTTCTTTTTAAAGAACATAGCATACATTCTTGGGCTGGACTCAAACATTCTTACATTTTGTTTTTTAAAAAAGAAACTATTTATGGAAAACCATAATTATTGGACATGCAAGGCGGAAGCCCTGAGTTCTTTCTTCCTCTGTGATGAAGGGCACACAGTGTCAGCCCAACTCCCTCTCCGGCCCCACCCTTAAGGACTGGCACAAAGTGTTGTTGTGATAATAACTGAGGATGTTGATTGAACAATGAGTGTATTATCGGCAGTGTGCACAGCATTTTATACACATCTTTTCATTTAATTCTCACCATAACCTTATGAGAAAAGGTTGTCAGCGTCAGTCTCATTTTACAGGTGGTGAAACTAAAGCTCACAGGCCTAAGAAAATCACCGAAGTTCACACAGGAAGGGACGACGGAGGGTTCATGAACACAGGTCTGACTGAATCCAAACAAGGACACCCAGACTGACTGGGAGTAGCTGGAAGTTACCAGCTGAGGAAATTTAAGTAACTCCAGAAGAAATGAAAACTCTAGATGAGTGAATATTCAGCAACTGACCCACAAAAACAGTCACGAGAAGTCACTGGACGCACCCACCTGAGTAAGACCCAGGGGCTGGGGGTGCGGGCTCTGTGAATATCTTCACATTCATTCGGCAGGTACTGGGGATCTAGCAGGCCAAGCAGCAAAGCCCTGGGAACCAGGACACAGCAGGACCCAGGGCAGACATAGCCCCTGCCCTGCGGGAGCTCCCAGTTGAGGGGGAGGCAGCCAGTCAACAGGCAACTGCAGGCCAGTGGGAAAAAGGAAACACTAAGATTAACACAAAGGAACTATAAAAATCCAAAAGGGGGACCAGACCAGATACAGCCTGAGGGGTGGGAGGGTAAGGTCAAGGAAGACTTCCTGGAGGAGGTGCCACTAACCCGCTATTTGAAGGACAAACAGAGGTCAGCCAGGTGAATGGAGCTGGCTGTGGGAAGTGTGTGGGGCAGAGAGTAGAGCGAGCACAGAGGCCTGGAGGAAAGGGGGGCAGAGGAGGATGGGGAGCTGCGGACTCTGTATGTACATTCCGATGGTGGAGATGGAGGCTTTCGTCCTTTGTGGCTGGGTGACAGGAGCCACTACAGTCAGGCCACTGAGAACTCAGTCTCCTAGTTCTGGCTCCAGCTCCAGGCTCACCCAGTTACCCACTAGCTGTCATTGGCTTCCCGTGATGATTTATCTACAGGGAGAGAAGGTCGAGACAGGAGTTAGATTTCAAGTGCAAATTCACAAACTGATTTTCTAATTGTTTCTTACCTCTCTCAAGTGGATTTGGCTATTACTAGCAAGTCCCCTGGAGCCCAGTCATCTGCATGTCCAAGCCCACAGAGCACAAAACCAGACGTAGGACACGGTGCCCTCACTCTGCGTGGACCCGGCTGGCCGAGGTGGGTAGCCTGCCCAGAGGCACGGTGCTGCCCGTCCACGGTCAGTGCTCACTGAGCATCTGTGTCTGCGGGAGTCCTGCTGATTGTGGCCAACAAAAACACCAGCTCAGTCTCAAAAGGAAGGGAATTGATGATTTCACAGGCAAAGGACCCCATGTGGGTTAATCCAGTAGCTCCACGACGTCATCAAGTACCAGGTTTTTTCTATTCCGTTGCCTCACTGCAGTTCCAGGGTCTCAACAGAGATAATACTCACTAGAAGAAAGGAGACTTTTCCTGCTCTGTTCTTCCCAAAAGTGCCTCTCGCATATATTCCCCTCACACCTCACTGGCCAAAAATTGATCACATACCCCTTCTAACTAGCCAAAATTTGGTTTAAGAAAAGAAAGGAAAAAAGAGGATTTCTTGGACGAGATCCACCATGCAGAATAGAGAAAGCTTCACACCTGGCCGTGGCTCTATGGAGAAAGGCAAAGCTGAGTGATTAGGGGCTCTGCCAGCCAGGAAAAGTGGGGGTGGGTGAGAAATGGATGTGCCTCATTGTCTGCTACAGTGGCCATTACCCAGCATTCAGTAGGAGTAATGTTTTCTGAATGAGGGAAAGGAACAAGCAATTGGGCTGGTTACGAGAGGCAGGGCAACACAGTGGCTGCGGACATGTATTCAACACAACCCCCTGAATTGCAAGAAATAGAAACCTAACTCAAACTGGTTTCAGAGAAGAAACTATATTTATTGGTTCATATAATTGAGAAGTCCAGGACTGCACTGGCTTCAGGCTTGCCTGGATCCAGGTATTCAAATAACATTTTCCGGAATCTGTCTCAGTTCATCTCTTGGCACTGCGTTTTGCAAGATGGCCAACAGCAGCTGCAGGCCTATGTCCTCCCAGCCCAACAAGCCCACCAGGGCTTGACTTTTCCAACCTGCCAGTGGAAGTCCCGGCTCGGATCATGTGCCCGTCCCTGAAGCACAGGCTGTGGCTGTGAGGGTGCTGACTGGTCAGCAGTGGACCACGTGCCCCTCCAGTCCAGCTCACGTGAGCCCCCACGGGCAGGGGAAGCAGGAGAAGGGCTAAGCAGGGAGGGTTTCTTGAGCTGGTAACTTAGCAGAAAGGATGTGGAGGCCGAACAGGGGCAAGGAGAAGGAGGCAGGTAGAAGCTGAAAGAGAGATGTGACTTGGCCCTCTTTGTCACTCTCCATGGCTTCCTCACAGCTCCTGCACGATTTTTCTTTGGCAGAGAGGAAACAGCTGAGAAGTCTGTACATTTCCTAGTCTCCTCTCCCTGCTGAACAACAGAAATGGCTTCCAAGAATCATCCCAAACCAAGAGCCGGGTGAAGACACTCACGTCTAATTAATGGAAGCTGACAGTCATGAAGCAATGTCAGTGATGAAAACTTCCTTTAACCTAGGGTAAGAAAGGGAATACTTAGGAGATTATTAGTGAAGTTTCATTCTTCATGGCCACAGTGAAAATAAAGGGGAAGTATCACTGGTGTCATTTGCTTAAAATGTGGCAATTTGATCAGTGGCAGTTTTGTTCAGGGGGGGAATGGGGGGATCGGGCCAGAGCAGAACACACAGGGCAGGCACGTGGTAACAGTGCGCAGCCTGAGGAAGGTGCAGGCCACCTGTCTGTTTGGAAAAGGAGCAGGGCTGAACGCATGAGTGGTTTTCATGTAATTCAGAGCCACGGTAAACGCACTCACTTCAGAAGGGCTTGCAGCATGGGGCCCTCCTGCAAGAGCCTGTAGGAGCATCAAACATCACGCCCCCTGGAATGATTGCATGACAAACCTAAGGACACGTGCCATGTAAGTTTGGCTGGACACATCGCAGGGCCCAATTTTCCCAACATAAGACATTCACCCTTGTTGCTCTCCCGGCCTGGAATGCCCTTCTCTGTGATCTCTGCATGGCTGGCTCACCCTTGGTTTTCAGATCTCAACTCAAATGCCACCTTGTCAGAGAGGAGTGACCCCACAATCTACTTCATATGGCACTATTTTATTTCTCAGCATGTTCCAAGCTCACATGTACTTTTTATTGGCATGTTCATAGAAATGATTACATCATGGCTCAGGATGGACTGACCCATGAGGGCAGAGCCTAGTCCAGTCTTTGTCCCCAGTAGATGGCCAGTGCCTCCACCAATGACTGGCACTCAGATATTTGTGGAAAAGCTGAATAATTCTCTCTGGCCCCTTCTTGCTGCCCCATAGCCCATACTTTAGCTATAGCAGACGCCTTGCCCAGGCTGTTCCCTCTACCAGGAATGCACATCCTGATCCACCCGCACACCACTGGGTGACCTAACACATCCCATTCATTCTTCAGGGCCAGTGTCACCTCCTTTCTGTAGCCTGCCTGGATCCCCAGCTCAGCCCATGACAGAGTATTTAACATAACAGAAAGAACACGGGCCCATGTTCGAATCTTGTCTCCAGCACTTACTAGCTATGGGTGTTCAGTAAAATGTTTAGCTTTTCTAAGCCTTAATTTTTTCATCTGAAAAATGGTGATCATAATAGCACCAATTTGTAGAATTTCTGTGAGGACTTAAGTGAGATCAAATACATACGAAATGCCCAGCTCCTGCACCTCACACCATTGTTTTAGGATTCTAGCATTAATCCCAGCTGTGTGTGGATGTGTCTGTACCAATGGGTTTTGTGACTTCTTCAGGGGAGAAACTACATGCTGCTTCTCTTTCTGTTATGATTTCTTGCATTTTTCCTGGAACATAGTAGATGCTCAATAAGCGTGTGCTGAATTAAACTGGATGTGATTCCAACATTACTCGGGCATTCAGGTGGCTTCTGTACCCCTTCTCCTCGACCTGCAGCTATCCAGAAAAGGCAAACCCACATGGCTCATGGCGTAAGCAAAAATTTAAGAAGAAATGTTGCCATCATGAGAAAATAATCACACCCCACATTCCCACACCAACCGAATTGTTTTCAGTCAAGTTCTAGTCTGTGCACTCTGCCCTTGTAACCCGTGTTTATTAATGTGAGCAATCAAGAGGTTACTCAGAGCACAGAACACGCAGGAAATAACATTTGGTTGGTATCTGAGCCTCACGTCTCTCTCTGAAATGGGTGTGTCTTCAAATCCGCTGCTCAAGCTGAGACCTGTTTTCCCCACGAGTTGTTCAGAAAACACAAGACCTAATGTCCTAGCCTTTTGCTGCCTAAAACTGCCAACGCTTCCCTTCTTCAGCCTCAGAGACTGTGTCAACTTTAAGGTCATGACCACAGGGCCACAGAGGAGCCAGACATGCTAACAAAATATTATTTTCTTCCCTGGTTTCTGGGGCATCGGACCAGCGGCCCAGAATCCCAAGACTGCACACATTCCTGTTCCAACCCAGAGCTTCACCACTCACCCAGGCGCTAATCATTTTATCAGACACCTAAGGTGGCTCCAGCATCTCATTCCAAGTTCTGGCTATGCTTTATGTTTTCCAACATTATGAATGTGCTTCTTTTTTAAAACATGTTTTTGTTGGAAAGATCTGTATGTCCTCATCACAGTTTTTCAGACTTTACTAGAGCATAATATGTCCCTTAAAAAGTCAAATACAACTTGCCAAATACTTTTATTGCATACGTTTAACAGGAAGGCAATGAGATATGTTTCATCGTTCAAAGATGATAGAGGAGTTGGGAAGAGAGGGTGGGACGGGCGTGAGGTCACAGCCTCTCCATCGGGGACCATTCTTCACTCAGCAAGTTGTCATTTACTTGGAATATCTCCCCCGTTCCATGGATTTTAGGCATATTTTCTCATTCAATGGGAAAATGGAAGAAATAGGTCCTTGCAATCTTTCATTTTTCTCATTCCTAGAATATAAACATGAAGAAACTGCCCTCTCTAAAAATGTTGCTAAGTTAGGGCCTCCCAGGGATATTTCAAGCTCTCATTCTGGCCATTTCTGCCTGTTTAATGTGGCTTCCTGTTCTCACATCTGATGAAAATAGCTCTTTCCATGGCAACACTGCATAGAGATATGGCAGGGGTTTTATTATTATTATTTTTTGGTTTTGTTTAAGCAATACTGTTTACCTTGAAACCGAACCAAATTCTCCTCCTTTTCTCTCATTCCACAATCACACCAGTGTTGGCCGTTTCTCTCGAGAGCATGTGAGGACACTTAGCCACCTTTACCAAGGAGTTGTCATTCTCCTTGTCTAGTCCCCCATACAACATTAGTCCTATGTACTTGTAAATAGTTTTTAACTTTGAGTGCTCCGGGCTAAGTTCTCAGCTTGATGTTCAAAGCCATTCACACTGCCCTGCCTGTTTCTGTAGTCCCACATCCTAACCCTTCCTGCATTTCACTTTGCATGTTAACAATACTGAGCCGTTCAATCTGTGACCCAAATGTACCTGGACTTTCTTGGCCAGCCTGCCGTTGCATTGCGGTCAAGTTCAACATATTTCCTCCTTTCAAACACACACATACTGACACACACATACACACAAATACATAGACACACAAATCTAGTTCCTATAGTATTTGGACAATAAAGTAAAATTTTACTGAAAGTCTATGGAGCGAAGACTGAGGACAGGAATTACACTGAGTATCACTTGGCCGGATATCCTTTAAAAATTCCCTTTAAAGCATTTCCTCAAATTTCCTTTCCCTATAATAACTGTTAAGTGTCTCTCTACCCTCTTTATCCCAAAACTACTCTCCAGTTGACTTTAACTCTTTCTCCCTACCCCTCAGCGCAAATAGCCCACTGAATAAAATGGGAGCCAGGTAGCTGGCTGAGAGGTTTCAGTGCAACCAGGTCATTAGGTAAACCCCGACAACTCCTCCTTCCTGGTGAGGCCTGCGCTGGGGAGGTGGGCACTGATGCCCAGCTTATCCCATCATGTGCGGTTTACAAAGGTACCAGGCAGCTCCGGCTCCATGAGTGCTCACAGTGTCCCCTCTTCCTGGAAGACCCTTCCCACGTTGCCTAGCTGATGAAACCTGTAAGGTTTTCAGGTCCAGGTCAAGAATCAACACTTCTGAGAAACCGTGTGGATTTCAGACATGTTACCTCATCCAAAGGAAAAATGAAAGTCCAGAGCTGGCCACTCTGACTTAACACTGTCCATGACCTCTGGATTTTGTACTTACTGACTTATCTCTTTGCCTTATTTCCCTTTATCTTAAAGGGAATGTCTTCCCATCTGGCACAGTGCCTGGTACATAGTATATGCTCAGAAAATGTTGCCAGATGGAATTTTATTTTTTCCACGCATCAGTAGTTAGGTGCAGCAGGTATTATACATCAGTGGGCATCACTAAGCAAACTATTTTTGCTTTCTGAGCCACAGGGTACATTACGTGAATACTCTAGTCACTTTATATGCATTAGCTCATTTAATCATGAGAAGAATCCTATGAAGTAAACACTATTATCATCTTCATTTTACAGATGATGATGTTGAAGTTTGAATTCAAGATATTCATCACCCACCCTGGGGTGCCCCTAACTGTAGGAGGGTTACACACTCAGCCACAGCTATGTGACTTGCTTTGTCCTATGGAAAGTAGGAGTGATGCATGTCATTCCCAAAGCTTTAAGACCAGCCTGTGGTTTGCCCTCTCTCTTTTCCCTCTGCCCGCTGGACTACCTCTGCCCCAACACCACCGTGCCAGAGTAAAGACGATGAGGAAGAGAAAGACAGCTGATCCATGTGGCCATAGAGCACAAGCAAGAAATCAGACTTTGTTTATGTAAGCCACTGAGATTTGGGGGTCATTTGTAATCTCAGCATAACTTAGCCCAGGCTGACTAATGAACTGCACAAGCCTGGTCTTTTATCAATGTTCCCATGTCAGTGAATGAGATTAACATCCATCTATTCACACAAGTGATGAATCTGGAATTTATCTCCAGTGCCTCTTATCCCTTCCCAACCAAAAAAAAAAAAATCAAGCCCTGTCAGTGCAACCTTCTAAATCTCCCCAGAATGAAATGTCTCCACTTCTCTCTTCATTTGCAATACCCCATCCTAGGGCAAGACACCATCATCTCTCCCCTTGACTGCTGAAATGACACATCTAAACTCCCTAGCCCCAAATTCCACCTGCCTTCTCCTCCCTCCTCACCGTGCTCCGCAGATGCTCTACATTAACCTCTGTTCTAACGACAGCATGAATCATGTTATCACGGTGCTTAGACACCTCCAGTGCCTTCCCATTGCTCTCCCTTGGTGACAAGCCCCTCCTGGACCTGGCTTCTGCCCACCTCTCCAATCTCTTCTTACCCCATCCTCTCCTTTGAACTCAATGATCCAGCCACTCTTATCTTCTTCCCACTCTGAACAAACCATGTTATCAACCTTCTAGCCTTGCACGTGTTGTTCTTCTACCTGGCATTCTCTCTCCTACCCACCTTCATTCCCCACCTCACAACTCAAATGGCACTTCCTCGAGCGAGGCTTCTGTGACACCCCCAGTCGGGGTCAGGCTCCTTATTAAGAGTTTGCATTGGACCATGTACTTATCTTTCATACTATTTTTCACAGTTGCAATTTTAGGTGTATTTATTGCATTGTTTTATTAAGCTGCCTCCCCAGTGAGATCATAAGCCTTGTGGCAATGGGAATCATATCAAGTGTATCTTTTCACCTGGACACCCAACAGCTTCTGAATCATGGCAGATGCTCAAATAATGTTTGATCAATGAAGGACTGAATGAATAAGTGAATGAAGACCCTTTCCATTTTGATATTCCAGGGGTCCTTGTAAGGCTTGGAAAAATAAACTGGCTTGCTATCTCCCTAAAACAGGAATTAAGGACACCCTCCCATTCAGTTTGCTGGGCCAGAAAACCCAAGGTAGCACAGTAGCCACATTTTTGTCAGTGATTACCAAGGCACTTTCCCCTGTAATCTCACCCAGTTAGGTCCCCTGAATACGCAGAAAAGAAGTTATAGTCAAGACTGCTCTGAATGTAGGCCCTAGACCCAAAGCAAATGAGATGAACGTGAGTACTAACAGTTTGGGCTGGGCCACTGCAGTCTCACAGTTAACTCGCTCATGCACTAAAATGGACTGTTGTCTTTTGGAATGTGTATAGCTGGTGACCAGAAATGGAGCACTGGCTGATATTTTTTCTTAACAGCTGGCTAGGGCTTGGGGCATCCCAGGGGCATGTTCTGGGCAGTTTAATATAAACAGGCCTGGAAGCCCTCGGCAGGGGCCCTGTGTTTTTCTAGGCCATCGGTCGTGACATTGGCTGTGCCACTGTTCTTGTGGATGGTGGTCAGAGGGAGACAGGTCGGGCCAGCTGCCAAGAGGTGCTCTGTGGCCAGCAAGCCTCTGTTCATTATTTCACAGAGTTCCGACCTGAGTTCTAGAAAAACGCCTGGTCAAAGTTCAGAGCACAGGAAAGCCCGAGCATGGTGCATGGCACAATGAAAGGAAACAAGTTCTGCCCATTCTTTTCAGTTCAAATCCCAGCATAGCCACTTTTACTAATGATGTAAAATTGGGCAGATCACTGTATTTCTCTGAGCCTTCATCTGTCACATGGCTGGACAGGGCGAGGATAATTCTTTCAATCTCTGGGAGGATTAAACAATGTTATGCATATGAAGCACCTAGCGCGTAGTTGGTAGTCAACAAAAATTGTAACAGAGTGGAATCTGCAGCTTTTGTCTAAATAACTAAAGGAGTGATTCTTTGAACCTCATATTCTCATCTTCATTTTAATGGAAAGTGCCAAATTTTTTAGTTCTTCTAGAAGTATGACAATTGAGGGTGAACTTTATGAAAACCAATGGAACATTATAGAAATGGATAAATATTAAGAAGTCTCTCTCCTCCTGTTGTAGAAGCAACAATATCAACATCTACCTCTTCCTGAGTGTCCCAAGGGCCGAGCACCGAACTAGGTTGTTTACATTCCTGTAATAAATTACCTGTCTCTGCCTCAGTTGCATCCACTGTAAAATAAGGACAATATAATACCTTCATCATGGAGTTGCTTTGAAGATTAAGTGAAATACTCTGTTTCACTTAGCTTTTCTCAGTGCTGTATGCATCTAAGTGCTGGGTAAATGGTGGATATTTCTTTTGTTGGTGAATTTTCTGAAGCCAATACATACAGGCTCACAAGGGAAGATTTTGTGCATTTCTTCCCAACAGCACTTAGTGACATCACGGAGATGGCTTGAAATCAGCAACTGTGGATATACTTACACCACAGAAATCAGCAAATACTGCAAATAAGGGCCTTTTTTCCCAGGAAAGTCAGTTAGTAATGATTTACCAGCATGTCACCCTATTCTTTCTGTTTTACTTATGAAGAAAATTATGCCGCTGGAGAGGTTAAGTGACTTACCAAAGTCACACAGCCAGTAAATGGCAGAGTTGAGGGTAAAATTAGGTCCGTATGACCCCAAACCCAGGGGGTGGGGTTTGCCACAATAAATATGCTGACATTTAAAGTAAAGGAAGAGAGGCCAGGCATGATGGCTCACACCCATGATCCCAGCAATTTCGGAGGCCAAGGCAGAAGGATTGCTTGAAGCCAGGAGTTCAAGATCAGCCTGGGCAACATAGTTAGACCCCGTCTGTACAAAAAATAAATCAGCCAGGCGTGGTGGCATGTGCCTGTAGTACCAGCTACTCAGGAGGCTGAGGAAGGAGGATGTCTTGAGCCCAGGAGTTGGAGGCTGCAGTGAGCTATGATTAAGTCACTGCACTCTAGCCTGGGCAACAGAGTGAGACCCTGTCTCTCTAAATCAATAAAGTAAAGGAAGGGGAAGCAACTTGCATTTTTAATAGGTTCCTTATGTTATCGTGAGGGTTTTCAAGAGAATCAAACCTGACCTGTTGTCTTTAATTTACCAAACACTTTTCCAGCATTTACCCTTATTCTCTAACGGTGTTTTCCCAGTGTTAATTCATTTACTCCTAGTAGCAGCCTGGGAGGCACTGTTATTATTGTTTCACGTTACAGATGAGGTAACTGAGGCACAGGGAAGTTAAGTAACTTGCTCGGGGCCAGGCAGCAGAGCAGAGGTTCAAACCCAGGCACTCACGACTCTTGAGTTCTTGCGATGATGCTAGACTGTGCCTCTGTGTTAACAAGAAGTGTTTGCTCCAAGTTTTAACACAAACTGCAGCCCCCTCCTTCACCCTGGGAACTTAGTGGCACTTTTAAAAAATATTTCTCAATGCCCTACAATTGCACCATGGGGGCAGAAGTCAGCTTGCACTAGGGTCTAGCATGTGAAAGCCTTCAATCAGCGAAATTCTGATTATTTCCCAGGACAGCCCTCAGTGCTGCTGAGAGCTGACAGCTGGGGCCTCTGAGAGGGCTGCCCGAGGACGGTGTGTGGGAAAGAGGCACACGGCTTTTTAACTCTCTCCTAGAGACATGTCCACACATTCACACAGCTAAAGAAATGGATCACTTTGGGTCTGAGGACCAATTTCTTTACCTAGTGAGCAACTAGAGAGTTTTGCATTCACAAGGTCAGGAGGAAAATGAGGCAAGTCCCACTATATTCCAATTCCAGCCACGCCTCCCACCCCCACTGCCGGCCTCAGTCCAAGCCCGGAGCACCATTCCCTGGACAACTGCCGTGGCCCCGCACGGGGCTCCTGGCTTCTGCTCTTGCCGCCCTGAACTCCGTTCTCCATCAAGTGGGCCTTACGAAGTATAAACTGGATCACGTAACGCCCTGCCGAAAACCCCCAGTGGCTTCCCATCACTCAGGAATCCAATCCAACTCTGGCGCGGCATGTGAGACCCTGAGAGATCAGCCCTCAGCCTGTCTCCAGCCTCCCTTCCGCCAGCTCCCTTCCCTCTCTCAGCTCCAGACGAGGGGTCTGCAGTTCCTCAGACAGGCCTAGTCCTTTTTCAGCCTCAGGGCCTTTGCATTTGCTCTTTCTCTACCTTACATGCTCTCTTCCCCAAATGGCGACATGCTGGCACCTTGTCATCACTCAAGGCGGGGCCCAGATACCACTTCCTCAGAGGGCCTTCCTCGGCCGTCCCTTTAAAGCACTCCTCTGACACGCGCTATCCATGGTCTATCGTCGTCATAGCACTTGTCACTCGTTAGGCACGTCCTCATTGGCTTGTTCATTGTCTCTCTGCCCTAGCTGGGATGCGAATTGCAGGAGAGCAGGGAAGTTGCGTGTTCGCAACTGTCTCCCGCGTCTGAAATGGTGCCCAGCCCCACAGGTGTTCAATCAACATGAGTTGAGGGAACTAATGGAAAGTGCTGAGAGCGAAGTACTCGGTGGGGACAACACCCAGCCCACGTCTGATGGTCTTGGCGTCCTTTTCCCAAATGGTAGGATCCTTACGGGAATGTTCTGTGCTTTCGTTTCCGAGTGGAGTAAGAAGTCTCCGAAACAGAGGGACATCCAGCAGGAGGGCCTCAGGAAAGCTGAGTGATGTGAGGGACCAGGAGGTGCCTACCATCCTGCCTGCATTACATCCTCAGATTGGGAGGAGGAGGTGACAGACAGACCCTCCTGCTAGTCACACCTTCCTGCAGTTTCCTCCCCCCCACCGCCCCCCAGTGTGGGTGTGGGCGGGACCTGTGACTCGCTTCTAACCAATCAAATATGGCAAAGGTGAATATGGAAAGTCTCACTCCTGTGATGACATAACTCTACGTAAGACTTCATCTCAGCGGACGGGGGTGAAGGGGACTCTGCTGCTGGCTGCTACGCTGTGACGTGGCCTGTGGAGAGGGCATGTGGCAAGGAACCACAAGTGGCCTCTGGGGGCTGAGAGTGGCCCAGCTGACAACGAGAGACAAAGCAGGAGACTGATTCCGCCAACAGCCCGGGAGCTTAGCAGTGGTTCTCTCCACAGCCGAGGCTCTGATGAGACCACAGCCCTGGCCGATGCCGGGACTGCCCGCTGGTGAGACTCTGAGCAGGGGGCTCAGGCAAGCTGTGCCCAGACTGCAACCAGGAAACTGTGAGGCAGTGAACATTTGTGTTGTTTCAAGTGCTATTTTTGTGGCACATTGTTACACAGCAATGGAACACCAATACAGAGGAGATGAAAATCGTTCGTTCATTTACAGGGAAAAAAAAGCCCCTTCACGAAAGATGTCTGCACTAAGGCCAAGTCAGAAGCAATTAGAATTTATAGAAGATAAAGACCATGATCCTTTATCTACCATTTCAGAGACAGTCAAGAAATGTCAAAAATAGCCAATAAGGTTGTGTTGTACCCTGGCAGTTAGCATTAAATCAAGCAAAAAGTCCCTATGAACTTGTCTTCTGGAGTGACAGGAAAAGAGAGTCAGGAGACTTGCTCCACTCCCCAGCCAGGCTTGGGAGGAGAAGATCCCAAAGGACGGGGTATGCAGTGGTGGCTATTGAGAAGAGAACACAGCAGGCTGAGACCCCGGACTTGTGGGAAAAGGAAGAAAGGAAAAAAAATCTGTTGTGCACAACATGGACCCCAATGTAAAGGGGTTGTTTAGCAATAAGGGAGCCACTGGTAGGTTCCAGTGTCGTAGCAGAGCCAACCCAGCCACCTAAGCCAATGCACAGACCTCTGAGAAAAATAAACAACCTGTTGCTGTACACCACAGATTCTGGGTTTATTTGTTATCCAGCAATAGCTGACAAGTGCATTGAGCATCCACGGGTTTCGGTGCTAATTTTGCAAGTGATCCATTTCCCCCACAAGGTGGGCCTCCTGAAATCCCAGTGCCTTATGGCAGAGGAGGACTTCCAGGCCCTTGCAAGGAGACAGTGAGGAACATATTTTAGAGGGAATCAGTTTGTGGGGATAGGGAGCTCTCGCTTCTCGCAAGCCAACTGTGAGCAGGGCTGCCCTTAGAGTCACTCTTGGGTCAGACAATGAGAAAGACACTGAAGACAGAGTGGGAGACAGGATGGGAAGGAAAGGCAAGAATGGACTTGAGCAGAAAAGCGAGAACAGGTTAGGGTTAGAAGAAAGTGAATGACAGGCAACAAGCATCATGTCCTATGTCATTGTCGCTCACTGCTGCTGATGGCCTCCGAAGGGAATTTGCAGTGTCTCAGCTCCAGCCAAGCCCATCTTTATTACTCTTGCTTCGGACAATGGCTGCCACCCGGTTTTCCTTTTACTGAGCAAGCCTGGAGCTGCACCAGTGCCAGGGTGAAGAGTGGCATCCTCTCGGTGGGCGGTGGCTGGGTACTAGTTCAGTAAATTATTCACTCTGGAAGCCAAGCACTCCCACCCAGATTCTTACATCACGATTAAGTGTTCCTGAAGCACTTTCTGAGATGGGGTCATGGCAGTAAAATGCCACACATGCTTCCACTCAGCTGCCTGAGAACTTGGGAGAGAAGCAGCATGGGTTTGCACTGGTCGTCCACGGCACAAGCCTGGCCCCATGCAGAGACGGCTGAGGCCACTCCTGGCCACTGGCACTTGGCTTCCCTATGTGTTGAATAATGCTTGCTACAGGCACAGTAGAGCCATTTGTCCTGCAAGTCAAATCCTATCAAAAGGAGAAATAATTTAATAAGCACTTTCTGGGTACCCAGAGGCAGAGCTTTAGGCATTTTCAGCACTAAAGTGACAGTGTCTGAGATACGCTGTGAAATAGCCTCTCTTCCCAACCCCAGTTAGTTCAGCTGGCCTGTGCCGTGCAGTATCAACCACCCGACCCCGGCTCAGGCATCCCGGCTGGCCCAGCTCCTCAGCAAGAAAGGGAGGTGAAGCCAGTACTTTTCACTGAACATTTGCTATGTGCTAGCCATTGTGCCTTAATTCTCCTCCTAACTCTGAGGCTGTATCTTTATCCCCATTTTACAGATAAGGATAGTAGAACTGAGGGAGGTAAAGCAACTTACCCTAAGCTCACACAGATGTTAAGTGGAAAGCCAGGGTTGGAATCCAGACCTATGTAGAAGCCTACATTTGCATCTTTGCTATGATATATTACAGGGGCTCGTGCATTTCATTACTAGTTACCTGAGGGCAGGGAGTGGGTCTGTGCTCTCCCTGGGCTAAGTTTACCTGCATCGTCTCATCTAGTCTTCTCAATACTAGTGTTACTGTCTTTTTATAGATGAAAAGAAGTAAAGCTCAGAGAACTTAAGTAATTTGCCTAAGATCACACAGGTAAGTAGTGGTAGAGCCGGGATTTGAACACAGCTCTGATTCCAGAGCCTGAATCCCTAATCACAGGCCCATTCCTTATGCTGTGGGGGGATCCATGCATTATGGCCCAATCACACCGGCTGAGAAGAGGTTATGAGTCAAAAAAGGGAACACTCTAATGAGCACAGCTTTCTTGGAGCCACGATAAGCATGCCATATCTCTTAGTGACATGTGACCTTGCTAAGGTCTGCATCCAGAGCAGCTTTGAAGCATTAAAAATACTCTGGGAATGAACCCTCCCCCCACACACAACTGTGCTGACCCAGCCTTGGAGCTCACCTTTGGAAACACCAAGACTGAAAACAATGACAACAGTGGATGTGAATGAGCATCTATGAAAGTAAGCCACTTCTTGGATGAGAAACAATATTAAGAATATGTTCCAAAGCATCACATTTCCCCAGACTTGAAAATAACCGAAAATGGAGATAAGAGAGAAAAATAGGAAAGAAACAGAAAGAGCCCTGTTCTATGATAGCTTTGCCCCAGTTAATCCAAATCGGTTATAAACTCAGAGAGAGAGACAATGAGGAGTTTCCACGTGGACATTTTGGGGCTCCCTACCTAAGCTCATATCATAATAAATAAAACCACCTTTTGAGTTCTAAATTCACGCTTTTTCAGTTTTGTTCGTTTTCACATTGCCTGCCAAACACCTGTCCTCTCTTCTGGGAGCATCGCCCTAGTTTTCCTAGAGGGGAGCTACCGTCTCCCACATGGGCACATGGGGCTTGGGTGGGGGGCCCTAGGCAGGCCAGGTCTCCCCAGTCAGCACATGTCATTGCCCTGGCCACAGTGACTGGGTCAAGGACAGGCTGGCAGCTCACTCAGAGGAGGCTGAGGCTTCTGGGGGAGCTCCCACGAAGAACGGCTGTCTTCTCTCTACCCCGCACCTGGAGCTGCAGGTGGAGAATGGGGAGACAGCGAGGGGTGCTACACCCGAGAGGAATCCGACAGCTGGGTGGGGAGAGGCTGACCCCTGCCTGAGTGTGCCCCTTTTGCCAGCAGTAACCTCAGCTTTCCCTGCGTGGCCAGAGTTGTATCGTGAGAAACGCAGTTTGGTTCTCTGTCGATGGCTATCAAAAATTCCTCACTGAAATAATATTAATAAGTTAGAATCCAGGAGAGAGGCCCAAACAGTCACCCCTCTGTCCTGGGGCACTGAACTGGCAATCTAATATTAACTGAATACCTCTGTGGCCCGCACCCTGGGCCGACACTTTTCTTACTTTGAGGACAACACTTGCTTCTGCCCAAGTGCTCCTTCTTACTGGAATGATCTCTCTGCTCACCTGCATCCAGTGCACCCCTAGCTGCCTGCAATCCCTCTTCTCAGAGCGAGATGCCACCTCCTCCAGATGCCCACGGCTCTGTTAGCACTGCTGTCACACTCCTTGTTTTAGATTCTCCCAGACAGTGACTTTTTTATTACCAAAGTAAGAGATGTTCAATGTAAAAGAAAAAATCCTAGCAATACATGAAAGAATGAGATAAAAAGTGAGATAAATTCCCCCCTTTCAACCCTGCATGTCTCCCTAGAGGTAAACATCAGCACTTGATAGGACTCCATCCAGATGGTTCTCGATCAGACTACACAGAACATCTGTCTTAGGACATACGAACTCTCCAAGAACAAGGATTTGGCTTCACTCATTTTTAATGGTACCATGGGGCCAGATGGCCTAATCCAATGTTAGATCAAACACTTACCAGCTTGTGACTTGGGTGAGTTAATTAAACTCTGTACCTCAGTTTCCTCATTTGTAAAATGCAGATTATAATTGCCATCTATCTCATCAAGCTCTCGTGTGGGCGCAGTCAGACGGTGGCTGGGGCAAGGCTGTCTCAAATGTGTATTCACTCGTGCGTCTAGATCTGTGCTGGGAGGACTCCAGCAGCAGGGCCTGGAAGAGCGGGGCTCCCTGGGCCTCCTTCACCCTCTATGTTTTCCCCCTACATGGGGTCTCCAGGTGGGAGCTCAGCATCCCCGGGCTCCTTACATAGTGGGTCCAGAGTGCATATCCCAAGAGCAATGGGCAGAAGCTGCCTGGCCTCCTCTAACTGGGCCTTGGGAGTGAGGCAGCATCACTTCCACCCATTCTGTTCCTTGAAGCGGCCACAGAGGCCCACTCTGCTTCAAGGGGAGGAGATATCAATGCTACTTCTGGATGGGAGGAGAGGATTTGCGGACATGTTTTAAAACCACTACCTGGCTATTAGCCCCCGTATTAATAATGGGAGAACTGGAGCTCAGAGAGGTTAAGGAACTTGGTCAAGGTCCCCATAGCTAGTGCAAGGCATTCAACTCAAGTCTATCTTACACGTAAGAGCACAACATGCCCAGTGTGCCCAGTGCATTGTAGGTGCTTAATAGCTATTTGTTGAATGGACAAAATAAGTGAAAGCTATCCTGATGATTTTCCTTAATTTTCTCTTCTGCTATGCTTCATCAGTGGCTTCCTGGAAACTATTGTATCCAGGAAATGATAACCAAGTATCATGATAAACGATAGACAAGGAAGAGTAAACGAGAAGCTAGAACTATCTTTGTTCACCCAGGCCCCCCAACCCCCAAGCGAGGAAGACACTTGGAGCTGCTGGCTGAGACCTGATTGTCCAAGAGCACACACACCACACTGTGGACTGGAAAAGATGGACCAGGGGCTGATGGGGACCATTCCCTCCCCCAGCACATCAGCCACTTTGATACTTAGTAGCAGGAAGAATCAGAAAAGCTGGAGACAGGTCTTCAGAGCTTTACCAGAAAAAATCTGTGATTGTACAGATGAGGAAACTGAAGGCCAAAAACGTGGGCACCAATCCCACACTCTGCAGCCCATCTGTGGTATAACAGGGACAAGAACCAGACCTCACACTGTAGGTCCACAGACTTCTCAGGAGGAAGACAGCACAGACCAGGCATTTTGGATACACACCAAGTCAAACAGGGCTAGGAGCAAATGCTGGCCCTCCGTGTATGGCCACGCGACTCAAGCAAGTCACTTACCCTCTAGGACACTCAGTTTCCCCATGGATAAAATGTAGATATTAATTCTCTTTCTGGATTAGTAACAAGAACATATGAAGAACCCCTTTAAAAAAAATCAGTAATTAAAAAGATGTACAACAATTCAATAGGAAAAAGGGGGCAAAAGAAACAAACAGATAATTCACAAAAGAGGAAATGGGGGAGAGAGAGTTAGTCAATATCGTTAGCTGTCAAGGAAATGCAAATCAAGACCACAATGAAAGAACACTTGTTTCTTATGTCCATTAGCTCGAAGAAAAAAGATTAAATCCGACAATCCCAAACATTGGACCCAATGTAAGATTCTCTTGTATGTTTCCGTTAATCATGCAAATTGTTGCAACCACTTTGGAAAACTGAGACACACAAGGACACCCAAGGCCGCACTGTTAACAAGAGCAAAAGTCTGGCGACAACCGGACAGCCCACAGAGGGAGAGCGACTGACTAGCTGTGGGCTATTCCCCAGGCGCGCGGCGTCTGCGCAGACTGCGGTGAGCGCCTGTGTGAGCGCACGGCACGGCAGCACGAGGGAGCCTCTCTACGACGTGTTAAGTAGAAACAGTCCCTAAAATCACGTAAAGTATAATCACCTTTTATCATATGCACATATATTTATGAATATGGACAGGTGCAGTGAAATCATCTAAGAAGTAAAGGGGGCGACGGTCGCGGGATTCAGGGCGGTGACCACCTCTGATGGGGGCGGCGGGGATGAGGGGAGCGGGACCCTATGCTGACATGCGGGTTACTGTCCAAGTCCCAGGTTTTGTTTTAAATTCGAGATCATGAGTGTTCGTTACATTGTTAGATATGAACTTTTCAGTGCGTGTATGAACTAAGAATCATTGTTCCTCTAGTTCCGTGACGCTGAGGACCTGTGACAGCAAACGCTACTCCTCCTTAGCCGAGATGTGAGCAGCTCGCTCCTACGCGACTCCCCAGCACGCAGCAGGCCCGTAACAGCCAGCTGTGGGTGTTCGGAAACAGCTGGAAGTGAGCTGAAGAAAATTAAATCCTTTCACTCCATCCCCCCAGCCCCTGCCACCTTGCGGCTCGGCCGATTTTATGAATAAATACAACCTCTCCACTCTGGCGGGCCGTGCTTTTAAACATTGCATAGCTCCTGTCTGGTGGATTACAAGACCGCTACTTCCAAGTCCGCAGCACACTTGGGCTGAACATCAGCCCCTTCAGGGGCTGCGATGTGTCTGCACCACCCTTCCCTCGGTAAAGAGGTCCCACGGTCTGGCCTCTGCCCTGTCCTTTCTAAGGATTTCACCTGGCCTGGACTTCAGCTTAAAAGAAAAACTGGCTTTCCGCAGAGGGTGGGGGTGCCTCGTGGACAAGGCGGTTCCGCCCTACTGAAGGTAAGAGTTTCCTTTTTCCTTCCATGTGACATAAGGAACAGAGAAGTCATTTAAGCTTTATAAATTCTGGCAGGCTCAAAAAGCAAGTCGCCAGCCTTGAAAACATGTCTCTGTTTCCTTCGGCTCATTCGCAAATCCACTGATATTTTCAGATAAGGAGGTAAACAGAGGGTGGGGAGATTGAGGAGGCTTGTCTCAGGCCAGCATCTTTACAGAGAGGCAGAGAGGAGAAAGGGTGCTGAGATCTTCCCTTTCAGGGATAGAATAGTCACCGAGCCTGTAACAGCCTCGGCACCTAGGAGGGTGGGAGAAGTAGGCACTTCTCTCTGTGCCTTCAAGAAGAAGGGAAACACCAGTGAGTAGGACGCCAGACATTTACACTAGATCTCAGCCTCAGGGGTGAGAGAGAGACCAGGAACGGAGTCGAAAAA
The DNA here is from genome assembly GCA_028533085.1 of Varecia variegata. NCBI lineage: Eukaryota > Metazoa > Chordata > Mammalia > Primates > Lemuridae > Varecia > Varecia variegata. Next base: position 137,715,886 of record CM052436.1, on the reverse strand, counting down.
GAAACTGGGACAGCCTATAGCCAGAGCTCTGGGATAAAGTGGGTTGTCTGGGAGGCAGCAAGTTCCCCATCTTAAAAAACATCCATGCCTTGCACTAAGTCCCTCTCTGCAAGGACACTGAGGAACATTCCCAAGATGGTAGAACCAGATCAGAGGTTCCAACCTGGGGCGGTGGGGAGGATGAACTCTCTGAAATTGAAGGTGAAAGTTTGTGTACCCCGACTGAGGGTTCACAGCTTCTATAATGCTCTCAAAGAAGTGTGTGACCCTAAGAAGGATAATGAACCAACAGTAGAAATGATGTTTAAGTCTCCTTCCCCCACCAAACCCCAAGACCTGGAATATTTAATGTCTCTGAATTCAGGCTGAGGCAAGCGGACAGTTTACAGACCTAACAATGTACCCAACTAGAAGGTGGGCTCCAGGAAGACAAGGATTTTTACGTGTTTCCTTCACAGCTACATCGCCAGCATCTAGAACAGTGGTTGACACACACTAGGTCCTTGGAAACAAATATTTGTTAAGAGGATGAATGACCCTAGCAAAGGCCTGCGTCTCTTTTGCTTAGTGTGACCCGCAGACAAATGCTTGTCTGGCTGGCAGTGGAGGTGGCTGGACCTTAGCAAATACTCATCTCCGGACTTTATCTGCACTGACATTACATTCCAGATGTGATTATCCGGAATGTCAGTTCCTGACTACTAATATTTAATCTAAAGGAGTGACCCTGAAATATCCCCCATCCCCTACAGCAAAGCGGCCCTTCCCACTCTAGGAAGGAAGCTGTTGACTGTGGCCCTGGACGCTGGGTTTATAAAGAGCTTCTGCCGTCCTTACCTGCCCGCCTTCCCATGCTGTTGATACTGACACCGGATTGTGTCAGTGTTGGTCTCCAAGGCAAACAAAGCTTTACACGGGAAATGTTTGGACCTAGAGATTCCTGTTTGCTCCAAGTATGGACTAATGGCTGGAATGATGACTGTTTTCATTCATTTCCTTTTCAAGTGCTCCTGATAATGTAGCTGAGTGGACAGCTCAAAACCCAATTATCAAAAACGGTCTCTGGATTATAATCAATTCTTCCCAGTCCTGTGGAACTTCACTGAGAGACAATGCCAGGAATTGCACTTCTGTGAAGGCCCCTCAATCCTGAAGACAAGGGCAAGGAAGGAGGTGGAGAAGGGAGAGGGGAAGGGAGTGACAGACACCAATTGTTAATCTGAGGCTTATTCCGTGCCCGCTGCAAAGCTAAGCCTTTCGATACATGATCTCATTGAATCCTTTCAACAGCACCGAGAGAAAGGTTTTGTTTCTCCCCATTTTACAGATGAGAAAACTGAGGCCCAGGGACAGTTCAAGGTCACACAGCGGAGGTGTGACCAAGCGAGGGCTTGATGCCACAGCCTGTGCTCCTAGCCACTAGGTTGCACTGCCTCTCAAACCTTGTTCCTCTCTCCTCACCGTGTGTCCTTCCCCACAGTATGAAGATGGTTTCCGGGTTAACAGTGAGTCCCAGGCGTGTGGTTCCCTATGGGTGGATTGCAGGTGGTGAAGGCTGGGGTGGACGTGGGGTTGGTGGGCAGGCCAATGAACTTTCACCTTCCCCAAGGGCCGTGGGCCAGGCCAGGGCTGAGGTGGGGGAGGAGCGTGGCCAGGACTGTGTGCTAGACACGGTGTGCTGACTGGTGTGCAGCCCTCGTGGGTTCTGAGCAGGACGGACGCCACTGGGCTGAGGAAGTCGTCTAGCCCATGACTGGCACCTCGGCAGGAGCAAGCCTGGCAAAGCGCAGCCTCGTGACCCAGTCTGGGAAGCTGCCTCTGTTGGGTTTGGCACGGAGACATTTCTGAGCTCAGCAGTGGGGAATGCAGTGTCACTGGTGTAGAGAAGAAAAGGACCTGCTGCACCAGGACCACAGTTGGGCCATCGCACAGAGGGCTTGGCAGCGTGTCCGGGGCTGCCTTTGTTTTCTGTGACATGCAGTATCACATCCACATCGGAGACAGGCTCATCCTTGCCACACGGGGGCTTAGAGCTCTAAGAACGATCCCTGTGAATTTCACTGCTGTTTCGCTACTCCAAGTGTCGTCCAGACACCAGCAGCGTGAGCACCGCCTGGGAGCTCGCCAGAGATGCAGACTTCAGGCTCCACCCAGCCCCACCAAATCCCAGCCTGCATTGAACTAGCCCCCGGGTGATGGCTTTAAAGTCTGAGAATCACTGTCCCAACCTACTCAGTCAGAGTCTCTGGAGCTGCCTTTCTCCAACCTGCATACTTCCTAAGCTCACCAGATTAATCAGAAACATAGTGAAGTTTGATAACCAGTCCAGGAAACCATTGAAGTAGCCTAAGAATGTCAATGTTGCACCATTTAAACTCCGTCTTTCATATGCCTCCCCCAGGAGTGTCACAAACATCCCCTTTGAGAGCACATGGACAATATCATCAGTTGATTTGCAATCTCTCTACTTCTGAAAAAGGATTTGTGACAGCTTCTAAACAGAGCAGGTGACCAGCTAAGGAGCATAACAGGATGTTCTGGGGAAACTCCACAACCTCACACCCCACTGAGCATCCCCCTTCACGTCTGGAGGAGAACAGAGCCTAAAATCCCACCACTGGCTTAACCTGTGCTTCTTTTTAAAAATATACAAGTTTTTTCTTTTCTTGAGATGAAAAAAGGATACTTACACTCAGACTAAGCTGTCGATGGCTTTTCAGAGCCTGCTTTTCCCAGTGGCAATCATCAGCAAGTACGGTGATTCTTTTTCCCTCCAGAGAAAATCTTGGATACTCCACTTCTCTCCACCTCCATGGCCACACCGTGTCCCGTCTGTGTGCCGGCAAGGACCTCCAGGACGGTCTCTCTGCTTCCGCGCCTGTCTTCTCTGGTCCCTGCCCCACAAATCTCTCAAAGTGCTCATGGAAAGATACAAATCAGACCATGTCGTACCCCAGCCTGAAGCTAAGAACTTCCTGTGCCAGTTTCCTTTGGCTGCTGTAACAAACTACCACATGCATGATGGTTTAAAACAACAGAAATGTATGGTGTACCAGTTCGGCGGCTGAAGTCCGAAATCCATAACACTGGGCTGAAGTCAACCTGTTAGCAGGGACATGCTCCTTCTGGAGAGGCAAGAGGGAATCTGTTCCTTGCCTTTCCTAGCTTCTAGAAGTTGCCGGCATTCCTTGGCTTGTGGCCACATCGCTCCCATCTCTGCCCCGTGGTTGCATTGCCTTGTCTTCCCCTGTCTGCACTGACTCTCCCCCTACTCCCTCTTACAGGGATACATGTGATTACATTTAGGGCCCACCCAGACAATCTCCTCATCTCAAGATGCTCAACTCATTCACATCTGCAAAGCCCGTTTTTTGTCACATCAGATTCCAGGGACACAGATCCCTCTGGGAGACCGTTATTCAGCCTTCCACACTGCCTTTCTGTTACACTTAATAAAATCCAAAGTCTCACTGTGGCCCATCAGGCCCTATCAATCTGGCTCCTGTCCCCCTCTCAGGCTTCATCTGGTTCCACTTCCCTGCTCTCCCAGCCCCCTAACCCACCCCTCTGGTCTGCTTTTGGGCCTTCAAGTGAGTATGTGGCCCCCAAACCTTTGCTCTTACAGTTCTTTTTGCTTGGAATGTTACTACTCTTGGCCTAATATGCTGAAGGAAAGAAAGAATGAATGAGTGAGTGAATAAATGAGTGAGGGAATGAGTGAGTGAACAAATGAGTGACTAAATGAATGAGTGAATGAATAAGTGAGTGAATTAATGAGTGAGTGAATGAACATCTTGTTCCTAAGAGCTCAGGAAACAAGTTGGTGGCAAAAGTAGAATCAGCAGCACAGGTGGAGAAGAACTTTGCTTTTTTCTCAATTTGGCCTAGAGAGTTATCTGGTTAAAGATGTTTTCGCCCAATCTTTTTTTAGTTATCATATACCTCACAATATCCACAGCTCTGAGTTATCTGTAAGCTCTCTGGAAAGGTGTCACTTTAGATAATCGTAGCAGTTTGAACTGGGTACTGGTAGGAATAATGTCACACATGACCATCCCCAGCCTCCTTGTTCTTAGAGAAATAAGACAGTCCAGGGTATAGATATTTATTTTGACTTTTGAAGAGACTTCTTCTTCCAGTGGTCGATGAAGGCTCACGGTTGACTTTGGTGGCAATTTCACAAAGGCGACTGCTAATAGTCTTCATCCTGCCCTGAAGACAGGAGGCTGCCCACGGTTAAATGACCTTTAATTATCTCCTGACTCTGAGAACAGAACTATCATTAAACAGAATTTCTAGCAGCCTATTATGGTGAAATCATAAGTAGAAGTCCCTTTTTTTCCCCAGCAAGAAGGGTTCTAAGTTATGCATGGTTATACAAATCAATAGCAGTCACTAATATTACAGATGGTGGGTTACCTAGAGTGATCTACTCAACTATCTCTTGTTTGCCTGGGACTTTCTCTGTCAGCGTTGTGAATCCTGCTTCCTCGGGAAACCCCTTAGTCCCAGATAAACCAGGACAGCTGGTAGCCCCAGTGGTAGCTAACAGCTCATATCCCTACCACTTGGTGGATCCAGAGCAAAAGGGTACAAATGGGGCCTACGCAGTGTATATCTAAATATGTAACAGTCATAAATCAAGCTAACACACCGTTTAATAAAAATATATTCTGTCCTCCTACCATGACAAATGTTTTTGAAACGACTTGGAAGGTCAGGTTTGAATTCCAAGTTCTTGGACTCTTCTCTGGACCCTGGTCTGTCTCCAACTCCTCTTCCCAATCCTAGCTCCATCCCATACCTCAAGGGTGTTGCTCACATTCGTGCCTTATTAACACCCAGCTCTTGGTTATTTCGTGGGCCAAGTGGTAAACCGTTACGAGATCCATCTTGGAGGAGAATGGACCCAGAGAAGGGGCCCACTCTTCTCTGGAAGTGGGATTAAGACCCCTCAGACAAGGAATTCTGGGGTCCAGGTACTTAAAGCCTGGCCCAGAGGAGTAGATGGCCAGAGGAGGGCCAGAGTGGGGTCCCCAGCACTGGAGCCACTCTTGCCTGGGTCTAAAGGTGACACTGGTAGTCACCACTCATTGGAGGCTCCTTGCAATTAGAAGCCCTGAAATCATTTCCAATTTCCAAATGTACAACCAGGCAGAGGTTAGGGTTGTTCAACTTAGAGAAATGAAGTTTGCACAAAACGTTATAAATGCCCTCAGATTAGTTCTAGAAAACTAGGGTTCTCACTAAAAGAAATGAAACATTGTACAGTACAGAAATGAAATCATGTAGCAAAGGGAAGAACCACTTAGAGAATGACTCTCACATCTGGAGATTTATAAGAAAAATATCCACCACAGAGGAGACCAGGAGCTTGCAAAACTCATCCTTCTGAGTCTGTGCTAATGCTGGGATTTCTCTTTTCCTTCGTGGGATTTGCTTTGATGGATGATGCAGAGTGCAGTCGAAATATTAGTAGGTTAAAAGGACCACATACTCAAAATGACTTGTCCGCTCTTGCAGCCTTGTTCATGGGAGTGTAGAGTGTGCCAGGCACTTGCTGTTAAGTAAGTAATAGCACAGATGATAGGAGGTGGTGAGAAAGATCGTGAAGGTAGACAGTAGTGATGTTCCTGTGCCAGCTGAGTTGGGTTTTGTAACGCCTCTGCAGCTGACTGCCAATGAGACCTTAGGTGAAGTACTTTGCTTATTTGAGCCTCAGTTTCTTCTTAAACCAAATAGGGATCCAAACAGCACCTATCACACATAACTGGTATGGAGATTAATTGAGATACAGCATATAAAGACCTTGACCCATGGCACGTTCTGTTTTAATAGAGGAATAAAAAAGAAAAAAAAAAGAAAGAAAGAAAATCCAGTGCCTTCAACATGGTAAGTGTTCCAGAATGTTGCTTATTAGTATTAATACAAGCGGTAGTGGTGGTAGTTGTATTCCACTAGAGCAGTACTAGTTGTTGGCAAGAGGAGGTAGTAGTATGTAGCGGTATGACATGGAGGCAGATTGGTTGGACTCTGAGGCCCACTGTTTTTGTGTCTGGAAGGCAGGGAGTCATCTTTAATGATACCTGAGACACTGGGTCAAAGAATCCCTTTGGGAAAGGCGACAACGTATGGACTAAGTGTGCAGTAACTGCAGAATGACCAAGTAGAACTGGCGGGATACACAGGAAACACTCATGGCTCACGCCTCCGTTAGAATATGTGGCACTGTGTCAGCAACGCCCGCGAGCACAGAGCCATCCCAAACCGCACGGGGACACCAAGAGATGCCACCGAGGAAGCTCACCATGGCGTTCACGGCTGTACAGACTCCGCCTGAGTCATCCCAAAAACGCAGGGACACCTCAGAAGAGAGAAGGCCGGTCACTTCCTGGCAAGCCTGAATCAACAGCATTAGCAGCTGTCCCCATCTCTGGCCAAACTTAGGTACTACTCACTTTGTAGATGAATCACTTCTAAATTAAACGTGAAGATTTCCAAATTAGTTCAAAATGATCTAACATGTGGACAGAAGGCACATATCACTGAGCTGGGGGGCGTGAACACAGGAGTGAGAAAAAATAGAGAGAAGGCTGTGTTCTTTGAGAAAACGATTTATTTTCTTTTGAAATACAGAACCTATTTTTACAAAAATGACTGACTCACTTTATTTTTTTTTTATCATTGAAAAGGAAAAGAGCGGGTGTAATGGATTGCTTTAGAACCAAATAAAGATGTCATGTGGACATTAGGTTTCTAATTCTGTTTATGTTATTCTAGGTACATTCAAAATGCACATGTGAGTGTAAGATTGGTTCATTTCTGGGCTGGATTGCCTAAAGTCTTTCTACTCTCGCAAGCAACTTCCCGCAAAGCTTTCTCATGCCTCTGGGATACAGGAGCATAGCTCACCTCAAAATGCTCTCTGACCTGGTCACCCCAAGTTCTTGGTCTCGTTCCCCTGGGCTCTGAGCCTCACTTCAGGGCTTCCAGCTCTTTGGGAGTAAATGAGGAAGGTCCAGAGACTCTCCTTGCCCTGATTTCTCAGCGACTTTTGTCATAGGTTTTCTAGTTCCTGGCATGGGGAGGAAAAGCATTCATTGTTATTATCATGAGCTCTGGAGTCAGATAGACCAGGGTTCTACTGCTGGTTCTGCCACTTGGCTGCACATGACTACAGACAAGTCACCTACCCTCTTTGAGCTTCAGCTTCCTCATCTGTGAAATGGGGCTATTTAGAGTCTCTAACTCATAGGATTATTGAGAGGATTAAGTGTGACTGTCTTTGCAAAGGGCTTGGCTCAGTGCCTGGCCACATGGCAAGAGCTCCACAAATGTCAGCTCTTACTCTTTCTAATAGAGGAGAGCCTGGAGTTATTTATTTAGATGCCCTAGAAGTTAAGCCACTGGAATCTGATGCTTTTGGTGATAGAAAGCTGTAAGCTCCGGCCAAACTCAACTCCTTTTGCCTCAGGGCCCATCCTTTTCCTGTCATAGTGCCCCCATTCATCACCTTTGGTTGTAATCTTGTTTAATAACTGTCTCCCTGGGACAGTGGGTCCCATGTGTGTGTCTTTTTTCACTGCTGCGTTCCCAGCACCCAGAATAACTCTTGGTACAGAAAGAGATGTGCAATAGTTATTTGTTGAATGACTGAAAGACTGAATGACCAATGGACAAATGGAATGACAGAATGACCAGTGGAGTGATTCCATGAATGAAAGAATGAACTACATGATTGAAATTGGCCATCTGCATTCAATAGGATTATATGAAAGTACTTTGCTAGCATGAGAACAGGTGGAACTGCTAAATACTGGATCTTCTCTTGGAAACAGTAAGGTTTTGGGGGCATAGATAATAGTAACTATTTTTTAATATCTTGAAGAATTCAATTCTTTTTTTTTTGTTTCCCATCAGTGATGGGATGGGTGATAATGCCCTTCTGCAAAGCATTACTCACCGCACACTCATGTGGCCCTCGCATTGCACAGCCCTCCCACCCTCCATCGTAATCCAGGATCTGTTTGAGAGCTTCTGGCCTCAGCGTGTCTATCCTGGTCAGATGACATCATGGCCAAGCCATGTGTCTTGGGCTGTGAGAACAACTGGGGAAATCAACAGGAAGGCCTGGATCTGTCACTGCCTAACTTCTGATAACTAAGAATCTTTCCTGCAATCTCCCACCCACCCCTTTCTCCTGGGTGAGCTCATCCAGTCTTTCCAGAAAGGCTGACCAGCGGCATGGCATCGCTGGGCTTCATCAGGGGGATTTGGTGTCTTCATACCTTGTTCATCAGCCACGGACACACTCATCCCTCAGAAGCTTTGGAATTCTGCCATGGCTGCCTGGACATTCCACTGCATTCCCAGAGGGCCTCTTAGGATGTGCATGGTTAGCCACAGAAGACCCACATCATGTTTTTAAATTATAACCTGCCTTGAGCGCACATACTTAAAATGACCACTGAACAGCATGTTGACTATCCAATTCTCCTCCTAAAAATCTGCGATTGTAATGACATAAGTGGAACATATATTTAATGTCATTTTCCTGTAATGAGGGAAGAAAGGACTTCCAAATCCAGGCTGACTAAAACCTTAAAGGTCACTGGGAAGATTTTCTAAGAGAACCAAACATGACTACCTACCTGGCAATTAGCAAGTAGTAGTGACACAGCTACTGGGATTCAAGCACGTTCTCCATGCCAGGCACTAGACCACTTGTTTTATAGACCTCTGGTCATTTAATCTGCATGGCAGTGCTGTGAGATTCGCAGCACTGCCTCCATTTTCCAGACAAGTGCATTGAGGCTCACAGTAAGTGGCCAGCCAGCGATGTGACCAAATTTGTCTGACTCCAAAGCAGGTGTTCTTACCCCTCTACAATTTGTACCACAACCCACTGAGATACAGGAAAGGACCACAGCCACAGAGTGGAATATAATGGTGGAATAGAACTTAGGTGGCGTAGAAGAGTGCCTAAAGCCTGGAGAAGACCTGTTAAGCACATGATCATAGTTTTCTCATAGATTAATTGTCATTATGTGGGAAAGCAAGAGCCCTTCAAATAGATCCCACAGGCTGGAAAAGCACAGATGGGTGACAGTGCCAGGAAGGCAGATGTCAGCCCAAGGTAAAGAACATTCTAACAACTAGAGCTGTCTACAAAACACTCGGAACTGTCTGGTGAGAGAATGAGCTCTTTGACACAGAAAGCATCCAAGCAGAGGGCAGCACATCCTGTTGGAGTGCCACAGCAGTGGGGGTGGGATACCGCTGAGGCCCTCTGTTTGCTTTGGGTAGATGCTCACGAACCATCTGAGGAGGTTTACCCTCGCCTGCACCCGGCCACTACCCCTTGTGGGCATGCATGTAGAAGAATCTTTGCAGGTTCAGTCTCATGGGACAGTCTCATCTCCCTGGGAATAGAGAAAGCAACGTGGGAACCGTTATGCTGAAACTCCACGTGACACACAAGGAAGAATTGGGTGGACATTAGGAAGAGGGGAATCTTGGGGGAGGAAGGAAACTTCAGGTGTTACCCTGGGGCCAAGCAGTGGGCTGGGTGCTGTACACGCATTCCCTCCCTCCAGCTGGGTCCCTCCCCCTTGATGGAGGGCTCATCACTTCCCTTTTACAGCCAAAACAACACAAGAGAGACACTAACTTGCCCATGGCCACGTAGCTACCAAATGGTAGAGCCAGGTTCAAGCTCAGATATGCCTGACTTGAAAACCTCACTCTTTTCTCAACAGTGTGCTGCTGAACCGAGTGAGGGAGGGCTGGACAGGGGACTGTCAGGGCAGGACTTAGGACAGTAAGTTTTGATGAGCAGAAAAGGGATAACATGGCTGCAGCGTGGAGTAGGACACAAAGGACGAGGACACCAGGTCAGAGTGGGATGCTCAGGCCGGTCACTCAATCATGGAGGAAAGGCAAGAGTCGGGGAGGAAATGGATCAATTCAGACATCACCTCCTGCACAACTGAGCCTGACTCTGGCCTTGAACCCAAGCCACGGAAATGGTTTCCAGTCACAGTGATGCAGGTTCACCCACAGGGCCTCAGAAGCAGGTAACATGCAGAAACATCTTCACCATTTCTTTTCCCTGGAGAACACAGTGATTTCAATATCCCATGGGGAGATGTTACCAGGTAACATGGTTTCAGGAGGCTTTGGAAAATTAAAGTGCCAACATGGCAAACACGATGGAAAATGTGTCATGGGAAAAGATGCTAATGATGCTTTATACTGAGCTTTATCTTCCCTCTGTCTCTTCAGTTCTCCTGGGAAACAGGTGCTACAATACTTCCTTCCCCACTTCACTGCTTAGAGATTCCCTGATGGGCTGAACAGGCCCAGTTTCCTTCATTATCTGGTGTGTAGAACATTATTCTAAAATGGAACTTTATTCTAAATAGTCCCCGTAATTACATTGTTGAGGGTCACCTACAATTAGCCCCCAGGTGTCAAGTGGTAGGGAGAGAGGAGAAAAAGTGGTCTTTTTCTTCTATGCCAGGAGTCCAGGCCCCATAGCATAGCGTAGCTTGGCACATGGTGGACACCCAAGAAATGGTTGCTCGTGTTTTAGTTCTGTAGTTTTTGTCAGCATTAACTTTGAAGTGTAACACATATGGGTTCAACTTCAGGCTTTGCAATCACCTATGTGACCTTGGGAAAATTACTTAATGTCCCCAGGGCTCAGTTTGCCCTTCTGCAAAATGGGGATAAGACCTCCTGCCTCAAGAGTGTGTTGGGAGGATTCAGGGAAATTTCGGTGGCTAGAGCCTGGCAAGGTAACATTGGTGGTAGCTCAGAAATGGCACTTGGTACCAATTATCCTGAGCGTGTCCCTTGAAGCTGGACAGTCCCCTCTTTGACAGACTACTGTAAATCCATGACCTGGCCACCTCCCGACCCTGGCCCAAGTCAGGCTCAGTTGTGCAGGAGGTGATGTCTGAATTGACCCACTTCCTCCCCAACTCTCGCCTTTCCACCATGATTGAGTGACTGGCCCAAGCATCCCACTCTGACCTGGTGTCCTCGTCCTTTGTGTCCTACTCCCTGCTGCAGCCATATTGTCCCTTTTCTGCTCATCAAGCTAGTCCGCCCCTCCCACTACCCTCCCTTTCCCCCAAGGATCAGAATGATTCTTAGACTGAGAACCTGAAACTGCAGCACTGCCCTGAATCCTGCCCCACTCGCTTTCCCCGCAGTGAGCCATCCCCACACTGCACCCCGGCAGGCCACACGGAACCTGACAAGTGCTTCGCCGCGTCTTGGCTGCCAGCTCCATGAAGGTCAACAAAGTACAGCAATTCAAGCTCAGTAAGAGGGTCCAGCCAGCAAATCGCTCGAGGTTCCCCCTGCCTCACACCCAAGCCTAGTCCCCAAAGAGTCAAGACGAGACCAATGTGACTTGGTCCTTGGCCCACGGATGCTTCCCACGTGGGAGGGCCATTGGGGCTCAAACCATGCTTTGGCATACAGCCCAACACCCCTCCTCACAATAAGCCCCATTTTCTTAGAAGTAATTTTTATTAACAATTATTTTAATAACAATTATTTTCCTTGCATCCCCAACATGTATGCCAGGTGTATGTGTAGGCTTTCCTGGGTGTGAGAAGCCGGATGGCCTGGGATCAGTTTAGTTCTCAGCCCAGGGAGAAGGACAAAGTGGAAAGAGAAGGAAACTTCTCCCAGGAAGTGTCTGCCCACTGTCACCTTACTGCCCAATGAGAGATGCCCTGGTGCTATGTTCTGTGCCCCCATGGAAACGGTGGTGGTGACTATCTGCCTTTCATGTCCTTCATGTTCCTTTAATAAGGACCTTCCCATACTTGAATAAGCCCCACTTTCAGAGATGAGCAGACCGAGGTACGGGAGCTTCAGTGCCTAAAGTCACTCTCGGGGGCCGAAGGAGAACACGGTCAGTGTCCTCATGACCCCAGAGCAGCCAGCAGACCAACCTAAGAGAAGGCCCCCGGTTTCTGCCTTGCTTTCCCAGGAGGTCGAACTGGTTTTCCTATTCTGATTAATTCCCAAGCCTCAAGTCCTTTTAATTAATGCACATACCAACAGACAAGGAGAATGCAAAGGCAACCTCCAGGGAAGTCTGCCTCTGAGCAAGCCAGCAAAGGCTCGCCCAAGAGCACCTCTGACACTCACTTCTGCTCCCCCGTGGGTCAGTGATCTGGTTGGACATACTCGAAGGGGTGGCTGAAGGGCTCTGACAAAGGGGCTATTTAGAAAGGAGAAGATAGCTTTCAGGGAACCCCTGAAGAAGGGGACAGCACCCAGGACCTGAAGAGACCAAGGGAAAGAGCTGTCATCAGACCAGTGGGGGTTGTGTGGCTATAGGCAGGGGATGCAGCCACCTCCAAAACCCTGCCCAGCCCAACAGGGAGGCAGTGGGGAGAATAAATGCACCCACCTCTGATCTCCCACAGGGGCCACTGGCTAGCACAGCCCCGAGGGAAGATGGCGGAGGAGCCCAAGGGTCAGCCTCCGGGCACAGAGCAGGAGGAGGAGAGCGCAACCTACAGGGCACAGAGAACATCCAGGACAATTCCCAGGGGCCAGGGGTCCAGTCTCCCGGCCCTCGCCCAGGCTAGGTCCTCATCTGAAGCCAGGGGTCTGCTAAGTGATCCCGGGCTGGGTTTGGATCCCAGTTAGCTGTGAGGCCCAGTTTGGGAGCTTTGGTTTCTCCTCTGTAAATAGGAATAACAACATGTGTCCCTTGGGGTCGTTTAAGGAATAATCTCATAAAACACTTGTGGCACGTAGGAAATACCAGGGGTGTGTTCACTTCCTTCCAGCTACCCCAAGCGGGGTCGCTCCGGTCCCGCTGCTGGAAACAGGATGACGGAGACTTGCTCACGCACGCGCACGCCGAGAGGATGGACAGGCTGAATGTGTCACGAAGCATCACAACCAGTTAAATTAACTTTGTCATATGGTCAGTCCTGCAGGACCATAACCAGAATCCTCTTCTTGATGCCAGTGCGAGAGCAAATGCTTTAAAAAGGAGATACTCAATTCATGAGACTTACTGCCCCAGGCAGCTGTAAGAATCGAGAGCACCAGTCTATCATTCAAAAGGAGTTACCCGATTCTTTTACTCCAAGAAGTAGCACAGAATTAATTTTTTAAAACAGATCCAAGAATTGTGGGGGTGATAGTATTGGTTTCCTGTGCTGTGTAACAAAATAGCACAAAGCTCACAGCTTAAAATAATACCCTTACTACTCTTGTTCATCACTTTCATGGGTTGGGAGTTCAGCCCTGGTTTAGCTGCATCCTCCACTCAGGGGCTCACAGGGCTGTAACCCAGGTGTCAGCCAGGTATGAGGTCTCCTCTGACGCTCAGGTCTTCTTCCAAGTTCACATGGCGGTTGGCAGAATTCACGTCCCTGCAGATGGCAGACTTCTTGGCTCCTGCTTCTTCAAGGGCCCAGGATAGAAGGAGAGACGACTTCTGTCTCTCATTTCTAGACTGTCTTTTAAGGGGCTCATCTAAGTCAGCCCCCGCAGGAAAACTTCCCTTTTGATGAACTTATTAGAGACCTTAATTACATCTGCAAAATCCCTTCACCTTTGTCGTAACACACAACATAACCCTGGGAGTGATATCCCAACACCTTTGCTGTGTTCGGTTGGTTAGGAGCAAGTTACAGGCATGGGGAGGGGTACAAGGGCCCAGGTCGGGGGGTTCATCTTGGAATTCTGCCTGTCACAGATACAGACGAGCAAGTGGACACACTTTGCAACCAGGGGAAATAAAGATCACTATCTCCATTTCTCAGAGGCTCAGAAACTCTAAAGTATAATATCTTGCCCGAATCATCCAGCTCACCCATGTGATGGGGCTGAAACACACGCACAGATTTTCTAAGGCTAAACGTTGTGCTCTTTCCACTTCCGTGATGACCTGTCACAGAAGGTAGTGGCTCGGGAGCGGCTCCACTGCACTAGCAGGAGGGACGTGCAGCCGACGTTCAGGGCAAGTTTATCACTCGCTCCCAGAAAATTATCATACATTTGAGCTGCAGGATGATGGGCAGCCTCATCGTTTTTAGCAAAGCCAGGATCCAAGCGCAGGTCTCCGATGCCTGGTCCACTGTTCCTGTGTAGTGGGCACACTCTCCTTACAGCGTTCGCTGCCCCTGTCGAAGACTGTGGGGCAAGACACTGCTTTGGGTCCAACAATCACGTTTTGTTTTTATCCAGATGTTTTAGCTTTATAGGCAAAGCCTTTCTGGATCTAGGAGGCCATCCAAAAATCTGGAGAAGATTAGATAGTTATTTTAAAATTAAAATTACCATGAAAATGACAAGAAAGAACCCCAAAAAATTTAAGTTGTGAACAATTGACATATATATGGTACAAATGGTGGTCCGAGTTGATACAAATTAAAATATATTAAGGGTTCATGTATATTTATATCAGTTAATTAAAATATACTATGTGGCCTATGGATTATTTACATCTACCAACCCTTATTGTTAGGTACTTTTAATGAATACAATATGTAAGAAAAAAATCATAACCAAATAGAAGCCATCACTCATGTTTGCCTATTGAAACGTCTTGGGCCATGCTTGCTACATTGTAACAATAAAAACATCATTGTGAGCCATGATTATTACAGATTTATGAAAGTATCTGGCATGAAATCAAAAGATCTGGGTTAAAGGTCTTGCTCTGCCCCTTTCTAGCTTTGTGACTCTAGGCAAATCACTTGTCCCTCCCAACACAGTGTTTTAAACACATAGTAAACCATAGTAGATCAATCAGTTACTGGTTCCCAGCCCCTCCCTCTTTCCCCCAATATGACACGAGTTTAGTTACCAGTTAGCTTTACATAGTAAATCAGACCCCACTATTTCCCTGCTTAAAACGCTCTGTGACTGCCCTGTCCAATGTGGTAGCCACTAGCCCATTTTGGCTATTATGCTTTTTGCAAAGTGGCTAATCTGAATGGTGACGTGTCATAAGTACAAAACACACACCAGATTTCAAACATGAAGCACACACATACATACACACACAAAATGTAAACCATCTCAACAATTGTTTATATCAATCACAGGTGGAAATGCCAACATTTTGGTTAATAGAATATATAATAAATATCCCCCCACCTGTTTCTTTTTGCTTTTTTTAATGTGGTTATTAGAAATTATAAAATTACATACATCGCTCACATTATGTTCCAGTTGGAAAGCACTGTCAAATATGTCACATGTCAAACATCCCACTGTCTCAGAAAAGAATTTAAACTCCTTATAGTGGCTTACAGGGCCCAGCGTGATCCACCCCCTGCCTAACTCACTCAGGTCCCCTCATGCCATTCTCCCTGTCCCCACACACTGACCTCAGACACACCGAGCCCGTGCCCACCTCAGGGTCTTTGCACTCATGACTCTATCCTCCTGGAATGTTCTTTCCTCAGCGACTTTACTTACAGCTGACTCATTCTCTTTCTTTAGGTTTCAGCTCACATGTCACCTGCTCAGCTGGCCTTCCTGGACCACCTGATCTAAAGGGACCTCATCCAGGAAGTCTCTCCTCACTGATTCCTCCTAGGCAGTGCCTGCCATCCTCAACTACCTCGTCTAGTTACCTGCTCACCCGTTCAGTGCCTTTCTCCACCACCACTAGACTAGAAGCTGTGTGAGGGTAGAGACCTTTCTGTCTATTCACAGCTGCATCTTCAGCTCAGGACCTAACCCATAGCAGCTCCCAACCCAATGTTTGCTCATTTAATTAATTAATTTATGAATGGTCAAAAGAGCACATAACTCAGAGTCAAAAATCCTAGGTAGGACAAACCCAGTGACAATGATGATAACAGCATCCTCTTACTCCAAGTGCTTACTCTTTGCCTATAAACAATCCTCTGCAGTCGTTCTGGGAGGCAGTGTGGTGCAGCTGGAAGGACACAATCTGAAGTCAGAAACCCTGAACTTGAATTTCAGCTCTGCCATGCACTAGCTGTATGACCTTGGATAAAGCTCTAGACGATTCAGGATTTCCGTTTTCTCTGAGAGTGGTTGTCTTGAAGTTCAAGTAAGGTAAGAGCTTGGTAGGCCAGAGAGCCTCAATGTTAGTTATTAGATCAAGACATCTCCAAGGGGAAGGATTGTTTGATTTACCTGGGTGTCCCCCACACCTTTCACAGGGCTTGGCTTAAGGCAGATGCCCCAAAACTCATTGATGGGTGAATGAATGCTTCTAATAAGCCCCAGTAGCTACAGAGCAATGAATCTTGTGGAAATCAGATCGCTCTACTCTTCCAACCTGGAAAAAAGACACCTCATTTCCTTCCAAAGAGAAGTGATGAGGACTGCAGAGCTCAGGTGCAATGACCACGTTTCCCCCGTTTTCCTGAGCAGTCCCAAGTTGTACTTGTCTGTCCAGGTGTCTGGCCAAGTCTCTAACTACAGGTGCCTGGAACAAGTGGGTTGAGAGTAGGGTGTAAAGGACCAGAGTGAGCATCCTCAGCTGCGGAGACAACAAGTTCCAGCAGAGAGCAGAGATCACCTCTCTGCCTACAGCAAAGAGTCTTTTTCCAGAAAGGAGGGAAAGGGCCACCCCAAGCAGCAGCTCCTGATTCTCACATTCTGAGAAACAGTCACACTAATCTGCCTCCCCAGTTGTACCTAGATCCAAGGGTAAAAACAAGGAGAGGGAAAGGGAGTCTTGTGGTTGGAGCTAAACAGTGTGAAAGTTAATAAAATTAGCACTATTCTGTGGAACAATGATGTTTCAAGATGGGGCAAGGAGGGTGGCTGAGAGGGGAATGGGAAGTGACTTCACTGGGTAGGCTTTTTGCCTAGTATGAAAGGGATAAGGCTCGCCTTTGTTATACTCCTGGCTTCTGTTCCCCATAGCTCTGAAATTTAAAAGCTTCTGGCATGACATCCCAGTCTAGCACTATTGTTCCTAGGATTTACTACTGAAAGGACTATTCATGTGGAAACCTCCTGTCCCAGTCCAGGCTTCTGTCGGCTACTGTTTATTTACACGCTGGTTTACCATGCAGCCCACCTTGGAAGTTTGGACAAACCAGGCCGGGTGTGCCATTGCACCATCCCTCCCTGTTCTCACCTTGCCTGCTCACTGCCTGCAGGTAGAAAGTAGAAGATGGTTACCAGAGACTGGGAGGGTGACGTGGAGTATGAAGAGAGGTTGATTAATGGAAACATTCAATTAGAGAGAAGGAATAAGTTCTAGTATTCCATAGCACAGTAGTGTGACTATAGTTAAAAACAATATATTGTATATTTCAAAATAGCTAACAGAGAAGATTTGCAATGTTTCCAACACAAAAAAAATGATAAATGTTCAAGGTGCTAAAAATCCTAATGTGATCATTACACATTGTGTGCATGTATTAAAATATCACATGTGCAATCGTTATGTATCAATAAATAAATAAAAGCCAGAACCCAACCTCCATTCATGCACCAAATGTGTGCTGAGCCTCCACCGCATGCCAGGTGTTTGAGGCTATAGCTGGGATCAAGCAAGACAGAGGTCAGTTAGAGCAGAAATCCATGAAAGAAGAAATGGGCCATCAGTCATCTTGGAAAAGGCAAGCCACAAATGGAAAGCCCTTTGCAGGAATGTACAAAAAGGAACCACAATTCAGGATCCCTGGTTGAGATTTCAGATCGCTGGAGATGAGAACTGAATTGGAGGAGGTTTAAGGAGAAAAAATCCTCCAGTAAGAGAGAAAACCCCAGAGTGTGACCTGTAGCCCCCCAGGCCTGCCAAATCTGTCCCAAACGGTGTCCTTTGAGACCACTCTGCAGTCTCCGTGCAACTGAGTTTTATTTTAGCCCACGGGAATCCCGGTTTCTGGCAGGGAGCACTGCCACCGTGGGACCGTGGGCTACAGGACGAAAACCTCACAACAGACACAGCAGTATTCCCTTCAGGATACAAAGGGCTTGTGTTTAATTCTCCGTCCGAGCAGGGGGCTAAAATGCCTTTGGGAATCCACGCCTGTGGAGCTGTCTCACTAGAGAGACGCGGCCTCACAGGCAAGCAGCAAGGCATGGGGGTGGGGGGTCTGGCCTGGCCACTCGTGCCCGATGATAGTGGTTCTGTTAGATGTTTCGAGGACACTGCATTCGAAAGATGTGCAAAATCAGTGGAATCTTGCTTGTCCAGGCCTGCCCGACCCCATTTGTCTAAAAATTACTAATTTCCTAGTTTCTAACCCTGTGTCCCTTCTCCCCAGGAGCGTTCTTAGTCTCTCTCTCAGGGGGGCCAGTTGCCCTATCCGATCATTTCCCCTTCTGTCAACTTGGAGTCCTAATAATAAGGACAGAGAAAATGTGTCCACAGGAGCATTTATAAAATCAGGAGAGAGTTCTCTTCTTCGCAGAAGAGGGAGGATTTATGTTAAAGCAAGTTATGAGAAAGCAGCTTAATACTTTACAAATGTTAAGTTTAAAAAAAAAATCATAACGCACTGGAATCCTGTCTCCTCTCTGGTGATTGGAGAACGCGCCCAGGTTTGGGGAAGCCAGCCAGGGGAGCAGGGCTCCTGCAAACCACCTGCCCCGCCGCCCTCGCCCGCACCCCGGAGCAGGGCAGGAGGGTGGGCAGGGGAACACAGCTCAGCATTTATTTTTGGAGCCGGCTCACTAAAAATACCTCGGCCCTCCCGTTTGATCATTCTCCCTTTTGACCTGAATGGATCGCGGGGCCGCGCGCCCGCCCCACCCTCGGCGCGTTGTCCTTTAAAGGAGAAGGGCGTGGGGACAGGAGCGAGCCTCCCGGGCGGGCCGGCCGCGCTGACGTCAGGGCTCCGCTCGCTGCCTCCCGGCAGAGGCCACCCAGAGGGAGGGGACAGCCTCGTGCTGGGATTGGCTGGCCGCGCGCGAGCGCCCCTGCGGATTGGCTGGCGAGGTTTTAGAGGGAGTCCCGCTCTCCAATTAAAGCGGCCCGGCTGCGCCGGCTGCGCGCAGAGCTGCTCCCGCCTGCGTGCGAACCTGGCCATTCAGTCCCCGCGGTCCCTGCCTGAGCAGCCCGGAGCCCCAGGAGAAGATGGCAAAGGTGGCCAAGGACCTCAACCCGGGAGTTAAAAAGGTGAGCGGAGATCTATCTGTATTTAATCCAGATTCTTTCTTTTCCCTGCTTCCCCTTCCCATCTATCTTGGAGACTACCCAGAGGTGATGAGAAGGAAACTCATCAAATCCCAGACTGCGTGGAACACTGAACAGTTGGGAATACGTGTTTGGGCTAACAGGCACACACCTCAACGTGCACTCTCTAAGCAACTGCGGAAAGTATTTGCAAAGGCCTTTGGTGATGCTAGTTCAAATATAATTCAGATAAAACTTTTTTTTCTTTGTAATCTTATGGTCTGCTGAGTGAGAAACCCTAGCTTCCCCTCCCCCTGCCTCTCAGGTGATTGAGGTGAGGACTGGAGGTGTGTAATGTTCACTCACAAGGAGTCTCCCTTTTTGCTGTCATCCTGTTTTGTGTTTTTTCCCCCAACACATACACACACTCTCTCACACACTTAAAACCAGTGTCTTTAGTTGGTGATGTTGGCAGTGGCCACAGTTCCAGCACAAGGAAACGAAGTTCTGTCCCCCCGGGGTCTGTACGTTTCCTTTTCAAGAAGGGCTGGCCTGGAGCCCAGAAGGTCACAGTTAAACTATTACACGAGGGGCTTGCCGCTGTAGCTGCAACACCCGGTGGGCGCTTACCTGAGTGAAGCTGAGAAAGTGTACAGGCTGGACACTTAGAGGACATGTGAATGGGGAGGGGACAGAGAGACAACCTAGGCTTTACAGATTGGGAAACTGAGGCCTAGGGTGACAGAGTTATTCCAGTAGGCAGCAGAGCGTAAGGAAAGCCTTAGGTGTTCAGACCCAGCCCTGCCACATTTTAACTGCCCAATATTGACCAAGTCACTTTTCTGAGCCTCAGTTTCCTTGTTTCCAATGTGGGAATGATAGGGCCCACTCCTTCGCTATCCACAGTAGGGGGAATAGTGACACTGTGGTGTCACATTCCTCCCAAAGCAGTAATTGTTAAACTCTGATCTCAGGGAATTTAGTCTTGCAGGGCAAAGACTAATCCTTAAACATCTGCCATTACCTGCAGGGTAGAATGGGGGTGGGGAAGACCATGTCAGGATCAAAATAAAAATGCAAGCCAGCCACTTAGAGGCTCAGCATTCCCCATCTGATTTATAGCTGTGCTCTTCTACAGACAACCTGCCCCAAACCTCCACATGGAATCCACTGGATCTTTCTGAATGTGTACACCCAGTCAGACTTAATGTGGGCATCTTTCTGGAATGTCCCATGCCTCGTGGCATTTGCCAGACTATTTGCAGAATCAAGTCATCTCTCCTTCTGTGGAATTCCCATACACGTTAGACCCTTGGAAGATACCTACTAATTTCTACCTAGTAGTGAGTTTTGCATGCTGTGTTTGTCTTTCCCTACACATTTTTCTGAACTCCTAAGGGCCAACCTTTCTTGCTCATCTCTGTTCCAACATAGCACGCCATGGCACACACAGCAGGACTCAAGTGTGAGTGAACCACTGAGAATATCTGTCCAGCTAAGACAGTCGTGTTTGTGTAGGGTACATTTTATGCATTATTATTTTTTATCTTGTTGTAGCACTGTGATATTTGGGTATCTGACTGCCACCCCAAATTCTGTCGAAGTAGAAGAGTTTAGGGCTAAGGAGGCAGAGTTCCATTGTCCTCTGGAAAGTAAAATGATTTCTGGGTATTTTGAATCTAAGCTGGTTGATGGTTAACATGTGAAGTGAGATGAGGTATATGGAAACCGCCACTCCTCACCACAGGTCTGGGCCACTGCTTGGAGGAAGCCTTGTTTTTATTTTCCTTTTCATAGGGTAGTATGATTATCCAGATTAGAGGTGGAACATTTTCTTCTTGTCACCCTCTGGTGCCAACTTCCTTGGCCTGCAAAGGGTTTATTTTCCATTTAGATCCAATTACAGGCTTAGAGAAAGAATGTGGTGGGTAGAGATGAAAGGGCAGATATTTTTTACCTCTTGGGACTGCAGCAATCAGGAGAAAGATCATCGCTTTGTAGATTAACGAATGCCTTCAACTCAGAAAGCCTAGGGAAGGGGAGAGAGTTGAGAAGAAGCTCGCCTTGCTGAACTGAATGTTACAGAAGTGATTTAGTACTGTGTCATAGCAGCAGCATGCTGAAAAGTTTTTACTGCGTATTTACTTCTTAAATCTGCAACAGTGGGGGCATTTTATATCATTTGGCTTCAGGATGCATAATCACAGTTAGACATTTTGAAACAATTTCATAGACTCTAAGAGGTGCAAGGGACCTTTTTACAAAATGAGAAATGGTTTAAAATGACATACACACTGTCTCCACTGCCCTGGCCTCCAGGGGTGAGGGGGGAATCCCTAGCAACTATAAAGTCATGAAAAGATCTTCAACAGAGAACACAAACTCCAAAACCTAGAGCAGCCTTAAAGGCCATCAACCAACCTCAGACAGGCTAAGGGATTCACTTATACACATATACACTCATTTGTGTATTCACTCATACACAAATAGTCACAGAGCTTAGAGGGTCCCCAACTTTTCTCATCCTTATGGAGTCAAATGCACCCATTGTCTGCTCTTGAGCCATCGTTTGTTTTTCTACTAGGAAAGAGAGATTTCCTAGCACAGAGAGTTCCCAGAGAATGGGGAAATTGCCAAGAGTCCTTGTCAACAAAGGGCCTTGAAAGCCAAATGTCATTTTTTTTAAATTTCAATATATTTAGGGGAGTACAAGTACAGTTTTGTTACATGGATATGTTGTACAGCGGTGGGCTCTGGGCTTTTAGTGTACCCATGTCGTGGTGAAACCAATCACTATTATGGATTTGTTCTTCTACTGTTTATTAAGGATGCTGGTTATTAGTACAGGCTTTGGCCTCCGATCCAGGTTCAAATCCCAGCTCTACCACTTACTAGTTGTGTGCTCCTGGGCACACTAATTAACTTTGAGTTGGTATCCGCACCTCATTGGAAAATTGAGGAAACAATAGCAGCATCTAGCCCCCCAAGGCGGCTGTGATAATTAAATGAGATGATGTATATAAAGGGCTTAGCACTTGAGCACTCAGTTAAGTTAGCCATTATCATCCTTGGTGGTGGTGGTATATTTCAGTGGGTGTACGGATGCTGAAAGGAGTCTTTTGGTGAATGAAGGACACACTTTTATTTATGACTGTCCCATATGAAGAGCAACCAACTTTCATTCAGCCAAACCTAAGCCAGTTGCTCAGCCTTGAGAAGCTAGGACTGTGACCTTGATGTTGCCTTTGTTCTCACCCAGAGGATGCACAGTGTGCTTGCATCAACAATCTTTCCTCTCGAACATGGATTGACAGTCAGTGAGCATTTCACTCTGGAGTTACAAAATTTTTGGCCTGGAAAGGGACTTGGAGCTCTTTTTTCACTTTTAGATAAGGAAACTGAGGCCCAGAGGGGTCCAACTCACCACCAGAGGTTGCTGAGAAGGTGCACTGAAGCCAGCTAGGCTCTGCAAGAATATAGACCCCTGGACTGTCAAGGAGCCATTTGCAGGAATTTAGTAAGGACTAGAACAAAGAGATCAAGGAGCATGTTCGCTGTGGCTGGGCGCGTGCCAAATGGACTTGCTGCAAAAGGGCTGTTTTTCGCCCCTCAGCACAGTGCCCCAGGAGCACTAAATGATTGTACTTCTAACTGCGTTGCCAGGTTCGGCTGGGCGTCTCTCTCTGCACTGCTCCACATCACATCCCTCTTGGCTTTCCTGTCCTCAGGCGAGTCCTTCCCTCTGCACTCAGCCCTTCCTGCTTTCACCTCCATTTCCTGCAGTGTGCAAAGCTGCTGGCACACCACCCAGGCGAGCCGGTCCAACGTAAACACGGCTTCTCCAGAATTGTCGTTGGCTCCCTCAATCTTAAAAACATATTAAACTGTCACTTAAAGACCTTAATAGCCAAGACATTGGAGACATGCCCATAGGTGTATAAGCAACTTAGCCCAAAAGCAAGCCTTATTTTTAAAAAAAAAAAGAAATAAATTACTCAAGTTCCTCTTAAAGGATCTCCAAAAACAGATGCTCAAGACATTACTTTGTAAATTGCAGATTCTTGTCCTAGTCTGCAGGTATGTCTGAATATGTGGGGTTGGGGGCTGACAGTTGACTTTTCCCCAATGTATCTGCCACCTATGGTGGTGGGAGGCAGGGAGAGGGTTAATCGCAGATCATCTCTGGGTTTTAATTTCAGCTGTCTCAGCTCCAAGGAAGGCTAGGAGACTGGCCCAGAGCTTACCAAGTCCCCTGCAGGTAGGAAAGTGGGAGGATGACTCGGGCATTCCCCTCTGAGGATCCTTAGTTTGATCTTATCTCCATGTTAACTGACCAAAGGTGGCAAGAAGGAAAAATAATAGGTTGAATTCAGCAAAGGCTGGGGACCAGGAAAGAGGGACTGCCACATGGGCTGTTGTATGTGTCTGTCTTCTACCCCTATCTTCCGGGTACTTCTGGTGAAGAAAAAGGTAGAGTAGAGAGGTAAGGGACAGTTCTTGCCAGCGCCCACAGGAGCCAACTAGGGGAGGTATTCGAAGTGACTTTGCAAAGGAGAATCATCCTTTCTTTCCAACTTGCACATTCAAAACAGTTTGTGTATAATAAAGAGGAGATTTGCCATGATAAGTAACAGGCCTTGGAGTTCTTATCTCCCCTCCATTCATCCAACACCATTTAAATCTTTATTTTAAGAACAGATTTCTGGCAGGGGGGCTGAGTCATTACAATAACCACAGGCATTTAGTCACTGCGTGACTTTGGATAGGTCACTTTTCCTAGGAAGTGGCAGAACTTGAATGAGAACCAGGCTTCCTTCTGCCTCCAGCCCACTGACCTTTCCTTTATACTGGGCCATCTCCCAGAAAGCAAATGGTTATGGCAAAATAGGCCTAAAACTCCATTCTACTAAAAGCAGAATTGTGGAGCAGCATTTTAGGACATCCAAAATGAAGAGACAGCTGTTGCTCTTGAAGAGCCTTCATTTGGAAACATCCCTACCTCCTCTACCATTTGATAACAGGAAGAGGGTTTGGCCAACAGCTGCCACAATCTCACCAGGTGCAGGGCCACCAGCCACTTGTACAGAAAAGTCTCTCAAGATCACAACATTTCCTTAAGTTCACATGGAACATTTGGGGTGTCCTGAACCATTCTTAGAGCTTCACAGTTATCGATAGCATGGATCTGCAAAAGCTCTAGAAAATGCTTTCTATAAAACTTTTTTAGAAAGAGGTAACACAAAGTTGGGTCTTCTATGTGCACTGACACTCTTTTAGTGGCTGAAATGTATATTTGGTATCTAAGCCTAAACATTTGATGCAGAAATTGTTTTCACAAAGACAGAAATGATAACGCAATTACAAAGCTTTGTGAAGTTTTCAAATCAAATCCTTGACTCCGATCTGCTCTTTTATATCAGAAGCAAACCCCTTCACATTTTTTCTCGGGACATGTTTGTTCTTACTTTTATCATCTATTTGGACTTTCGCCTCCCAACAGACTTATCTGTTCTCTATTAGGACAGACAAGTTTGGAGATAGGCAAAAGAGGAAGAAAAGACACCCTTTGAGGGTGCAGAGATGCTTGACATTTTCTTGCATAGCTCATTTAGCTGTAAGGACTGCCACGCAAAAACATTAGTGTCCTTTTTAGACCTGAGGAAATTAAGACTAAGAGTTTAAAACGATTGCCTAAGGTCACATGATGACAGGCTAAGAACCAAACTCAGGCCTCCCTGATTCCAAAACTTAAGCTCTTTCCACTCTATAAGAAGCAAGAAGGCATTAGTCGGAAGCAGAAATCTAGTGCAGAGGGACTGAGATTATTACTGTGAGTTTCACACACCAGCTCTTCCGACCCACTGAACACGCTGACAGTCCGATTCAGAAACTGCCCAGCATTTGCCAGATGTTACCAGGCATCTGCACCTGTCTGAACACCAGACAAAGAAAGCTTTGGCCCCTGTCACGTAAACTTGAGTCTGGTAGAGTTCATTTTTCATAAGGCAGGAGAAGGGCCAAATAATGTCAGGATTCTAGGATTCTGTGTGTTCCTTGACCTCCCCCTCCCCAGCACACTCGCATACCTTTCCCTTCCTTTTCTTAGCCCCCCTTGGACGTCCCCCCGACACTTTCAGGGCCGCATCCCAACTCCAGCCTCTCCCAGTATAACAGTGAAATGAGCATGATAGTTCTCCCAGTTACCATATTTTAAACAGGACCTTTGGGAAGAAACCACCAAATTGCAAAGAAGGGGGAAAAGAAGCCTGAGGCCAGGGGTACTGCTGG
The DNA here is from genome assembly GCA_028533085.1 of Varecia variegata. Lineage (NCBI taxonomy): Eukaryota > Metazoa > Chordata > Mammalia > Primates > Lemuridae > Varecia > Varecia variegata. The sequence continues at coordinate 137,690,493 of CM052436.1, read as the reverse complement.
CAGCTCTCAGGCCCCACCAGTGACCTGCGGCCCCTTCAGCCTTCTCGCAGAGACGCAGTGGCAGGCCAGTTGTCTGTGCTCAGCATAACATCCTTCAGAGACAGCTGAACGCCCTAGGCTATATTTTTCACGGTGTTGATGTCAGGGACACCAAAGGGCAGCAGCACAGGGAAAGGGCTTCTGGCGACTAATGACCTGTAAGAAAACTGCCCTTAAGAAGAGAGCAGCTATTTGGGCTGATGACTCAGTGGCGTTTCTAGGTACTGATTCATGAAGCTGACCGCCCTGCCAGGTGACTGGTCCTGGGCGTCTGCTGGCTGAAAGAAGTGGAGGGAAAGGGGATCCCAGCATGGCCTCACCTTGGAGGAGAGCCAGCCACCCCAGCCACCAGGGCATGCCTGTGCCCCCCGCCCCAGCCCCGGCTCTGTGGCCGGCCAGTCTCCTTGGTAAGGGGATCTGGCCCTCGTGGGAGGAGAGGTCAGCATTTGGGGGCTTCTTATTTTAGAGAAAGTATGAGAGGAGGATTTTTTGAAATCTTGATAGTGGAGAGAGCAGAGGCTTTTAACCAGGGATCTGTGGATAGAATTGAGGGTGTCAGGAAACTTAAATGAGGGTAAATATTGGATCTTTATATCCCTAACCTCTAACTGAAATTTGGTACTTCCTTCTGTTATGAGTGATGGCAAAAGCCCTGAAGTTTAGCAGCCCCTGTACCTTTGATACCAACAGAAGTCAGGTGTTTCCTCTCCTATCAAAGCTAAGATAGAGCCTTAACATATCATTTATACCCATCCCCGCTCTGAAATGACAGTGATTAGATCCACTGCTAGATCTTATTCATTACTTTGATAAAGACACATGTTACTGCATCACAGATTTGCTTTTATATATTTGTACTGTTTCAGTAATACTGGTTTTCTTTATAATTTTATTTTATGTCTTTAAAATATTGTTCTGAGAAGAGATGCTCTCATGTCAGACAGCCTCAAGAACCCAAAAATATTAAGACCCCCTCATAAAGATAAAGTTTTAAAAGTATTATACACACACACAAATATACATATATGTGCACATATAAACATAACATGAATACACATGCAGCTATGGTGGATTGAGATCTGAAGCTCTTGGACTAAACAAACTGGGTTCAAATCCCAGCTTTGCCACTATCTCCTATTACCTCAAACAAGTCATATTAGCTCTGATCCTCAGTTTCTTCATCAATAAAATGGACCTGAAAGTTATTGTACTCACAATCATCTAAGTTCAATTTTTTTTTTTTTTTGAGACAAGTTCTTGCTCTATAACCCAGGCTAAAGTGCAGTGGCAGCATCATAGTTCACAGCAACCTCAAACTCCTAGGCTCAAGTGATCCTCCTGCCTCAGCCTCCTGAGTAGTTGGGACAACAGGCATGCGCCATCACACTGGGCTAATTTTTTAAATTTTTTGTAGATGTTGCCCAGGCTGGTCTTGAACTTCTGGTCTCAAGCAAGCTGCCCACCTCAGCCTCCCAAAGTGATAAGATTACAGTTGTGAGCAGCCATGCCTGGACAGTTATTTAAGTTCTTAGCACAGAACTTGACATGTAATGAATGAATATTAAACATGGGTATCATCACCATTAAAAGAGCTAATGAAATGGTAAAGAGAATAAAAACATTATTTTGATGAATCTTTTTTAACCCACCTCTGATTTGGCCAACTTTAAGAATTTATTTGGTTCAAACATATTACACAATTATTATATGCCAGGGACTGAGCTGGGAAATGGAGAAATAAAAGGAAAGATCCCCAAATCTGGTGGTTTAAGAAAAGGAACAGCCTAATCAAATCATGACAGAGTCGTAGCAGGGCCTGATACCTTGACCAGAGGTACACATGTGGGACTGAGGGAGATCAGAAAAGGAAGTACTTAATCTTACCTGGGGAGGTCAGGGCAGGCGTCCCCAGGAGGGGACACTTGAACTGAGTGTTGAGAGATGAGGATGAATGAGCTGTCAGGATCGGGTCACAGTCCAGTTTTATGCCTTGCAAATCTGACACCCATATTCTCCCTCCTATTTGATTTCCAACTTGGGGGATATCATCCCTCTCGGCCTGTGGAGAAATACATTCCAATGTCTCCATCCATCCACAGATGCACATCTTTTATTTTCTCATTGGAGAACTTGTTCCTCTTCCTCTGAACCGAAACCCTTTGGGGTGGTAGGATGGCAGCAGCTAGGATGGCCCAGCTAGCACATAGAAAACTTGTCACAGCATTGGCTCAGGCTCTCCCAAGCCCAACACTGGAGTTCCAGCAAACTCACCCCCACTGAGTTTGAATTTTTGCAGGAAGATATAGATTCATGTTGTGACAACAGAAAAAAAAAAAAGATAACTGAGGATATGCAACATGTATGGAAAGGAAGGAAGACATGCGCGCACACGTGCGCGTGCACACACACACACACACACACACTCCTCTGTAAGACCCAGCACACTGCACATGTGAGCAGAGCGTGAACACACCGTTCAGAGCATTGTGGGGTGTGTGTGCGCCCCGAGTTTCACCTTGAAACTCTGCAGGCATTTAAATGATAATGAGAGGAAAAGAAATCCCCTGATGAACCGTGAGGAACAACTCAGCGTTTTGAAACATGGGAACTTGATTAACAAGATCCAGAATCTTGCATTGAAACAATCCCTCTCACACGGTTCTCACTTCAGATGTCTGACTCAGACCGGACACGCGGGTTCCTTCTCGCCGTGTGTGCCAAAGCGGGTGGCACCTTGCGAGGCAGCACAGGTTTGGATGTGGAAATGCCACTGGGAGGCTTGGGCTCGGCTTTTGTCAGTTGCACATGGTACATGAAATGGAAAACAAAATCCCAGGTGATTCCCTGCCAATTTTCTGGAAACTAACATTATAGTGAACATCCCTGTGTTTGTGAGCACCTGAAGAAAGGGCAGGATTTGATGGAAATGCTTTGTTTCCTCGAGTCTCTCCTCCTACACAGCCAACAGGCCCAAACAGCCTGTTGGGAAAACACAGCCTGTAACAAGATTCACAGCTCATTAAACGGCTGTCGTCACCCACTGCTGCACGTGGGAGCGTCGCAGGGGAAATCATCATATGCTTGCTTGAGTAATGTTTGCACCATATATTTCGGCAATTAAAATTAATTTTGAAGAGGTGGAAAGGGCCTTAGAGATTCTCTAACAGATCAGAAAACAGGTCCAGCAAGGCTAGATGACTTGCTCAAGGTCACAGATCTAGTCAGTGAATGAGCTAGGACTAGAATCCAGAGTATCATAGCATTTCAAGTTCAGAAAGACTTCTGAAAACTCTGTTTTGTCTAACTGCTCCATCCAAAACCTCAAAAGTGAGATGAACCAGGCAGCCGGAAGCTGTCAGAATACACTGAGGAACACTCCTGAGGATGTCTATTTTTTTAACTCCTCTAATTATTAGAAAGCTCTTTCTTATTTTGAGCTAAACTAACTCTCTCTCTCTCCTCCCCGTTGGTTCTCTTTGTTTCCTTGGTAGGTTCAAGGATGCAATGGCCACTATTTTCCTAAAGTTCCAGTTCCAATTTACCTACTCAGGCCTGCACATAGGTCAGGATTAAGGTCAGAGCCAGCTATTTTTTGGGTTCCTTCCCACCTTCAGGGAGACCTGGTGTCAGTTTTAGCCGAGTGAGATGGCCAGCAGACGTCCCCCAGTGTGTGTGCAAGGGATCAGTTTTGTGACTCGTGCCAACTCCCAGCCAGGCTGGTTCCCTCTCCTCCCGTCCTCACCCAGTTGGGAAGACCATTTCCCCGCCACCAAAACTATCCTGTTTCTTGGAAGAGGATTTTTAACACACTGACTGCCACATACAAAAAACAGAAACTTTTCCTTGGGGCCACAGTGTTTTATTACGAAAATGGAATAAAAACTTCAAGTGTAATTTAAAGGTAAATGTAAATAGAACAACAAAATTTATTGACTTCTATTCATTTAATCCACATTGTTAGAATTAAATTGTCAATATTCATTGTAACAATAAGAATATCAATAAGTAAGATTTTATATATGCTTCATGCTGCCCTAAGGGTCAAAACTAGAGTGAGTTTAAATGCAATTCTCATGGCAGTTAATGTGTTAAAGTGGCATAGCTCAGGAAGAGAGAGGGACTAGGCAACATTAGAGCATCAAGCAAAGAACTTCAAGCCCATATCATAAACAGAAGGAAAATCAGCACTGCTCCACATGGAAAGCATCTGATTTTTAAAGAACACAAAGGGGAAGGGATATGTATATAAAATCAGAGAAGCTTAAGTAGGCAAAGAAGAAATGCTTGACAAATAGAGGTAATATCCAAGATTTTTAAAAAATTATTTATGAAGTTGTCATCACTTATTACTATAAGGAATGCATCCTTGTAACTTTTCCATCTGGAGAGAGTACTCAATAAATAAATATGAAAGCTGGCCATCAAAATGAACTTGAATTCATTAAAAGATACCACTGAGAAAGTATAAGGCAATTCACAGAAAGAAAATATCTACAGTATATATCTATATACACACACACACACACACACACATACACACACACATATATATATGGGTTGTATCCAAAATGTACAAATAACTCCTACAAATCAATTAAAGCACAATTTTTAAAAAATAGGTAAAGACTTGAATAGGCATGTCACTAGAGAAGATGTGTAAATAGCTAAAAGTGTAGGAAAAGGAGCTCAGCATCATTATTCATCATAGAAATACAAGTTAAAAGCACAGTGAGGTAGCATTACATACCCAGCAGAACGGTAAATTAAACACTGACAATACCAAGTGTTGGAGAGGATGTGGAGCAACTGGAACTCACATACGTTACCATAGAGAATGTAACACAATACAACCACGGTGGGAAACTGGTGGTGTCTAATAAGTTAAATACATACCTACCCTATGACGCAGCAATTTCACTTCTAGGTATTCATCCAAGAGAAATGAGCATAGATGTTCACAAAAAAAAACTTAAACAAGGATATTTGGAGCAGTTTTATTCATAATACACCAAACTGGCAACAATTCAAATCTCCATCTACAGGAGAATGGCTAACCAATCGCTGTATATTTATATAACAAAATATTACTTAGTTAAAAAATCTAATATATGCAATAAACAGGTTAATTTAAACATGTTGGATGGCAGAAGAAGCCAGACATAAACAAGTACACAGTCTATAATTCCATTTATTTGATGTTCAAAAACAGGCAGAACTAATCCAAGTGAAGGAAATCACAATAGTGACCCCCTTAGAAGAAGAGGTGTTTATTGACTAGAAAGGGGCAGGAGGGACCTTTCTGGGGCACTGAAAGTGTTCTCTCTATCTTTGTCTGGATGGTGGTCACATAGGATAGACATACAAAGTAATCAAGTGAATACTTGAGATATTTATTGCATGTAAATTTTACTTTGAATATAATGTTAGAAAATAACAAAGACTACATTTTATAAGCAGTGGGAAAGCCATATGCATCCGAGCAGCAGAAGGACGTGAGGACGAAGGAGTAGAGGGCTTAGTGCTTGCTGCAGGCCCACGGAGGTATCATGTTAAGGGAAACTTCTGTCCCAAGGAGCTGCCACTAGGACTGTCAAATCTTCCCACTGACTTTAGTCTGGCATTAAAGTTTCTATGTGATGGGCCCTTTTTCATACACATCTTCCACTACAGTGTTCTGCTTCCCCCAAACCAATCTGTCACACATTCCCTGGACACACTTTTTCTTGCACATGTGCATGCTGAGAGGGCCTGCTTCTCCATGGGCCAAAATCCCACCCATTCCTTTAGTGCCTCCTCCATGCAGCCATCAGTTCTGACCGAGTTGTCTCTCCACTGAATCTGCAATTGCCGTCTTGCCTGTTTAACCCTGTCCCATCATATCCTGTTCATGCTGCAGTTATTCATTCGCGAGCTCCCTGAGGACAGGAACAATGCCTTGTTCCTCTTTGTGTGTGTCCTGAAAGCCTAGCAGACACTGAGGGCCCAGTAACATTAATGGATGGAAAAGGGAATGGAATGGAGTCAGGAAGTAGGAGAGCAAAGGAAAGGCTTTGAAAGAGGTAAGAACAGCCTTGAACTGCTTCTTGACAGGGACAGAGAATCCTGAGGGGCTAGAAAGAGCGAAAGAGGACATGCCAGTGGAGGACGCAAAACAGCCGTGCAGTAGAGTCGCCATCAACCCGTCGGACCCTCAGTGGGCCCCACACATGGTGCCTCCGACCTGGGCCGACACAGGAGAGAGTGCGCCGGGGAGTTGGGGAGACCCCTTGGTAACTTTAACAAGGAATCTTAAGATGAAAAAAGGAATGAAAGTAGAGGAATGGAGGAAGGTAGCATGCCAAACCAGACCCTGAATTTTTGATGTACGTTCCCGAGTTTTAGTCCTTCTTCAAACTTGTCTACAAAAAAGATTGGCTTTAGGATGGTGGATGAGCCCAGCCTTGATTCACTCTCCTTTTTCAAACAACTAACTCGAACCTTTGTCTGACCCTCCTGAGGCCCTCACTCTGGCTGGAAGTCTCTTGAGAACAAACTCCATGGTTGCCGTGGTCTGGGGAGGCAGTTGGCCCAGGTCACTGAGCGACAGCAGCCGCATCTCGGAAGGGTTGGCCCCCGAGACAAGAGCCAGAGACGCCTGGAAACTGGCTGAAATTTAGTCCAAACCACTCATAGCTCAGACCAATATCTACTTTAAGTTTCTAGTCCTTGATGAATATTTATACCAAAATAGGGCCAGTGGAAAAGTTCCATCAGTACAGATTTTAAGAGTTTTGCCTTTCCTCAGCCACGTTGACCAAACTCAGGAAAGTGCCGGAATCATTGCCAAGTACATGCTCTTTGAAGTGCAAGAAATTCTGAGAAGGCCCTGGACTCATCATATTTCTTCTTATCCTGAAGACTTAGAGTTGGCGCTCTCTTTTTTAAAAGCGCTTAATATCAACACCTCCCGTTGCTTTATAATTTTAGCCAAGCCCTTGACACCACGCTGACCATGAACACTCTTTTGAAGGAGGGAGTAAGTCTGTTCAAAGTCTTTCTGGGTGAAATTGCTTTGTTGGTCAGTATTTCTAAAATATTTCTAAAATCTGAATGTCCAATGAATCACTTTAATTCTCCTCTTTTCTTTGCTAGTAAGAGAAATGGCCCCAAATTTTCTCCTTAGTTTCATTAGTCATCCCCTCCTCCTTAGAACCAAAACAACAGAAACTTCAACCACGGCCCGCCCTTGGTGTGAGGGGCTGACCTACAGCCATGCTCTTGCACGAGGCGAATGTTAATTACCAAGCATGGGCCACATGCCAGGCATTGTGCTACGTCATTTCTCCCTAATCCTTACAACCGCCCCAGTTCGCAGGCGAGTAAACTGAGACTCAGAGGGATTAAGTAAGTTGCACAGTCACAGTGGAGATGAATTGAATGCGGGCCATTCAGTCCACAGCTCCTCCTCTTCCCTAATCAGTGCCCTAATCAGGTGGCGCATCCTAATCCGAAAGTCTGAAATGCTCTCAAATCTGAAACTTTCTGAGTGACAACAACGCCACACGTGGAAAATTCCACACCTGACCTCATGTACATAAACTTTGTTTCATGCACAAAATTATTTAAAATATTGCATAAAATTATCTTCAGGCTACGTGCATAAGGTATGTATGAAACATCTATTAAGTTCATGTGTTTCACGGTCCTATCCCCAAGATATCTCATTATATTTATGCAAATATTCCAAAACCTGAAAAAAAGTCCTAAATCCAAGACACTTCTGGTCTCAAGCATTTCACATAAGGGCTAGTCAACCTGTACTATTTCTCCTCCATACCTAGCACACAGTATTCCGGAAGCATGGGTCATGGACTTCTTGGTCACAGATGTGCGTTAGCAACACTGAATGGTAGTCAAGCTCTTTCTCTCACTTCATTTCTTTCATCTTTCTGATATGTCAAGGAGAAGGTTTTCATCTGGTGCTAACATGTCTTTAACATCTCAAACACTTGCCCAGCTTCACTTTAAACAGAGGGCAAGCAGCCCCCAGGCTCGGAGCTTTTAAAAGGCCATGATCATATCTAGCTAGAATTTAATGAGTCACATTTTTTATCATTTGTTATGATTACTTTCTATTTTGTATACACTTTAAGGATAAAGTTTTGTTCAAGAAATAAGCTTTTTTAAAGTGCTGTATTTAAAGAAAAATTATAAGTCAGTGATCACCCAGATGGCGTGTGGAGGACAAAATGCATGAAGGAGGGATGTGAGGTTTCGTAGGCGTCTAATGTTTGCTTATGCCTGATCTCTACAGTACTCTGCTGTCTTCAAAACATCTTACGTGCATTATCATGTTGGATTCTCACAGCCATCCCACCAAGTTGGTAGGGATTATGATTCATCTTAAAGATGAAAAAACCCACAAAGTTTAGAGGGCAGAAACTACTTGCCGGGGTCACACAGGTAGTGAAAATGTAGCCAGGGCTCAGGTTCAACTCTAAGCTCCCACATGCACCGAGCTCCCCAGCACCTTGTCAGCAAATCATTGCAAGGGCAGGAGTGGGTAAAGGGATATTCCAAAGCAATGAGCCAAGACCAGAAATGCCATGGAAAGACTGTAAAGCTTAATGACTCTCACCGATTGGCCTGAGTTTTCACAATTTCCTGGTGCTTGTATATATTCTATTTCATGGAGAAGCCTGCGGTTGAGTTTCTCTAAAGTCTTACTTTCTCTCTCTAATGAGTCACCCTCCAGAAGGTGAATAACTGGCTGTCCCATTGGGGGAGCATCTCTTACCTTCTGGGTACACCACACAAGGGGTGAGAGTACTAGAAACAGACCACGCGATGAGGAAAAGCTGAGTTCTGCTACAATAAGAAGAGCATTTCTTTCCAAGTCTCCTTGCCTTGAGCAGTTGACTAGGATTCACACGTCAGGTCCAGGTGACTGGACAGGCAGGGAGGGATACCACAACCAGAGGAGAACCAGTGGGTTCAGGTGGCAGAGAAAGTGAGTTGGCTGTTCCCTTGGTCTGTCCACAAAGAGACCCCAGGAGCTGAAACCACTCCTGGAATAAAGGTGAGAGCTGCAGGGAATGGTTGAAACTATTGGAGTATATTCCAAGAAGAGAGGAGAAGGTCCAGTGCTAGAACCTTGGAACAGGGGGAGAAGGGGTCATTGAGAAGGGCAGAGAAGGGGGTGGCCAGAGGTGTCAGGCTGACCAGGGCCACAGGAAATCAGGGTGGGTCCTTTTCCTTCTGATTTTCCCAACAGGCATCAGCCTCAGATGCGGAATGTCTAACAAGTGTTAGCTTTTGATGTGCCACAAAGCATAGATAGACAAAAATGCAAGTGTTATAAAAGAATCTGAACGAATGTTTATTGAGGAGCTACTGTGTGCAAGGCATTATTCTGGGCACTGGTAATAGAGCAATGAGCTAGACACAGTGGGACCCTGCCCTCCTAGAACTTACAGTCTAGCAGGGAAGAATGACGTTAAAAAGTTATGCACATGATTAAATAATTACCATCATGATAGGTACCACAAAGAAGTGCAAGGTACGGGGTTTTCTAAGACCGTGTGAAGGGGTATCTGAAGGACAACAGGAGTTTTTCAGGTGAAGGGAGTGAGAAATGGTCCAAACAGGGGAACTGCACGTGGCCAGGCTCAGAGGTAAGGGCTTTGGCATCTGTCCTAGGGCATACGGTTACATGAATAACGCTAAATTTACTCAAGAGATAATTTTCTGTAAAGTAACTTGGTCTCTCTAGTTCTGTTTTACGTTTGAATTGTGTCAGATAAGTTTTAAAAGTGAGACTTGGAAAGCGAATTATTTACAAAATGAATGACCATTGGCTAATTTCTGTTTCATAAAACTAAGCTTAGAAAAAATTGGCCTAAATATTCTTTAAGGTCTTTTCAGTTCTAAGGATCTATGATTTTCTTACATGCAGAATCCAACTACCTATAGTGTGTACCACTAGATCATTATGCAGGGTGGAAATCAGGAAAGGATAAAATATTTATACTAAAAAGTGTGTTTAATGTTAGTTTTAAAAACACATAGTACCATAAGAGAAGAAGGAGTCACTTATAAGAAGGATGCTTGTTTTAAACCAGGGAAACATCTTGCTAGAGGCACTACACTAAACACAAGTGGTATTTTACTATCAAGGCACCAATGTTGGTTGAAGGAAATCCCTTTCCGTGTGCGTGCGTGCGTGCGTGCGTGCGTGTGTGTGTGTGTGTGTGTGTGTCTCAATGCCTCCATTGTCCCACAAGTTAGCCTAGGAATTCAGGCGTGAGATTCCCAGCAGGAAGCATTAGCATAAGCAAAGCCTTCAGACTTTTAATAACAGTGCTGTACATTTATACAGCACATTTCATTTTACGATATTAAGATTCAGACAGACAAGGTTAAAAATCTTCCAGCTTGGTGTGCTAAGTCTCCCCTATTTCCAAAATTAACTCCAACAGAAAGTGTGTTATCCTTGGAAAGATCTGTAATGCTGCAGGTTTAGAATTCAGACACACATACACACACACCCTGCCAAACACACACCCCTGCCACACACACACCCCAAATGACATTCTTGTAGGACGACATTCGTAAGACATCAGGCCGCTAAAATCAGGAGTATCTGACAAAACTGGGGAGGTGTAAGCAGGCATTGACAGCCTCCATCTAACAGACTTATCCTTGATAAGGAGCCAAAATCTAAGAACCATGAAACCAATTAGATTTGAATTTCCAAGTGTAACCTGAGGATACTAGGCCTGGGGACACCGACAGCTTGTTCTCATTTGGAACTGGAGGCGAGGGGTGGGGAAGAGTAACAAGTCCCCACGGGACTCGATTTTCTTCTGTCTTGACTCTCCCCAAGCTACTTGGTAAATCTTTGGATAAGATTCCCAGGAGGGTTGAATAACATCAGGCGTGGAGAGAGGCTGGTGGCTTCACTACATCTTCCCAGAAGCTAGAGGGCATATCTCAGGAAGGAAAAAGACAACTCCAAGAAAAAAAGATTGTATTGGAGCCTCTAGAAGCTCTTAGTTTGGCAAGAAATGCCAGGTCGCCTCTTGCTCTAGAGGAATCCTTTTCATAGACGACTAAAACGGTGCCCACCCTCTGAGGATCTCCACGGTCTCGAAAGAGCCATAAAAAGTGCAGAGACAGAAGGAGATAGGACCAACTTCTCCCTGACCAACTCAGGGAGTTAGCCCCTGAGCAGTCAGCCCCTCGAATAATGGGCCAGCTGTCCTAGAAACTTGGGCGATTCTCACACAAACAGCAGAAAATGGTTTTACCCCCTCGGCTGGTTTTGTCCGTCTGCCTTTGCACAATTCACTATTCGCATGAGCCTGGGCAGTGTCTGCAGCTAGTTCAAAGGGAGCTGGTGTCAAAGGAAAATATTAGTTCAGTCTTAAAAATCCTATCACTTCAGTCTGGCACGGTCCCTTACGCACGAGGTCTGTGGGCCTGCTTTGAAGACAGCGGCGTGCAGACACTGGCTATCAGCAAGGAGCTGGCAGCACAGAGGCTGGTTTCCTCTTGCCCTCGGTCATCATCGCGTTCACCCTGCCACCAGAACGCTAAACAAAGGAGTCCGAGTCCTGGGCTGAGACCGCCAACTTCCCAGATTTTCCGCACGTCATCCCACAGATCCAATCATCCAGCGACGCAATGCTCAGTTTAGGATTTGGAACTTTTGGCTTGTCCCATACTCCTCTTTCTCAAAGTGATCCCAACTCCACCACCTTTAAGAGATAAAAGAGATATTCTGTGACTGTTTCCAGGCTTCCCCTTTTCAAAGCTGTGGCCAGTGCCAACTGGGAGAGGGAGCCTGGCCATGCGCATGATTTCATAGAATTGCTACAGCTCCTGTGTCCAAATGGCCCTCATGTCAGGCCTTTCCAAGAGTTGCAAATCCTTGAAAAAATGTACTGATTGGAGTCTTATCACCTCTTTGCCTATATTTTGATGAAAGTGCTAAAAATACAAAAGAGTGAAAGTATCCAAAAGGCAGACAGAAGGAAGGAAAAGACAAGGGGTAGACAGTCCCCTGTGTTGGCTGGCGGAGCACTTGGTGCCTGCTCCTTTATGCCAAGTGATAGCGTGGTAAGAGGTAGGCAGCACTAGTAGACCCGTTGGTAGACCAGATGACCAAGGGAACTGTGCCTGTAAGAGTGTTTTAGTCAGGAAATGTCCAGGATGCAGATGCTGGGGTCACCTGCTGAGATGGGCTACAGCTTTAGAAGCACCATCAGCCACCCCAGAGGCAGACTTCATTTGCTTACTCCTTTTATGCCCCAGGGCTGGGCATCCTGGCTTTTCTGAAACTGGTCTCCAATCAGTGAAGCTTGGCTGGCCAAGGTGGGGAGGGGGAGGCAGGGGTAGGGTCTTAAACAGAGAAACCTTTCATTTTCTGTTTCCTTTCCACATATGGATTTGCTTTTCTGCTCTGTTTGTAGAGCCAGATTAACCCTTTTTGTTCGCAGATGATGTGAACCTTGGTGGTCTCCAGTTATTCCTTCCCTGGAGGGGAAGACAGAACTATGCTAGGGATTATGCAAATAGCAGTGCTCCCTGAAGGGCCACCGCAGTGGTGAGGAGATCACAGAGCATGTCTGGTCCAGGAAAGTTAAAATTCTCCCTGAGGAAGTGGCCTTTTCCAAAACTGCCCCAGGGACGTGTTCCTTGAGGAGCCAGGACACAGTAATTAGGACCAACTTCAGGGACAGCAGGTGCAGGAGACGCAGGAGCAGCAGTCTGCTTTCACCGGGCTTGACAAGGGCCCGGCAGCCTCGTGCATCCCTCTAGCTCCCACATGCGCCCGTGCAGCATGCTGGGCGCCCAGGAATTCATTTCTCCTGCGTGGCCACCTGCACTGGAACTTCATCTTACCCATTAAACATGGCATGTTGAGAGAGGGGGACAGGACGGAGAACATGGTGTATTTTGCCCCAAATGCAAATTCTCCTAGAGTTAAACCTGGGCAAACTCTCTTGAGAGACAAAAATGAATGACTGAAGTAATTAATTCAAAAAATTAAAAAGAAAATATCATTTCTTAGACTAAAAAGTGTTCTCTTGTTCAGCATTTGTTTAAAACTTTGTGTGGGCCACCAGAAACTCCTAACATCATGAGATAAATCCATCTGACTCTTTCAACTACAGCCAGTCCATGGGATAAATTTAACACGCAAACCATTTAATAGGAAAAATAATTTACCCTAACACTGCCGGTTTAGGCACTTTTGCCACCAGCTTACCAGTCATCAATTGTGTTCCTATTCTGTTGCTTTAAATAGGATGATCTTTAAAGACAAAACAAAACAAAAGAAGTTTCCCATCCATAGAATTCTCAGTACGAGATCAGTAGGGCTGAATCTCAACTTGTTTACTCTGTGCATTTTTACTGTCATTACGCAGTTCAGGAAAAGGGGATCTAAATCAAAGGGATTGCTTCACATCTGTGCTCGTCCAGAGGAATGGAAGTGCCCAAGGAGCAAGCCCAGGGTAGAATTTGAAGATTTGAACACACAGACAGTTCAACACACACATGCACGCATGCACATACACACAGCCCTGAAGAATATGTCATATGACCTCCAATGTAGACGAGGTCCTTGCTCTCATCTGCGTGAGACTCGCTGTGGTTTTAGGATGTGCTTCAGATTCCTTGTCACGATGGGAAACATAGGTCAGATGGTGGAGAAAGAAGTTCCAAGAAGGAGAAGGACAGCAGCCAGTTCTGCACATCCCTGTGCCTGTTGCCATCACACTCTAAGCCAGTCGTCTTGACGTTGCCTGGGATAAAAACTAGACCCCTCCAGGACCGGGGCTGCAAGTCCCACTCTTTCAGCTCACACTTGGGAAAACAAGATTCTCTTGGCCACAGCCTAAAGCCCAAGCTTGGGGCTTCCCAGAGCTTGGAGAAGTGAATGAGCAAGAAGCTGGGGGGTAAACACAGAGCAATAGTTCTGGTTTAAGATTGGAGGGAACAAAGTAAAGCGTATTTGTTTTATGTTATAATAGAAAAAATACATATTATGGAATCGGATGTGAAAAGCCACCCGGCTGTTTAAGAACAAACATACGGGAAAGGGTCTTTGTTTGCCTTCCCCCAGCATCCCTGGGCTTCCTGCCCCCTGGCCACCGCCTCTGGTGGCACACGGGGCCTGTCCCAGAAGGAGCTGGTTGGGCAGAGCGTTTACATTCAGGAAGGGCAGCAAATGTAGAGTTTAAGTTGTGGACAGATAGTGATTGTATTGGTGAGTGTATCGACTTTGTTACTATGTTCAGATCGTGTGACCCTGTTTTTGCAGCTCACTGTTGAAATTGTTGGGGAGCTTCAAAAAGTGGAAGAAGTGCACATCCTTGTCAAGACCCCAGAGTTCTTAAGTGGGCAAGTGAAAAAAGCCTTCCTAGCCAGGCCATTCCCCCAAAAGATTATACTTCTTAAGGAAAACAAACAAACAAACAAACAAACAAAAACAACAATGACTTCCTGTGCAGCTTGTAACCATTTGGGTGTTATACCTTCCCAGGTCTGGCTCCCAAATTGGGCTCCTCTGTCTAGCAGGGTTCCTCAGTCCCCCTTCAGCCTGGAGTTGGGGAGGGTTTGGGATATCCCTGGCCTCTGCAAGGACAGAGGGTCTCAGTATCCATGAGAGCCCCGGATAGGAGTCAGCCAGCCAGCAAAATTTAGAGGAAGAGGAAGGGCTGTGGTTTCCCTTCTATCTGGTTGTTAAGAAAATTACTGCATTTGGCACTAAAACCTGTGGGGCAGGCTTGTGCCAGGGCAGACGTGACCAAAATGAAATGACAATAACAGAAGTCAAACTTCCTGTAAAAACTCTCCTTGTAGGGAATGATGTTCCACAAGCTGAGTGTGAAAAGGGGGATTTTTTGCCTTTATTGAGGTATAACAAATAAAAATTGTATGTATTTAAGGGGCACAACTTGATGCTTTGATATACACGTACATTGTGAAGTCATCAGACTTACAACCTATCCCTCACCTCACCACAGTTACCTTTTTTTTGTAGTGAGAACACCAGATCTCACCTCTTAGCAGATTTCAAGTATACAATACGGTGTTAACTATGGGCAGGAGGCTGTGTCTTAGAGCTCCAGAACTTACTCATCGTGCATGACTGACACTTTGCACCCTTTGGCCGACACCTCCCCGCCTCCCGCAACCCCCGCCCCTGGCGCCCACCATCCTGCTCTGGGTTTCTATGAGCTTGACTATTTTAGATGCCGCCTGTAAGTGAGATCACACAGTATTGGTCTTTTTGTGCCTGGTTCATTTCTCTTAGCACAATGCCCTCCAAGTTCATCCATGTTGTCACAAATGGCATTATTTCGTTCTTTTTAAAGGTTGAACAATATTCCAGTGTGTGTGTGCGTGTGCATATGTGTGCGCATACACATGCGTGGCACATTTTCTTTACCCCTTTATCCACGGGCAGATATTTAGGCTGTTTCCCTGCCCTGGCTGTTGTGGATAATGCTGCAACAAACAGGGGAATGCAGATACCTCTTCAAAACACTGGTTTAATTTCCTTTGGCTGTGTACCCAGGAGTGGGATTGCTGGCATTGTATGGCAGTT
Source organism: Varecia variegata (assembly GCA_028533085.1). Taxonomy (NCBI): domain Eukaryota; kingdom Metazoa; phylum Chordata; class Mammalia; order Primates; family Lemuridae; genus Varecia; species Varecia variegata. The sequence goes on along the minus strand of CM052436.1, from coordinate 137,674,856 downwards.
CTATTTTTAATTTTTTGAGGAACCTCATACTGTTTTTCCGTAACAGCTGTACCAATTTACATTTCCACCAAAGTGTGCAAGTGTTCAGGAAGGGGAATTATTAAACCAATGAGCTGAGAGCCTTAAAGTCCAAGTTGAAGCAGCTGAGGGTACAAGGCTGAGACCTAGTGATTCACAAACTTGTCTGCACACTGAAATCCCCTGAGGATCTTCCAAAAATACTGATGCCTGTGACCAACCCCCAGAGCTTATGGCTGAATTGTCCTGGGGTACAGCTGGGCTTTCGAAGTAGTAAAAGATCCCCAGGGCATTCTAATGAGCAGAAAAGACTGGGAACCACTGGCATAGTCCCTCACTGCTCACTGTGGTCCTTGGACCAACAGCATTGCCTTGCCCTGGGAGGTTGGCAAAACTATGGAATGTCAGGCTTGCCCCAGAGCTGCTTAACCAGAATGTGCATTTGAGCTGGACCCCAGATGATCTTTATGTTAATCAGAGCATCTGGCTAATTCAAGAGGCACTGCTCTCCAAACACACCCATGTCCCCATGTTGTGCCAAATCCCCTAAAGGACAATCTCATGGCACAATGTTTTTCCCCTTCATAGCACTGATTGCATTTGTAATTCTACATTTATGTGAGTTATTTGAGACAGAAAGTGTGAGGACCCCAAAATATCAAGAAAAGACTTCTTGGCATGGAACTATAGTACATTGGTTAAATTAAAATGTGGATCTGGAATTCAGATACCTGTGTTCAAATCCAAGCTCTAGCACTTTAATTTGACCCATTTGAACCCCACTTAACTAGGGAGACCAACTCTTACTGATTTGTCCCAGGCCTTCTTGGTTTTAGTGCTAAATGTCCTACATCCAAGGCACTAAACAGTCTGGGGCAAACTGGGAGTTACCCTTCAGTTAACTCATATGTAAGTTGGGGGTACTAACAATATATCAGTAGTTCTCAAACTTGAGTTATCAAAATCACCTGGAGGTTGTAAACAGTGACGCCTGGACCCTACCTGGAGAGTGTCTGATTTCCTAGGTCTAGGGGGAGGCCTGAGAATTTGCAATGCTAACAAGTTCCCAGTGCTACTGCTTCTTGGGAGCCACACCTTGAGAACCACCACAAAGTATCTACCTTCCAGAGTGGTTGTGAGATATGTATGAGGTCAGGCTTAGCATAGCACCTGGAAAGCCACAAATCCTGGTACTTGTTACAGCTGCTCTTATTTCTTTTTATAATGGAAAAGATGGGACGTGAGCTGGTCCCTATGGGTGAGGCTGAAGCTCCCTGAGGGGAGATAAGCATGGGCAGAAACCCATGGTGTGGATTTAGGACTACAAGAGGCCCACGTGATTGGAAAGAAAATCTAGGTTGAAACAGTAGATAAACCGGGAATAGAGAAACATTTGGACAGGTAAGATGGGCCGCATCATGGGAGCCCAGTGACACCTAACACCCAGCAACCTTTATTCCGTTACAAGTGGGTCAGCATAACTTCAAAATAAGATGGACACTAGTATCCTTAATTAGACAAACTATTAAGAGTTGGGAATAAACCCAGAAATGACTTGGTTCTTGGTTATTGTGGGTTTTGTTCTTATTTGTTTAAGTGAGAACAGTTTCTAGGAAACAGTTTCCAACATGTAGTTCCCCCAAGCCACTGTCCGTGCAGGCATCTCCATAACTTGGGTCCCAGTGTGAGTTCCAGCTCCTGGATTTGCTAAGAAGCAGATGCAGCCTGTGGCCTTTTCGGGCTCCCAGGGAGGCACAAACAACAGGAACCCCATGCCCTGGTGCTTTTGCCCACAAACTCTGCCCGTGGTTCTGATTCACAACACCTACACTTTACTGGGCAGAACAGGAGAGGGTGGTAAAAATCCTGGGAACACAGTGGCTGTGTCTAGACCTTGTCCCACTGCCCCCAGCCCAAGCCCTCCCAGGACCTCCCACCCCCTCAGGCACGCTGTCCTCCTCTCTGGACTCAACTGGCCTGTTGCCCAGGGGTCGAGGCTAGACTCACAGGAGGCTGTCTGGGGTCTGGAGACTCCTAGTATGGTAAGAATCACAGGCTCTGGATTCCAATGACGTGTGTGAGTTATCCCCGTAGTGGCAAATCCTGTCAGTTCTCTGAGCTTGTTTTTCTCATGAGCAAAATGTAAAATATCCGCTTCCTGGGATTGTTGTGAAAACCGAATGAGATAAGGGGTACGAATATACTTTATAAACTGTAAAGTGCTACACCCTTGGTGGAAAGTGCTACAGGAGATTGGTGAAACCATAGCTATGGTGTAAGACCTGCCGGGTTCCTCGTCCTGGCTCCTCCACTTCCTGGCGGTTGGATCTTGAAGAAGAGGCTTAACCTCTCTGAGCCTCAGTTTCCCCATCTGAAACTGAGATTAATAAAGTATCTTTCTTGTAGGGTTGCCAAGAAGCTTAAATGGCATATGAAAATGCTTGGCATGTGCCTGGCACATAAGTACCCAATAAACATTAGCTATGATCACAATCACTGGAAAAGATAAAATGTTTTTACGTAAAGGCCAGGACAGGATAAGGGTAGACTTAGGAGCCCCTCGTCCCATCTGCTGCTTCCTAAGGCACTCCAGTTAGACCATGAATGGGCAAGTCACTTCTCCACTCTCAGACTCAAGGTCATTCATCATCTGTTGACTAGGCATAATGATTATACCTCGAAGAAAGGTTTTCTGTTAAATAAAAGAATAAGTAAGTAAAATCACTTTGTGGACTGTAAAGCTGTTATTATTGGGGTTGCTGATGGTGGTAGGGTAGTTTCCGGATCATTTTTTGGTATATAATCCCACTTCTTTCCTGGACTTTCTCATAACTTTACCCGCCCCCAACCCATCTCACCCCATCTTCTCTCCTGGAACCCCTAGGGGAGAGTTTGTTTTTAAGTAACAAGACATGTTGACCAATACTCTTTAATAACACATAGGCTTATGCTTAGAGAATTTACCTGTAGAAAACAAGTCTCCATTGAGTAGAATTTTATGTCAATTCAGAGCACGCCACCTCAGAACCAGACCCATGGAGAGTCATGAGGGCATGTGATCATGCTAAGATACAACTTTCAAAAAGATAAAATCATGACTCTCGTGTGAATATAAAGTGAAATTTATCAAGGATTTTATTCTACTCATTAATGAGGGAACCAGATAGATGTTTAGGCCAGTTTACAAAGCATTTGAGGAGTAAGGTATTTATAAGCCATTTAATGTTAGGGCAAAATTGATGGGTTAGTTACAGAACTAGTTAATGTCTTCCAAGACAATAAATTTTGGAGGTTATCCTTTTCAAAAGGACAGAAATTATTGGTATCTCTGCTGGACCAAATCTGCAAGTTAACAAACAACTTTACCAAGTCTTGGAGCTGAGCCACGTCAATTTCGCAGGCAATCCTTGTGGGGAGGGAGGAGCCGCCACCTTATTGCCACTATGTGACACTGAAAGGGTGTGCCGTCCACCTTGCTGCCTTGTGTCCAAGTTTTGGATACTTTTTAAACAACTTATTTATTTCACTTCACAAAGCACCTTTTAATTCTATGTGATGCTCACAACAGCCCCACTGAGGCACAAAGGGTGGGGGCGACCCACCTTGCAGAGGAGGAAACGGAGTTGCTGAAGGAGGAAGCACCTGAGCTGGGAGGAGACCCCCACTAACTCCGACTCCCGTGCTCATGCCTAAGCCCACGTGCGTTTCCCTTTTCAATCCCTCTCCTCAGCCCTGCGTTGTGCCCGGTGACATTACCCCTGCTCACCCGAAGGCAAATGCTGACAGGAGACTGGTCCCACACTCGCCCTCGGCTCCCGGCGTCCCCAGGGGCTCCTCCTGTGACCTCAGTCCATTTGAGGCCGTGCCACGATTCAGTTCCACGACACCGTCAGATGAACCACATCCTACTGACCCGAGCCAAAGAAAATTGTCAAAACATTTTTTCCTCCCCTCAGGAGAAAGGACAGATTAGATGCTGCATTCCAAGAAAACTTTCTTTTAGTGATGTTTTCTTTTAAGTTCTTATATTCCCAGCTACTGTGAGACATTGTGCCGTCTTTCAACAGAGACAGAGTGCACATCAGAGAAAGCTGCTGTTTATAAACCAGAGTATCTCACTGGGAACGCTGCTGCCGCCGATGTTTTCCTCTCCTCAGTAAACGAGGTCGTTTTCTCAGTGTGGCAGATGGCTGGGCTGTCTGGCTCCTGGACTAAGGCAGGCAATAGACAAATGACTATTTACTGCACTAAGCAGTCAGCCAGGAAACGGGCTGCAAGGGCCCAAATCTATTTCTTCCTTGCAAGGCCATTTATGTTTCCCCCCCCCCATTACCATGGAAACCGTGTCCTGGCGGGATGGAGTCTAGGACTGCCCGGCTCTGCCTCCTGCGCCTACATTTAGTTTGGCATCCTGGTCAAAAAGGCCAGATTTTTTACATCATCACTGGCCTGACTACACTGGGCTTTCTTTGTGCTTGTTGTGATTTTAATGTCAATTTTCTTCAGGTGATGGGGAGCAGAGCATTTTAAGGGCAAAGGTCTAGGAGTGGCTTCGCTTAATGAGTTTATCATTAAGTGTGGAACCCATGCGTGGAGTCAGAGAAGCAACTCTTATAATTAGAAAAATAGTTCCTCTGAAATCCCCCCTTTGAATTCTGAAGCAGGAAAAGAATTTTTTTGAGAACATCTAATTCAGGGTCTCTCAATCTGTTTCTCATAAGACGTAGTGACAGCAGCAACGACAAACAGTGCATGTGTGTGCAGCGGCCCATTTGCCCCTGTGGCCACTCAGGGAGGCGGGCTGGGCTCCTGTGTCCCCATGCTGCAGGCTACGACACCGAGTGAGGCCCGGCAAGTCCGGTCACTTGCCCACATGCAGCAGAAGAAAGGGCAAACACGGACCCAAAACCCAGATCTGCCTGCCCGCAAGACCTGGTCTCCAAACGTGAAACAGCTGCGTGCTCTCCGCTCCCGGCTCGCGCCTAGAGCAGGCGGGCAAGGGAAAGGCCCGGAGTCCTCTGCACACCCAGCGCCCTCCCTTTGTATCTGACCACAAAATCCTCCCTGCCACCCCGACCACGCACCACTTTGCAACACCTCCCAAAAGGAGTATCCTGTGGGACAGAATTTGGGCAGCTCCGATCCAGGCCGGTTTTCTCATTTTATGGAGGAGAAACTTAGGCCGGGCAAGGAAATGACTTGTCTCCAGTTGCACAGCTAATAAATGCCAGAGTTGGCACCATAAGGTCATCCCCCGAGTCGCAGCCCAGCACCCTGCTGTACGTGGCTGCCCGACATCACTACTTCTAAACCAGACCTGAGCCAGCAGACAGAGTCGCAGCCCCACGCTCCAGGCCAAGCATCGAGACTAATCCCCTTGCAGGATGACGGCTCAGTCAGCCTCTCACTAGAAGAGCAGGAGTGCTCGAGCATGCAGGGTGTTCTGCCACTTGCAAAGTGCTTCCACATATCTCTTTGGTTTCCAGGCCTCTGGGTATATCTGAAACAGTCCAACAATGAATCCTTATTCATAAATTGTATGCCTCCCAAAATAAACTTTGAATCGCTCAAATTTTAAGTGTGGGAGGATCACTATATTTCAACTAGTAGAATGGAAGGTGTCAAGGAGAGGTGGAAATTAGCGAGGCCATATGGCTTTAGGGAGCAAAGTTCTGCCTGCATTGGGGCCATATGGCTCCCAATGGCTTTAGGGAGCAAAGTTCTGCCTGCAAATGAAAGCTCCCCAGCTTAGGGGGATAAGTTAATGGTGGGTGTTGTCTTAATTTTCACATTTAACATGAATCTAGCACTGAACAGGCCCCAATATAAACATGCTTCCCTCCACTGTGAGCGACGTGCCTCTTACTCCCCGAAGAGGCATGTTGTACATATGTGCTAAACAAAACAGCAGAGTCTGCAAAGACACCGTGTAAACAGCAGTCACCAAGTGGGAGGTGTAGAACTAGGCATTATCGTGGGAAGATCTGGGGTGCAGGGAGAGATATTGTGAAGTATGGCTGTCTCTTTCCATGTCTCTCCTTGAATTCTAACACTGCCAATGATGGCTTCACAAGTTCCACTGCTTGTTTTTTCCCCTCTTAAAATCAAACAGAATAGACACTGGTACGGTTCCAAAAGGTGTGCTCAGATTGCAACCCCCTACTCAGTGTGCCTTTGTGCCTTTTTATCCTCGCACGTTTTCTTCCTTCTGCTAGGCATTGCCTTCTCTCCCTCTTCTGCCTGTCCACCTTGCACAGCCCAAATCCAAAGTCACTGCCTCTAGGAAGCCTCCCTAGATTTCCCATATAACTTTATTAACACCTTCCTCTGTGCTCCTAAAGTCTGTGTGCAAGATAATAGCGGTTACCATTTCTAGTGCCTAATGTGGTCCTGCACTTTACATATGTTATCTCTGTACCCATTTGGCAGGTAAGGAAACTGAGGCTCAGTTTCTCCAAGGCCACACAGCCAATAAGTTGAAAAGCTGGCTTTGGAATCCAGATCTCTCAGACTCCAAAGTCCATGCCTTTCTACTACATAATAGGCAGCTTCCCTTACCTCAAACTTAGTCCTTCCAGGAGCAGGAGGTGAATGTGCTTCCCTCTCAGTGTCCCCCTTCCTAAACTGTGAGTTCCTCTAGGGCACACCTGAGTCTTACGCTCTATCCCCTGTGCCTGGTACACAGTAGATGCCAAATAAATGGTTAAATGAATCACTATGTTTGTTGAATCCCTTTACATTGCTAGTTGATTGAGCCCTGCTTCTGATAAAATCACAATAAATGTGCATCCCTGCATCCAGGCACCCCCACCCCCACCTCCAGTGGAGAGTTAGGCAGCTTTCTCAGCCAGCGGATCCATATGCTAACCCACGACTTCTCCAGTTTTAACGTAATACGAATCTCCTGGGAATTTTGTTAAATTGCAGATTCTGATTCAAAATGGCTGGGGTGGGGCCGGGAGTCTGTATTTCTGGAAAGCTCCTGGGTGGTGCTCTTGGTGTGAAGATGCCATTTGAGAACCATTGAGTCTAAACACCACAGCAGCAGCAGCCAATGCACTTTTGTTACCTCTGCCTGGTGACAAGTAATAAAATCTGTCTTGTGCATTGTTCTTCTTCCAAAGGAGATTTTAAATGCTCATATGATTTTCAATGTTTTAGCAAAATATTTAAGTTATGCTTTGAGCTATAAACATTTGACAGCATGCACATTTGTTTGTGCCTGTAGCTTTGGTTTAATCATACCCTATCAATAAATCACAAATAAAGGAGGGAGAGGAGACACTGGAAGATTCCATTCCAGTGACAAGTGGATCGGGGCATGGACGAGGTGGGGGAGGAGCAGATGGTCACTCACAGCAGGGTGTTTCCAACCAGTCTGGATGTTCTGTGACAGCACTGGAGGCTGGGAAGGAGGAGCCCCCCCTGCATGCTCATCGGGAAGGCCCCCCCTTCTCCATTTGCTGCCCTGGGACCACATTCCATGTTCCGGTCTGGTCTTCTCTCTTCCTGGTAAACAGTTGGTGATGGCTTATTGATCTCCAGCCCTTTGAACCCCACACAGTCCCTTTGCCGGCATGCCAAGTCTCTTAGAGGTCAAGCATCTCTGGTCCAAGACGTTTGGAAGGAAAACACCCTCTTTTCTGTTCCTTTTCCAGATGTCCCTGGGCCAGCTGCAGTCAGCAAGAGGTGTGGCATGTTTGGGATGCAAGGGGACGTGTTCGGGCTTCGAGCCACATTCATGGAGGTAACAGATTTTGTCAGGAGGGACTCTGCCGGCCTTCATTTCTTGGCTGTCCTCTCCGGGAACCCCGGTTGCTTTCTCTGCTGGGACGGCTTCGGGTGCACGCACTGCCGGGGAGGGATGGCTGCGGAGGAAGGCACTCCTGCTTGGCCCGATTCAGAAACATGAAAAAAGCCCTTTTTTTGTGGGGGGGAGCAAAGATCTGAAGGAGCTTAGTGCTTCGTAAACCGTTGCAGGGAGGAGGCCACCAAGCCCCGCCCGGTAAGGCTTGCTCTGGGGGGGCGTGGGCAGGGGTCAGCTGCTGCCTGGTGCCCGTGTGGGAGGGGTCTCCCCTGGGGCTTGGGGAATGGGATTGATCTCCCCTCATTGTGCCATTGTCCCTGCTGGTGGGATTTGGTCTAGAGTGGCCCCTGGGACGGAAACAGAGATCATTCTGTCCTCAGTACTTAAAAGCCAGGACCCGGTCTTCATGTCTGCACAGGAGGGCCTTAAGATCCTGCTGGATTTGGATTTGCAGAGTTTATCCTTCTTTTTATTCCCTAAGGACTCTGACAGCAAGGGTGAGGCCACCACATCACACAACTCCAGGCAGTATTCATGTCAGCATCTATGTGGATGGCACCCCCTGGAGTTGTGTAGGGCACAGCCTGTGTGACTGTCCCTGCAGCCCCATAGCAAAGAAGGATTTTTTTGTCATCACTGCCATAGCGTTGACCTTGGGCACTCAACAAGGGAACAAACTTTGGGAAGTATCTGCTCAGCGGTGCTGACTTCCATTGTGTTTTGGCAATGACAATGATAACGACTTACTGATGAACTGAGTGAAATCTTTTATATTTAAAAGTTGAAATAAGCCTAAGCAGTAGGTATTAGTATCTCCATTTTGTAGATCCCAACAGTAAGGGTGGGGGATGGGGAGACAGCTACTAAATGGCAGGATTCGAACTCAGATCTGCAAGAAACCCAATCCCATGCTCCTAATGAGCTTTCAAAGCAGAGACCAGTCCTTGGCTCCATTCTCTGACAGTCCTCGACCTCAGAGCAGCTCACATGGTCTTCTGGGTGCAAGGGACCTTCAAGGTCATCCAATTCAGGCTTCCATCCTCTGCAAAAATTTCTTCTATGCCCAAAACACTCCCATGAGGGGGAACTCTGCACACTTCTATTTTGGCCACTTGAGCTCTTTCTGGCCTGGAAGAAAGTCCACTTCCCTATCATCTCAATGCTACTAGTCCTGAATCTTCCCTTTGGGCCTTGGGACAGGGTTGACTCCTCTTCAGCTCTCTGAAGGCATCTGGAGTGTCTCCTTTTAGGGTTATCGAGGCAGGGGGAAAATGTTCCCTGAATGCGCCCACCGAGTCCATTCCCTCACGTTCTCCCTCTCTCAGGGGTCACAGCCCTGCACTGCCTGCTGTCCAACATCTGAACATGGCCTTTTAATATAGCGTGTCTGGTTGTCTAGTTGTTTATGGAGGGAGGACAATTTTGGATCCTGTTTCTCAGGCTGGAAGCAGAAGTGTCTTAGCATTGTCTTAATCCCTACGTTTCCTTGTCCTCCAATAAATGATTTGAACATCAAGTGGATTTGTATTTGAGAAATGCAGATTGTAGCTTGCAGGTCTTGCATATCAAGTGTCATCCCCATAGGGACTTCAATTCCACCCATACTGAAGCAGTGACATCACAGAACTTTAGGGGGGAAACCCTGCTAAACCATTTTTATGCTCCAGTTTTCAGGCTCTCAGTGGCTTGAAATAGATTTAAATGATCAAAGTGCCAGCCAACTTGGCTTAATAGGAAAGCCCTTCAACTGATCATCACAGGACAGAATTCAATTCCAGGTTGTTGATGACAAATTGCAGAAATAGCCATTTTAATACCATTGATGATCTTTTGGGGTATGTCTGTGTCCTCTACAATCTGGGGGCCTGGAAAGAGTGGGGGTGGGGCGAGAGGGTGTCTTCCTCATCTACAGAGTCCCAGCAGTGGGCCTGGCAGCATAAAGACCGTGAATAAAAGGAGAAATAATGTTAACACCATCTCAAAGAACATGTCATATTTGTTAGAATTTTCTGTTTCAAGTGTTTGCATTCCCAGCATCTCTAATAGCATCCTGAGACTCCACATTAACCAAAAAAGCAAAGGGCAGCTTCCTCACGCAGTTCCATGCGTGGAAGGACAGGGAAGACCTGGAGTCCGGGCTCCTCCTTGTCCCTCTGCGCTGGGATTTCCTGCACTTTCTGCCTCGTCATCCTCCTTCCACACCCGGCTCCCTGCCCTCACTCGGCAAGTGTAAGCCACTGGCAGGACCCCTCGCCCACCTGCTTAGAGAAGCAGCCTCCTCATGCTTGGCTCCGAACGGGATAGGCAAGGAATGTTACCAATCAGTGAATAAGATGTCCCAATTCTGCGAAACAAGCACGCCTTTCTTGTGAGAGGGAGGCGGCTTCTCATTCTTGCCCTGCAGCACAGTTAGGGCCATTTCCTCTGTGGTACTGCTAGAATGAATCCTCGAGATCATAGGCTTTAACATTTCTCAAATGGCAGCCCACTGAATGTGAACTTGGACTGCAGGCTTCTCAGATAAGTGCGTCTCAGTGTGTTAAAGATAAGAAGAGCAGCCTTGCACTAATGAAAGGTGTTTAATCTTCTTCAACTCTCTGTTTTCCAAACTCATGATCAGTGAGGGCTGCGCCTATTTCCATGCACCACTTACTAAGCTCCTGGGGAGCAGGGCCAGGCCAGCAGGACACCCCAGATCATATGCAACCCTCTTCTGGCCCAGACTTACTCTACTTTATGGTACAGTTTCTGCCTGAGTTTCTCTTCCTCTCCTACCCCGACGGTGAGCTCCTTTCAGGCTGCAACAGGGCCTCCTCCTCTTCATATTAGATGAGGGTTTCCCAACCTCAACACAGTTGACCTTTGGGGCCTGATCGTTCTTTGCTGTGGGGCTGTCCTGTGTAATGCGGGCTGTTTGGCAGCATCCCTGGCCTCTACCTTCTAGATGCTGGTGGCACCCCCAGCCCCACGCCATTCCCTGTTCCCCATTGGGACAGACACAAATGTCTCCAGACATTGCTAAAGGCACCCTGGGGGACAAAACTGACCTTGGTTGGGAACCACTGATGTACAGGCATGCAGGCTGCCCCTGCTGGCCCACAGTCAGTACTTACCATCCAACGTGCCCATCGCCTGGGGATAGGAGAGGCAAAGAGGTCCCGCCTGGGCTCGCCTGGGCGTGACGGGATCCTGCGGCTGCAGAGGTCTCCCTTGCTTAGGCCTTCCCTGTCCCCATCCCTGCGGTTGGTCTTGACCTTGCTTATTTACTTAACAAGCTCTTAACCTGCATGTGTTAGAGCATCGGAGACACGGCACAGCCCGCCCATGGTGACAGGCCAGAGGGGAGGGGAGCAGTTTTCCTCTCACACCATGGAACTCTGGCCTTCCGAACCTTAACAGCATGACACAGAGCAGCCACTTCTTTTTAATTGTCAAAGAGAAGTGCGGTGAGGCTTTCAAGCAAATGTGAACCCTCCCGGGACAGGTTTCCTTCCCCTGCGTCCTGACAGAGCCTTCCCCAGAACATCGATCTCTCCAGCCCCCTTCCCCCTCGGGCCTGCCCACCAGTTTCTTGAAGAAAATTTCCACTGCATTCATCGTGCATGCTAAAGAGTTTAAAAGTTGCTGAAGTTCCATGGCTCATGAATCTTGGGAGACAATTTTAATAATTCTTTAGAGTAGAGGTTAGCAAACTTTTTTTGTAAAGGGCCAGATAGTAAATATTTTAGGCCTGTGGGCCAGATGGTCTCTGTTGTGACTGCTCAACTCCTCCACTGCAGCCCCAAATCAACCACAGACAATATGTAGATAAATGGGCATGGCCGTGTTCCAATAAAACTTTATTTAGAAAAGCAGGTTGTGGGCCAGGTTCAGGCTATGGGCCACACAGGCTCCAGGTTGAGAACATATCTAATGAATAAACCAGCTTTGCCATGGCAACCACAAGGAGGAAAAATGTGCTACTCTTTTTACCAATAAAAGTCACATTCCCCATTCCACACAAAAATACCAATAGACTGCCGTTTCCCAAATGTAGTTTCCAATCCCAAAGGCATTTTTTGTCTCAAGTTACCACTTGTCTACCACTTGTCTTCCCTTTCCAAGTTACTAAAAGTTAAACTCTGAACTTGCTTTCAAAAGGGTAGTTGCTGCTGGCAGGAGCCTCTACCTCTTTTCTGGAAGTTGATCTCACTTTCCCCCCCCGCCCAGGAAAATATGCAAGTCTTGCAGATGCAGTCAAGAGGACCACTGCCTAAGCTCCGACCTAGAAGATGATCGGAAAATTGGCCGCTTGCTGATGGACTCCAAGTACTCCACCCTCACTGCCCGAGTGAAAGGTGGGGACGGCATCCGGATTTACAAGAGGAACCGGATGATCATGACCAACCCCATTGCCACTGGGAAGGATCCCACCTTTGACACCATCACCTACGAGTGGGCTCCCCCTGGAGTCACCCAGAAACTGGTAAGACAGCTTCCTCCAACCAAGTGAGTTTCAACCCTCGTAAATGTTAGCTATGGCATGGGTTTCTGAATTTCAAAGATGGGGTAGCAGGAGGTCATGGTCACAAAAATGGTAGGAACAGCTGTGGTTTCAGCCCTGCTCCTACATCATATTATGTTGAAATGAAGACTGTCTGGGCCTCAGTTTTCTTCATCCATGAAATGGGTAGATGTTCATATGAACTCTAAGGGGCCTTTCAGCTATAGTACAGGGGCATTCTTTGTTCCCTTTGGGTTCCTCACTTCTGAACAGAGGATGATCTATCACTCAAAATTCTCAGAGTCCTTGTCCTCATCTTTAAGACATTCATTTTCCCTCAAAGTAGCCTGGGATATACCCTTTGCAAGCCTGCAGGAGAGTAGAGAAACAGGCCTTTCTTATCCCTAAAAGCTGAAGCTTTAGAAGGAAGAACAAACTGGTTTTACACAGCCCTGGAGTACAGGCACCCAGAGAAGTCGTGGGCAAATGGTCAGAGAGGCGCTGAGGCGGTAGAAAGGACATAGGTGCAGAGACAGCAAGTGACTCACACAAGGTGGCACTCTGGCTGCTCCCTGCAATCCCCGGGAGCTGTACACGGTCCCTACACCCAGATTTTGCCGGAGACCATTGAATCAGAGGCTCCACATTGCAGAGTACAAATCACTGTATGTGAGCATTTTAAAGGACTCCCAGGTAATGCCTCAAGCAACCACCTTCAAGATCCAGGGCTCCTTTAATCTCAACATGCATATAAGTTACCTGGGGAGCTCGCTGAAATGCACCCCGGCAGGTTTAGGCCATCCTGAGACTCTGCGCTCCTGGCACGCCCAGGTCATGCTGGTGCTGCTGATCCCCAGGCCACACTTGGAGTAACAGGGGCCAGATGATTTCTACAAGTCAGTGAAATAAAATTGTAAAAGCTTCAGCGATTTTAGAAATGCAAGCCTGGCATTCAATTAAACCTTTACTGGAAGAAAAGGAGAAGCTTTGGAAGCCTGCATCGTCCTGTCCCTGCAGGCTCTGATTACTCCCTGCTCACTCAATACCTTGCAACACACTGACTTCCTCCTTCCCGTTCTAGAACACACCAAGCTCTTGCCCTCCCCGGGGTCTTTGCTCTTCCTGCTCCGTCTACTTGAAATGTTCTTTCCCTGCTCTTTGGCATGGCTGGGCTCTTCTCAAACAGGCCTTCCCTAACTACTCAATTTACAGTAGATGCCACCTGACCTCCTACCGCATGTTTTCTCTCTGTCTGATTCTTTAGAAACTTTTATTGCAAGCTGTGACTACCTTATGCACCTCTGCGCTTAGTTCTCATCTCTTCTCTACACTGGGGTGAAGTGAATGAAGCCCACAAGGGCAGACACCCTGCCTGTCCTGTCCACCGTGACACCCCAGCACCCAGCACAGTTCAGGGCACGTAGTAGGCGTGATGAGGATTGCTGCCATGTCACCCTCCAAGCCAGAGATATTCTAAGTGTGGGTTGTGGACTGAAGCCCTTCCACAAAGTCCCTGTGACTGGTGCATAATGACAAAAGTGCAGAAATTGAGAATAAATGTTGGGAAAATTTTGTAGCAATTTGCCGTGCAACTGTGTGATAAGATGAGAATTCATCTCATTGAACAGAATTCTGCTGTGGTCAGACTCACGTGGGAATCTCATGGGGCATGCGCTACATTCTAATCACATGAGTGAGACCACAAATCATGCTGCAGTCAGTGGAAAACAAACCTGGATCCTTCTCCAGAGAGTTAGAGAAGCATAGTTCCAAGCTGTCGCTTGGGGGAGGGGATCCCTTACAGATAAAGTGAAGAGAGACTAAGGTTTTTTTCCTTAATCTGTACTTTTTGAAAAGCATAAAGCATGTTTTAAAAGAACATGTCAACATTCATGGATGGGCTCAACCACCCCATGAGGCAGGAATTGTTTTACACATAAGGAAACATAGAATTGCTAATTGGCCTTTGAAAGTTTTCAGGGCTAGGCAGGGGCTTATCCCAGGCCACAGAGGGTGGCATCAGACAATAACAGAGCCAGGACATGCCAGGTGGTTCAGAACTCAGGTCTGCCTCCAGCCCCAGGTCTGGGTAAGCTCTCGAGTGGGTCTCCAAGATGTTAGTGGAAACTAAAGCAAGCAGCTCATAAAAGCATTGGCTGTGGGCATCAGGAACTGGCTGGTGAAAATCCCAAACACTTGGACCCCAGACTAATCAGGGGACGGCACCGTCAGGCAGTGATTAATGCTGGCTCATAAAACCACACGGCTGTAAAGAGCCCCTCTGTCTGCTCCACACCTGGGGTGCTGAAGCAAGTCACTTTCCTGAGACTGGACGACTCCCCCTTCCCACTCCCCCTCCCAACTGTTCTTTAATTACCAAGTGATCAAGACTGATTGTGTTTTGGGAGTGGGACTGAATCTTGCTATCTGTCATTCTTCCAAGCCAGAGAAATTCTTAAGCCTTTAAAGACTGGTAACCGTAAGCCTAATTGCCAATATTTATTGAGTTTTTACTGTGTGCCAGCCACTGTGCTAAGAGCTATCCCTGCACAATCTCATCTAATTTTCCAGCACCATCAGGCATATACTATTGATATTGCCCTCATCTACAAAGGGGAAACTGAGGCTCAGAGAGATGATGCAGCTAGGCAAATGTCCCACAGCTAATTCAAGTGGCAGAGCCAGGTCTTGAACTCAGGCCACCCTGACTCCAAAGCTTGGGCTCTTCCTTACAGGGACAAACCAGGAGAACTGGCGGGTGGGTGGGGAGGGAAGAGGGAGCAGGTAGCCTGGTTTAGCATTTCTAGGGAAGGCTGTCAAGAACAGGGAGGAGCTTGAATGGGTCTTTGAAATCTAGCCAGGATTTGGGGGAGGCAAGAGGGAGAAGATGGAGGAAGCCACATCCACTGAGTGTTCTGCGGATGTGTCTCATCAACGTCTCGCTGCTCCCTATGTGCTAAGTAAGTACGTTACAGCTCATTTTACAGGGGAGCAAACAGGTGTGAGAGGAGCCTGTGCAGGGGTGGCATGCTCTCACACGTCACCCTCTGCGCCCACACCCATGCAGACATCGCTGGTCAGTCAGAGCACTGTTTCCCACTGAGCCCTCATGGGCCCTCAGAATCCTTCTCAACACAGCACTCCAGCTTGCCACTACTGACTGGGGTTGACATGCGAGATGAAGACCATTTACTGTCCTTGGCTGACAGCACGACAAGAATCAGGAAGAGAAGAGTCAGTACTGGGTCTTCTGATTCCAGAGCCAGGTGTGTCCTCCCGCCCAGCCCAGGATACAAGAGCACCTTCCCTTCCACTTCCGTCTGCACTTTATATTTTTCTCCTGATACAGACAGATTCTGGGAACCTATCCACTCAAGATGTCCCAACCAGAGTGCAGAGCACCAAATAACTCGGAAAGGTCCTCAGGGAAAAGTTAAAACCTAAAGCAATCTTCCCAAGCGGTCTGTGAAAACGCCTGTTGTGTTACGGGTTACGGGAACGTGACCGTAGCCAGCTTCCTGGAGAGATACCTGGGAGGTCCTCTCATAGGGCAAAAGCAGCACCAAGTGGTTGACTTGGGCCCAAACCACTGTCCTTGTCATTCCCTCCCCAAGTCTGTACCAGTCGATAATGGTTGCCTGGAGGGCCG
>CM052436.1:137504544-137658399 GCA_028533085.1 Varecia variegata | reverse complement strand
TCTCTCCCTCCCCCAGGGCCTGCAGTACATGGAGCTCATCCCCAAGGAGAAGCAGCCGGTGACAGGCACCGAGGGTGCCTATTACCGCCGGCGCCAGCTCATGCATCAGCTCCCCATCTACGACCAGGACCCCTCTCGCTGCCGCGGACTTTTGGAGAACGAGTTGAAAGTGATGGAAGAATTTGTCAAGCAATATAAGAGCGAGGCTCTCGGCGTAGGAGAGGTGGCCCTCCCGGGGCAGGGCGGCCTGCCCAAGGAAGAGGGGAAGCAACAGGAAAAGCCAGAGGCCGCAGAGACCGCTGCCCCTACCACCAACGGCAGCCTCGGAGACCCGTCCAAAGAAGTGGAATACGTAAGTGTCCCCCACGCCTCCGGCCTGGGCTGCACAGCCAGGGCCCCACCGTGAGGCTTCGTGCCTTCATTCATGCCTTCATTCGTGCATTTATTCATGAATTCATCCATTCAGCATATATATATCTTGCTCATTTACTCTGTGCCAGACACTGTCCCATGGAAAATAATACAAGGTCACTGCTCTTGAAAGGCTCATAGCACAGGGGAGGTCACAGGCAACCAAACTGTCAAGGCATAGAGAAAGGGCACCCAACCTTGCTTGGAGGGGAGGGTGGGCTTCCGGAAGTTGGGCAGGTACAGCTGGCCTCTGAAGAGGGAGTAGGGCTTATCCGTGCCTTCCGGCTTTGAGGGAAGCTTGCGCAACAAAAGCCATAAGCGTGAGAAAACACTGTGCAGTCAGAGCATTAGAAGAAGTCCCACGTGACTCGAAGTTCGGCCTGCCTGGGGAGCCAGGGACACAAAGCTGGGAGGGTAGTCGCGGAGCCATGCCATGGAGAGCCATGCCACCCATCCATTCATCCTTCAAATACTGAGGAGCTTGTATTATCTGCCACCCCCCGGGAAACCAGACAAGCAAAGGACGCGGTCCCAAACTGCAGAATGCCATGGACGTAGGACTGCATTCTCAGGGCTGCGGGCAGGCTTTCGGTGAGGGATCACAGGGTCCAAGTGGTGCTTTCAAAAGTTTCCTCTAGTAATGTCTTAGTCCGTTTGCTATTACTTAGAATACCTGAAACTGAGTAATTTACAAAGAAAAGGAATTTTTTTCTTACAGTATGGCGGGTATGTCCAAGGTCAAGGGGGCACATCTGGGGAGGGCCTTCTTGCTGGTGGGGTCCTCCTGCAGAGTCCCCAGGTGGCACAGGGCAGCACATGGCCAGGGGACCAAGCGTGTGCACGACGTGGTCACTCAGGTCTCGCTTCCTCTTCTTAGAAAGTTCCTCCGTGATAACCCATTAGTCCATTAATCCCTGAGTGGATCGATCCATCCCTGAGGGCAGAGGCCTCATAACCCAATCACCTCTTAAAGGGCCCGCCTCTCAATACTGCCACTTTGGGGATTAAGTTTCAACATGCCTCTCTGGAGGGACTGTTCCAACCTCAGCGAGTAGCAATGTGAGGTGCTGTGGGGGCTGCGCCCCTGGAGGCTGTTTTGAGAAAACACAAAAGAGCAGCCAGTGTTTGGGAGATGACAGCCTCATGGATTGGTTTGCCTTAACCTGCCCCACAGAAGGCAAAAGGAACAGCTTGAGAAAGGTGCCACATAGGGCTGGGGCTTGCCCAAGGCCCCCAGCCCCCCTTTACTTTTTGCTCCCCTGCCCCCCATCAGCCAAGTGGCCTCATTTCTCTCTATAGTATTTGACATCTGGAGATAAAAGTCCTAACACAAGGGGTCCTCGAGCACATCCCCTGCCATGCTGGGACAGGCACAGTCACCAGAGCTGACAACCCAAGGAAAGGCCAGAACGCCCAGAGAGGGCAGGCTCCCTCTCCCCTGAGTCACTCAAGCTAGTTGTCCAAATCCTGCGTCTTCCAGCTCCAGCCCCCATCTCATGAGCACAGTCTGGGATTGCCATTCAAAGAACTGTGGCCTCATGCTGTTTTAGCTGAGAACTCTTAAGACAAAAGAACAACATTTATTTTCTCTGCTACAGATTTGATAATGATGTTGAAAAGACTCATTTCTCAGGAAGAATATGTGTGCTAGGGACTTTTTAAAAAATCAGATCTAGGGCTGGGCAAGGTGGCTCACGCCTGTAATCCTAGCACTCTGGGAGGCTGAGGCGGGAGGATCACTTGAGCTCAGGAGTTCAAGACCAGCCTGAGCAAGAGCAAGACCCCATCTCTACTAAAAATTGAAAAATTAGCTGGGCGTGGTGGTGCTCACCTGTAGTCCCAGCTACTTGGGAGGCTGAGGCAGGAGGATCGCTTGAGACCAGGAGTTTGAGGATGCTGTGAGCTAGGCTGATGCCACAGCACGCTAGCTTGGGCACCAGAGTGAGGCTCTGTCTCAAAAACAAATAAACAAACAAACAAACAAATCAGATCTAGGCCAGGCATGGTGGCTCACACCTGTAATCCCAGCACTCTGGGAGGCCAAGGCGGGAGGATCACTTGAGCTCTGGAGTTCGAGACCAGCCTGGGCAACAGTGAGACCCCATCTCTATTTTTACAACAACAACAACAAAAAAAAAAAATCAGATCTAGTTACCACGTTCCATAAACTGGTCTTCTGTGCCTTATCCCAATCCTATCCTTCTGTACACATTCAAATGGTTGTCTGTCTGATAATTCCAAGTTGGAAGGAGACCTCTAAGTTGTTGTGACATTTCCACATTGCCATTCCCAAGAGAGAGATGCTGATCTGAGAATGTATTTTGTTCTTGACTGAGCCCTGCATATTTGTTCTGTGTGGAACTGGGGCAGAGGCAGCCTGAGATCCCCGGTTCTTGCCTACAGTCAGCTTTAAGAAATACTTGTGACACCTGGGAAGAATTCAAATAACAATACTAGACAGTACATGGTAAATTCCAGTCAGAAAATAAGTAGGGAATCCGAAGGAAGCACATTATGGCTGGAGCTGGGCTGAGCTGGCTGCAGAAAACAGACTTCTCCTTTGCCCTAACCACAATTGTAATTCAGTAACTCTGTAATTAGTGACAATGTCTATAACGTCATTGATAAAGAAGTGGATGCTCAGTAAATATGCCATCCATGAATGAACATATGAATGTTTGAACTCAACTGGGCCTTGAAAGATGGGATCAGTTTGGACGGCCACACTGCCTAGGAGGATAGTGAGATTCCAGTTCCACATTTATTAGGCACCTGCTCCGTCCCAACCCCTGTGCTCACACTGTGAGGATCTTTCTTGAATTCTCACAGTTGCCTGGTAGGGTGAATTTTACCAAACCCATTTTACAGGTGAGGAATCTAAGATTCAGCCAATAGGTAACTGTTCCAAGATCCTGCAATTTCTAAGAGGTAATACTCTTTTGTACTATGTGATGCCAAGTTATTTGATCTGGGAAGAAAGAAGACAGGGTGCTCTTATTTAACTCCCTGTTTACCTGCTTGAAGCCGGGGAGCAAATCCTGATACAGGCAGCTACATAGCAGACAGGCCGCTAGGTGTGGGCGTGGCCGCACTCCTGAACTGTCTGCTGTACCCCAGGGGCGGCCACCTTAGGCAGACGTGCGTCTAGCTGTCCTGTGTGCTTGTGCCCCTCTCCTTCTTCATCAGAGGGCAGCGTAGAACCGTTACCAGAGCCAAGCACCAGGCAGAGATCCTGATTTCTGCTCCCCTGGCGAAAGGCAATGAAATACTCGGGGCATTCAACTTGAGAATGCAGGTGTGGGGAGGAAATAGTAAGACTCAGCCTGACACCCCCAAACCAAACAGAGATATATGGGGGAAAATGAATGGCAAAAAGAGAGACATGTGAAACATTCTAGAACTCTGTAGGTAACACCTGCCTGTTATTATCCATAATGGTGGCGGTTATGGCGGCTGTCAGCAGCCTCAGCTCAGTGGGTGTCGCTCTGAGCCAAGGGCAGTGCTGAGCACGACTGTATCTGATTGACAGCTCACAACCAGCCACCCAGCCATGCGAAGAGGCCGCACCTCACCAGAAATCACGTCCATGTTCTTTCCCGTTTCCCAAGGCTTATTCCTGGGAGTACGAACCGACATGTTGCCATAGAAGGGTCATGTGGCCCGTTTGGGAGACACTAGAGTGAATAAAACAACATGGGTTTCCTCGTGGCAGGACTTCTCAGAGCCTTTAGTAGGTGATTCTTAAACTCAAAGCACCTGGAAGGCTTGTTAAACTCCAGAAGGCTGGATCCCACCCCCAGAGTCCCTTCTTAGTAAGTGCAGGTGGAGCCTGAGAATCTGCATTTCTAACAAGTCTCTGTGATGCTGATATTGGTCCGGGGCCACACTTTGAGGACTACTGCTAAGAGTGTTAAAACCCACCGTAGACGTGAGCTCAGCAAAAATGATATCAGCAGCCTGGTGGTATATGGTGAGAATCCAGGAGATGACAACATGGGCATTTTCTAGATCTGTTTGGCCTCCTGGCTTTATTTATGTATTTATTTATTTGGGGGGGTTACCTCAAGGGAGCCCACCTTTGGGCATGCCGCACAGCACTCCCTGTTGCTTTCATTGTCTATGGGGAGTCCTGGAAACAGGCATGGAATCCACTACCCACTTTACAGCCCACCCTGACCACCCGTCCTTGATGTCACTGAGTCTCGGCAGTGGGAGGCCCACTGGCCCCATTTCCCTCCATAGAGCCCTCAGCAGGGCTCACTTGGCTCCGTCTCGCTGCCCTGCCAGCCTGCTGGGGTGATGTCCTTCCCCCGGGACCTCGGAGGGACTCAGGTCACAGCCATGGCAGGGTCAGCCCTCTGCATCCTCCCTCCCCCAAACTGTCCCCAGTGGAAAGTATTATCCACGCCAGAGAGCAACACTGCCAAAAGCCTTGTGCAAGTCGCCTGTGTGGAATTCCAGAAAAGGGCTGTGCTTTGAGTGAACCCAGCTAACAGCAGGCCAGCCAGGTCGCAGGACACGAGGCCGTGGGAGCGCAGCCCACCCGGACGGCTGGAGTGTGCGGTGGTGCAGGTCTGCACCCCACCCCCAGCTTTCCAACCCCAGGCTTCAGACAGGCCCACGGACAGGACCAGGACGGGGCAACCTAAAATTAGCCTCGGCACTTCTGTCTACTTGAGAAATGAACCCAAGAGCTGTGGCCGCCCACGCCTACCTCGGGCAGTCCTCTGAAAGCGTTGTTATTGCATGGAGGTTAGGAGAGGCGGGGCACCATGGGAATTGCCTTCAGCCACGGGACTGTAAGAGCAATCCCTCTTCCAGAGGAAATACCAGACCAGAAAGATCCCAGCCCCAGATACTAACTTACCCCAAGAAGCTTCCCCAAGAAGCCCTTTTCAATCGCTGAGGCCAATTAAAGCCTAACAACACTTAGCCTCCCTTTCCCTCCCTCATCCCAGTGTGTAGGGGTGGGGGGATGAAGTGAGAATGGGGAGGGGAGAAGGGCAGCTGTTCCGGCACAGCAGAAACTCTGCAAGGTCTCAATGCCCTTAAATCTTTGCAACACCCTGTGAGAGGTGTGCGAGACCTTGGGGTTGCTGTACCCATTACACAGATGAGGACCGTGAGGCAGGGCAAGGTTCCCCAGCTTGCTGATGAGTGGTGGGCTCTGAGTCAGCCCCAGGCCTTTCTGCTTCACTGGTGTGTGGAGTCTGAGCAGCCTTGGGGTGGGGCTAGGCAGGGTGGGGCCAACAGGGCTGGGGGGGGGGGGTGTTCATGTGAGTGTTTAGGTTTGCTGGGGTGAGCGCAGGGTTTGGAGTGACTCCCCAGCTCAGCCCACTGAAGAATCTGGGAGCCTCTTATCTGCGTGCCAAGAACAATGGAAGGACATCCCTGGCCCACCCCAGTTCCCTCCACCGTGGGTTCCCATGGGTCCTGGGGGCATGAAAGGGTTCCCCGGCCAGGCAGCTGCTGGCTCCAAGAACCTGGACCAATTCACACCAGTCTGGTCAAAGCCCCTTATCCACTCGCCAAGCCCTGCGCTCCCCACCTGGGTGGAATCGGGGCCCCGGCACCCTCTGGGCAATGATCTTAATGCTCTGATTGTTAACAGCTCTCGCAGCCATTTCCCTGCATTTAGGGAGCTTACTGGATATTTTCTCAGAAATTAAATATACAGATTTCCTGGGCATGGTTATTTTGCCCAGGAATTTCCGCCCCTTCCCACACACCAAACTTGTAAATGAAGAAAGGGGAAAGAAAGCCAGAATATAGCATTGAATGTAATCTCTACTCTTTAGCAAGTATCGCTTCTGCCAGGAGCCTCCCCCTGCCTCCCCCACACCTCCCCCATCCCAGGCCAAGTGATTGCCCCAAAGAGAGCAAACTTAGCAGGAGGGAGTAACTCTAGGGAGTGAAGATGCTCCTCCTCGCAGTCCTAAAGATGTGTGAGTGTGGCCCCAACTTACCCACCTGGGCACTGCTGGGAGCACAGTCTGTGCCCCATTTCCCCACAGGAATGCAGAGAGGGAGGACAGGAGGCCTTGGGCCCCTCCCTCCCGCTAAAGGTCTGCCTCTCAGATGGAAACTTACAGCAGCTGGCGGCTCAGCCCGACTCCAGCCCCAACAGAGGGACATATTTGTGGGCAAGGGACTTCCAAGCCTTTGTCTGAGCAGATGTTTGGCTTGTGGACTTGGAGGCTGGCTGGCGGGCTTTCCTGCCAGCCCCATTTGGGAATCTGCAACCACCGCCCTTCCCCCCTTCGCAAGCCGTCTGAGCTGACAACGACAGGAGGGTGGGAGGCACAGGGACAAACCTGGGGTCACTCAGCCAGAGGAACCCCTGCTCCCCACACTCCTGCCACCCCCTGCTGCAGGCACCTACAGGCAGGGGCCTGGGAGCAGCCCGCAAAATCACCATGGTTACCAGCTTCTCATCCTCCCCCCTTCTTTATAGTGGAGATATTTTAATGACATTCAAGGAGATTTTTTTCCAAAGAAAATTCCCTTTCTCCCACTTTTTATACTACAAATACTTTCCCATGTTGCCACATGGCATTCATAAGCATTTTTTCCTCCTTTTGAGTGGGCTGCATAATGTCCCATTGACTAAAACAGGGTTGGCAAACTTCATCTGTAAAGGACAGATAGTGAATGTTGAAGGCTTTGGGGCCACGTGGTTTCTGTCGCCACTGCTCAGCTCAGCCCTTGTGGCAGTACGGCTGCCACAGACAGTATCTAAACAGAGCACCTTGGCTGTGTTCACATAACACTTTGTTTACAAAAGGAGGTGGTGGGCTGGATTGGCCCACAGATGGATGCAGTTTGCTGACTCCTGAACTAGAAGAATTGTAAAAAAAAAAAAAAAAAAAAAATACTTTTAGCTTTTTATTAATTACTTTGGTTTTATCCAATTTTGTTTTGCTGTTATAGGTTAAGAGATGATGATGGTGATGTTGATGTATGTCAT
This sequence comes from Varecia variegata, assembly GCA_028533085.1. NCBI lineage: Eukaryota > Metazoa > Chordata > Mammalia > Primates > Lemuridae > Varecia > Varecia variegata. The sequence continues at coordinate 137,651,021 of CM052436.1, read as the reverse complement.
CTGCCATTCATTGACTACCTATGTCATGCCAGGCACTGTGCCAGAGATTTTGCATGTTATTTAATCCTAACAATTATCCTACAAAGAATATTATCCCCCTTTTTTACAGAGGAGGAAATTAAGAGACATTCTTAGCAAAGTTAAACAGTGTTTCAAACTTCAGGTCACAACCTGTCGGTGGATAGTACATCAGTGTTGTGAATTACAATCAGAATTTTTTTTTTTTAATTGAAAAGAAAAAGTGTTTCAGGGGTAGTAAATTTTAGGGAAGAAACTTTTGTTTCAGGCGTGTGTGTGTGTGTGTGTGTGTGTGTGTGTGTGTGTGTTGGATCAGGACATAACATTTATTTCCTATTGTGGATCATAGACAAACAAAAATTTCAGAAAACAAAGTTGAGGAAGTTGTCTAGCTGGTGAGTGGTTAAGCCAGAACTGGACCCCAGACCTGCGTCACCCCAAACCCCACACGGACTCCACGTAACAGGAGCCCCCTCTCTGCAGCATGTGCGCAGCTCTGAGCATTGTGTGCCACGCCGCAATGCAGGTGACAAGACGACGCTTCCCTGCGCAGCTGCGGACCAAGCAGCACCCTTTCCAAGAAGCCAGTCCTTGAGCCTGTGCTCATCAAAGCTGGGTTTGAGAACAGGCCAGACTGTGTTCTCTCTTGCATGGGGAACATTTATGAAGCCTTTCTGGCTCCATCTCCCCGTTCTTCACGTAACGGGTGAGGGAGACTCAGTTAGACCTGCTGACCTTTCAGCTTGCTTGGGAGAGAGCCCCTAACTGGTACCTGCCCCAAGAAGAATCCCAAGGAGGAAGGGGTGGTTAACAGCAGTGAGCACCAGCAGCAGTGCTAGGCATTTGCTACCAGCCAGGCCTGCCACATGTTACAGATGGGGAAACTGAGGCTCAGGGGTGGAGGATTTTTCCAAGGGCTTCACCAGTGAGGAAGGCCTGGTACGAACCGCATTCCAAAGCCCATGCGTGACCTGACCGTTCCACACCCAGCCTGCTCATTCTCCACGGCCAGAGCCACGATACGGGGCAACAGCCTCGAGCTCTAAGGATGCCAGAAATGATGCTAGGTCAGAAAAGAGAAAAAAATCCCTCTGGGATGCAGGAGGCTGCGAAGCGAAGATGTTAACAATCACCATAACAGGCGATGGGGAGATGCTGTTTATAAATAAATTGTTGAGTATTTGTGTTGGAAAGAACCCAGTGCCTGAATTCAAGGCCTTTGTGTTAATATTTACTGTATTGTAATAGTGAGATTTTCACAAGGCCCTCTGGGTTTAGACTGGGCAGACCTCTGAAGAAGAGCCTTCCAGAAGAAAACACCACCACTGGGACGGAACTTCTGGCAAGCCCGAGGTAGAGATCCCTGCTGGTGTAGAGCGTTCTCCGCGTCTGCCGCTCCCGCACCGACGGCCAACACAGTGCAGTCCTTAGAGACGGTTCTGCAGCCGTGTGGCCCTTGGCCACTGTTCTGAGTCTGCCATTGCCTGAAGCACTTGTGTCTTGGTTACTTCCATTTCAGAAGCCTTAATAATTCTGCGTGTCTCTGGACGCCTAACGCGGCACAGCAAACCATCCCAAGGCAGAGCGGCCTAAACCAGCGTGATGGGCGTCGCCCACTGATCAGCACTCTGGGCGGGGCCAAGTGGGGACAGCTGTCTCTGTGCTCCGCGTCATTCGGGGGCTGCAGGCATCCAATGCTCGTTCGCACGTTCGGCCAGATGCTGGGAAGACACAGCTGGGCCTGGACCAGCAGGGCCTTTGGGGGCGCTCCCTCCACCTCCGTGTGCTTTCTCCACACGGTTGCCCTAGCGTGGAGGCTGCAGGATCCTAGGGCTTCTTTCCTGCCCGCTCTCGGCTCCCACGCTGTGTGCACTGAGAGAGCCCCAGCGATGGCTGTGCTGCCTTGGTGACCGCCACAGAGGTCGCGCCGCATGGCTTCTGCCACATCCTGTCCTGTGGACTCGAGTCACTGCAGTGGAACCACAGTCGCAGAAAGGGAATTAAATTCCGTGTTGGTTGGAAGAGTGTCCAGGAATTTGCCACCATGACTTAAACACAGCACGACTAACGGAGCCCACACACCACACCAGGGTCTTAGCCAATGTGACAGTCGAATGTAAAATGTTCTTCAGCTTTCTCTCGGCTGGTGCTCACAAACTGCAAAGGCCCAAGTACAGAATACGCAAAATCTTTCATTTGGACCCTTTTTAATGAAGGATCTTGCACTATTTGAACAAGTAACAGGACAAACTTGCCTGGCACAGGGAGAAACCTCACATCTGTTCTACTTTGGAAAGGTTTGTGCCACACATCCTCTCCCGAGGGGGACAACAGTCTGCAAACAAGGTGACGTGGAAAATGCTAGAAACATTCTCATGAGCAAGCTCTGCTTTTAGATAGCTGGGAGCGTGACCAAGAGCCGACTGATATGCTGAGGATAAACCGTTCTCCATGCCTTTTACCATCATCCCAAAGAACTGCTACCTACCCACAGCAGCCCCTGCCGAGGAGACAGCCAGAGAATGGCCACATTGGGCTCTCTGAAAAATAGTCTAGAGTTAAAACATTCCAGGAATTCACATTGGCCTTTGTTGTAACCGAGCCAAATTGGTGATGTCATTTTTGCTGAGCTTATGTATAGGGTCATCTTTAAACACTCTATGTCCTTGGTTCTCAAAGTAAGGGCCCCTGGCCCTGCCTGAATCCCTGGGGAAGCTGCAAATCCTTGTTCCCTACCCCAGATCTACTGAATCAGGCACTGTTGGGGGCGGGGGGCAGCAGTCTGTTTTAACAAGCCCTCTAGGGGGTGGGGAAGTAGGCGCAAGCCTGAGAACCACTGTCTTAGAGGGGCTGGGATCAGAGAGGGGGAGAAGCAGGCCCCAAGCTGGGGGCTGCGTGAGCTGGGTCTGGAGTGGTGGCAGACGGTGAGGCACCATGCACAAACCGATTCTCTGGCCTTGCCCAGAGCAAGAGAACTGACATGGGACACAGTGAAGCTCGTCAGTGGGAGGAATGGCCCTCCTGCTAGTCTGCATGCTTGTGGCAGCGTGGAAGGAAGGCCAGGCCTCCAAACCTGCCTTCAGTAGGTCTTTGTTGTCTCAGGAAAGTGATTCAACCCCTCTGAGCTTAGTTTCCAGCCTACGAGGAGGGCTGAGGTAAGGATAACAGGAGATCTTAACTAATCATTATTGAGCCCTTATAAAGTCCAAAAATTTCCTTATCTCATTTAATTCATGCAACAACTCCATGATGTTGCTATTATTACTATGTCCATGTGACAGGTGAAAAAAACTGAGGCACAGAGAAGTTAGGTAACTTGCCCAAGGTCACACAGCGACAAACCCAGGCAGCCTGACTCGAGATCTCCCTTCCCAGCCACCCATTGAAATTTAGAAATTGTGAACTTCAGTACCAAGGATTGTGGGAAGAGATTAAGTTTGTGCAGGGAAAGACAAGACCAGGACAACAGGACCAACCCAAGTAGGCTGGGCGTTCTGATCTTGGTTGCCAGCCTGTCCCCGGTGGCTGAAAGGCCACCAGGCTGACACATCAGGACAACCTCAGATATCTCATCCTTTGAGACAGCTGGGAAAAGGGCACAGAAAATAGCTCCGAGGCAAGGAGAGAAAACTGCTTCCTGACTCATGTTGACAGGACATCTGTTTCCATAAAATGATAGTGACACTGTTTGCTGAAAAGTGCTGGCTACTGGTAGTCACAGGGCCAAGAGCCAGGGATGCCAGGGAGAATAGTGAGGGAGGCGACACTCCTCCAAGAGGGGCTTGAAAAACCCTTTGCGACAGATGAGACGGTTGAGACCAGGCTCCACGAGCACGACTCTCTCTCCCTTCCTGTGTGCTACCGCCAGTGTTCTTTCCCCATGGTACAAATCAGAACATCACACTCCTCAGCTCAAGAACCAGTGATGGCTCCCCACTGCCTCCAGAGTGAAGTCCCGGCCTGTAACCTGGGTTCAGAGCCACCCGTGATCACCCCAAACTGCCTCTCTGACCCCACATCCCCCTGCTTCCTGCTGTGGGTCGCCAGGGCCCTGCCAATGCTCCCCAGACACGTTCAGATGCACTCCTGCCCCTCTGCCTTTCCCTGCGTCCATGCGAAGCAAAATCTGGGCGTTTGGAGTTGGGAGCCCCAGGGATGTGTCTTGATGATACTCGACTCGGTGCCGTTTGGTGGACCGACAGGAAGGCCTTTCTGTGTGGGTGGGAAAGGGCTGGAAATTTCTTTCCGTAACACGTAGAAGCCAGACAGGAAACTCACTTTGTACTCAAACAGCCCTGGCGAAATAGTTTACGATTCCCAGCTACGCCGAAGGGGTGGTGACAATAAGTGGATGCAGATGCGACGCCGGACTCCATGGTGAGCCCCGGGGCGGCGGGGACCGGTCCCGGGAACAGCAGCTGGGTTCACTGTGGTGCAGAACTCTGGCCGTCTCTCTCCTGGGCGCGGCTGAAACCACCACTGTAGCATGTTCTGAGGAGCATTATCAGGCGGTCGGGACCCAGTTCAAGATGTGTCCCGCTAACCAGCGCACTCCTTGTGCAGACACTCAGTCACCAGCTACGGCGCTCGGAAACTGCTGTCAGCCCGGGGACGTTCCTCGTCTTTTGGTTTTCTTTTCCTACTTTCACCTTTTTATTTTTATTTCCTCTTCAATATTTCAGAGTGTATTAAGTATGTGTTTAAAGTATGTAAGCTAAGAATGGTAGGTGCTCAGACCCCACGTGTGCTTCCCCATCTTTATGTGGCAAAGCAGTGAGTATTTCTATGTTGGCTGACACATGGTTAGTGCTTAGTAAGCTGAAATCGTCACCTAAAGCCAAGGTCAGAGGGCACGCGCTAAATATTTTAGGAGTTGTGAGTCAAAAGCCAAAATTGAGGATATTATATATAGGCACTTTATGTAACAAGACAGAAAACAAATTTCCATGGGATTTTTATTGATGAAATTCAAAATATAATAATAATTGATACAGATTGGTTTTTTTAAATATAATTCTACTGATGAGAAAAATGGAGTTCTTTTTTTGAGAGAAAACATTTCACTTAATTGGAGGGCAAATGTGAAATTCATTCTTCCTTCTCACGCATCTCGCAGGAGCAGACAGTGGCCGGGTTTGGCCGTGGGCCACAGACTGCTGACGCCAGATCTAAAGGCCACAGGATGTAGGAGAAAGAACCTGGCTTTGGAGTCAGGTTGGCCTGTGTTCAAGGCCTAGCTTTGCCTCCTATCAGCCATGGGGTACTGAGCCAATCACCGAATCTCTCTGAACCTACTTTTGCCACATCTAGGAGAGAAAATAATGATTTCCCTAATAGAGAAATAACTCTAGAAGGGGAAATGACTCTCTCGGGTGTGTGCAAAGGGTATGGAATGAGTGCAAAGTCCTGAGTGCAGGGCTGGCTGCAGACATGCCCTAAGGAGACGATGGCCATTGTCATCACATCACCACCATCATCATCATCACCACCACCACCATCATCTCTGAAGAGCAGGGTATAACTCCAACCCGGCCCAAAAGATTTTATTGGTTGAGACTGTCAAGTCCTCATTGTTTAGAGGATGAGAATAGGCAAGTTACAGATGTGTGATGGATGAATGAACAATTAGCAGCTCTCTCTGCTCCTGGGGACCAGGCAGAAGGGAGAAATCTTGGGCTCTCCCAGTGCAGTTCTCCCAGGGACGCTCACCCTCCCCATGAAGTCTTTTTCAGAACCAAAGCTAAGGAGCAACATGAGTTGAGCTCCACCTTGTCGTGGCTCCTGACTGGCCAGCGAAGGTGTTACTGGCAGTAAAAGACAGATAAAGGAAAGAGGACCAGAGGCAGCCAGGGGCTACGTTAACTGCCAGAGGCCGTGTGGGGAAGCTGCTTCTTCTCTCTAGCCCTTGGGTGTGCTCTTCCTCTGCCACATCGGAACCCACTCTCCTGGGGCCTCTTAGCACTTCAGACAGTCCCCCGACTTCAGTGTCCCCACCAGACCCAGCTTGGTTCCCTCAGAAAGCCACGGAGTCAAAGGCTACAGTTTGAATCCCAGTTTTGTTTCTTGGCTGTGCCCCTTGTACAAGCTATTTCATCTCACTGAGCCTCACTTTTCTTATCTGAGAAATGGGTGCATCCCCTATGTACCTGCATTACCTACCCAGAGGTTGATATGGGGACTTCTAACCCCTCATCTCTCAGAGGGGCCTTTCCTGCTAAGGTGGCCCCTGCCAGCCTCCCCCCAAGTCACCCACTCTCCATTCCCTTACCATGGTACTCCTCATGCTCTGTGATTATCTCACCCGTTTGTTCACATATTTCTTTTCTTCCTCCCCCTCACCCCTAGTACCAGGCTCCCTCAGGGCTCCAGCCTCATCTGTCTGGGTTACTGCTGTGTCCCCAGCACTTAGCCCAGGGTTGGCACACAGTAGGTGCTCAGTAAACATGATGAGTCATTGAAAGGCAAAAGTGCCCTGAAAGCACCCAAAGCCTGTCCACATAACTGTCTCTGGAGCCCAGCCCTCTGCCACACTTCATCTAAACCCGTCTCCAAGGTGCAGACACGTGAGTCATCTGCTAGTATCTTCCACACTCATCTGTTGTCCCCTAGGTAGGAAGTATGAGGTTGGAGGGCAAAGGTCACCAAATATTCTTTGCTCCTTTACCATGTGCCAGCACTGGGTGTATGTGAAGGCAGGTGTAATCAGGTGTGGCTCCTGCTCCCAAGGTGCTTCCAGCTAGTGTGGACAGAACTCATATCAAACAATCATACAGAGAAAGGCGAGAAGAGAAGCTTTAATACAGGCTTGACTGCCCTTGCAGGAGGGTCAGAAAACATTTCCCAGAACAAAAGATCTTTAAGTCTGAAGAATGAAAAGGAGTTAACCAGGCAAACAGGAGTTGGAACAATGTGTCAGGCACCCTCAACAGCAAGTGCAAAGGCCCCATGGCAAATGGCGCATTCCTTTATTCAGCAACTGCAGATGGGGAATCTGTGTGTTCTGGGCCCCATAGAGGGTCCCGGGTCAGAGCAGTGGCCAAGCAGCCTTTCCCTGCCCTCTGCAGCTGACCGCCTAGTGGAGGAGACAGACTGAAATCGACTGATCACACAGACGTCCAGAAATATCATGAGCTAACATTTACTGAGTCGAGAGGATGTGCCAATCCATGGCTCTCAAAGTCCTTTTGGTGGATCTGTGAGCTCAAAATTATGCATGAATTCCAAGTAATTTATGCAGATAAATTCCCCCTTGAGGAAGTAGAGCAGTCTGTGCACGCGGAGCACATGGTGACTTCTTCCAAAGAGAACAGTGTGGAAAGGAGGAAAAAAGAGTCACTTTACAGTGGAGGGCCTGACAGACTGCTCTGCTGGGAGGTCAAGACTGACCCCACCGTGATCAGCCGTGGCCACAGGATGCAGCCTTGGGGTGACGCAAGGACAGCAGCAGTTTGCCACTATGATCCTCCTCCCAACCTAGTCATGATAATAACATCGGACGGATTCCAACTGAGGGACAGTCTACAGAATACCTGACCAGGACTCCTCAAAACTGGTCAAAGACAAAGAAAATCTGAGAAACTGTCACAGCCAAGAGGAACCTAAGGAGACTTAACAGCTAAATGTAACGTGATTTCCTGGGTGGGATCCTGGGATAGAAAAAGGACTTTAGGCAAAATCTATGAACATGTGAATAAAGTTTGGACACTAGTTGATAATAACATATCAACACTGGTTAATTAATTGTGACAAATATACCATATTCATGTACGATGTTAAGAACAGAGAAAACTAAGACGAGGTACATAGGAATTCTCTGTACTACTTTTACAGTTTTTCTGTAAATCTAAAACTACTCAAAAATAAAAAGCTTATTAAAAAACAATTGTGCCTGGGTAAAAGATCCCTTCAAAGTGCAAGGTGGACCAACAGGTTTTAATGTAACCAAGTCAGAAAAGTTCATTAACATGCTTTCAGATTTCACGCTGCAACTAACAACTAAGGAGAAAGCACCATCTGTTGAATTTGGTTATAGTATCAAAGAAGAATATCCACAGTTATCCTGAAAGGCTACTAAAATACCCCTGCCTTCCTTTTCCAACTTTGTATCATTGTGAGGACAGATTTTCTTCCTACATTTCAAGCAAAACAATACACTGCAAAAGATGGAGTGCAGAAGCAGCCTCGGAATCTGGCTATTTTAAGGTAGTCATTAAAGAAATTTGCAAAAACGTGACACAATGTCTTAAACTTTTATTCTCACTGAATTTTTTTGTTTTGGAAGATATATTTTTAGTTTCAAAATTGTGTGTTAACATGGTATAGGTTTATTATTGCCATTTTAAATTAATAAACGAGTACTTAAATTTTTCTCCATTTTTGTCTTGCAGTAAATATCAATCACTTTTACCCACATGAACAAAAACTCTGTGGGGATCTCAAATAATTTTTAAGAGTATAAAGGGTCCTGAGACCAAACAATTTGTGAATCACTGCACTAAATGAATAACTTTATTTAGTTCTCACAAACAACCTGCTAGGCAGGCAATATTATCATCCCACTTTGCAGATGACAAAACTGAGGAACAGAGAAGTATAGTAACTTTCCCAAGATCACCCAGGAAGTAGAGAGGCTGGAGCTGGGATTCGAACCTGTGTCACTGTGCTCTCCTGACTTCTTCGTATCTTTGTGATCCTTCCCTACCCTTCCAGGTCTGTGAGCTCTGCAAGGGAGTGGTCCCTGCCGACAGCCCCGTGGTCTATGCAGACAGGGCAGGCTACGACAAGCAGTGGCATCCGGTCTGCTTTGTGTGTGTCAAGTGCTCCGAGCCACTGGTGGACCTCATCTACTTCTGGAAAAACGGGGCGCCCTGGTGCGGCCGCCACTATTGCGAGAGCCTGCGGCCCCGGTGCTCCGGCTGTGATGAGGTGGGAGATAGTGGGCTGGATGTTGGGGGGGGGACCCCCACTGCTGTGGGAGAGAGTCCAGAGCCCAACGGGCTTTGTTGATGATGTGCTCTACAGATAGGGTAACTGAGGTCAGGCCTCACTGCGTGCTCTCAGCCTCCATTTTGTCATCTGCAAAATGGGGCTGATACTAATTCTCACCCTTGAGGCTGTTGGGACAAGTCAGACAAAGAGTGCCCTCGAGCCTTGTCCTTGACACAACGTCTGACACTCAGTACGTAGAAGCACATTAGCAGGTGCGCCAGAGGCGACTGCCCACATTCAAACAGGGACCTGCATCTGTTTGTATAGTCATGTGGTTACCTAACCCCTGCACCTCAGTTTCATCACTTGTAAAATGAGTGATAAATGAGATGATGCACGAAAATGCTTGGCACAAGGCCTGACCTAGTAACCAATAAATGGTACCTGCTGTTAGTCTTATGATAATATAATTTAATACAATACAATACAATACAATGATTTAACATTAATGTAACACAGTACAACACAATACAATAGTTATAGATGCCATGGAAGGGATTCAAGACTCTGATACAGGTTGAGACAAGAGGAACTCCAAGGTGTATTAATAATAGCCACACTAATTACATATTAATAGCAGTAAAGACTCTACACACCTTTAGTAGCAGGCCATGCACTGCCTTAATCTTTGGCACGTACGAGGGCCAGATATGTCTTCTTCATGTTTAGCCAAAGTCTGCTTCCTACCACCACCTACATATTGGTGTCCATGTGAAGTTAAGACTCTGCAATCCTCTTGCCTAATAACTAGGTTATCAAGTGATGGTAAGAAGGCAAAGGACTGTTGCAGCCCTGCCCCTTAGCCTCATTTTTGAGGGGACAACAGTATACGCACAGTAATGATTCTCCATCATTCATTAAAGGCTTATTACAGTGGGTCAGTAATTCGCTACATACTTCATGTATGAATATCTCACAATAATTCTTTCAGGAGAGACTCACACTGTCTCCATTTTACATTTGAAGACAGTGTAGCTCAGAAAGGCCAAAGATAATCACGCAGCACTGACTTTGTGTCAGTCACTACTCCAAGCATTGCGTATGTCGTAGGTCATTTAGCACCCATAAAACCCTACGGGATGGCAAGGATTTGTGTCCCCATTTTACAGATCTGGAAGCTGAGGCACAGAGAGATGCACTAACTTGCCCCTGTCCGGTTCCTGTTTGACTCCAAAATCAGAAGGCCCATAACCACCATGCTATTCTGCTCCTCCTGAGCCTAAGGGGCTCCTTGCATACGTATATTCCTAAGTGTCACTTTATTCCAAGCACAGTGACCCTCTGTATTCTTGCTCTTGAAGATTGGCCACTGGCAGCTTATCTGTCCTTAAGCTGTCTTCACTAGGGCGTGTAATCCCATCTCAGAACACAGGGACTTTGAAATTGGCCCAAAGAGTATTACAGACGCTGGCTAAGTAAAACCTGCCTATGGTGGAGGATTTTTGTTTCCATCTGAGAAGCTAAGATGCATCAGTGACCTTTGCCAACTACTGTACTTACTGCCTCAAATTTATGTCAGATTTCTCCACTGAGGTTTTTAAAAGTCAAAATAAGAATGGGATGGAATGAACCACTTCCCTGTAACTTGTCCTAGATACACTGTCTCTACCTAGGGACCGAACCCGAGTCATGCATTTCCTCTGCTGCTCTCCCAGATAATATTCACCGAGGACCACCAGCGCGTGGAAGACCTGGCATGGCACCGGAAGCACTTTGTCTGTGAGGGCTGCGAGCAGCTGCTGAGCGGCCGGGCATACATCATCACCAAGGGGCAGCTTCTGTGCCCAACTTGCAGCAAGTCCAAACGCTCCTGAACGGCTGCCCACCCGCACAATCCACAGGATCCCACCAAGAAGGAGAGCCAGGTGTGCTGACGCCATCCTAAGGGCCTAATGCAAGAGCCAACAAGCAACATAAACAGCGATTTGTTTTTCAGCAGGAGTATATATATATTCTAGGTTGGGTGGTAGTGGATCCTGGAGGGTCAGTAGTTTCAAAACCAGAAATGTTCTAAGAAGTCTTAGGATGGAGTGCTTTCTTGGTTTAGTTGTTGTTTCCCATCTGCAACCAACTACAGACACAAACGGCACCCTGCAAGGGAGCTCTAGGAGGAATTTCCCAGAATGCAGTTCTGAGTGATCGCATCACATAGCTATAGAATGTGAGTGCTTTTTTGTGGACATGGAGCTCCTCCGAGAGCAGGCTGGGATCCTAACTATCACTTGTTGCCTCTTTTTCAAGTGGAATTTGAATTTTAAATAAACAACTTTTTTGTGGCATGATAAACGTATCAATAAAAGTTTTGTGAATTCTACATACACCCTTATCTGAGTTTTTATACCATGGCAGTGATTTTACATCTATTTAACCCCATGACCCTGAATGTTGGCGCTGGCAGAAAATACCATCAATGCTAATGAGTCTCTCCCCCGATGTGTCCTCAGACTTTAGTGGGAGCGCAGCCCTTGGGGCAGAACCTTCCTCCTGTCTCCTCGTTCTAGATACTCCCAGATCACTGGTGTAACATGTGTGTCACGTTTCATGGTACACCCAAAGTGGGCTCCAGGGACCTGACTCAGCATCCTCAGAGCCCAGGCAGGTTATGAGTGAACCCCTCTGAGAATAACACCAGTGTTGGGGAGCTGCCAAACAGGGCCACCTAAGATCCACCAGTGAGTGCTATGTGGGACTGTCATGAGAAATCTCTCAATTTTTAAATGTTGCAAACTGAACATTGAATAAGCCTAAAAGAATAGATCTTTGGGCCAGATTTTATCTCCCTTTTATGGTCTGTCTGAGCATTTTCATCCCTCAAATTAATTTCCTTCCCACGGTTTCTAAGAAAAAAACTGTATCTTTTCTACTGGGGATACAAGGATGAAAAAGACACAAGTCCTAGAGCTCACAGTCCGGTCACCAGTGGTTTTCTTTCTTAAACGTCCTCATCTGCTGCCAAGTTTCTTTAATTTCACCATCCAAATTTTGCGGTCACTGTCTCTTACCTACAGTACCCGCTTTGTGTGCTTTCCAAGTTTGACCAAAGCCATTGCGATATCCTCCTGAGGTGGTGGCCTCCTGCTCCCAGCTCCCCTCTCCAGTCACCCTGTCATGTCATCTTCTCAGAGGTAAGCTTTGAGTGGGTCCTTTCCTTCACTCAACCTCCACAGCTCCCCGTTGCCCATCAAGCTAAGAGCAAAGTCCTCACTCTGACACTTGAATCCTTCCAAAACTTGGCTTAGGTGTCTGTCTGGCCTTTGAACCCTTTATTTCCCTAAATTTCTGTTTCCCTATTTCTCCTGGACACGCAGAAGCTCCCTTTGCTCAAGCCCCTCCCCGGTGCTTTTGCTGGTTATGGGCCGGTGACCTGAAGGCCAGCTCTGTCTGTCCTAATTCTTTCATCCTGTAAGGTACTTCTCAAGCATTACCTGCTTCTCTGGTCCTTCCCTGAAGCACTAGTGAAATATTCACTCATTCTTCATTCATTCATTTGTTCCACAAGTGTTCGTTGAGCACCACAGAGTTCCAGCTCCCATGCTGAATTCAGGGGGTGCCGCATGCACAAAAAGAACCATGACCCCTGACCCATGCGTTTTACCATCTGTGGGAGAGGTGGGCCTCAGGCAGATACTCCCATAAGTTAATGTAAAATTATAGCTATGGTGGATACTATAAAACAGATTCATGTTACCATTATATAAATCACATAAATTAGACCTAGTCAAGAACGTCGAGAGAGGTGCCCCTGGGAAAGTGATACTTGGACTGAGGTCTGAAGGATGAGTAGACCCTGAGTCAGCCAAGGGAAAGGACAATGGTTAAAGGTGGATACATGAATGGTATGTGCAAAGGCCCTGTGGTTGAAGCAGTGCCAGTTTATTCCATGCCTATTACTGTTAGAGATACAATGGTGAACATGTCCCGTAGACAGGACTGAAAGAAGATTGGTGTGGCAAGAGCAGAACATGATGAGGAGAGTGGGGTCTGAGGCACGGAAGGTGGGCAGGGCCACCCTGCTGCAACAACAGAAAAGTCTGGTCTCTGTCCTAGGAGCAATGAGAACCCTTCAAATAGATTTAAGCAGGAGTTAGTGATGGATGGGAGATTACCAGGTACATGATCTCTTCTCAGTTGAAACCCCAGTGTGATGCCTGGTTGACTTTTTCCACTGGGTCACACCATCATGGGTGGACGTGATCACCCACAACAGATCCCACGAGGTACAGGTACAACCTAGAGCCTGCCCCGCCTTCCTCATATCCATAATGACACCCATCCTTGCATTTGGAGCAGCCAAATCCTCTTCGGTACTCATTCGGTCCAGTCCTTTCTCTCTATCCTTTCTCCCTCGATCCCCGAGGTCATGTCGCACCTTGAACATTTTCTGGCTAGTGTGACAAGATTCTCTTAGGGTGTCTCCCTGCCAGGAACCCACCCTCTCCATGCACTGGTTCCAGATGAATTGCTCAGAAACACATGTCTCATGGTGCACTCTCATCCTCCAGAACAATCAGGGACTCCCTGTTGCACACACAGGAGAAACGTGAAACAGTTTTGTGCAACAAAGTCTCTTAACTTTTCCTGGCCTCAGCCCACCTTCCTTCCTGCTCCTTCTCAGAAGCCAAATGGATAGTTTGTATGTACCCCTGCTTTCCCTGCCTCTGTGCCAACGCTCAGGCTGTTCCCTGTCCTGGAATTCGCCACATTGTGCTTAACTGCTGCCTTGTCCAGGGAGTCCCTGTGGCTGAGTGGGTTCTGTACCAGAATCAGAAGGATGAGGCTTTCACATGTCACAGTGTTAACTCGGGCATGATTCTGTCCCCATGTGGCAGGGAAAGGGGCGGTTCCCACCACTCCCACTCCCTAGGAAGACACCCCTGGCCTCTCCCTCCCCTTGGGGTGTTTTAGGTGCCCTGTATCTGTAAGCTATAGTACCCCAGGCTTACAGTGATTCTTGCACCGCTTTTATTGAGCTATAATTATTTGTGCATGCAAGCTTCCACCTTTGAACTTCTTAAGGATGATTCCCCAACCCTTAGTACAAATCCTGGCAACTAAATGAAAGAATAAACCGAGGGCTCTGGGATGGTTCACTTTTGCTGATGGCACTTACTGTGTTCCAAAATGGCCAAGATCAAATATAAAAATTTCAGACTGAGGCACACATGATGGCTGCCTACACATTGCCATTCTCCACCCCTACCTCCTTCTTCCTGTGGGAAGAGCTCACTTTCCATTATATAAACTCACTTTCCACTATATAAACGTGCTTTCCCAGCATCCTCTGCAGCTAGAGCGTGGTCATGTGACTCCACACTGGCCAATGGGGCTTCTCCATTGGGGAGCAACTTAGAAGTTCTCTTCCTTAATGAAAAGACATGCTCTAGAGGAAATAGCTCTGCTTTCCACTTTGTTTTTCTTTTGGCAGAATTTGAAAAGAACTTAAAAAAAAGTTACAAGAAGAGAACAAAGAAACGTGACGGTGTTGCTGACGCAATGCCCCATCATCCCTGAATATTTCGGGGTGTAAGTCCTATAAACGAGGACATTCTCCTACATAACCACAGTTCAACCATCAAAATCAGGAAATTAACATTAACAGTGATTACATTTCTACTATGTAATCTTCAAGTGCCACCAATTGTCCCAATAAGGATCACAGTCCATTTAGTTACCTTGTCTCTTTAGTCTTCTTCAGTTTGAAAGTGTTCTTTGTTCGTTCCTTAATGTTCATGACCTTGACATCTTAAAAGATGAAAGGCCAGTATTGAGTAGAATGTCCTTCAAATTAGTTTGTCTGGTATTTCCCCATAATTAGATCCAAGTTATACATTTTTGGTAGGAATACCACATAAGTATGATGTTTTCATTGCATACAATCAGGTGTTATAGGATTTGCATTTGTTCCATTAGTGTTGTTATTAATTTTGAACATTTGATCATGTTAATATCTGCATATTTTTCCATTGTAAACTTACTCTTTTTTCCTTTGTATTTAGTAAGTATTTTGCAGAGAGATACTTTGAGACTGTCAATATCCTACTCCTCATCAAAATTCCACCCATTGATGCTTAGTATCCAGTGCTGTTTCTTGATTGAATTAATTATTGCTGTGATGATGGCCAAATGCTGATTTTTCTAATTCAATCATTCCTTCAATGTTTATTAGCATTCTACTATAAGGATAAGCTCTATCTTCTCCCCATTTATTAATTCATTTATTTATGTCAGTTTTTATTGAATTGTTTATAATTTAATGCTGTCCTTATCAATTACTGTTCTTATTTATTTTAATGCTTAAATTGTCCCCACATTTGGCCAAAGGAAGCTCCTTAAGCTGGTTGCTATGTCCTTTTGACAAGTCCCGTCATTCTTTGAGCACATTTTACATTCTGGCACAATAAAGTGCTCTGGATTCATCTTGTGTTATCCTTGCCAGCCGCCGACAAACTTCACAGAACAATCCTTTATTAAAATGATTTGTTCTATAAAATTGGGATTTAGTCAAAAGGTGGCACTCAAGGATCCAGAAGGCCACATGTGGCCCCAGTGCCCCAGGTTCCCCACTCCTTGGTTACGTTATGGAGACAGTGAGCTAACCTCTGGACTTCTTATTACATGAGACAATTGATTTCCTTATAATTGATGTAGGGCAATATATTTCCTTGTTGTTTAATGTATTTCATCATCATACAGTTTTTCATTAGTGGGGATTTTGTTAATTGGAGCCAAAAACAGTGGGATTAATACCAAGACGTTTCACATTGTAGCTCGGGTGAATTACACATTTCTGAAGCCATGACACTTCCTAGTTTATTTGGATTTGTTTTTAATTGACAGACAAAAATGTATATATTTATAGTGTACAGCACTATAGTCTTTATAGTATGCACATTGTGGAATGGCTAAATCAAGCTAATTAACATATCCATTACCTCATATACTTATCTTTTTTTTTCCTAGTGAGAACATTTAAAATCTACTGTCTTAGCAATTTTCAATCAAGTCTGTCCCATGGGGACACAAGCAAGAGTGACATGAGTGCTTGACTCACTGGGTTATCAGACTTTGGCTCCAAATGTTTGGCTTCAAATATGAGAAAGTTACATGAAAGATGAGATTGTACAATGGCATCTTTCTCTGCCTTTGACCAGCCAACACTAGGGTGATGCTGTTGAGGGAAGAAATATGTTTTTTCCTTTTTCTCAACAGGTAATTTGCCATCAGTCAGATTCAGTTTGAAGCAAAATGATCTCTTGTCTGATTTCTTCAGTTCTCTTATGATAGAAACTGCAAGTATCAGCATAAATTGTTTCTTGTTCTGACTTTGGTACAACATTGGTTCTTGAAAGACAGAAAGGATTTAGACTTGCAGACAGAAGAAATATTATCCAGGTCTCTCCTGTCACAAGTGAGGGAAGTCCAATTCAAGCCAGTTTAAACAAAAAGGAAAAGGTGAGAAGGCATCTGCCTTCTACAATCTATTTTATAGTCAGAAAGTTCAAGAAAAGGGCTAGCTTCAGGAACAGCTAGATCCAGCAGTTTCAAATTATAAGTTAAGATTCTGCTTCTTCACTTATAAGTGGGAGCTAAACAGTGGGTACACACTGACATGCAGAGTGGAATAACAGACACTGGAGACACCAAAAGGTGGAAAGGGTGGTAGAGGGGTGAGGGATGAAAAATTACCAGTGGCGTACTGTGTACAGTGGGTTATAGTACACTAAAAGCCCAGACTTCACCACTACACAATATATCTATGTCTGCACTTGTACAAATATGCACTTGTACTCCCCAAATCTATAAAAGTTTAAAAGATGAAAAAGCGAAAAACAAACAAACAAACAAAAAAAACTCTGCTCCTTATTTCCATCTCTCACCTCTGTTTTCCTCCAAGATGGCTCCATTCTCAGGCATTTTCACCCAAGTGTTGCAAACACAACCACTAGCAGTAGCTGTGCTCATTTTTGCTCTTGCAGGCAGTGAGCCCAGTGAATAATGTCTCTTCCTGGGGCTTTCCAGAGATGACTTTGACAGGCTCAACATGGATCATGTGCCTAGCCCTTGACCAGCCTGTGCCCAGTGGACTGGGGTACTCTGATTGGCAATGCCTTGATCGTGGGCCAACTGGCCAACCGCTGTAGGGGAGGGGGAGGAATCACAAAAGACAGCCACACCCCAATTACGGGAAACAGGCCCCTTATAAAAAGTCCCTTTGCAGAGCCAGAAGTAAAAAAAGAAAAGCCTTCTGTGCAAGGTGGCCCTGCCTCAGCTTTCCAAAGAGCTGTTGGGCATTCCAGGGAGCTAAAACGACAGGAGCCAAGCACAGAGAAGGAGCAGCCTTGGAGGAGAAGGAACCTGAGGAATCTAAGAGCCTGAGACCGTGTCATGGGGTTGGGGAGTGGAGGCTCCTGCAGGAGACTGAGGAGAGCTGCAACAAGGGCCAGGAGGAAAGCCAAGGCCCAGAGCTCGCCTCAGAGTAATTACAACGCCACTAAAATTCTCATTTGTCTTGATTTTTAAAAAATTACTAGAAAGATAAGACAAATGTTTTTAAAAGGCGGGAATCAAATGGTATTCCCTGAAGGCAACGTCTAAAGGGTTTTATCGTGGCCCTTTGTTTTTAATTCTATGAAAGATGATGGAGACATACTAAACTGTTTTTATGGGGAAAGTTTAATAAATGTGAAGGATGTACTTCCATGAGTTCAAATATGGAAAATTTTAAAATAGGAGAGTGACACAGGCAGCTAATGATCCCAGCATGTTAGATTATGCAGGCTGCTGGCACAAGTTCTGGCTTTTAACCAAATATATAAATTATGAAATATTGTTATAAGGAATTGCAAGTCTTTGCCCTACAAGGGAATAGTCTGTGCTCCAGTTGACAGGAGAGCTCTGTGGAGTTCATCTTCAGCTGATAAGGGGACATGGAGAAGGAGCAGATGGGCAGGCCTCCTTGGCCGACACAAGGGAACCCTCTGGTGCCAGAGCTGGGAGGAACAATGTGCTTCAGCCAAAGCCCCAGGCCAAGTAGAAGAGTGTTTGTCTGTTCAGTACCTTGCCTGGGTGGTCCCTGCCACAGTGAAGGTGTCTGTGACATCTTGGGACAAAGCATACAAACACTGAACTTTTTGCTTGAAAAGCCTTCCTTCCAGCTGCTTCTGCCTTCAAGGCTCAGCACAAGCTCTCCCTCCTCCAGGAAGCCCTCCCTGTTTCCTGCAGATGCTCCTTTAGGTTCTCAGAGTCTCAAATGACTGTGTGATTGATTCTATCTGTGGCCAGACTGTATTTATCTCAGATTCTGTGTTTTGTTTTCCAAAAAATGGGCAACTCACTCACTCACTAGTTGATTCTGAGTATTTACTCAGCACCTACCCCCCCGCATTGAACAAATTTCAATAACCCCTATATAATGCTATCCCTTAACTAACCGCTTGACCTGTTTAGTCAAGTAGTAAGTTTCTCAGAAATGGTGGCTTTTCTGCAAGACAAAGGCGGGGAGATTCTGAGGCCGGTGGGCAGGCTTCCTGACGACTCACAATTCCCACCACCTGGCCCCAAAGCATGTGGCCCCCTGTTAGTTACACCACGACATGCACCAAGGCATGTGGCCCCTCCTTTAGAAGCCCATGACCTCCATTCGTGGGAGAGACAGATTTGATGGAGCATCTCTTGACAAGAAGACAAGATGTCTGTCGTATTGAAAAATTCCTTTCTTCCTTGGCAATCCTCGTTGTCTCAGTAATTGGATCTTTGTGCAACGAGTGACTGAACCTAGACTGAACCCCCTTGCAGTTTCAGTAACACATTGTCCCGGGCCTTGGAAATACAATAGTGGACCAGGCAGACGTGGCTCTTGCCCTAAAGGGGTCGCAATCTATCAGCGGAGAACAAATAGACGATTATCTACTCAGACATGGCGAATCCCAGCAGAATCCCAGCTTATGTTCCTTCCCGAGGTATCACTCAGCCTCCTGCAAATGGGCACTGCAGGTCTGGTCTCCCCACACGCTCACCGTACAGACCCAACACATCTGGCAGCACAATGTCATCAGTAGCAGCACGAATGCAGGTATAGACGCCTCAGATTCCAGTCCTGACTACCGTGGCGCCTTAGATCAGTCATGTCACTTTGTTCCCAAGCTACTCCATTATGAAATGGGGGTAGTAACAGTTTTGCTTTATGGGGTTGTTCTGAGGATTAAATAGGCTTATGCACATTAAAAAATTTAGAACAGCTCCTGGCACATAGTAAGTGCCCAGTAAGAACTGGCTATTAGCCTTGTTGTTTATGTTCCCCAGCAGGGAACCCTGGAAGAAGATGACTCATTGCAATTTCCTCTACTCTTGGAAACAACAATTTTATTAAAAATTGTGTGCATGTTTCTTAAAGCCCATCAGCAAAATTCCTCGGCAATTTTTTTCTTTACTCTGAGACCTTCTGGAAAATGCCCAAATATTACTTCCCGCTGAGACATTTCAGCGTCCTGCCACACACACGCCCAGGTGTGAATGCACATGCTCTTTCTTTCCTGGTGAGGTCTACCTGCCATCTCAAAGCCACGCGTTGCCTGTCCTGGGTTTGTGCCTTGCATGTTCTAAGAATGGCAAGTGGCTGCACTGACCCTCAGACCCACAGAGGGTCCCACAAAGTCCTAAGATACTACTTAGGAGGGGGCTGGGGAAACGTTATACTAATAGGACCGTATGTTTTATGTCTCACTTAACTCACCCTAGGATTAAAACTCAGAAATTAAAATCTCCAAAGGCTTCCAGTTTAGCAAGTGGAGACCAGCATCTGCCCCTAACATCACTCTTGGAAGGTGACCTTCTAGTAAGGTGCTTCTCAACCCCGAGTGGTTGTCAGAACCACCTGGGGAGCCCGCCAAAGTGCAGATGCGGATTCAGCAGGTGTTGGTGACGCTGAAGCAGTGTCTGAGGACCAGGCTTGGAGGAGCAAGGCTGGAGCGCCTTAGAGTTGAAAGGTCTGGTTAGAAGGCTGGTTATCTGACCCCTCATCTGAGAAGTGGGGAAATTGGGGGGCAGAGAGTAGAAGTAGCTTTATCAGTATCACATGGCAAGCTCCAGGCAGAGCCAAGAACACAACCCAGGTCTCCTCACTCCCAAGCCAACACCCGTTCTGAATCTGCTAACCCAGGGGTTGGGTCCCAGCGCCTCCAGGAGCCGGGCAGGGTGGTGAGTGCAGGAGGCAGCGACTGCCGACCACAAGAGCTCGACTGCTTGCACGGCTCACTGTTTAAAATGCCAGCAAAACATGCCTGTAGGCGACAACTGGCCTTTGGGCAGCCAGTTTGCAACCCCTATAACCTCAGACCAGGGATCAGCAGCGTTTTTCTGTAAAAGGCCAGATAGTAAATACTGTAGACTTTGCAGACCACATGACCTCTGTTGCAATTACTCAACTCTGCTATTGTAACGTGAAACAGACACAGACGAGACAGACATGATTGGACATGGCTGTGTTCAAATAAAATATTATATACAAAATCAGGAGGCTGGGCGCGGTGGCTCACGCCTGTAATCCTAGCACTCTGGGAGGCCGAGGTGGGTGGATTGTTTGAGCTCAGGAGTTCGAGACCAGCCTGAGCAAGAGCGAGACCCCATCTCTATTAAAAAAAAAAAAAAATTGGAAAGAAATTAGCTGGACAACTAAAAATATATATAGAAAAAATTAGCTGGGCATGGTGGTGCATGCCTGTAGTCCCAGCTACCCGGGAGGCTGAGGCAGGAGGATCGCTTGAGCCCAGGAGTTTGAGGTTGCTGTGAGCTGGGCTGATGCCACAGCACTCACTCTAGCCCGGGCAACAGAGTGAGATTCTGTCTAAAAAAAAAAAAAGAAAGAAAGAAAATCAGGAGGTGGCCCCAATTTGGCCAGTGGGCCACAGTTTGCTGATCCCTGCCTGGGCTCATTAGACAAACTGGGGGGAATGTGGTCTCTATTTATACAAAGTGCAACTTATAGAATAGTATTTTAAAAGTACAGCTTCTATCTGTCAAGGTCAATAAAGGGTTGTCTTCTATGAGTTAAACGGAGGACAGAAGTTAACTGTCTTGTTTCTTCAATTCCAAAGTACACTGTAAAGGAAGTCACTGCATTCCTAAAATGGGGAATCTTAGAGTCACAGTGTACATTCAACATGGCAGCGTCTCTCCCCCGGCCCCTACAGAGCTGTCACTTAAGTGGGTGGCATGCACAGCCGGGCGCAAAGCCAGCCATGAAGAGACGTCAGGTCAACGTGAAACCACTTGTGTAGAGAGACCAGCCTCCGAGAGGGAGCTGGTGTGAGACCTGGTGTTTGGCTTCTCAGCCAGCAACGTGACAGGATACGACAAGTTAAATTCTAAGTCAGGGCAGCCAGCGCCTTCCCATCTAGGAGAGACGCCGTGGCGAGCTCCGGAGAATAGCCGGGACTCACTTGGAAGGGGCGACAGAAAACTGCTGCTTCCTTCCGGAAGTTGGGCAACACCTACCACGATGGCAGCTCTGCTCACGGAGCTCAGAGCAGCAGGGGCGGAACCGCCACACGTTCCAAACTGGCGTGTGGGCTGAGAGCCAGGAGCGCACCTGGACACTCACATTCTTAAAACAAAGCATTATTTTAAAACAAAGTTTTGTTAAAATAGGGGCCTAGAAGAAAATGGGGAAGATTACAGATGAAACACGCACAGCCTAAAACTAAAGCACCGTATTGTGGAATGACTGTACCGTGGTTTAGGTAGCTCCAGAGACAGCCACTGTCGCCAGTGAGAAGACAGTCGTTCAAGTCCGAAAACACCTGGCAGCCTGCTGTGGCCCTCGGCATGCCTGCACGTCTCTTGACTTTCATTTCTTCTTCCCTGTTCAGACTCACAAGCAAGCACCTTCCGATGAGGCTCACGTCTGCACTTGTTTTTGGTTTGGTTTTTGTTAGCTGTTCATCCACAAGTTAGAGTGAGATCCTCCAGCTTTTGCCAAAGTCCCGATGGCTTTCTATCGTCTTGCAGAGGAATCCCCAGCGTGACAATGTGCATGTGGCACTATTTACGGGCCACCCGTTTCCTATGAAGGGTGACGTGGGGACTGATTTCACATGGGGGCAGTGGTCAGGGCACCGTTCACTCTGGGAAACTTCT
This sequence comes from Varecia variegata, assembly GCA_028533085.1. Lineage (NCBI taxonomy): Eukaryota > Metazoa > Chordata > Mammalia > Primates > Lemuridae > Varecia > Varecia variegata. Next base: position 137,628,881 of record CM052436.1, on the reverse strand, counting down.
TTCCACCTCAAAGATTTAAAGGCAAACCCAGTTCCAGACAAAGGTTTTATGACCCAAGGTGGCATCCTCCATGCTAGGAAATTTTGCAAAAGGAAACAAAACAAAACAAGAATGGCAGCAATCTGGATCTTGTCTGTTCTGTTTATAGTGCACAATCAAAGCTGTTTTGCCTAGTGGTGGCTTTTTCCAAAAGGCTAAGTCATCTGCAGGCAACTTGAGCTGGTGATTGCTCTGCTAGAGACTCCTGTAGCCTCAGGCTTCCTTTCTCTGGGGGAAAAGGGGGGTTACACACACACCCCTTAACTTGAGGCCAAACATCTGGGCTCCCCTCCCCTCCTGCACACATTCCAATGGCGGTGTTTCAGGAAAAGGTATATGAGGAGGAAAAAATGGAAGACACTGTAGCCCAGCACCAAATGACCCATCAGAGAAGTCCAGGTGTTACTTAGAGAGAGGGACTTTCCGGGGTCCCTGAAGACTGGGACACCGTTCTGATGCCCTCTCGCTGCACCCATCCCATCACTGCTCTGGCAGGAGGCACTGCCGGCAGAATAGCTTAGGCTTTTCCTAGCCAGGGTCCCCTTTCAGCCACCCAGGGCTCCCCAGTTCTTCTTGGGGCTCCAGATATGAAACAAAAGAAGGCCTGGCCAAGAAGGCAGAAAGCCTGAGCTCAGATCTGAGCTTTGCCACACACTGGCAAGTCACAAGAAAGCTCTCAAGCTCAATATTCACCTGTGAAGTGCGACAACACCATGCCCCCGCCCATGTCTCAGGTGGACCAAACCAGACAGGTGAGAACCAAGAGCTGTGTGAACCGCAGACAGCCCTGTCCCTGCGTCTGCTCATCGGTGCTCCCCTGCACTGGTTTGAAATTGTCATCCTTTCAGCAGCACTAATGGGCTAATTCAGGCACATTCAAACAGTTTTTGAACTGTTAATATCATTGAAATTTTACAGTCTCTCTACATATGAAGTAAATAGAGGTAGAGCTGCAAGAATTAGCAGGGAGAGAGGAGCTAGAGGCTCCCCCCACCCCTACCCATCTGCCTCTCCTGGCAGCTTTTGAGGCCTCTGCACAGACCCCCAGGGCCCGCAGGAACCAGGAGGAAAGCTCTAGCTCAGATCATGCCGGAAACACCCACCCCTGGCTGGTGACTGCTTCATGCACAGAGACAGGAGCAGAAGCTCCCTGTTCCCGCTGGCCTGCCAGGCCCTTCTCCTTCCGCGAGTTCCTTCAGGCAGGACTGACAGCAGGCTCTTGACAGCGAGGTTCAAATGGGAGAGGCAGGAAAGGGGGTGTCAGTGGGAGCTTGGGGGGCCAGTGAAAAGTCCAGTGGCTACAGATGAGGCTGGAGATTTGGGCAAAGACCGTCAAGGCACATGTGATTATTCTCTTCCAAGTCTCGCCCAGCCCAGCCTCTCTTCACACATGACTCGAGAGCAACCACCCCCCACATTCTGTCCAAACAGCCCACTTGATGATGCATAGTAGAAGAACCGGGGGAAATTTCCGACTGTTTTTCTTAACCAAGCAACTGACCAGACGGGGCAGCATTTTGGCCCCAGAGCTGCCAATTTCCAGAGCGGATTTCAGGGTCTTCCAGACAGAGGACATGGGCGTCTGTCCCACCCAGCATGCTGATGTCAGTGAGAGAACCAGCTAATCCTGGGGTGATCACTTCTAGCCGACCAAACTGACTCCGCCTGGGAGACAAGAGATCATACACATGAAAAACGATCTGTCGCAGCTCCTGGCCTCAGACAACCGGGGAGGACTTGCTCAGTCCCGTTTTCTCCCCAAACTGACAGTCCCCATGGCATTGGGAAAACAAAGCTCAAAACAACCGTGTTTGTATCCTTGGGCTGAGTCATCAGAGATCCCCATATATTCAGTGTGGAGCAAAGGAAAATCCTAAGAGGGAAAACGTCAGGACAGTTGAAGCCAGTAGGTTAGTCCAGTAGGTTAGTCACCATCAGTAGTGCAGCCTAGAGGGTGTCCCAGGGACCCCGCTGTGGCCACGTTTTGCCCATGTGGAAGAAGGGGTGCAATTAACCCTCTTTTTGCAAATGAAGAAACTGTGGCTCAGAAAGGTTAGGTAGCAAGCCCAAGGTCACATGGGGCACAGCCAGCAGACAGGAAAGGGATCACTGCATTTCACAGACCGTAAGATGTGTTGAGGGATTTTTATACGTGAGGAAACAGGTCCAGAGAGAAATGTGACTTGCTCAAGTCCACGTGGCTCGGAGGAGCTGAGCTGGGGCTGGATCCCAGTGGCCCTGGCTCCCGCTCCTGACTTCTGTCTACATCACTCCTGTTAAGAGTGGCGGTGGGACGAGTGAGACAAGCAGCAAGTATTAATGGTGCCATCGTCAGCATCTGTGCTGTTCTTCTCCTGGGAGGATTTAATTAAGGTAGGTAAGCAAAGAACAAACATTCTAAACACTCATTTTCTTGTTGTGTTGTTGTAATTCTTCACCTAGACTCTGCCCGCAGTGCAATTTGGCCCTCTGTTAGTTCTCAGCTTAAAAACAAACAAAAACGCTGCCACCTCAATTAGTTAAATGCATATTGAGCCTGGTCTCTGCCAGCTGATAGCATCCCTGCTCCCCAGAATCTGGCTGTGGTGTGATGAGCCACAAGAGACAAATGTGACCTCCACTCTCGGATGTACACACTAAAACGGTGACTGGCTTGGGGACATACTTCTGAGCCAAGTATTCCAGTGGGAACTTGTAACAAGAGGTAGGAAAACAAAGCCCCAAGATCCTGGCAGAGCCACCCAGACTCAAGGCACACACTGCCGGCCCTGGCTTCTTGTTCATGTTTCTCCCAGACGGCAGTGGAGAGGAAAGCTCGGGAGCCAGGACTTTCTGCCATGTGCTGTTCCAGGGAGAGGTGACCCTGGCGTTGCAAGGCAGAGTTCAGCTTTGTGAGTGCTCAAGGAGGCTCTGCGGGGGGCCGGGGCCAATTACAAAGAGGTGCTGCTGGTTTCTCCCGGCAGGAGAGCTCTGCAGGAAAGGTGGAAACTTTAAGAACCCATGGCCTAGTTTGAGAGACAGCTGGCCCAGGGGAAGACAAGCTGCTCATGTTTGTCCCAGTGAGGTGAGCGGCTATTTCCTGGCAGTCTGCTTGCTGCACTGTGAGCCCCTGAGGACCAGGACTGTGGTACCTTTACTGCCCTGCATGGCACTAGGCACTCAAAAGACACTTACCCTTGCTCACTTGGCCGACTTCAGTTCCCTCCCAACTGGTCTCCACTCTTGGCCTCCTATGACCTCTTCCCACAAGCTAATGTTTAGCATCAGCTCCAGTCTTCCTACTTCCTGGTTTGTGATGTCTCCCCATAGCATAAAATCCAGTCTCCTTACCATGGCCTGTAAGATCTGGCACCTGCAAACCTCTCCATCTTCATCTCCCACTTCCCCCTCCCTCGCTTACTGTGCTCCAGCCACACAGGCCTTTTTCCTGTGGCTGAGATGTAACAGGCAAACCCTGTACCAACCTCAGGACCTTTGCACATGCTGTTCCCTGTGCCTGGGCTGCTCCTTCCTTTCCCAGACCATCACATAGGATGATCACATGGCTGGCGCCTTCTTGCCATCCAGGACCAACTCCGATGTCACCTCTTCAGAGAGGTTGTCCGTGACCACCGTATCTGAAAGGCTGGTCCCCAGTCATTCTTCATGACATTCCTCTGCTTTGTTTTCTTTGTGAAACATATCAAGATAGGAGCGCATCTTGTTTATTTGCCTTTTACTTATTAATTGTCTCCCCTACTAGAAGGTAAGCTTCATGGAGCGGGGGGACTTGGCTGTGCCCTAGTCCCCAATACCTTGAATGCTGCCTGGCACGTAGTGGGCGATCAATAAATATGTGCCGGATGAGGGAATGAATATTTGCTAAAGGAATGAAGGAGAGAATTCCCGTTTTTAAGTTTGCCACTGTTCGTTACCCACAGAACTGTCCTCTCAAGCTGGCCTATAAGTTTCTCAAGGGCAAAAGCATTTTGTGCCAGAGAATGTGTCTCTGAATTAGCTATATTTTCCTATTTTCTGTATTCTTGAAACCCTGGCATCTGGGGACTTGCTGACAGAGGAGGGGCTGCCCGTCTAGGGCCAGCCAGTTCTGACAGACAGGGAAGGCCTGGCCTGCAGGCTTGCCTCTGATCGCAAACCAGCCAATCCTGGGTCCACGCGCCCCCATCTGCCTGCTTTGTCAGCCTCCTGCGGTCCGGACTCCACTCCCCAGGCTCCTGCTCCTGCCCCCTCAGCCCTCTGCCTCCCCCCAGCGCAGGGCGTCTCCTCATGGGACCATGAGTAACGACTGTTTCTCGGCGGCAGTCGCTCTTGATCCATGGGTCTCACCAAACCTGAATAACAATAAAATCTACCTTTTAATGTGGCCTCCCACCCCCAGCACACAGCCTGGCACTCAGCAAACACTCCACCAAGATCAAAGGAGGGTAGGAGCCACCAGTCTACCCCAAGGCCTAGCGCACTGCCTAGCACACAGTAGGTGCATAATAAATACCAGTTGAATAAACAAATGGCTTCACTGAGGGCCTACTAAGTGTCAGGAACTTTCACATCTGGGGGTGTACTGTAGTGAGTGGAACCACAGATTTTAAAAGCTAGGTCTAAATCCTGGATCTTCTGCTTTCTAGCTATGTAGACTTGGACAAGTTATTTAACCTCTCGGGGCCTCAGTTTGCCCATATGAAATGGGAAAACATAATAACAACCTCACAAAATTGCTGTGAATATTAAGTGAATTTGTTTAGGCAAAGGGCATAGAACTACATGTGGTATACAGTTATCACCACATAAGTAACTACATTTTTTTTGTCTTCTCCACCAACCAGCTCTGTAAAGTGTGGATTATTATTCTCAGTTTGCAGAGGAGGAAACCAGGGCTCCAAGAAGTAAGGAAGTGGCGTGCTCAAGCCCGCAGAGCTATGAAGAGGCGGAGCTGCGTCCCGGCCGTTTGTCCTGCATTAGAATCCAGGTTTCCTCCAAGTGCGGACAGGGCGCTGGGCCTCACCTCCCCACGGGGCTCACAGCTCCCTGTCGCTCCTGGCCCTGCCTCCGTGCCTCCTGATCGTGCCTCCCGGCTGCTGTGCGGGGGCTGCACACACGAGACACTCAGAGCAATGACCTGGATTCCAGGCGTTCAAGTCAAGGTACAATGAACACCTGTGAGATCGTGATTCTAGCATGCTCCTCAGAGAGGCTGCCAGATTTACAAGGCTGTCTCGTGGGACTCAAGCCACAACATACTTTAAACATTCTCGTTAGTTGCCATCAGTGAAAAGTTGTAAGAGTCTACACAGAACATCTACGTCCATACTGTGTTGAAAAATCAGGAGGTGCAACCACACCAGCCTTCAGGCACCTCCCTCCCATTCCCACTGCGCTGTGCAGCCAGGCCGTCCACGCTCACGCAGGCTGTGACAGCAATCTCCAGAGGACTTCCACTCTGTCCCTGTCCTCCATCCTCCCTTCACACCACCTCCTACTGTGGGGGCCTAAGGAACTCTACTCTAGTGCCCTTGCCACGGGGACCTTGTTATCAAATACCGATTCCACCAGGTATTACCCTTGCTTTGAACTTAGGATTCTTGGTTTCTCTGCAACATAAGGTCCAAATTTCTCACTGGGACGTTCTGGCCCTTCACAATCTGGCCTCTGGCTACTGTTCCAGCCTCTTTTCTTTTCACTTCCTGCAAAGCCTTCTTGAATTGCAATTATATTCTAATGGAGAAGACAGACAGTGAACAAGTGAAGAAACAAGTGACCAAGATTGTAGAAGAGCCAGAAGGGAATTGAATGCGACAGTGTAATATACACTGATTGTGGGTCACCTCGGGTAGAGTGATCCAGAAAGGCTTCTCAGAGGAGGAGGACTTTGAGCTGAGACCAGGGTGGACGAGCAGAGTGGTCTGATGAGTGGCCTCAGGCTCATATAGGTTCCCTGGGTGGCAGAGTCCAAAACAGACTCAGTTCTTCCTGTCCCCCGTCCCCGTGAGCCGTGGAATGTGAGTTTGCTGCCCCTCCCATCAAGAGGTGGAGTCTATGTCCCAGATCCTTGACTCTAGACCAGCCCTGTGACCTGCTTTCATCAACAAAACACAAAGAATCTTTGTTGAAAATCAGTTGGCCATCTGTGTTTATGTCTATTTCAGGCTCTCTGCTCTACTTCATTGACCTGTACGACTTTTCTTCACCAATACTCCACACTTTCTAGAATGCTATAGTTTCATCGTACATCTTGAGATCAGAGAGTGTGAATCTTTTAACTTTGTTCTTTCTCAAAATTGTCTTAGTTGATTCCAGGTCATTTGGATTTCCACATAAACTTTAGAATCAGCTCAGTTTCTATCAAACAGCCTGCTGAAATTTTGACTGGGATTGTGTAGTGTCAACTGATCAATTTCGGAAGAACTAAACATCTCAACAGCATTGAGTCTTCTGATCCATGAGCATGATATATGGCTCCATTTATTTAGGTTTCTTTCATTCTTCTTCTTGTAGATATCTTCCATTGTAGAGGTCTTGGACACCTTTGGATGAATTTAAAAGTCCCACAGGCTGGGTGGCCTAAACAACACAAGTTGATTCTCTCACAATTCTGGAGGTTCCATGTCTGAAACGAAGGTGTTGGCAGGGCTGGCTCCTTCTGCTTTTGGCTTCTGTCCTTGGCTCACAGACAGCGTCTCCCCCCGTGTCTGCACACCATTCTCCCTTTGCACGTCTGTGTCCGAATTTCCTTTCTGATAAGGGCACTAGGCATAGTGGATCAAGCCCACCCTGACGACTTCATTTGAACTCAATTCCCACTGTAAAGACTCTGTCTCCAAACAGCACACCCTGGGGTCCTGGGGCCAGGACTTCAACACGAGAACGTGACAGAGGGGAGCGGGCCACAGTTCGGCCCATCACACGCTTCAACACGGATGAACTTTGAAAGCCTTAAGCAAAGTGAATAAGCCAGACACAAAAGGACAAATACTGTGTGATTCCACTGATATGAGGTACCTGAAGTCGTCAATTCAGAGACAGGAAGTAGAACAGAGGTTAGCACAGGCTGTGGGAGGCCAGAGTTCCTGGTTTAGGATGTTGAAAAAACTATGGAAATGGACGGTGGTGACGGTTGCCCGACACGAGTGTCCACTGAACTGTACACTTAGAAATGGAACAAATAGTAAATTCTATGCTGCATATATTTTACTGTGATAAAAAATACTTTAAAAATCTACAGAAAGAAATTATTACCTGAAGTTTCTTCTCTTTCACATCTGAAAATTGGTGTTGTAGTAGAGGGTATTTCTATTTTTCTTATTTCCTGAGAAACAAGGAATTTCACTTTTCTGTTGTTTTCCCCCCTCTGAATTATGTACTTCAGTGCAGTGACAAGACCATTCTTTTAGGACAAGAGGCAGGTTATTATTAAAATGAAAATGAGAAACAGAAAACAGCTCTGAACAAGTCTTTACAAAAATGAGCACTTTGGCTGGACCAGCGGGTCATCGATAAATCGGGCATTTAATTTAAATAGTTTACTGAAAATTTCCAAGATGATCAGCTTGGGTCCTTCTGCCCCACTAAAATGTCACCTTTGGGCTGTAGGGGTGGCAGACCGATTTATTGCTGGGTCAAATGGCATTGTTACATACCTCAAGCACAAAACACCGTGGCTCTCTAAGTTTAACACACGAGAACAGGCATGTCTGCTTGTGACAGCACTTGGGGTTGACCAAGCCTTTCACACCCTTTTCATCTGCATGACAACCTTGAAAGGTGCGACGCAGTGCCCACCGCACAGGCGAGAACACCGGGGCCCCAGGCTTCTTTCAGGAGCTACGTGCAGCTTCCTAGCTGGAAAGTCTATGTAATATTATAAACTGTCTGAGAAAAAGTTTTATCTTTTCCTCTAGTAGTTCAGAAATAGTTGCCTTTTCTTCCCACTGGTGAAATAAAAGGGGATCTGTGCAATGGAGGGGTAATCTCTACCTGAATTGCAAGGCTTGAATACTTGCTCTGTGACCTTTATCAATAAAGTGTGTAACTTCAGACAAGTAGCCTCACTTCCTTATGCTCAGGTCTACTCAACTGTAAAATGGGAATAATAATAGAAATTACCTGGAACAGAGTGAGCACTCAATAAACACCTGCAGCATTGAATATTCTTACATTCTTGGCAGTATGTCACTTGCTTAAGCATATTACTATCTATCTTATCTTTCTACAGCTACAGATGGCCATCCATCTATTAATATTCATGGCCATTGTCTAGTTTGACCATCTCAACAGCTCTGCAAAGTAGATTCTCTTATCCCCCCTTATAGGAGAGGAAGCTGGGGCTCTGACACATTAAGTACCTTGCCCAGACTTTCCCCAAGAACCAGTCTATTGGTTTTGAAGTCCAGGCTTTCAGAGAAGAGTGTGACCTGGAAGACCCATTTCCCTACTTTGCCTTCCCCAACCTCAGTCTCCTCATCTGGAAGATGGAAATAGGTAGTCCCTGCCTCCTCCACACATGCTTGCTGTGCACCAGCTCAGACTACGGCCACAAAGATTAAACTGCAAATCCAGCGAGGCCCGGTATTCAAGCTTCGGGGAGGAGGGGTGCCCAGTCTGCTTTGTTCAGGGCTATGTCACGGTTCTTAGCACTTTGACTGGGACATAGTAGGTGCCCAGTTAAAAGCAGCTTAGAGACCTGGGCAAATTCATTGTTATTGCTTCAGGTGAGTGGAGGTTTCTCAGAGCAGATATTTGCTAAATAATCTCCAAATTCCCAGAAATCCTGTGGTCCTCAGAACAAGAACCTGGAAGGATGGTCACAATATTTGCCCCATTTTTATCTGTGGTTCCAAAGAATAAAAACAGATCCCAGATTCCAGAAGGAACTGGGACACCATTAGGCCAGCAGCAGCTGTTCCGGGTTAGGAATGCTTAGTATCTTGCAGCCATCGTGCCCCAGCCTGTCCACGAGGCCCTCTCCACAGGGAGGGTAAATGCATCAGGTGTCTCATAAATTGAAGTTTACATAGAAAAGTTAAATGCCAATTTCACCTATGCCCTTCTTCTACAGGCTCTGAGCTCAGTCACTCTTTCCAAGTCCCCAGTCGGGTGATGAAGTCAAGCACGCTCAGTCCCTCACTACCCTATGGCCATCCCCCCCATTCAACTTGGATTTTTTCTACTGTGCCCAGCAGAGACTAAATTGTCACTAGTTTTTGACTGTGTCTTGGAGGAAGCACAGATCTGACAATGACTCCTGCCTGGAAAAATGAAGAAAACCCTCTAGAGGCAGCCATTTATTTGCTTGCAGATAAAGATGCTAAGGAAACTAATTAAGCCTTTTGTTTTTAATTTAGGTTCAAGTCTGGAATGCTCCACAAAAGCCCAAAGGAATATGTTTGCAGTCTCAGTGATGTGGGCCACTAAGCCTCAAGAGAAATAGCTGAGAGTCAAAGAATCTGCAAACAGCCTTCCAGGGTTTGGTGGCGAGGCACCGGGGGTGGGGCAAGAGCGCGTCCCTCCTCTCCCGCCGGCAGGAGCTGGGACTCCCCCGTCACAGGGAGGGCCTCACAGTGTTACCCCGCTCGTGGCAGCCGTGCAGACTCAATGCCCAGACCTGCCCTGTACTAGATTTTTACCCTGGCCAGATGCCTAGCTTCTCTGAGCGTCAGTTTTCTCATCTGTAAATGGGAATTATGTTTGCTTGTGTCTGGGTTGTTCTGAAAATTCCTATGACACACTGAGGCACAACGAAATTTTGTAAATGGAGAAGTACTTATGAGTCTGAGCTTTCTTTAATCATCCTCCCCACCCCTACCCTTCCAGAGACAGTAAGTTCTTTTAGGACTAGGTCCGCGTCTCGACCAGCAGTGAAACGCAGCTCAGAATGAACAGGCTTTGAAACAATACGCACCTCGGCTTAAATTCTACCTCCAACACATTCTAGTCATGGCAACTTGCAAGTTCCTTAACTTAAGACTCTGTTTTCTGTTCTGGAAAATGGGGTAATAAGATTTTCCACCTCGGGTTGGTGTGAGGATTAAGTGACATATTAATAACAAATGACACGTATTAGGTATTCAAATGGATGGCTATTACCAACTACTTTTTATCTCTCTCAATACAGGTTTTTATAACCTCACAGTTATGAGAACAGGGCCTCTACACATAGTGTGGGCCAAATTAATGTTTTCTAGATACATAATTGGCGCTAAATACTTGTTCTAGACTAGCTGACTAAGCAAAAGAGTCATTTCCCACAAAACATTTTGGTCCCCAAATTACTCCTCTCTTTGTGGGAAACCCAGAGGTAACTAACAGAGGTGATGTCTATACAGCTATTAAAAACAGTAAGCTAGACTTCAGTGGCTTGGTATGGAAACCATTGTCATCACTTCTGTCGCCCTAACTCCCTAGCAGGCACCGTCCTAAGAGCTTTACAAATATTCATTAGTTTAATTCTCATAACAACCCTATGGATGCAGGTGCTGCTATTAACCTCACTTTGCACATGAGGAAACTGAGGGACAGCAGGCTTAAAGAAGGTCTCCAAGTGTATGAAAGGTAAAACTCAAATCCCAGGACCATGAATAGAATTCCTTGTTAAGTAATTTAAATATACAGACACACACATTTGTAAATTCATACACAGTAAGAGTTTAGGCTAACTGTAAAGTTAGAAGGTACTGTCCCCAAGACCACCTTCCCCTCTGACTTCACCTCTCCTTTAACTATTTGTTAAAGGAGATTTCCAAAACCCTCAGGCTCAATAATTTTCTAGGAGAACTCATGGAACCCACTGAAAGCTATGTTACTCACAGGGTGGCTTATTACAGGGAAAGTATTCAAATGAAAATCAACCAAGAAAAGAAGCTCATGGGACAGAGTGCAGAAGTGCCAAAGGTGGAGCTCCCATTGTCCTCTCCCCACGGAGTCACGGACACGTTACTGTCCTTGGCTTCAATATGTGACGATACGCACAGACCATTGCCAAACAGGGAAGATCACCTGAGCCTCAGGTTCAGAGTGTTTACTGGGGTTCCATGACGTAGGCATGATGGACGGACGGATGGATGGACGGACGGATGGACGGATGGATGGATGGATGGATTGCCCACATGGTGGATCTAGTCTCCAGGTCAACCAATACCACATGACCCAAAGTCCCCACCCTAAGTCACACTGTCAGTCTTTCTGGTGTGGTCAGCCCAGCTGAAATCACATTGTCACCATCTGACTAGCCCAAGCCCAGGCAAACAAGCATCACCTCCCAGGAGCTGAGGGCAAAGGCCAGACTTCCTTCCGGGCAAGGTGAAACTCTTTCCTGCACACACACATATATAGTTGTATTTATATTTACACAGATAAAACAAATTGTATATACATGCATATAAAAAGACTAAAATGAAACCTACCAAACAGTTCACAGTCAGGATTAAATGAAGTTGATCCTAAATATTTCACTCTATGTATTCTTCCTATATTTCTCTATTTTTAAACTCTTTCCCAGTGAGAATATATTTGCATCTTGCTTGTGAGAATGGTTATCTGTGAACTTTAGAGAATAAAGAAAGAAGAGAAAAGGAACTCTGCTGTGGCCAGGGGCCAGCAGACATGGCGCGAGGTCTGAATGGCTGCACAGGTCTATAAATAGGGTGGAATCTGACCTGACTGCGTGCGGAATGGCATGCGCTGGCCACGTCACAGGAATCCAGAGTTGGGAAATCCTAATGAAATGGCACAATGTTTCAGGAGGAAGGGGAGAGAAGGAGACCAATCCAAGGAGAGAAACGATCATGAGTTGGGGTCAGGTCGATCTGCAGGGAGCCGGCAGCAAGGCTGGCCCAAGTCCTGCCAGAGATCAACTGGGGCCAGTAGCCGGGGCGGGGAACATGGAGCTCAGGTCTTGGCCTTGAAAACGGGGGAGGGAGGTGAAGGTCAGAGGAGCAGGAGGAATCTTCCCCACTGTGAGCTTCCTCCACCCGGAACCCTGGCCACTAGCCCAGGAGAAGTGAGTGGCAAAGCCACGTGTCCCTACTGCACCGCACTGCGTGGCGCTGTCCCACCCTCTTGTGCTGGCCACCCAAAAGGACTTCCAGTCCGGCACCTCGGGGTCTCCCTGCTCTGGGCCCCACCTCGCTGCAGAGAGCAAGGCAGGCCCAGGCCCCCCACCGCTCACCAGGACACACCGCCTGAGCCCGATCTGAGGGCCCGGCTCTCCCAAACAGAGGCAAGGCCTGGAGGTTCTCACTTTTGAAATGCAGCTGGCTTTTCCCCTCTGTAAAGACTCTAACAAAACCTATTGGCCAAGAAAAGCAAACTTTCAAAAAGTTACCTGTGTAAGAAACACAAATCAGAAATCATTCTGAAAACATAATTTAAGCACCTTGTGGAACTTACATCAGTCATGTTCCTCACTTTTTTTCTTTTTAAAAGAGTCACAGATTGTTAAAGAGCACATAGCATTATGCTAGGAGAGCAGTGAAGTAATAACTGCAGTAGTCTACCGCACCCCACGCACTGCTCTCGTTCAATTAATCCTCACCGTGACCCTGCAAAGCATCACCCCATTCTATAGATGTGGGAAACCGAGGCCCACAGGGGCTAAGAAGCTCAAGGCCACACGGCCAGCGAGAGGAAGACCACTGTACAAACCCAAGTCTGTCTGATGCCAGAGTCTACACTCTTTCTAGAAAGTACTGAGAGCCCTGGTTCTCCCAGGCTCCCAGCCACAGATGGCCCTGGCTCTACGGGATCACACTGACCATGGTTAGTCGGTCCCTGTCAGGCTTTGTCCCCAAATTCAACAGCATTGTGAATCCCAAAATGACCTAGGCTGACCTTAAGTCACCTATCATTAAACCAGAAAGCAAGCCCAGAGTGCAGCAGAGAAATTTTATTCTCCTTCAGGTGTGAAAGTGGATCTGGGAAGTCGTCATTGGACACCAAGGTGTGGTCCCTCTGGGGACAGCTCAATGGCTGTTGAAAGCCAGGGGCAGAGCACCAGGCCTCGGGACCACCCAGCAGCTCTGTGCTCCCACAGTGCCCCTTGGGCCGCCTCTTACCGGGGGCACGGAGGCCGGCGACTGACGTGTGTCCTGCCTGCCGGCCTGAGGCCTGGAGGACGAGGCAGTGTCTCAATCGTCTCTGAGCCTCGCACCCAGGGCAGTGTGAGCACAGAGCCGGGGCTCCAGGGAAACTGTGGGAAGGAAGGAGGGGAGGGAAGACAGGAAGGAGGGAAGGACAGAGAGGGACAGAGGAAGGAAACAAGCATGTGAGACCTGTGGTCCCTCTGGCTATAAAACCACCGAGTCCAGCCTCTGGAAGACGTTCCACAGGGGAGGTGACCTGTGGGAGGAAGGAGGCTCCCCTCTCCCTTCCCCTGGGTCTGTCACCCGGCCCACCCAGTGACCTCATCTGGGAGCTGAGGGTCATCACTGCCCGTGAGCAGCTCCCAGGACCCCACCCAGGTGCGGCCCCACCTCAGGGCTTGCCTCCCTTCTGGCTTCCAGGGCAACCTGGAGACTGCTGAGCTCCCACCGGGCAGCACAGACCAGGAGGCAGCACAGGTGACTCAGACAAGACACCTTGGTCTGGGGTCGTGTGTAGACACGGAGTATCTGGATTGCAACCCGGCTTCCCCAAACACCCTTGTGAGCAGGCAAAGAAACGGCAGCTACAGGACTGCACCACCTGTCAAGTGCTGAATGACCAACCCCCAAAGGGTACCTGATACAAGCTGAAAGGGACATGCGTGCCCAGTCCCGTGCTTGGGGCCAGGCAGACAGCACACTTGTCAATGGTGCAGGTGGCACCGAGCTGAGAAGAGCTGCCAAGTGTTGAATGAGAGAATTAGGACCCAAAAATATCCAGACAGCCTGGAACAATAAAGCATGAATCCAACAAGGCGAAACTTTAATGGGGACAGATGGTGGAAAGCTCTGCGCTTGGGTCCTGAAATGCAGCTGCCCAAATCCCAGAGTGGGTGGTACAGCCTGACAGCAGCATGTGTGACAAAGACCGGGGGGTTCTGTCGTGCGTGGAGAGTACGGGGTGTCCGACACAGAGAGCTGCGACAGTGGACAGGTGAGGGTCAGCACAAAGTGAGTGTCCTACTCCTCTTTGCTCAAAGCCCCCAGGGCCCCACACTTTAAGGACAGTGACAAACTGGTGCCTATGCAGTGGAAAATGTTAAGGACAGTGATGGGGACTGAAGCCATGTCATATGAGAAATGGCTGAAAGAGCTATGTTTAGCCTAGAGAAGAAGCTCAGGGGGACATGAGAGCTGCTTTCTAATATCTGAAGGGCTGTCACAAGGAAAAGGAATTTAAACTTGTTCTATGTGTCTCCACAGGGTGAAACCAGGGCAATGCCAGTGACACCAAGGCATATTTGGGCTACATGGAAGTCAGGCTGGCAAGGACCAGCAGTCAGAGCTGTTCAGTGATGAAATGGGCTGTCTCCAGAGACTGAGCTCCTCGTCACTAGGAGTAATCAAGCACAACCAGAATGATCACCTCTTACAGGTACTGGGAAGGGTATTAGCTGGCCAAGATGACTTTTGCGGGCCCCTTTATCTTCAAGAACTGAGCCTTTTTTCCTGGGAGACCTCAGAAGGGAAGAGCTACCTCTAGAGCAAGGTGTATCAAAGTGTCTTTTTCTTAAATTCTCCGGATAAAGGAGGGAGCTGAGCACTTTCAACAGCTGCCATCCCACTGATTCCTTTTCCTAAATTAGGCTCCTGGGGACCTCAGCCGGCTGGAGCCCAGAGGCAAGGGCCCTGGTAATCCAGAAGGTAATTAAGTCCATGATATCATCACTCAACTTGTCCTAAAGAACACCGAAGCCCCAGGGGCAGGGGGCCAAGTTTCCTCAAATTACCATTCTTGTAGCAGATTGTGGCCTTTTGTCCCTGAGGGCCCCGGCCTCAGCAAAGCGACACCTGTCAAATGGAGCCCAAAATAGAGCACAGCAGGGGACCCAGGCTCTCACCCAGAAAGGGGACATTCGGTCAAGGACAAGGGCCGGCCCACTTCTCCCTCCACGGAGTCTGCAAGGCTTTCTTCTCAATCAGCCAAGCAAGTCAGGGAGGAGACGACTCCCAACCATGGGCAGGAAGTGGAGGAGGTGGGACGTGCTGGGTGGCAGGGCTGGGTGTGAGTCTTGGGTGTGGGTGACCAGCGGGGCTTCGGGGCGCACGGGTTCCTGAGAACACTGGCCTGTGGCTGGGCAGATGTGAGCAGATGTGAGCGAGCGCTCGCTGCACGCCAGGCATTTTGCTACAGAGCGGACGTGATTCTGTGGTGGGAAAGAAAGGCAATGACAAGTGAGCAAATGGTCTCTCTGTGGTACCTGACGTTAGAGCCCAGAGCGGTTGAGTGACTTGGCCAGGGTCACAGAGCAATGGCAAAGCTGAGGGTCAGACCCCGTCTCCTCCTATCCGCCACATGTTCTTAGGAATGTCAGTCCCTCTGGGCCCGAAAGCACCGAGGAGGCCCCTGCACCCTCCAGCGCACCGGCTTTCTTATCTCTGGAACCTGAGTCAAGGACTCAGAATTTGCTGAGAATAAAAATTCGGAAAGACATAGAAAATATATAATTTCTGAGTGTCTAAAGGAGTGTGGTGGGAGTCTCACAGAGCAGGCAACACCCAGAAGAGCTCGGGGGGTTCCAAGGACAAATTTATAATAGTCCTCCCTCATCCAGGGTTTTGCTTTCTGCAGTTTCAGTTGTTCTTGGTCAACCACAGTCAGAAAATATTAAATGGAAAATTCCAGAAATAAATAATTCATAAGTTTTAAATTGCATGCCACTGTTTTGAGCATCACGATGGAATCTGACACAGTCCCTCTCCATCCTACCTGGGAGGTGACTCATCCCTTTGTCTGGTATATCCACGCTGTCCACACCACCTGCCAATGTGATTGTATAGGAGAAAAACGCAGGAGCTATGGGGTCTGGGACTATCCACAGTTTCAGCATCCACTGGAGGTCGTGGAAGTAGCCCCCATGGATGAAGGGGACTACTGCACTTCCTTCTCAAATGTTCCCTCTTGGGCTGACTCTAAACACAGGAGACATGAGAAGAAAGATGGAGACATGTTGAGAGGGGAGAAGCAGCAAGATGAAGATGCTACAAAAATGAGTGGACCACTTTTGAATCCTCACTCAAATAAAACAACTTGATTTTATTAATTTATTTATTTATTTATTTGAGATAGACTCTCACTCTGTCGCCTGGGCTAGAGTGCAGTGGCATCATCACAGCTCACTGCAACCTCAAACTCCTAGGCTCAAGTGATTCTCCTGCCTCAGCCTCCCGAGTAGCTGGGACTACAGGTGTGTGCCACCATGCCCGGCTAATTTTTCTTTTCTTTCCTTTATTTTTTTTTTTTTTTGTGTAGAGACAGGGTCTCTCTTGCTCAAGCTAGTCTTGAACTCCTGACCTCAAGCAATCATCCTGCCTCAGCCTCCCCAAATGCTAGGATTATAAGCGTGAGCCACTGCATCACCCTGTCCCAACTTTAAATAAATATATTTGTATACCAGAAATGACATAAGCTTCAACCTAACACATTCTGAAGTATTTAGGGATGAAATGAATCCATGATTGTAGGATTTCTTTCAGAACGACCTATTGTGTTGCCAGAAGGTGGGTGGCGGTAATAGACAAGTTAATAATCGCTGGAGTATAAGAGAGCTCATTATATATACTAATCTCTCTACTCTTGTATATGTTTGAAATGTTCTATAACTAAAAATTGAAAAAAGATGTTGCTGCCAATATTTTGAGCATCACTGCTAATGTCACAGCCTAGAAAGAGAATTTTAAAAGGATGCAAATGTTTTGCAAAAGTCAAATTTGGATCCATAATTATGTTAGTGCTTGTTAGTCTTCCTGGAGGTCATCTGATCAAACTGCTATTGAACGGGACAGGGACTGAGAAAAGTACACTTATTAAAACCATGGCAAAAATGTTGCTCATCCTCATTTCTTTTCTAGGGGACCAATTTACCGTTTCAGCCTCCTTCAGGGGGAGGAGGGTCCTCTGCAGAAGAGGTAGGGGGGTTTCTTGTCCCCCCACAATTGCTTCATGGTGATCTCTGAGCTGGGCTATTGCCTCCTGGCTCCAGTGATGTCACCAGCACGTCTGCTTTGGAGATTTGAGCAATCCCTCTGCAGAGCCTGGCCCATCCCAAACCCAGCTGCTCGGATGCCTTCTCTAAATAGCAGCCTTGTTTGACGATGCCTACCCTTTCGCCTGCCTGCAGAAGCCGGGCCAAGAGGCCAAGCTGATTAGTTAGGAGCTAATTTTTACCTGTGTCCACCTGTTGATGTCAATTTTCACAGGTCCTGCACAGTGCAGTCACATGGTATGGGATATGACAGCCTGTTTTGGGGGTAGGACTGTCCATGGTGTAGGATGAGTATCACTGGCCACTTGGGACATGGCTTTAAGTGGTCCACAGACTTAGCATTAAATAACACTGGCTCACACAGTAAGAAATTTACCATATTCTGTCACTTCTCTTCAAATTTTGCTGGTTACTTCAAGGAGAAAGTCTCACTTTGGTGCTAGTACGTCTTTCACACCCTTGTAACACTAGCTAATCTCCCTTTTTAGCAAAAAAAGAGCAAGCCTCAGGTTTGGAGTGTCTGCAGGCCATAGTATCTAACTAAAATAGAATACCTTCCTTTGATTTTCATCATATTTTATTCTATAGCCATTTTCTACTTAATGGAAATGATGTCGGTTTCCCACATACAACCATAAGACAATATAAAGAGATGTTGTGTAAATATAATTCAGATATTCTGCAAATTGTGGAGAAACAGAGACAGATTTAACAGAGAGCCAAGGAAGTCTGCATTGTGTGAGCCCTTCCTGAAGCCCCCCAGCACCACCCAACACACGAGATCACCTCGAGGAGGGGAAGTCAGAGTGGAAAGAGAAAGCAACCTTAATTGATTGGGATTACGCTATCCAACTTTCCAAATCCTACAAACGCGTAGGACCGTATGCATATATTTTGTATGTTTTTTAAATCTTAAAAAAGGGCTCTCTCAGTCACCTACCCTAGAACTCCAGGAGTCTTATCTGACCCTTCTCTCAGATCTCACTAATCATCTCCATAGTTCATGGTTTTAACCATCATTATCATCACCATCACCATGGCCATCCTCATCGCCAAACATCATCATCATCATCATCATCACTGTCATTACCATCATCACCAATGTCATTATCATCACTATTATCATCACCGTCATCATCACCATCATCATAACTAATATCATTATCGTCACTGTTCTCGTCATCACCATCATCACCATCGCCAGCACTATCGTCATCGCCATCGTCAGCTAGCAGTGTTTACTGAATGCTTCTTATGAGCCACACTGTGCTTATCCTCCATTCGAGTTACTTCGGTAGATCCCTCACCAGCAGAGATGCTGCTGTCCAGCCTGTCTTACGGACGACGAAACAGACGTGGAGAGGTCAAGTGACTTGCCTGTGTTTACACACCAAGTAAGCAGCAGAGTCAGGATTTGAACCCAGGTCTGTCCTTAGAGCCCAAGCTCTTAATCACCTTCCTACCTTGGTTCAATCAGGTACTGAAAGCTTAGACTTTCAGTATCTCCTTCCTGGACCTCAATACTATCTGCCCACTCTGCCTGATTCCTATCTCCCCCTGCTCCATGGGAACAAGCCATCCCTGCTAAGTCACCAGCGTAATCTATAGAAGACTCAAATCTGTCCCTGACTCTCCCCTGCCTAAAATCTTTCAAAAGAATTTGACGCCTAAATAGCATAAACTCCTTACACCTATTAGGATTTCTTGATGGAAAGAAACAAATAACTCTGAGTAATTTGAGAAAGGAAAACGGCAAAGACAGGGAATTTATTTGAAAGACACCAGGTATGTCACTTAGCTGCACATGGAGCCCGGATGTGATGAGTACTCATCACAAGTTTGCTGAATGATAAAAGCATGGGAGAATAAGGAAGGAGTGGGGCAGGCTGCTTGGTGGACACCAGGGGTTTCTAAGCAGAACTGCAGAGATCCACGGGATTGCTTTAGAAGCCTGCAGTGGATGAGGCTCTGGGCCACACATACCCCTCCCGCTACCTCCATCTGTTTATGAATTGACAGAATCCATGTAGGACACGTTTTCTAAGGGATTTTACCTCTTTAGAACCATGGGTAAAATAAGTAAAGCACCAGCCTGGACTCTGGAGCTCTGCATTCTCATCCTGGTTCCACCACTCATCAGTGGGTACTCTTGGGCTAGACATGTCTCCTCTGTCAGCCTGTTTCCACATCTGTAAGATGGTCACATCCAACAACTTTAAGCTGCCCACACTCAGGGAGAAGATGAAATGCAGGGTGACTTCGTAAACGCTGGATGGGCCCAAATGCAAGCTCTGCTCTGCAGATCAACTTTCTCCATCATATTTTTAAAGTTAATATTAAAATGAGCTGTATCCAGTTGCAGGAAATGGTGGGGCCCCAGGGTAGTAGTAGGGCCTTATTTAGGGTTTTAACAGCTACTACTAATAATCCACTAAGTGTATTTTCAGCATCAGGGTAGGTAGGAAGAAATTAAAAATTAAAATAAATAAGAGTTAGAGTCTATCTACCATCCAGCAAGTGAATGATGCAACAGAACATTAATTTTGAACATGTGTTTGCATGTGTATACTCACGTGCAGGCACACACACGCCCATCAGCACGGGTAGGCATGTGCTCAATGGAAAAGGCCCTGGAAAACTTTTCCTACACTAAAACCCGCACAGATGAAGAAGCTAAGACTCAGAGAGGCTGATTTTCCACTTCTTATACTATTGTTGACTCTGTGCTATTAATAACAATGGTGTCTACAGGCCCGTGTCTCCAGGTCTCCACACCGTGCCTACCCTTCCATCAGCATCCCATAAATAAATCCTTTCTAAACCACGTCCTGTGCACTTCTCCAAAGGGACCTGGCTGCCCAGGAAGTCTCTGGAGGAGGCTGTGGTGCCCTCGGAATCCATGTGAGGCAGACGCAGATGTGTTCCTCCATGTGAACTCAACGTACAGCATTTCTGCTTTAAGTGGGTTGGCACCAGCACACCATCAACCTGCCAAAACTCTCCTGTGTGCTTTGGGCTCAAGCCCAAGGTCATCACATCACTTTCCAGGGAGTGGTAGAATTGGCCCCAGAGGGAAGAAACATCTGGAAAGTAGAAAATAGACATATTACTCTTGGAACCCTCCGGCACCACATGAGTTCGCTAACAGGTTTCTGGCTTACCTTTAAGATCAATAGATGGGGTCCTGGGGGCGGGGCCAGGACCTGGGGGTGGAGCCAAGGCCTTGAAGAGAGCCCCTACCAAACTCCACACAGGCAAAGATATATTGAGACCCACACTCTCCTAGGTGGCTGGCAGGAGAAATGGTGTCAGTACAGTAAGTCCTTACTTAATGTCTTCAGTAGGTTCCTGGAAATTGCAACTTTAAGCAAAATGATGTAAAACAAAACCAACTCTACTATAGGCTAATTGATATAATAAAGTTCCTACAGGTATTTCTAGTCACAAATATATCATCAAACTTCTAAATAAAGACCAAAGCACCTCTAATATTAAACATTGAAATAAATGTGAGCTACACATACATTTAAGAAAGATGAATAAAAACAAGTAAGATAATTATTTACCCAACTTTGATGCATCGTGAGTGGTGGTGGTTGTGGTGGGGGTGGGTGCGTCAAGGCACAACAGTTTGCAAAGGTAACATCGTCATGGGCACCTCTAGCCCCCATGCAGTTCAGAACCAAACGACACCTAATAGGGAAGCTTGCTGTGTGCTTTTTTTAATCAAATCTTTGATTGTTGTACTTTTGTGTGATTATCATGGACTATACATTTTTATTTTACAGTATTTGTATTCACTCATTCATTTATTCATTCATTTTCCAACCCGCTTATTCCAGTTGAAGGCACAGGTGGCTGGAGCCTGTCCTGGCAGCTCAGGGCACAAGGCAGGAACAACCCTGGACAGGACACCGTCCCGCCACAGCGTGCACTCACACCCTCCCCACACTCAGGCCAGTGAGCCTGACGGGCGCATCTTTGGGATGCAGGAGGAAACCAGAGTACCCAAGAAACCCGTCAGACGCAGGGAGAGCACGAAGGCTCCACACAGGCAGTGGCCCGGCCAAAACGATGCTGAATGCAATGTCGGTATTTGGGGACCTGCTATACAACTTTTCCGGAAAGCAAGTCATAAACATCTATCAGGAGTTATTAAAAATGTCCATGTTTTTTATCATGCCATAATTTCCACGTTTAGGACTCCAAATGAAGGAAATAGTTAGAGATGATCACAAATATGCAAGCAGGAAATTTTATACATTAGTTATATACATATGTAAGTATCATTAACTATAATGGCAAAAGACTAAAAATTAGAGACTAAAAGAAAAATATTAAATGCCATCATTATGGGAATGGTTCTATAAACAAATTACAGTAATCTATATAATAGAAGAAATAGAAATTTTAAAAAATTATGTTTTTGAAGAATGTTTACTCATAATGCCAGGACAAAGAAGTAGAAAACAAAGTTATGACAACAGAACGACCGCAGCTAAACTGAAGGAAAAAGCATGGAAGGAAATACATTACAATAGTAACTGAGTTATGTCTAAGTGGTAAGATCCTGGGTGATTTTTCTTTTATGCCATATTTTTCAAATATTCTACAGTGAATGTGAATCACTTTTGCAAACAGAAAAAGAGAGGAACATCTTCCCAATCTCGGCGCCCCAGACCCTCCTAGCTGAGTGGCCTAGACGTGGTCAGTAAACGCTCTACTCCGCATTCCCTTCTGTTTGGCCAGCTCCAGTTCCATGTTTATTTGTCTGACATCTCCTCTGGCTGACACCTTGTCTTATCCTGTTTTCACATTTCTACAGCTCTCTCAGTGCTGCTGTCTACTTGACATGTAATCTGTAACCTCTGTGGCCTAAGTTTCCACATCAGTGAAATGGTCACATTCAGCAATTCTCCATCCTCTACCTCTGAGCCTTGAGATCCTGGTTGTTCCTGGCCTCAGTTACGAAGGACCACTCCATCATGGCCCGGCAGGCCTCAGCCTGGGTGAGCTCCTGGGCTCACTCTGATATTTTGAGCCTCAAAGTTTAGAGTTCCAAGAGACCATGGCTTCAAGGGGGAGCCAGGCTGCTGGGAAATTTCTGGAAAGCTCCTGAACGTATTTGCTATGACCTACACGTGAGCTCTCCCGTTGCATGAACTTGCTGCTTGAGCCTGGTGCCAGGACACAGAACCAACCTCTGCACAGGCTGCGTAGGAAAGGCACTTGCACCACTCGGGCCAGAGTCCCAGCAGGAACAGCCAGCACCCTCACACTCGGTTCATCCGGGGAGTATTTAGTGGAGAGAACCTTATACAGGTGTGGCCAAGGTGTGGAGGAACCCCAAGGGATCATGTGGCTCCCTGGAGCCAGCAACAGCAGGGCTCAAGGACGCTCAGCTCAAGAGAACCAAGAGACAGAGAAGGCCATGGGGACGGGCCACCTGCCACAGCTGAGACCTTCTGTCAGAGACACAGCCGGCCCAAGGCAACGCAGCAGTGGGGGTAGGGGGTGAACAGGTCCCCAATGACACTCTCCTCCTTCCCAGACCTAAATGGAAGCTCCTCATTGGCCAAATCCAAAGCTCCCTATTGGCCAAACCCAAGTGAAGCGACTTAGTTCAGGCTGCTCTAACAGAACACTGTAGGCTGGGTGGCTTGTAACAACAGAAACCTATTTCTCCCAGTTCTGGAGGCTGAAGTCCAAAATCAAGGTGCTGGCAGATCTGGTGTCTGGTGAGGGCTGCTTTCTAGTTCACGTCTTTCATCGCCACATGGTGGAGAGCAGACGGCAAGATCAAACTCTCACGTCTCTTCCTCTGAGGGCACTAATCCCATTCAGGAGGGCTCCACCTTCATGACCTAATCACCTCCCAAAGGCCCCACCTCCTACGATCATCATACAGGAGGTTAGGATTTCAACCCGTGAATTCTGGGAGGACACAAACATTCAGACCACACACGCTGCTGGCCAAATCCAACACTCCTTGTTGGCCAGACCCAAAGGGAACCAAGGCAGTCCAGGCAGGATGGCTTCCCAGGGCCCAGGCCAGAGGGGAGAAGGGTCAAGAGAGGATCTGGAGAGGCGAAAAGAACAGACTGAGCTCACCACGCATCTGGGCATTTCTGACACTTTCTGCAGACAATATGTAAGTTCCCAGGGGAGCCCCGCCCAGGAGTGCCCTTGAAAGTTCTCGCCTGACAGGTCAGCATCCCTCAGGCCCTTCTCAGCAGGGCTGGCATTTTCCCTGTGTCCTGCCCTTGTCTACACTGGGTCAGCTTTGCCTAATCCAGTCATTCCCTCCCCGACTTCGCACTTCTCCCTCCTTACTTATGCAGAGCAATTTAGACAGCACTCTGCCCTCCTTTCCTTCTCCGGAGGGGCAATCTAGCAAATAGCTTTCTCATCTCATTTCACATTTTTGTCATTCACGTTGCACAAATCAAACTCATTATTAGCTGCCAAACCTTGCTTGGGGAATGTTGCAAAAAAATAATTTTCCCTAATTGATCTCGATAAACTTGTGTCTGTCAACACCAATCCCATCCCTTCGAGGCTCCGGGGAAAAACTAAGGAGGCTTTTCTGCAGCTGTCAGGGGCAGCCACTGCCTGGATGTTTCTTTGAGAAAACTTTCCCTGAGCCAAGCCGGAGGAATGAGAAAAATAAGCAGATGCTTCAGGCCAGCAGGCTTTTCATGTCTGTATAATTGGGTCAGATCTGTTCCCCTCGAGGGTTTGGATTCCCTCGTGCCCAACAGCCGCAGACCCAAAGCCACCTGCCCACGGCTGCCCGTCGCTGCCCAAGGGCAGACCACACAGGCCTCTGCAGCCGGGCTTGTCCTCGTCCCCTCTGTCTCGGTGCAGAGGCTGTGTTCTGCACCACCTGAGTAGAGTATATCCCTGAGGAACAATCACGTCTTGTCCTCCTCAACAGTTTCCCGTGTGAGGCAGGGTGGTCACCGCTGGCCGCCGTGGGCCGCAGGAAGGGAGGAAAGTTGTGAGCCTGATTGTCCGGCTTCAGACGAGCCCGGCCCAGCCCCCACGTCCTCAGAGGCAGCCCCCACCCCGTTGCTTATCCGGTCCACGTGTGACATTGACCAAGTCCAAGCTTACAGTCTCACAAGGAAGGCGGTTGGTTGGGGACACCCGGTGTCCAGTGTGAGCACAAACTCGGCCCCAGTCGCTGGTTGTTTTGCTGCCTGGATTCCCCTCCCGTCTGGAAATGGCAGGTGACTCTTCCTGAGGGAACCAGCCTTCCCTCTCTCCGCACAAACTGTCGTCCCGGGGCTGGTCCCATCCCCTGGATCCAGGCCGGGCTATTCGGCTCATTTCACCACAGGGCAACAGTGACTGGTTCTAGGCTGGCTCAAGCCAGGCTGTTTGCACAAGGAACCTCAGTTCTGGAAACATTTTTGGAGCAACCAGGACAGCCATGTGCTCGTGGCTCCAGAAATGCTGACAGAGTCCCAGAAAGCCTGGACGTCTCGCCACTAGCAGGACAGGGAAGCCCAGGTGGGAGGTGGAGAGAAACAGGTCCCTAACAGCACTGTTTGAACCCCTGGGAACACCCCAGCCCACAGCCTGTGCTACACCCACATTTTTCAGGTCTGTGGGTCAGTAAAGAGCTCCACCAAGGATGGTAGGTGGATTTCTGTTCCTTGCAACCAAGTGTCCTAATAGCCACACATACATCTGTATTTTCTTTCTGCTATTTCACTGTTTGTTGGCAATGTCAGCAACAACTGTCCTCTGCACCTCTGCACACACCTCCCTCTGCCTGCCTTCAGGTGTCCTGCCCTTGTCTGAGGCAGCAGGTGTGATGGGTGAGAGCCCTGGCTCAGCCACACAGCGGACAGGTGACTGCAAGCTGGTGGATCTGGGATGAGAATGCGGAATGGGGACTCAGGGCCAGGGGTCCAGTGCTGGGAGAGGCACTTGGAAGGCCCACTCCTGGTCTGTGCAGTGAGAAGTGAGGCGGCCTGGGGTCCAAGGCACGGCCGGCTCACCAGCAGGCATCGGCTACAGGAGGGGACGGAGGCTGCACCAGAGCCTGGGCCTCGCGCACAGTCGGAGCCCCTGGGGTGGCCAGGGAGGTGAGGACGGGGAAAGACGGGCCGTGCTCTGTGGAGGCAGTGCTCCTTGGGACACCCCAAGCCTCCTCTGACTTCAAAGGGACTCTTTCTTCAATTCCACGCTGGGCAACTAGAAGCCAGAAGCCCTGGTCTGGCCCAACCACTGCTGACTTTGGGCAGAATGTTCAACTTCTTTGAACCTCAGGTTTCTCATCTTTGAAATGGGTTTCAAATTATTAATAAATGGGCCTCAAAGGACATATAAGAGTACCAAATTGAGATGGTAGATGGAACAGAATTTTTGTAAATAATTCAAGAGTGTCTTTGTCCGTTTGGGCTGCTGTTTCACAGTACCAGAGACTGGGTGGCTCACAGACAACAGAAATTTATTTCTCACGGTTCTGGAGGCGGGAAGTCCATGGTCAGGGTGCCAGCGTGGCTGGGCTGTGGCGAAAGTCCTCTTCCAGGCTGCAGACAGCTGACTTCTTGTACTGCAAGTGGTAGGAAGAGAGATGGCTCCCTTCTTCCAAGGGCTCTCGGGAATCCCATTCAGGAGGGCCCCACCCTTGCGACCTAATCACACCCCAGAGCCCCTCTTAACACTGTCACACTGGGGGTTAGGTTGGGAGGATGCCAACAGTCTGACCACAGTGGGCAGCCGGTGGCTGTGTGGTCTGAGAGGCTGTGCTCTTCCGTAACAGGACAGTTTGAAGAAGCCTCAATGCCTAATCTCTAGATAAGAATTTGTGGTGGTCAGGAGGAAGCATGTAAGGTTTTGAGGCCAGACACTGACTTTGAGTCACAGCTTTTATACTTACTCATTAAGAAACCTGGAACAAGACATTTTGCTTTTTTGTATGCATCTGTTTCAATATTTTTCAAATAAAAAAAGAAATCTCAGCTTTCCCCTAGATCTGGGGTGGGGATCAAATCAGGGACAAAGAACTTTGTAAAATACAATAACCAAAAAGAACATAAAGCACCCACTAATGAGCACTTGCTCTCTGCCAGGCATTATTCCATTTAAGCATTTAAGTCCCACAATGATTCTCCAAAATAAAAGTTACAGTAACAATGACAGAAATACATGACATTGGATTAAAGTAGTAATAATTACTGAGTGCTTAGCACATGCTAGGCTGTGTTCTCGGGGCTCTCCATGAATTCCGTATCTCTCGTCCTCACAGCAGACCCAGCAGGAGTAGGTACCATTAGCACACCCAATTTGCAGACTCTTCATAGAGATTGACAAGCCAGAGTCTCAGGACCAGGAAGAGGCATAGCTAGGATTTAGCCAAAGGTAAAGGCTGTTTTACAACGTATATATATACACACACATATGGGGTATGTGTGTATTCCATATATCATACCTTGTATAATATATATTATAAGTAATTCTAGTCCCATGAATGGTCAGCAGGAAGGAGGTCACATACAGCTCTATTAGTCACCTTGCCCTGGGGAATGACACAAACAGGAAGTCATGGATAGGGCCCCTACTTGACTTCCAAAATGAAGGTATTTCTACTCTCATTACCCAGGGCACACCCACCTTGCAAAAGAGGTGAAGCCAACTTTAGCAACAACGCGAGTTGAGCCCAAAACTTACACCCAAGAACAACCCATTTCCTCCCAGCAGGCGCCGCGGGCAGGCAAGCTGCCTCATACAAGTGCACTGTCTACACGGGCACACTGCGTTTCCACCCAGGATTTAAGGCCAGACGGCCGTGCTCTGTGCTCCCTGGCTCTGGGACTTTGGGCAAATGATTATTTAAACTCTCTGGGCCTCAGTCTTCTCATCTGTAAAATGGGGGAAAACCCAGTCTCTACTCCATAAGATTGTTGTAAAGATTTAGAGTCTAACACTTGTAAAATAGCTGACCATTCTAAACATTCCAAAATAGTGCCTGGCACTCGAGAAAGGCTTAATAAATGTTTGTCATTATTATCTGCGGGATCAGTTAAAAACACAAAAACAGGAATTGGGAAGGGCCACCGCGTCCCCCTACCCCCCACGCTAGGTTAGACGAGTCACGCAGGGCTCTGCAGTACGACCCAAGGTGGGGAAGGGATAAAGGTTCCGTCAGTACAACTGAGTCCAAACACCTGTGCTGGGGTCTCCTGGTTGGAGTGTCGGGGGGGGCTTTTGGACATGAGCCCTTGAAGTGGGAGGCTTGGGTTTCTTACCAGAAAGAATTGGAATATCTCTTCTGATCTCTTCTAGGAACCCAGGACACCGTCAGGGCAGGGAGGGGTCAGACTGGAAGAGAGCCGGGCCTGGACGGGGTTGAGGATGAGGACAAACAGCCAGTGACTGAGCCGCCCCACGCCAGGCAGAGCACAGGGCCAGCAGGAACAGGGGCTGACGAAGCTGGTTCTCAAAGCCCATCATATTTGAGACTCACAGGCACCCTGTGAGGGAAGCATCACCATTCCCATTTTACAGATATAGAAACTGAGGCTTGGCCGGGTGCGGTGGCTCACGCCTGTAATCCTAGCACTCTGGGAGGACGAGGCAGGAGGATCGCTCAAGGTCAGGAGTTCGAGACCAGCCTGAGCAAGAGTGAGACCCCCGCTGTCTCTACTAAAAATAGAAAGAAATTATCTGGACAACTAAATATATATAGAAAAAATTAGCCAGGCATGGTGGCGCGTGCCTGTGGTCCCAGCTACTCAGGAGGCTGAGGCAGAAGGATTGCTTAAGCCCAGGAGTGTGAGGTTGCTGTGAGCTAGGCAGACGCCATGGCACTCTAGCCAGGGCAACAGAGCGAGACTCTGTCTCAATTTATTTAAAAAAAAAAAAAAAGAAAGAAAAGAAACTGAGGCTCAGGAGGTTATCTGTGGCCGCAGAAGACTACAGAAAAGTCAAGCAGAAGCAACCAAGTTTAACACGTCTGATAAACACGCAGGAAGAAGATGCCTTGAGAATGCAAGGGCGGGTACGAGGCCCTGGGGCTCCGGGGCTGGCTCGCAGCTTCCGGAGACCTCAGAGCAGGGCGCCGGTTTAACAGGCAAGGAGGAGATCGGGGAAGGAGGGCGCCCTCCAATCGGGAGTTAAGGGGGGCGGATCCAGAGAGCAGCTCAAAGTCATCTCTGAGAGGCCTTCACTGTCCTCCACAGGGCACAGAATGCCCCCCAAATCTTTGTAGCCTGACTCAATTCCTCCATCCCTTGCATGCTCTGCTCTGGGGCTACAGCTTTGAATAAGACTTAGCCCTGAGTTCCTTAAAGCATACAAAATTCTGGAAGATACAGTGGCATAAGCAGGACTATACCCCAGAAGTAGATCCCGAGCCAAGGCTTCCAGTGGGAATAATTTACTTGGAAGGCAATTTCCAAATAAACTATGGCTACAGCCATGGGTTCCGGGGCTGGCGTGGGGAGCTGGGCTGCTGTGGGGAGCACTTGGTGACGGTATAGAGCACACCCCCAAGTCGCCCCACCGGGGCTGGGGCGTTCACAGGTGCAGAGCGCGCCCCCGAGTCGCCCCACCGGGGCTGGGGTATTCGCCCCCCAACTCGCAGCAAGGGCTCAGCACGCCTGGGAACAGGGAGGGCCTAAGGCACAGGTCGTTATCACGTCTGCCTCCCCCAACCCACCAGGGAGGGCGTGGGCCCCGCAGCCAGACTGTGGTGTCCAAACCCCAGCTTCTCCCCTAGATGTGTGACCTCGATTTAATTTCTCTGGGCCTCAGTTTCCCCCTCTGTCAAGTGGAGGGAATAACATATAATACCTACCTCACAGGACTCGCGTCAGTTGGCACCGTGAAGAGCTGAGACCAGCACCGGCCGCCTGGGCAACCCTGCAGAAACGCCCGTGCGCCCTCAAAGACCGGGACCCTCAGAGCAGATCAGCGCCTGAGCCCCCCGTCTCCCCCTGCCTGGCCTGGTGAGGGCCGGGCACAGAGAGGGGGCTCAGCTCAAGTCTGATGGATGATGAATGAATGAATGCATTGAGTTCAAGAGCTAACGTGTTGACCTACTGTGAACTTCCAGCCTGGCATCTCAAACCTGGCTTCCTAAATGTCACTACCGTTTCCGGTGGCGTCCTTCCTTTGGGAGGATAGAACGCTTCACTTGGAGCCTACAGATAATTGAAGATATACTAAATCTGTTTCTGCAGAAACTTTCTGGAGCCACCTTGACTTCCTCGGGGCTCCGGGCCCTGCAGGGGCTCGAAGGCGCAGGAACTGCTGAGGATGTGACAGGGACACTGAACCCACTGGCTGGCAGAAACTGCTCCGCGGCCTCACTGCGCGCGCCTGCTGCCCCCTGGTGGACACAGAGAAAAGCGCGGGGAGCCTTGGAAACCACCAGGTTGTCTTTCCCGCTCCTGCTAAGAAAAATACTTAGGCAGTGCTGTGGTCTGCAAAGCGCTTTCACACTCAGCGTCTCCTGTGAGTCCCAAAACAACCCTTCGAGGTAGCTAGGGATTATCTCGATTTCACAGATGAAAAAACTGAGGCTTAGAGGAGGCCTCCCACTGTGAGCTAAGGCTGAGAGTTTTGATGCCAAAGCCCAACTATTTTGACTCCAAATGCCGATTTCCTGTTCTGTGTGTAAGAATCCTCCGGGGGCACCAGTTATACTGTAGATTCTCACCCACCATTACTGCGGACATGCGGGGTGAGACCGCGAGTCTACACTCTTGACGCGCTTTCCAGGCGAGCCTGGTGCAGAGTCAGGTCCCAATACTTGGACTGGCCTTTGGAAACCACTGCCTGTGTCCCATGGGGGTGCTGGGACACCCCCATTCCGCACCACCCCCAGGGCCTGAAGGTTTGCCTCTCTGTACCCCTCACGTGACTAAGAGCTACCCTCTCCACAGCTGCAGAGTCCTCACCCCGATCCCAGCAGTTGCGGGTCCTGGAGGCACACAGCAGGCAAGCACAGTGCACCGTCCACCTGCCGACACGCAGTCCAGCCAGCGTGTGAACCCCAGGCTGTGACTGCAAAGGCCACACTGGGTAACTTTGGACCCCACTGAGTGTCTCCCCTAAAAAAGTCCCATCCTGTGTCCCAGGCCCCTTCCTGCTGAGAAGCATAAATCCATTTGCCCTGACAGTGAAAAAACACAGTTCTTTTATCATTTTCCATATACATGGCTACCCAGGACCTAGAAATTGAAGTCCGCCGTGTTATAACAAGCTGACCACCGGCTGAAGGCCAGGATGTTGGGAACTGCAGAGAATGGCAGGGACCTGGAGGGAAGGGGAGGAAAACCAGGTGGGGGAGAGAAGCCCCTCCTGCTTTCTAAGCAGTGACCCTCCCACCCGGCAAACACACACCCACCACACTGACACTCACACATGATGCACACACACACACATGCACACCACATTCACACATGCACACACAGATATGCACTCCCCCATTCCAGGACCACATGCCTCCCCTGAGACCTTCAAGAAGTAAGCCCAAGGTCAGTCTAAATTCTTATTTTTAATAACCGAAGTGCAGAGGCATAGTAGCCTTGCAAACCCAGCAAATACAGGGAAGGGAAATGCAGGGTTTGGCAGAGAAAGGACCCAGCCCCAATCTCCCTTCTTCGCCATAAGATGTCATTTGGGACAGAGCACATAGAAAACTCCAGAACACCATCCTGGATAAACCTCGAACTTTCCATCTGCCCCTCTAGTGGACAGGTGATGTTTCCGCCTGCTCAGCCTCCAGACCCCTTTCTGATTTGGCCAAGGCTGATCCCAGCTGGGGGGTGAGTGCGGGGGGTCATGTGACCTACACTGACCAATACAATCACTGCATTCCCTAGCCAGCAGTTGGTTCAAGGATGGGCAGGTGACCCAGGCCAAGCCACTGAGAGCCTTTTCTGGAGCTTTTTGTGGGAGCTAATTGGCAAATTAGCTTGTAGCACTCTTTCCTAGGGTCACTGAGCTCAATATGATGAAATTCTAGAGCTGCTAGTAGCTGTCTTACTACCAAGGTGGGGCAAGCCTGCCTGAAAACAAAAGCAAAAGAGAGAAAAACATACAGAAAAGGCAGAGGGCAGGGGAGATTGTGTTGGAACAAACTCATTCAAATCGCTGGGTCCAGCTATATCTGAAGCTGGTCAATTTGATTAAGGTATTCTTGTACCTAATCAATGACCTTTCTGCTTAAGTCCATTTGAGTTTGTCACTTGTAACCTCCACCGCCAACGTGGGTCTTATGCATTTTCCTCTGTATAGCTGCCTAACTCTCTGTTGACCCTTTCATTTTCTTTTATTTACATATAGTCTCTCCTATTATGGTGCAGATTAGGGCAGAGACTTCAGGTCTTTGCAAAACTCTCACTGAGCCCAGCAGGGGCTGGCAGAGACCCCCTGATTGTCAGTGACTAGGAAAAACAGCACTAGTATTCTCCTGTGCCAGGGCAATAAAGAAAAAGTAAATCACTTGAGTCTAATATTCTTTGAAAACAAAATTGAATCAGGCCCAGAGCCACAGTCCACAGTGGCCACTTTTAGGGTTAGGGGTGTCTCTATGTTCTACTCTCTACCTCAATGACCAACTGGGTCCAGGGTTACACAGTAACAGCCACATGAGCCCCAAGAATAACAGAGAGAGGAAGGAAGAGCAAATTAAATGATATCCTGGCTGCAGTGAATGTCTAAAAACAGATGGCACTGCAAGGAAAAACATGCAACAGTTGTCAAAAGGAAGGAAGACCAAGTATCCACCAGGGTTTTTAGTGAAACCATCAGAACCAGAGTTCCTGTGGCTCATAGCTCATTGCTACTTTCTCTCACTTGCTGCTCAATTGGAACAATGTTCCGTTGCACCCATTTTTTTCCAGCTAGCATGTGCTTGTTGGGTTCACAAGCAAACAGTGTGCATGGGCCACAGGGTTCCAACCTTGACATATGCCATGCTCCCTTTTTATCCTAAAATGAAATTCATGTATAGCCCCACTTACATAAGTTTTTTATTTTGTGTGTTTTTTTGAGACAGAGTCTTGCTCTGTCACCCTGCGTACAGTGCCGTGGCATCATGATAGCTCACTGCAGCCTCAAACTCCTAGGCTCAAGCGATCCTCCTGCCTCGGCCTCCTAGAGTGTTAGGATTACAGGTAGGTGTGAGCCACTGCACATAGCCTGTAACAGTTTTTTGTTGTTGCTTTTGAGAAAAGCAATTTAATGCCCAAACTGAAATATAAAGGAGAAGTGCGTAATTTTTAAATACACTTGTTTCAGTTTGCAACTGCTCGGGACAAACACGTGAGGAGCCATGATGCAGTGATCAATAGTTACACCCACTTTAACCATTTGGATTTAAGAAAAGTCAGATGCTCAAAGTCATTTCAAACAAGACATAAGGAAAGGCCAAAGAACAGAGGTGAGCACCAAATAAAAATTGCCATTACATAAAGTACTAACTGATGAGACTTCCGTGTATAACTAAGTAACATTCTATGAGAACGTCAGCGGGATAGTTGCAAGTCCTGGGTGACGCAGAATGGCGCTCCCTGGTGCAGACGCCCCCAGGCATCTCTGGGCGTCTGCATTTTGTACACTCCATTCACCTAATGCCAATAGTGTCACTGCCAATCACTGCAACAACCAAAAGCCATCCCTTGCATTTGTACAATGCCCCTGAGAGGCAGAAGTGTCTCCTTTGAGGACCATAGAGGCAGGCCACGGGGACACTAGAGTGGAGAGGATGGGCTCCCTTGTTAAGCCAGAGCAAGGGCCTCCCAGATTCAAGCACGATGGAGCTATGGGAGGAGGAAGTGAGATCCTCCTTGGGGAACCTTCCCTCTTTCCCCTGCCAGCACCAGGTTCTGTCCTCAGGGAGCATCTGCTGCCCGTGCCCCAGTGTACCCTGACCCTGGGAAACAGCTCGTCCTGCCCTCGGTCCCCTGACAGGACAGGCTGAGCCTGCGGAATTGGCTGAAGGCAGCCGGAGCAAGAGCTGAAATCTGAGCCTCTGGGTTCATGTCCCTTTTTGTGTCTTGGTTGTTCCCCTTGGGCTTCTGTGCAGTCAGGAGGGAGCTGGAACCACCTCCCCGCCACAATCCCTGCTGCTCCTGTCGGCAAGGCCAGTCACCACACTGTCAGTCAGGAGCCCCCAGTGCGTGGTTCAGCCAGACGGGGAAACAGCAACACCCGAACAGGATCCAGGGAAATGCAGGGTGGGAGTAGTAGCAGGGGAGGGTGGGGGTGCTCGCTGCATATCATCTATCAGTGACGCCCTGGGGGTCAGCCTCGGCCTTCCCAGCCTGCCCAGCATCCACCTCCTGGTGGGGGCGGTTGGGGATCTGAGTGTGCACCGACTGGCCCCCTGTAGCAATCCCCTTCTGCCTGTGCTGCAGGCATTGTAAGACGACAGGGCCTCTGGTTACCCACAACCGTGTACACAGAGGCCCGCCCAGCCCAGAGCACCTCTCCAGAGCTGGCTCAGCACTAGGTCTGCAGGGAGTCCCCTCCGCCCAGCCTCACTCCACCAGGTGGGGGGCCCTGCACTCGCTCGCTTGGTCACACAGAACATCAAGTTCACACCTGAGTCAGTGGGCAGGTTCTAAGGTCAGCCTGCGATGTAAAAATCTGCATCTATTCAAATCACTCTCTAACATCCTTACATAGACACCAGGTTAGAGAGCAGCATACAGATTCTCAGTGCACCCAGCACAGCTGGCTTGCTCTCCAGCTGTGGAACAGATCTCTACTTCCTCAGCTGGGGTGTGCGTGACGGGCACAGCTCCTCAGAGAGGCCACATACCTGCTTTCCAGCAGACACCCCAGCCAGGGCTCAGCCAACAGCCGCCATTGGCCGCCAGACACGGGCGGGAACCAGCCTGCAGAGGATTGCAGCCCCCACCCTTGAGCCACCCGAGGCTTCAGACCTTGCACAGCGGTGTCTTAATTCCTGACCCACAGAACGAGCAGTAAAACTTTGTGCTTTGTACCTAAGTGCACTATCTGTTGTGCATCAGGGGCAGCCAATTTGCCCGTATCTTTAAACACGTCAATAATGCTCAGCTTGGCAAGAGGCTCACACTAGCACATGCACCAGAACCGAGAGTGACGAAGGGAAAAGCAAAATCAAATCACACGCTTTGCTGCGGCATTAGCTTGGAGGCCACAGGCAAAGCCCCTACTGTTTATTTCTCTCCTGTGTCCTACAGGCACGTGTGCAGTTGAATTCTTGTAGGTTAAACATATGAGTGATGGTTTCCACCAGAGGGGCTCCCCAGCAGTTGCGGCTTGACAGACGATAGCTGATTTTTCTGGAAGGACACGCCAGGGTTTGCACAGGATTGTCCAGTGTAGCCAACTATGCATGAACTCCAAGACCGTCCATTGTCCTCCTCGGCAAATGTGAATGGTGGGCTCTGGGGACAGCTGTGCTGTGTCAGATGATGGTGCAGCCACAGCAGTACCGCTCAGGGTAGTCGACCACATACACCTGGTGGTCGGTGCCATAGATGTAGTAGACAGAAGTCTTTCCTTGGTACCAGTAATGAACTTCTGTGAGGGGGATCAGCTCAATGGTCTGGCGCTGAGGAAACAAATAGCCAAGTAAAATCTCAGTGTTCTGTTCAAGTCACTTGCCTGCTCAAGAACATTCAGTAGCTCCCTACTGCCTGGGGGATGAAGTTCATGCTCTGGAGTTGGCATTCTAGGACCTGCACAATTTGGCTCCGATCTGCCTTTCTAGATGTATCTTCTACTATGCTCCTTCACATACCCTATGCTCTGGCCAAAAGCAACTTCTCCTCTTTAGCCAAGGTCTGATTCTAGGTTTCACCAAGTGGGTATAGGCATTCCCAGGGGAGTCCCGGGGTATATGTGAAGCCACAAGCCAAGTGTGACATCTAGTAGCATTAATTTTTAGATGGGATGCTGGGAGAAGGTGGAGAATAAAGTCATTTAACATATTTTTATATTAAAACAACCATGGAGATATGAAGGAGTGGTCTATAAAATTTGAATTAAATTTTTAAAATAACACATTGAGCCCAAAGAAATTTCAAAGTTCGGTGGGCTGTGTGGGGCTATTTTCTCAGTCCCCTCCACCACCACCACCATTACTGTGTATCAACTTTACTTTGAGAGAAGTCTTTCTCACGGGTTCCCTCCCTTTTACAAGTGGGGAAACTGAGTCGCACAGCTCATGGAATTTCAGGTTTGGAAGATTATCTGGTTCAAGTCCCATCTCCTCGCCACAGCTGGACCCACTGAATGCTCAGATCTCCTCCCCAGCATCTACCTCTTTTTAAATGCCCCCCAAGACGGGATGGGGAACTCGCTTCCTCCCACAGAGTGGTCCTAAGTCCTTCTTCTCTGAGCAGTTACACAACAGCTGTCACAGCGAGGCCCTGCACAGACCAGAGCAGCCGCCCTGCGAGCGAGCGCCAGGCTCCTGCCGCCCCGCCTGCCGCCATTAGCTGTGGGTGCCGTCTTGTCGTGGCCACTGCGCCACATGGTGGATGCAGGAATGTCCCTCCTAATCATTCGAGCTAAGCTTTCTTGGGGGCTCACAGTGGACCAGGCTCTGTGCCAAACCCCTAGGTTCTCTGCACAAGTTGCTCCCCTGTCCCAGACTCTGATTTGGGGATCCCAAACCCAAAGAGAGGTGGCATGAGTGGCCCAGGGTCAGCCCCTCTTTACTTGCAGGAAGTTTCCCTGTTGAGAAAAGAGCCCCAAGTCCTTTTGCTCTAGCTGATGGCTCAGAGGCCCTGGGGGGAAAGGGGGAAACGGGCGGGATCTTGGCTGAAGCCATTCCAGAAAAAACTGCTCTACAATCCCGGGAGAGCACGGCAGGAGGGGACTGTGGGAGGCAGGCTCCTAGCTCTCCGGAGGAGAGGTGGGCAGCGTGTCACTGCAGAAGGGACAGGGAATCCGAGTGAGGGCATGAGATTTCCGCTAAGCTTTCAGTGTGATCGTGCACTCTTGTTTCTCTGGGCCTCAGTTTCCTCATTTGTGAAATGGGAATAAAAACTGCCATTTCACAGAGTTTTGAGACGACCAAGTGAGACTGGGACACTGACTTTTTTTCATATGCCAGAAACTGGTATCCAAATGACAATTTTGGAAATAAAAGGTAGCAGACCCCTCTTGAAATTTTGGTGTAAAGGACCCCAGATGGAAACCAAGGGACACAAGGAGATGGCAGTCTGTGTCACTGCTCAGAAGGCCTGGACCTCAGGTCAGGACTGTTCTGCTAAGATCCAGTGGAGAGCGTCCGGATACCACCCCACCCGCCTCCATCTGCTGCTGGTTCACATGGCTCAAGACATCAAGGGCCACCAAGCGGTTATGTTGTAACGGGCCATGGCCCTGCAACCAGCAGATTCCAGGTCTCAGAGTTGCGGCTGGCTGGGGCTGGGCATGTCATAGTGGCAGCTGTCTCCTCTCCTCATAACCGGATTCCACTCTCCCTGTCCTGAGCAAAATATCAGCATGAATCTTTGTCTACAGCTCCAGAACTAAAGGCAAATTTAGAAAAAAGATTCACAGACATGACCTCCTCTCCCGTTATGTTCCTCTTTAAAGAAAAACGTGTATTTGTCCTCTGGCTTACCCTTCCCAGCTCTGGGATTTGTTTGCAAATGGCTTATATTGCCAGAGACCTGCCACCAGCATGCTACGTGATTTTAGGCAGGTCACTTCCCCTGCTTGGGCCTCAGTTTCCCCAGCTGCCAAATGAAGTGTCCAAAAAGGACTCAAACTGTCAGCCTCAAAACTAAAAAAAAGTCCCCGGATAACCTATAGTGTCCACAAGCTGCTAAAATAATTTCCTCGCCTCAATGCTTCTCTACCCTCTTCCCATCCCCAAAGAAGATGCCTTCATATTTGGGTACACCAGCTCCCTCAGAGAACATTCTGGGGTCTTCGGTGGATCGTTCTCCCCACACCCACCCCCCGGGGCTTCTGTGTGCTCTGCTGCTCATAGCCAGCTTCCTTCAGAGTCCTGTCCTGGAGATGGGGAACTCACCTTGCACAAACAGAGCTGTCAGGGCCCCGGAGGCCACACCCAGCAATTGCTGGTGTGGAATAGCAAAAGCCCAGCGCCCTGCCCCCAGACAGACAACCACTGAGGTGTGGTTTAGGGTTTAAGCTCAGAACTTCCCTGGGACGGTACCAGCACTCGGACCCTTGCTTGGCTTCTTCCTCTCCCCCGACTCCTTACTGGTTTCTCCTGGGGTCCCTTCCCTAATAAATTACGTGCTCTCAAGTTCTTGTCTCAGGGTCTGCTTCTGCAGAGCCCAAACCAAGACAAGGCCCAACTCCCCTCGTTTTACAGACGAGGACTCGAGGTCCATGGAAAGGAAAGGAGGGCCCAAAGCCACAAGTGACTGCCAGAGCTGTGCCGCAGGTGCTGGCCTGGTGAGTAGAGTGCGCCCGTGGTGTCTGGCCCAGTGAAAAGGGCCCTAAATCCTGCTGCCGGTGACACCCTGCAAGCCTAGCCTAGTTTTCACAGTCACATGTATGTCTTGAAATGCAATGAATAACATTCGACTTGGAGTTGAATTCCTGGGCTCTTCCACTTACAGACTGTGTAACCTTGGGCAAATTACATCCACTCTCTGGGCTTCCTCGGATTTTTGGGAAAAGTCTTATGAGTTTGGATTAGACCAGGGGAAGCCAACCGTGGCCCTCCGGCCAAAGCAGGCTTGTCAGCCCACATGGCATTCTTAGCTTTTAAAACATTTTGGTAGCATTATTGGAAAAGTGGAAGGTTTCATATAAAAATCTATACTTCAGAAGGTCTGGAAACTCTGGGCCTTGTGCCTGCACCAACTGAGTGGTGGCGTCTTTGGACGAGGGGCTCTCCCACCCTCATTGCCACCTGGCCTGGCGGGCATTTAAGTTTGGTGTCTGAGCTGCGTGATTTCTGTTAATAAGCTGCTGTCCAGCTCCAAGATGGTCCGTGTTAATTTAGATAAAATGTATCCTTCCCTCTCCTGCAAATAGGGACGATGTGCAGAGAGAAAGGGAATGCTTACTGCAAAGGACAGAAGGAAGGGGCATTTTGTGCTCCAGGTGCCAAGCACTTCAAGCAAATAATCCCCTCCTTGCAAAACCCTCTGCTGGGCTTTAATGTCTCCTTTTCACAGGTGAAGAACTGGCCTAAAAGAGGAGGAGGAGCTGGCCCGGGATCTGAGTCCAGGCTGCAAGGCTCATGGGCAAGACCGGCTGGGGCCGCCCTCGCACAGAGCTGCGGCGGCGCCGAGGCGTCCCAGGCAGGTCCCCGCCCCCGGAGGGCAGGGCAGGGCAGGGCCGGCTGGGGACGCGGCGGGCACCAGCGCCACCTAGTGGCTGTCAGAATGCAGCGGCCGAAACACAGGAGCCCGGAGGAGCGTTTGGGTGGGGTCTGGGGGTGCCCAGCCTGAGCGGCAGGACGCTGGGTTCAGCCAGGCTGTGACCCCGACTCTCGATCGTCCCGTACCTGAATACCAGGGAGTTAGAGTTAAAATCACCCTATGCCACATGCGTGCTTCACACCCTGCAGCAGCTTCTTGTCTCTCTCAGAATACAATGCAGACCTCTTCCCGTGGTGGCCTGTGTCCCGCTAGCTCTGCCCTCTGCCCTCTGGCCATGCTGGCCTCCTGTCGGCCACAGCCCTTCCCGCTTCCTCCTCTTCCTCCCCTCTTGACGGTTGACTCTTCCTCCTCCTTCCCCTGACATTCTCAGGAAAGAGCCCCCAGGCAGAGAGAAGGGCTCACTTCCTCTAGATGACCAGAGGTCGGCGCCACCGGCCTGGCCCCGCAGCCTCACCTCCCACCAGCCCGGCCAGTCCCGAAGGGTGGGCAGCCCCTCCGCCCAGCCCCGCCCCCGCTCACCTGCTGCAGGATGCGGGCGCGGGAGGCCAGGGCGGCGCTGTGCTCCGCGATGCCCCTCTGGGAGGCCAGAGAGATGTCCCGCAGGGGGAAGTCCACAATGGGGTACACCTGCGGGGAGAGACGCAGGCAACCTCGCTGCCACGCCCGGAGCCAGCCAGCCAGAGAAGGGGCCCCTGAGAGGGAAGGGCCCCCAAGCCACACAGCGAGCTGGTGGGACTCGTTTGACCTCTGCAGACCCAGGCTACAGTCCCCGGGAATCCAACACAAAGAGGACGCTGCAGTGAGAGAGTACCCCTTCCCCTGCAGCCCATTCATCCCCCCAGCAAGCCCTGGCTGCGAGCCTACTGTGTGCCAGGCCTTGTGCTAAGTGTGGGCCCACAGCAGTGCTCACGGCAGGTGTGGTCCCCGTCAGCGTGGACTCGAGAGGTCGGTACCGGTGCGGCTGGACAGGAACCCAGATTCATTTCTCATCCACACATTCAAACTGCCCACTACATGCCCGGCCCTGTCTGTGAGCTTCGGACACAAAATGAACCACAAATACACCCACGTGCTCACAGTCAGCCTAACATAAAGTCCAAGCACGAGGCAGTCCCCCACACCCCCAAACCCCTTTCTGCCACATTTGAAACCTTCCACACATGACAGTCAAGCATGTCCCGCAACTGCGGAACTGCAGCCCCCTCCCCCTGCCCCGCGAACCTTTGCTGAGCATGACCTGGGCCAGGAGCGCTGTGGACGCTGAGGGTGGGGAGGTGACCGCCACCGCACCCTGCCCTGTCAGAGCTCACCGCCAGGCAGGGCCAGCTCACAGAGCCACCAGCCACCAGTGACAGCCCGAGGAGGGGCCCTGGGCAGGGCTGAGCACAGGGGCCGGGGGGTGGGCCCAGGGCTTCCTAGAGCAGGAGGCCTGAGGGGGCCTTTGGGAAGCTGGTTTGTGGGGCGAGGAGCGGAGGCTAAGCACCTCTCCCCACAGTCCGAGGACCCTTTCTGCACAGAGCCAGATATTAATAGTCAATATTTTAGCCTTTGTGGCCATGGAGTTGGTCTTTCCTCAGCTCTGGCCCAGCAGCAGGAAAGTGGCCACAAAGTGCAAACGAGTGTGCAGGGCTGTGTGCCGATAAACCTTTACTGGACACCTGGCCCACAGCACTGTCTCCTCTGGCTGCCGGCACCTCTCGAGTCTGAAATCCCCTCCGCTCACTGCCCGCTGCGGGTCCCCAACGCTCTGCCCAGCTGTCCCCTGGGGTCCACTCCCCCACTGCCCTGTATCCAGGTTTCTGCCCGACATCACTTCCACAGAGAGGCCTTCCCTGCCACCTGCCGGAACAACACCTCCACCCCTTCCTGCCCCTTACCCCCTCTGAGTGTTTTCAATGACCCTAATCGCCTTCTGACACGGTGGTGCAAATGCCCACTCTCACCCTGTCTTGTCCCTGTAAGACGTAAGACCTGGAGGGCAGGGTTATTTCTTATTTGCCGAGTGTCCCCAGGGCCTGGGGCAGAGCCTGCAATGGGAGGGGGGTCTCTAGTTTGTGGAAGGCAGGGGGAGTGAGGGAAGAGAAGGAAAGGAGGAGGAACGGCGAGCAGGTGGGAGGAAGGAAGAATGGACAGAAGGCTGAGTACGTGCAGTTCAGGAGGGGTCCCCGCAGCCTCTCCTCTGCCCGGGCAGCTCTGCTCCTACCCAGCCCGTCCTTGCAAAGGACACGGGCCCCACACACGTCTGGAGGCCCGGCCCCACAGGAGGGGAGGAGGAACCCAGCTTCCTTCGTCCCCACCCACGAAGCCCTCCTTACCATGGAGTTTTCATCCGTAAAGAGGTTTTCCCCTCTGGCTTTGGCAAGGAGCTCCCCGGGGCAGTCGAGCTGGTGCTCAGACACAAACTCGAACAGGCTGTTCTTCCTGCAAGTGGACAGCACGCAGGGTTGTGGGTTAAGAACAAGGCCTTGGAATCAGACACACCCAGGCTCGGGGCTTGAATTCCTACCGGTAAGACCTTGGGAACGTTCTGCAGCTTCTCTGAGCCTCAGCCTCCTCGTCTGTGACAGGTCGCTAGTGAGGACCCTGACAGTTCGGTTCTGTTATCTCGTCCTTGCCTGTGCAGCACCCCGCTTCGCAGGGGAGACCCGCACCGCGTGGGAGCCCCGCTGATGCAGGGGTGCAGCAGGATGCCGTGCTCCGTTCCTGCACGGGACTGCTCAGCTGGGCCGTGGCTGCTGCACTAGGACGCGGTGACATCAGACTGGGAACTCAGCTCTGTCTGTTCTAAAGCCTGTCAGCGTCCCACCGCCCCACACTCCTCTTCCCAGGGAAGGCTCCTCCTTCCAAGTGCCGGCAGGTCCCTGCACTGTGAAAGCCCCGACCATGCAGAGTTTCTCTGCAGAAACCGGTCCAGGCCATGTGCCCCTGCCACCCCCGCAGGCCACGTACCACATGATGACTAGCTGGATGAAGTGCAACAGCTTCTTCTCCCCCTTGCAGGTGGCGCAGGTCTTGTTCCCCCTCCCTGAGCATGTGCTGCACCTGAGAAGGACACACAGTCAGTACCCCCAGATCAGTCACAGGACCCCAGTGGCGTCTGGAGGCCCCACCTCCAAATCCTTCTTCACGGAGGTGGCCTGGTGGGCCTGAATTGTTTCTACCTGCCCACCATCTATCTATCTAGTCCTCTCTCTTCTGGTGGCAGTGCCTCAATATCCCTTTGGGGACCAGCCTTCCCCTACTCAGCTCACGTGGCTCTTGGGCTTGCCCCCAGCCCTTCTGTGACCAGCTTGGGACCTTGGCCTGGCCAATCATCTTATTCCATCTCCTTGGCCATGATGGCTGATACAAAGATGGGCACGTGACCCAGGTGAGTGCAATGAGATCCACCCCAGGATGTTTGTTGGAACTATCAGGAAAGGGGCATGTTGGGTTCCTAAGCCTGGAGCTACAGGTGGTCCCCTCTGCCACTACAGGGGACCACCCACCTGATAATGAAGCCAACACAAAGAAAGCAGAGTGAGGGGTAAAGACAGACTCCTGGTGACATTGTTTAAGCACCTGGATCCAGCTTGGCCTGAAGCCATCTCAGAAATGTACCCCTGGACTTTATCATTACCTGGTCCTGTAAATTTACTTTTTTGCCAAAGCCAACTTAGACTGGATTTTTTTCATTTGCAAATGTAAGAAAAATGAGTTTCTTTCCAAGCCAAAGACCCTCTTTACCAGCCACGGTGGAAGATACATCAAAGCTTCTCCGTCTGGCTTGTCAGAAGGATGGCCTGGGCTTTGATGAGGCAAAAGTATCATTAACCAGCCCAACTTTGAATGTTTTCACTCCCCACGGTTTTCTGTTTCCCTTAAAGATTCATACATACATTCAAGGACATGATTTACAAAATGCAGTGGGCCACTCCGTTTGCAAAGCGCTGTGAGCAGAGATGGAACTTTGTTGATTGCTTAGTTAATCAACCAACTTTTCTTGATTCTGCCTCCATTCACTCCCCACTATGAGTTACAAATAGGAGTTTGTCCAGGACCCGATCCTCAAAAATCTCGCCTTTGGAGGTTTTCTATATTCACTTCCCATCATGTAGGCGGGAAGGCATCCCGTCCCCCCTCCCTCCCTGCAGCACCTCCATCCTCACACCGGACACTCTATTGCTTGATGAGTTCCAGTCTTATCCAGAAATGCCCTGAGAAAAGCTCACCTGCTCTACAAATAATCGTAGAGCACCACTCTCACCCGCTCTACAAATAATCGTAGAGCACCACTGTGCACACAGCTCTAGGACACGGCGGTGACAGACGGGCAGGTCCTGCTTGCCTTCCAGATGGGCAGACAGTGGAAAGTCAGACAACCAGTAAGCGAGAGCCCTCACTGCGTGCTGGGGAGACCCGCCCTACCTCCGCCTGCCAGCCCCTGCGCACAGCTGGCACCTCCGGGACTGCTTGGCCTTGCGCTTGGCTCCGCTGCAGGACGGGCACCTCACCTGCGGACACATCACAGCCTCAGCCCCCGCTAAGGCATCCCCAGACCTGGTTCAAATCTCAGCCTGGTGACCTTGGCACTTCCTCTCCCTGGGCCTCAGCCCCTTCATCTGTAAAATGGGAGGGTTGCATGTGGGGGTATGTTTGGACTCTTCCAGCTGTAGATTTCAAAGACTCGGCGTCCTAAGACCACTGTTAGCCTCTCCTGCCTCCTCTCTGATTCCTCACCACCTCTGAGACCCGCCCCCGGCCAGGCATCGAGAGGGAGCTGGGACAGGAGCAGCTGTCCAGGCCCCTGGTGCTGGAGACAGGGAGCTCCTTTTATGGGAATGGCCCCAGAGGTGGCCCAGGCTGTGCTCCCACAGTTGGCTCTGGAGACATTCCAGGGAAAGCCTGGGGGAAGAGAAAAGGGGTGTGGGCAGCAGGGTGGGAGAAGGAATAGGGAAGACCACAGGGAGGGGCCCTGGGAAAGCCACAGGAGGCAGGTGGCAGGAGTGGGGACCTGGGACGAGGGAGAGAAGCCAGGCCTAGGCCCTGGCTCGGACCCAGGGAGGGTGCAGGAGTGGGTGGGGGACATGGTGAAGGGTAGAAGGGCCACCAGTGGGGAGAAGGATGGGTGAGGACAGTTTAGAGTGGCCAGTGCATGTCCAAAGGACTCAGCTCAAAGGGGGGGAGCAGAGAACACAGGAAGAGTTTGATCTTGCTCCCCACGACGGTCAGTAGCCCTGGAGGTTTCTAAAAAGACAACTAATGCCACGAAAGCCTGGCTGTCTGCTGAGGGCCCCATACTGGATTGAATACCATTCCCCCCAAATTCAAGTCCACTGGAACCCCCGAATGTGAGCTCATTTGGACGTAGTCTTTGCAGACATAATTAGTTAAGATGAGGTTGTGTGACCTCATGCAGAGTAGGGTGGGCCCTGAATCCAGTGACTGGTGTTCTCATAAGAAGTCCATGTGACAACAGAGGCAGTGACTGGAGTGACACAGCCACAAGCCAAGGAACTCAAGGCCTGCCAGCAGCAGCCAGAGGCCAGGAGAGAGGCGTGGGACGGCTGCTTTCTGACAGCCTCCGGAGGAACTGACCCTGCCGACTCCTCGGCTTTGGACTCCCCAGG
The DNA here is from genome assembly GCA_028533085.1 of Varecia variegata. Classification (NCBI taxonomy): domain Eukaryota; kingdom Metazoa; phylum Chordata; class Mammalia; order Primates; family Lemuridae; genus Varecia; species Varecia variegata. Next base: position 137,584,776 of record CM052436.1, on the reverse strand, counting down.
AAACTAACAAGTGCCCTGTCTATCCTGTCTCTCAAAGGCTTTCAGACTTCACCTCTCGGCACCCATCACCCTGTGTTTCACGTGGGGTCACGTGTCGGTTTTCCCCACAGACACGGAGTCCCTGATGGGAAGGACCCAAGACCTTAGTCCTCTTACAGGGCCTAGCACCAAGTAGGTGCTCAATGAATGTTGGCATATGGATGAGAAAAGGAGAGAAAAAGTAAAATCATACCATCAAAGTGAAAGGGTCACTAGAGACCACCCAATCCAAATTTCCCATTTTACAGATGGGAAAATGGAGGCCCAGAAAGGGAGGATGACTTGCTGGAGATGACACTGTCAGTGCAGGAAGCCCCAGGCCCCCAGCCCAGCCCTCCGCCCCTGTGTCTCCCCCCACGGCCTCACTTACTCACCAATGGCCCACACATGACTCACCACGCCCGCCCCATGGCAGCCGCTGCACTTGTACCGCCCACGCCCGTGGCATTTGTGGCATTCCTGAAAGTGAAATGTTCCCCTTGGACCCAGTTTCCCAAGTGCCACCTCTCCCCCCCACACACAATGTCACCATCTCAAACAGAGATGCAGCGGTCAGGACCAGGATAGGAAGATGGCACGAGGAACAGCCCTTCCCATTTGACGAGGATTCCAGAAGGCTGGAATGCCTTGCTAAGGAGATCATGCTACCATTCCCAGTCTGTCCTGCATGCTAAGAAGGGGAGGGGTGTCCTCGGAACCCCACATCCTAACTCACGCTCCACAGTTTCCTGCCAGGCTAGCCCACGAAGGCTGATGGCATTTGCCAATGAGGTAGCTCACGTGGTCTTGGGGAACAGAAGTCATAAAAATGGACAGCATTGTCGTGAAAGGCAATGAGCTAGCTACTGGAATTTAACCACTGAATCAAAATCGCTTTTCCACCCACGAGAAAAGAATGGAACACTTTCTTGACCTCTCAAAGTCCTGTTCATCTTGTAACTCTATGAAAAATCATAGAGTAAAATTACATCCCTAAATCAAGTCCCAAAGTGAAACCGAGGCAGCAATGAGATGAGAACACAGGACGAGATATCTCAGTCATGTGTTTGTGACCCAGTGGGTTCCCCTCACTCCGTGCCATGATTATATTTCCGTATGACAGGATGGAAGTCAAATTCTGCTTCCCTACTGACTTCCATACAAAATCCCAACGGTATTTAACTATTTTATGTCAATTTCCTTCAGCACCCCAGTTGTTTACCGTCAGGCAAAAAATAAAGACGAAAAGCACACTCAGATGTTCTGTGAACACACCTGCTCATTATTTACAGCTGGTGACAATTTTCTAAGTGGGACGATCCTTTTGCTATGTGAATACTCCCTAATTTGCTCAGGATTTTGTATGGGACTACATTGCACACACTGGGTTTTCTTAAGTTATGTTAATTGATAACCAAGAAATGAACCCCCAGCCTGGATTTGGCGTTTCCTTTCTAAAAGGATAAAGTTGGAGGAGTTTGCAGCGCCTGGGAAACCAGCTCAGAGAGAAAGGCAAATACCCCAATGATCACATTACCTTGACTGATGAGGAGTGAGGGACTTGGAACTTTCTGGTGTCTTCCTGAAACATCGGGGGTACCTGGACCTTGATGTCCCAGAGGCTGGGGAAGGCACCTCTCTGTGGCCCATCTACTGAGTGGTCTGACACAGAAAGGGATGATCATAAAAACAACAAAGTGCAGCAGTGATACTCTTTCATTTATTCAGCAAACAGTGCCAAGCCTTTGCTTGGTGCCACCCATTAGTCTAGATCCCAGGCTATTTGGATGGGTAGACAAAGGTTCCTTTGGAGTCTGTGATTAAGTACCCAAGCTTTAGAGTTGGGCAGACCTGGGTTTGACACCTGGCTCTTCTAATTCCCAGCTGTGTGACTCCAGGTAAGTTACTTAACCTCTCTGAGCTTCAATTCTCTTGTCTCTAAATGAAGATAAAGATGGCACCTACTCTATAGGATGGTAGTGAAAATTAAATAGAAGAATGTGTATCGAATGCTTAGCACACGGGCTGGCACACACTGAGGAGTCAATAATCAAGAACTACCATCATCATCATCACCACCTCCTTCCCCATCCCATCCTCTCTTCCTCTTTCTCCTCCTCCACAGCAGGCAATCACAGTAAGATGGGACGGGATATGCTAAGTGCTTTGGACAAGAGATGCATAAAGGGCTCTGAGAACTCAGAAGACTGACTCCTCCTGCTGGGCAGGGGGCAGTGGGAGGAGAATCCTGAAGGGCTTCATGAAAGAGGTGACCCACGAGCTGGGACTTGGAAGAATGAACCAGAGTGGTCCCACAGAGAAAACAGGTAGGACATAGGGCTTCCCAGACAGACAGACTTGGGCCTCTAGTGGGCTTCAGCAGAAGGTGGGACAGCAAGGAGAAGGGGAGCACGGGGTCTTGAGACCTGGGGTGTTGGAGGTGGCACGGGGGGGATGGGGCGGGCAGATGCCCAGGCACACATGCTGCTTTGCAGTCTGGCCCTCGGTGGCAGCACCAGCTTGTAGCCAAAGGCAAATGCCAGGCTTTTCCGGGACCTCCTGCAAACCGCCTCCCAGGCAGGAAGCATTTACCAAGATCAGCAAAATCCCTGACAGCAAAGTCCACCCTCCCATTTCACAGGGGATACGGAAACTGGGGCTCCGCCAAGTCCTGATATTTTCCCCCCTTATTTGCCCCCATTAAACTGGTTTCAGACAACTCACTTACTAGTAAAGGGTTGAAATGTCCACTCGCTTATCCTGGATTCGCTGAAGGTCTCCAGTCGATACTAAAGGGGAAAAACGCCAGCACATTCACAGTCAGGCCCTCTATGAAAACAGCATTCCGCAAAGAGATGGAGCCCCCACCTGCCAGGAATGGGGGAAGCTGGAAGTTCCCACGCATGGGAGGGCCTTATCTGCCCGATGTCAAGGTCCTCTTCTTGATCCTCATCCACAGAGCCACAGAATGGGAAGGGATCTTGGCTATCCCTCGGCTCCTTTTACACATGAGGAAACGGAGGCTCAGAGAGGTCAATTGGCTTGCCCCAGGTCACACAGCCACACAATGGCCTCTTTCTCCAGATCCCTGCTCTAACCATGACCTGAGAAGCTCATGTGATTTCTGTGACTGTGTGCTCAGCAGAGGACAGCTGTGTCAGCGACACTAGAACATGTGAGCGTAAAAGCTGCCCCTCTGCCCGTCAGAGCAGGAGACAGAAGAGCCTGCTGTGAGGTGGGTACCCGAGGTGGGATTTCCCGGGGGCAAAGAACAAATGATTCCTTACAGGGATGCGATTTGGGGGAGGCAGCAGGCATCCCTCGTAGCAGGGTGGCGTGAGCACACAGGCTTTGGGGCTAGCAAGCCTGAGCCTGAACACCAGCTCTGTCACTGCTGGCTGCGCGTTCCTGGGCAAGTAACTTTGTCTCCCCACACTCCCAACTCCTCCTCTGTGAACTGGTGACGATACTACTGCCGTGTAGGGTGGCTCTGAGGCTTGGACAGGGCATGTGTGTAACGTGCTCCATGCCTGGCAGTCGCGCTTGTCAGGGGTGATGGACGATGCTTATTCTTTTTGCCGCTGCTCACAGCTACAGACCGGAGCGGGCGCAGAGGGAACGCACGCAGCGTCCCCACCGTCCACACACACTGCCCGGACGCCCTTCCCAGCTCGCATCACACGAACAGCCCCCGGCCCGCCGGCCCCAGGCCCCGTACCCTGCAGAGGGTCTGCTGCCGCAGCTCCCGGATGACAAGGCTGCCGGCCGCTGTGCTGCCGTAGCAGCATTTGGAGTTCACGAAGCTGAGCAGGGCTTCACGGGCCACCTCCTCCGTCACCACGGGGATTCTGCTGGGGACAGAGCAGAGCGGTGTGGGGCTCCTCGCTGTGCAGGTGGGACACGGAGGCCACAGCAGTGGTAAGGCCCGCACGAGTCCAACTGGAGAGGGCACCTCCGGCACGGGGAACCACGCGGACAGGTGTCCAGGGTGAGAAAGTGGCAGGTCTTTCCAGAGAACAGCAAAACCACTTTAGCAAGTGTGGAGCTCAGGAGAAGAGTAGTGATAAAATTTTGAAATTCAGAAAAATCTACAAAACCTAAAGATGAATTATACCTTTTACAGTTGAGGAAAACTGAGGATGTCACTCAGTTAAAGGAGGCAGAGACAGGCTAGATGCGGCCCTGCCCTCAGGGGACATGACCTTGGCCAGAAGAGCCGTGAGCAACACGAGGAGACCCCAGCCGAGAGCTGGCCCACGGCCCACAGCAGCGCCCACAGAGACTCACCCGCGGACACAGGCGGGAAGGCGGACGGGGCCTGCCTCAGCCCTGTCTCTGGGCACCTCGCCCTCCTGGGGTACGCCTCTTCCCTGGGGCCATGCCGCCTCTTTAGCGACACCCTTCCGCCCCAACGCCTCCAGCAAGGTGTCCTCTGCTCCTGGCGTCCTCTCACATTTCCCTAGGGCGGCCCTGACAGCCGTTAACATGGACTGACTTACCCAGTGTCTCCAGCTGGAGTTCGTAACCCCTGGTCTAGACCATGGTTTGCAACTGGGCTTTGTAGCCAAACAACCGGAAGAGCTTGGTAAAACGCGGATTCCCAGGCCCCATCCCCAGAAGCTGGTCCAGTAGGTCTGGGATGAAGAGGGTCCCCTCAAGGGGCACTGTCAGGGCTGAGAGCCCCAAGGAGGGCTCTCGGGCAACAGGGACACACAGGAATCCAGGTGGGACGCATCAAAGCACGACCTGAGGCTCACCTGTGCTCCAGGAACGAGGACCAGGACCTTTGCTCCCAGGGCCTCCCTGGGGCCTCCAAAGGCGGGAAGAATATCTGCTGTCCTGGGGAGAAGGGGAGAGTCAGGGGCCAGACGCCCCAGCTGGAAGGAACAAACACGTGTAGGTGAAAGGAGGAAAGACCGACTGGCTGTGAGAAAGTGCAGATGAGGGAAAACAGGGATGCAGGGCAGGCAGAGAAGCAGAAAGAGTGGGGGTCCCAAGACCAGCATCATTCATGTCCTAGATGGACACGATCGTGGTCACGGAATGTCCACGGGCACAGGGCCTACGCCCCATCTCTCCCCCTTCCCACCCACCCGGGCCCCCCAAGGGGAAGGGGGGCTATCTCAGCGCTGGCCTTTTCCAGAGACATCCCCGCCAACTGGCAAGGGCCACAGGAAGAGGCCCCAGGAACCAAGACCCCATGGACTTACTGTCCCCTTGAAGAAGCCGGTCGTAGCTGGGCAGCGGCTCCAGGAGCTCAGCGGGGGGTGCCAGAGGACCCTCAGCCTCAAGACTGAGGCCGGCCGCACCTGCAGGGAGACAGGCAGCCCTGAGCCTGGGGGTGGAGTTGATGGCGACGCCACCGGGAGCTAAAAAATGCAGGAGGGTGTGTTACAAGGAGCCCCGCGCTATAGCTCAGCCAGCCTCACTCTGGTGCCCTGGAACACAGGGCACCCTGCGAGGCAGGTATGGGGCGGCAGTAGCAGCAGAAATGCGACCATGAGGAAAACGTGAAGAATGGCAGCTCCGATTTGCTTCTCGGATGACCCAAACCACACACTAGCACTACCCCCGTTCCACCAGCGAGGAAACTGAGGCTCAGAAAGGTTGTGGCTCACCCAAGATCATGCAGCCAGCAGGTGGCAGGCGGGGCTGCATTCCAACCAAGGCTTGTCTGGCTCCAAAGTTCATGTTCCTTCCAAGGACAGACAGACCCCTACCAAGTATGATTTGACCTGGGGTTTTCAACTTTACAATCGCGCCAAAGCAATACACGTTCAGTAGAAGCCGAACTTCAAAATCTGAATTTTGGTCTTTTCCCAGGCTAGTGACGTGCAGTACAGTACGCTCTCAGTCTCGGGGTGCCGGGCAGCAGTCAGCCACGGCTCCAGCTCAGCCATGGGGCCACGACGGCAAACAACTGCCACTCCAAGCGCACCGTGTTGCCCGGGGTTTGCCCAGCTGCAGGCGAATGAGCGTGCTCTGAGCTAAAGGTCGGCCAGGCCCAGCTGTGCTGCTCTGTAGGTTCGCTGTGTTAAATGCACTTTCCACTCGTGACATTTCCCACGTGCGAGTGGTTTATCAGGAAGTAGCCCCATCATAAGTCGGGGACCACCTGTACTTTTCATAAGGTGAAACCCTGTGAAAAAAATCATTCACGATATAATCTGTTTCTAAAACCTCACGCTGCCTGTCAGGCGTGACAGACACAGATGGCCCCGAGGCCCTGGGAGGGAAGCGGGGTGTGAGAACTAGCCCCAGAAGCACCTTCCCACACTGTCGCCTCGCCCCACCCTCCCACCTGGCGGTGTGGAAGGCAGGACTTCTGCCCCCACTTGACATGAGGCACATGAGGCACAGAGAGGTCACTCCAGTATTGCTCGGTCACACAGCCATGGAGTTAGAGCAGGACAGAGGCTCCGTAGTCCAGTTCCAGCCCACTGAGCCCTCATGCTGGGGGACAAGAGGCCCTTGGCTCTGTCTAGTGGCCAAGTCAGTCACAGGAAGTTGACTTTAAATGGTGGCAGTGATGCTCAGTGGAAGGGGAGCCCTTCTGCCCGGGTCAGACGTCCAGCTGACCCACCCTGTCGCGTAGACCATCTTTGGTGGGGGGTGGGGGCACCAATTTGTAGCCCGAAGCCCTTCACCTCAACAGAAACAGCAATAGCATGCCCCGCCAAGTTCAATAAAGTGGACGACCAGAAGAACAAGCAGGCCTTGCTCTAGATGACAGCGAGCCAGGATGACCTGAAAGTGGAGATGTCGGCGCTGAGGAAGGCAATATCTTGAAACACACGGTGGAGAATGGCGGAGGAGAGGAGCTGTCATTAATACAAATGAACCCCTCTCTACCACCCCCAAATTAGGAATGTCCTCGTCCTCCAACAGTAAGAAATATTATCTCCTTGCCAAGGTTTTTTTCTCCTTGCAGAAAACCTACACAGGAAGGCTAAAAGAAGGTCCGTTGATACGGAAAGGGCCTTTCTGAGCAGGAAAACCCACCTTCGTGCGCAAACTGCTCTGTCGGGAATCAGGCAAGAGCCCTGGGATAGATGCAGGGTGACAATACCCAGAGCTTCAACAAGGTAATTTATCTGGAACTGTTATTAATATCTTGGTCCTCAATATTGTTTTGCTTTTATGGGTTTATTAACATTCAAAGCTATTTGAGCCACCAGGGCCCCAGGGGTTGGTAACCATTTTGTGTAAAGAGCCAGGTAGTTAATATTTAGACCTTGCAGGCCACGCAACCTCTCTCAATTACTCAAGTCAGCCGTTGTGTCATGAAAGCAGCCACAGACAGTACACAATTGAACAAGTGTGGCTTTGTTGCAATGCAACCTTATTTATGAAAACAGGCAGTGGGTCAGATTTGGCCCATCCCTGTGGGTTTATTTAGACATTCCCTGGTGGGGATGGTTTGGGGAGGTCCAAGGGTGGAGGCTGAGATCGGGGCCTTTCTGGGGCCAGGTCCCAGGCATGTCCTCTGCAGTTCCTGTGAGCCCCATTATTAGAATTAAAGACCAAGGTCAGAGCTGAGCTGTTGCCTGAAGTACAGGACCAAGAATGGCAGAGGGAGGAGGAGGTTCATTAAGACAAATGAGCAACACCTCACTACCCACCCCCCAATTAGGCTCATCCTGTCCTCTGACAATAAGAAACACTAACTACATCTCTAAGGTTTTTTCTCATTGCAGAAAACCTACAAAGGGAGGCAAAGAGCAGTTTCACAGGTGCAAAGAGGGCCTTTCTAAGCAGGAAAACCGGCCTTTGTGAGTACATGGTTCTGCCACATTGTCACTGGAGTCAGATCCCAGAGGCAGAGAGGTTAGGAACATGGGCTCTGACATGTCACCCCAGGTCCAGGCTTTCTGACACATAAGACACGACACCACACAACTCACATATCCATGCAAAGCTCACCTGCCCCCTCTGTGAGATGGGGCGGATGATACTAGGGCCACCTAGTGAGACAACGTGCACAGTCTAATCTCAGTCAGTGCCCTGGGCCTGAGGAGGGTGGTCTCCCTCTTTCTTTGTGCTCCTTTAAACCAGGAGACAACATGAAAATGTCAAGCATAGAAAGAAAGACCATCACAGCCCTGCCCCCTGGGAGGGTTCCTGCCCACCCAGAAGCCTTGGGTCTGCTGGGGTATCCTCTCCTTGAGGGGAAGACAGGGAAATGGCATGTGGCCACAATGTCCTGCTGGAAGTCACACAGAAGGGGCAGGAAGAGGAGAAGAATGAGAGGTGGGAAACTCAGAGCTCCATCCATCAACCGGGAGCCACCCTGACCTCTTGGGGTAGTCGCAGTTCGTCAGAGCTAAATTAATCTCACCATTATGTTATGCACAAAAATAAAGGACTCCTGGCTGAACTACAGGAGGATGCGTCATTTCCTGTGCAGACCTCAATGGGCACACAACAGGGAATGTGGACGTCACTAGGCATTGTGTGACACCCAGCGTGGGGTGCTCAGAAGGGGCCACCAGCCACGTCACTGTTCCCATGGTGCTGGGGCTGAGTTTCGGGGCAGTTGTCCAGCGGGGCCACCCCGCCCCACCACACACACTGCGTCCGGCGGCTCGCGAAGGGAAGCTGTGGGCAGGGTCTCTTTTGCACTTCATGAGCAGTTTTCCTCATTTCAGAGAAGAACAAAATGAGGCTCAAAGATGTGATTTTGGGCAACTAGCTCACACATTCATAGCAGAGATAGAAATAGTACTTAGATCTGAGATCCCAACTCCAAGCCAGTGACCTTTCTGCCGGGCTGAACGGCTGTCGGCTCCATGCAGACAGCATCCAGGGGTTGTTGGGAAAACTCTGCAAAGAGTGTTACAGAGGTAGTGTTTCGCTCACCAGCCCACGCTATTTTTCTTTTGCATAGAAAGGAATTTTCCTTATGGAGAAATGCATAATTAATGGATAACTCCTTTAACTTTCTCCTTTTACAATGTCATTGCCCTGACTTCAGAGGATCAAAGGAATCCAGGTCCTCTGCCCCTGATTCCAGATAATCTTAAAAGCACTGAGTGTGCTCGAGTGGCTCCCACCACCATCTTACATTATTTGTATCATGTCTTGTCTCCTTCAACAGGTGCAAGAGCTGTTTGGACAGGGCCCCCTCCCTCTGATACACTCTGATAAAGAGCAGGCAAACAATAGGCACATGTAAGTGTGAGGTGCACAAAACACCTCACAGGGTGGGCATACAGTCGACGTGCATAAATGCCTTGTGATCTGAATTGTACTTAAGACAGTGGCAGTGAGATTCAGGCGGCCAAGCTCACAGAGACAGAAAGTCGAGTGGTGGCTGCCAGGGGCTGGGGGACAGGAGGATGGGCAATTGTGGCTTAATGGGCACAGAGTTTCAGTTTTGCAAGGTGAAAGGGGTTTTGGAGATAGACGGTGGTGATGGTTGCACAACAATACCACTGAACTGCACACTTAAAAATGGTTATGCTGATAAACGTTATGTTATGTATATTTTATCATAAGTGAAATCACTTTAAAGAGAGACAGAGAGAGGGAGATATTCAGGTAATAATAAGACAAAGAAAAGAAAAAATTTCTGTTTTGCCAAGAAGAACAAACAAGTATATAATTGGCTGCACTGTTTAAAGGCCTTCCTAGCAGGACCAGGAAACCTGACCATAACACCCCTTCCCCTAAAGCCTGCAGTGGCTCACTATTACTCACTAAAGCCAAACTCCTGAACTTGGCAGATAAGCCCTGCATTACCTGGCCCTGACCCATGGGACAGGAAGAAAGGATTCCCACATGTCTGCCCACATGCCAGGGAAAAGCCTTCTACATGCAGACCAGGGTGGGGGAAGGGAAGACAGCTAACTGCGGGAGGGGTGGGGGGATCAAAGAGCAGGGCAGAAAGGGGAAGGAGAGAGACAAGCCTGCGGGGCCTGAAGAGAGAAGCGGGGGTGCTTAGGAGTGGGGGCCACTGAGAGAATATTTGGGAGAGCAAATGCCCACTGTGGGTGAGACCAACATCGAGAGAAGCGAGGGAAGACCTGGGAGAAGTTATAAGTTATGTGGGCTCCCTGCTATGTCAAGAGAGAGTGCAGCAAATACTGCAGTTTTTGTTTTCCATTAGGGATTATTATTTGTAATTCTTTTTCAGTTATTTGGAATGTGAAGTTCATGCTTTGTAGAAACGGCCGTCACGCCAAGTCAGGGCCACGGGGGGCTGGGCTTTCTAAGCCATCACTGCCTTTCCAGAGGTGCCTTGCGACTTGGTGACACTGATATTTGCGTTCACGCTCACACACACACACACACACACACACACACACACACACACGCCGTGCCATCTCTCCCTGCCCTTCCCCAGCTGTTCCTGCCCAGGGCACCCCTGTGGAACCCCCGGCCTGACCCAGCACAGACCTCACAGCCTTCAAAGCCAGCCTGGGTGTGGCCCCGGCTCCACAGCCCTTGGTTCTCTGTTGCACTTCCTACTGTTGCTCTGGACAAGTGGCTTTATAAGAATTATTTGTGAAAAGCCCATTTGGGGTCTGCTTCTCCCACCAGGCTTGCGGCATCCTGAAGGCAAGGCTGTGTTTCATCCGTCCTCGTTTTCCTGGCCATGAGCACAGCACAAAGCACCTGGCCTATCATGTAGTTTCAGGGAGGGGGAGATCACTTAACCTTTTAGGGCCTTGATTTCCTCCCCCTACAAATAGGGTTTAGGGCACACGGTCACTGAGAGGAGCACGTAGGACGAGGGATAAGAGAGGGCTCTGGAGACTGATTCGGGAGAGCCTTGGGACCCTCCCTAAGCTGAAATACAGCTTCACTCATGCTTTCATCTCTTACACACTCCCCAGAGCAGATGCAGCATCTTTCCATTGGCGGGTTACTGGACCCGCTATCCCCTTCCAGAAATGCGGCAGCCTGCAGGAAAGACGGCCCCACGAGGGAGGCCAGGGCTGGCCTACCAGGGAAGGCTGGACTCCCGGTGGCTGGGCCTCCACCCCAAGGGATGTGTGAAAAACACTGAGGCCCACGAGCAGTCACCACGGCTTCTGGCAGCCGGGCTCCTGCCAAGAAGTCCGGCACCTTTCCCACTGAGTTTCCACGACAGCCTCAAATCTAGCCTCAGAACTCCAACTCAGACCTGGGGGCAGCGGGCACTCTAATGCATAAGGGTTGTGGGAGCAGAGCTGGCCTGGGTACCCCGGGGAGAGTCCCAGCTCCTCAGCACGGGGTCGTGGATGGTGATGGTGGTGTGGCCTCAGATCAGGGCTCCCATGTCTCCACCCTGCTCCCCCTCTGCAGCGACCAATTCCCAGGGGGAAGGAGGTGCAACCTAGATCTTATAGTCATGGATCAGAGCAGCCCCCTCCTAAAATTACCAGGGTCTCTACTTATAGCCCATCTTACTTGGAGAGGCTCTTGCTCAACATTTCTGCAAAGGGTTTCAGTCTGCAATAAAAGAAGTTACATTACAAGAGATATGGTATACAGAATAAAGGAGGGGATTTTTCCTCTTCTGCTCTGTGCTAGGACATTGCACTCTAAGAGAAGAGTGATTGAAATCACATATCCGGGACTGTTGAAGAAACAGGATCTGGTTAAGCTAGAGAAGAAAAGGCTTTGAAGGGCTCTTATTTTAAATAGGGAACAGACACATTCTGAGTAAACTTGGGGCCTGGAATCAAGACCAAAAAGTAGGAGCTCCAGGGAGCGACATATCAATTCAATGTGGGAAAGAATTCTGGACAGTCCCAGCTACAGAAGGGGGCCAGCCCACCACTGAAAGTGTTCTAGCCAACGCTGGGAAATGCTGCCCCTGACCTGCAGGGGACTTGCCCATGGGTGCCACGTCCCAGCACGTCCCTGTTCATGCCTACTTTGCTCCAAACGTGTCACTGGAAGAAAGTTTTCTCTTTCTGAAGCCATCCACGTAATAGACCTGAAAACCGAGGGCAGAGTGCTTTACTGCCCAGGAAAGGTAACTCAATCGGAAGAAATAGGCAACCACCTCTCACCTAAAAAGATCCATTTAAATTATGTAAATCCTGTAGCAGTTTCCATTTCTGACACTTGGGGAAAAAGATCTACCTAGTTTCGGATTTCATCAACTGAATTTCTGAAAACTTTTCTGCCCCATACCTTGCAGTACATGCCAAGTGCTGAACGAGTTCCATCATATTTGAAACCAGCACGTGGGGTGACCCTGTGACCTAGTCAGGGCTTTTAGACTTGCAAGGGCACTAAGGTCAGCTCACCCTGCCCTCAGCCTGCTTGCCAAAAGGCATGAGGCCTACACAGAAACCTCACAGGAGACAGTGTTTGCCATTAGCAGCAGTTCACTCGTAAGCTCTGGGGACACAATCCCATCGTTCCCTAGAGTCAATATTCGCTCCGTGCCCACCCTGGACGGGGTAACGTAGTAGCCCTTTATGTCCAATGAATCCTTGGCCAATCCTGCAAGATGACACAAGCCCTTTTTTCATGAGCGGAAATGAAGCTCAGAGAGTTTCAATGACTTGAACAAAGTCACCCAGCAATTGTGAGGCTGAGCTTGGATTCGAATCCAGATCTGACCTAGTCCATTGCTAAGAGGAACTAAAATGTCTTCCACCTCAGTATGAAAAAGGATTCCAACAAAATTTAAATTGAGCTAAGATTAGCAAAGGTTAATTTTATATTCTATTTTCTATTCTACTTCAGGTCTAAAATGTAAAGATTTAAGATACCATCATTAAAGACAATAAAGACTTTACATACAAAGAACCTTTGAGGTCACTAACTCAAGTGGCTGTGAAGATGTGTTAGTGTCACAGGCCCCTCTGGGATTCAGACGACAGCTGTAGCCCCCTCTCCACACCCCCCAAAAAGCACATTCACATGACATTTTGCCCACATCGTCATGGTCCTCAAATTAAAAACTCCTGACCCAACTTCCTTTTGTAGGTGGGAAAATCGATGCTTAGAGAATTTAAGTGACTTGCCCAAGGTCACAGAGCCAATTCCCAGCGAGCCAGCACTTGAACCCTGGCCTCCCAGTTCCCCGCCTAGACTGCTTTCCACCCCACTACATCGCCCGCTTCAAATTCCGGATCAAAAACTTCCTTTGTAAAACATAGCACATTTCTACCAAAAATACCACTTCCTTCTTTACATTTTTAAATAGTCCTGAGATTCCATTGTATTTCTGTCCTCATAGTGGCAGGCCGGGGTCACCGGGCTGGTAGTGAACACGCCGGCTGTTCGCTAGAGGAAGAGCAGGAGTAAAGATTTTTCACGACCTTTCTGCAAAGTTCACCTCATCTAAGAACTGAACCCAATTTGACTGACATGAGAATCCTGCTGGTCACGCTTACATCTGGCTGGGCGTTGTCAACTAGAGAAAAGAAGGAAAAGGAATGTGAGGCTTGGCCGATGTCACAGTGGTAGGGGGACCAGTCTCATCTCATTTTCTACCTCCCGTCTCCATCGTCCAGAGGCACTTAGTGGGAGAAGAGCTGCAGGCTGCACACGGGCCTTGCGGGCGAGCGGAAGGAAGGAAGCGATGCTCCCGGCCAGGACCGCAGGCAGCGCTGGTGGGAGCGTGCGCCGGGCGCTGGCCAGAGCGGGCGCCCACGCGCCTCTGCAGGTCTACTTACTGTCGTCTCCACTCGGATCCCTGTCCATGGTCCAGACGTGCAGCCAAGGAGGTGTCTGCCTTTCCAGTGGCCTCAGGCCACCAGGACCTGAGGGACCACACTCAGGCCCCTCCCAGAACGGCAGGTCCATTGTTACCCGATTTGAATACCAGGGAGGCAAACATCCAGGGTGTCTGGCGCAGCAGCTGCTCTGTGCCCAGTCCACAGGCCCCCGGAGCTGCTCCTCACAGGGGCCTTCACTGCCACTGTGGACGCTCCTAGCTACCTGTGTCCTCACGGCAGCCCTGTACCAGGGCACATTTTTGAGCTGGGATTCAAACCCTCACTGCTCCGACTCTCAAGTCGGAGTGCTTGGCCGCTGTGCTGCTTCGCCCCGCTGTGGGAGGCAGACTCCTAAGGATCGTGGGGGAGAGGAGCATACAGACACCTTCAGTAAACACGAGGAGTTTCCCTCCCCAGGGAGGAGAGGAGATACGGATGCTTGGGCTGAGTGGGACCTCTGAAGTCTTGGGCACCACTAGCTAGCCTCCTCGCCTCCCTGGGGAAGAATCGGGACTGGGATGGCCAGGCGATGCCCCAGGGCCGCGCAGCACGGCGTGGAGAGAGCTGGCTCCCCATCCAGGCTGCAAGGCCGCTACTGTCTCCAGACCAGTCCCACCCCCATGAAACATCTGTGAATTTTTAAAAAGCCTTTTCCTAAGCCTTTTGCATTGGAGCTCGGAACTCATTCAACCCTAACCCTTGGAAGATCATCCCTCTCCTCTAGATAACCCTGAACAATGGACACCTGGAGCTGCGTCCCGGGGCAGGGGAGGCAGAGAGCCTGTGAGCTGGTCCCATGCCGCCAGGGCATCCTTGGCAATGACTCCTCCACAGCCCGGCCTGGGGCTGTCTGGCAGGGCAGCCTTGCTCCACAGGGCAATGCAGCCGCCCGTGCCTTGGCCTGCCCAGCCCAGCAATGCCCGTGCGGATGTGCCACGACACTCCAAAATGAAGACGGGCGTGCATTCACCAGGGGATGTGCCTGGAAGATTTTGTCAGCGTCCTGAAGCTCACGGACAGCCGCATTGAGCGTGGGGATGGCTCCCAGCTACTCCATAACGTGCCTTTGTTCTCTCTCTCACTGTCACCCTCATCACGCTCTGCCCACCGTGAATGCCAGTGCAATCACAAAAGCAGCAGTAACTTCACAAATGCTTCTCAAATACGGTCAGATGACTCAACCCCCACACATAGGTTCCTATGGTTGGTAGGGGCACTGAATTTCTTAAAACTCGAGAGCTATGTAAGTTTCATTACTGTGTGGACATGAGAAAGACCATGATCCTGAGGAAGGAATGTAGTCTTTGGATACCTCTATACATTAAGCAATGATTTTAAGTCCTTGCAGAATTGTTCCCCTGGTAACGGGAGGTAACAGGATTATCACGTATGTGCATGCCTCTGTGTGTGTCTACATCTGTGTCTGTTTGTCTGTGTTCTCGTGTGTGTGGTTAAGCCTAAACATGACAGCTGATAAATAGATAGGTAGACTGATCAGTGATAGAATACTTGTGGCTTTAACTAAAACAATATACCACTATTTCATCTTGAATACTTTTTTTTTTCCTTTGAGACAGAGTCTCACTCTGTTGCCTGGGCTAGTGTGAGTGCTGTGGCGTCAGCCTAGCTCACAGCAACCTCAAACTCCTGGGCTTAAGCAATCCTACTGCCTCAGCCTCCCGAGTAGCTGGGACTACAGGCATGCGCCACTGTGCCCAGCTAATTTTTTCTACATATTTTTAGTTGTCCAGCTAATTTCTTTCTATTCTTTTAGTAGAGATGGGGTCACTCTTGCTCAGGCTGGTCCCAAACTCCTGAGCTCAAATGGTCCACCCGCCTCGGCTTCCCAGAGTGCTAGGATTACAGGTGTGAGCCACCGTGCCCGGCCACATCTTGAATACTTTTTAATCAGCATTATATGCTTACTGGAAACCTTCCTCAGCATTTAAAAGAAACAACCACAGGAAATGACTTAAATGGCAAATAGACGGGACAGAATATGAAAGAGAACAATGTGTTACACGAACCAGAAATCTAGAGGCTGCAAAAGTGCAGACAGCCATGAGCTGTACCTGAGGAACACATGGGTGCTGACCAGCAGGAATGACAGTCCTTTGCCACACACGAGTTAGATCACATAGTGGCAAGTTAATAAATAGCTCTTAAAATGCATGGAAGGTGAACAAACCAACTGCTAGAGCTTTCGAATCTAGCTTAGGCATCAGTACAGAAATGCTGTCTGCACGGCATGCTTGAGTGACTTGGGGCAAATAATGCCCCCGTCAACACCTGGCATTCACGGTGGCAGTGGAAATAAGCAGCATTAATTCTAGGATTCAGGCCAGTACGAGGCCAATACTGGTCCCCACCTCCTGCTGGTATCAAAGTGGGTTAGGGTGGGGAAGAGAGGCACTGACTCTATGCCAAGCATCCTCCAACCATTTTGCCTCTGCGAGCGAGGAGGGCCCCCGAGAGCTCTTCCTGACCTGGTCCTCTGCGGGCAGTCCACGGATGTGAACCATGTCCTGCACATGCTAAGCGCTCATGGAACAGTGTTGAACTCACACAGCTGTCCAAGAGCTAACTCCATCCATCGATTGCCGTCTGGGAACCTTGTTTGTTCTTGGAAATAGAGTCTATGAAATCTCACGGGTTACTGTCTCGGTCTTGGCTGTATGTCATGGCTGCAGGAAGCATTAGGGTGGGCAGAGCTCTAGAAGGGAGTCCAGAAACCACAGTGTGTGATTGCAGCTGAATGTGGCAGTGAGGGGATGCCTAGAAGGATGGCTCAACGGTTGTCTTCAAGTATTTCAAGTGCCATCTGGGGAGGAGGCAGGACACCTATCCTGTGAGCAGGCACAGGGAGCAGGTGTGCAGAGCTGCTCCCGGATGGAGATCATTTCCAGCTTAACAAGGAGAGGGTCTGTCCAGTGAGTAGAGTTTCCATCTGTTGCACTTGGCCCTCTGAAGCGTATTGAAGTAGAAGCTTGATGATAAGAGCTTATGGCATCAGAGTCAGGGCAAACTGGGTTCAAAGCCCAAAAGTGGATGCTGCAGCACTACAGCCCCTTTCTGGAACATTCCTGAAGGACACTGGCAAAGGGAAACCCTCCCCATGGGCGGAACTTGGAACAGTGCCTGGTCTGATTATTTTTTTGGTCTCAGAGGAGGAAGCTACTGTTCACCTCTTGCCTGAACCCCCCAACAAGAGTCAGCCCCTGCTGGCCTCCTCCCTGGGACTAAACCTCAGCCCCCTTGTGGCTGTTTCTTCTCCCTAAGATGAACACTGTGTCTGTCCCGGGTTCCCTAATTAATTCTCTCAGGCTGGCCCTGGGCTCATGTTCCTCAGTCAGTGAACGGAAGTCACCAGGGTCTGTCCATAATACCAATTCCCCGGCTCCATCTCCAAAAATCCTGATTAAGTATGTCTGAGGGGGAACCTTGGGTTGTGGATTTTTTTTTTTTACAATCCCACCAGGTGATTTCAACTCAAGTGGTTCATAATTTAAAAACCACTGTCTTAGGGAACCAGTTCATCACAATCCAGCAACCTAACTTTTTATTTCTTAAAAGGGTCAGTTCAAGATAAAACCAATAGAATCGTAATGAGGTTAACCCACTATCTGTCTTAGATTTTTTTCCCCTTTATAGAGGCGACTTTCTTGGGCTCAGATGAAGAAGGCTTATGGCATTGCATTAAGAGTAGAGTTTTCTTCCTTTGGATTGGGCCATTTTACAGTCACGAAGCATTTTCCTAAATGTTATCTCAGTTGGCGACAGCTTCAATTTGAGCAATCCTAGGACATTCAGATAAACATGCCATCTATTCTATGTCTCCTCTCTTTTTCTGACCCCAGAGTGCCAGCATAACTATCTGATACATTGATAACATCAAGAATTCAGGCCGGGCGCGGTGGCTCACACCTGTAATCCTAGCACTCTGGGAGGCCGAGGCGGGTGGATGGCTCAAGGTCAGGAGTTCGAGACCAGCCTGAGCAGGAGCAAGACCTCATCTCTACTAAAAAATAGAAAGAAATTATCTGGCCAACTAAAAAAATATATATAGAAAAAATTAGCCAGGCATGGTGGCGCATGCCTGTAGTCCCAGCTACTCGGGAGGCTGAGGCAGAAGGATCGCTTAAGCCCAGGAGTCTGAGGTTGCTGTGAGCTAGGCTGATGCCACGGTACTCACTCTAGCCTGGGTAACAGAGCGAAACTCTGTCTCAAAAAAAAAAAAGTATTCACCCATAATTTTCAGTTACTCAGGATTCAGACATTGGCTTTACATGTAGGCAAGTAGAAAGGCTCATTCCAGTCAAGGCAAGTTGTTTTCACGAAGGTGGTGGTGGTCATGGTTACACAAGCACTTTTTTTTGCAATAAAATATACATAACATTTACCATCTTAACCATGTTTAAGTGTACACTTCAGGGGCATTAAGAACACTTACGCTATTGTACAACCATGGCCACCATCCATCTCCACAACTCTTTCCATGTTGCAAAACTGAAATTCCATGCCCCTTGAACAAAACCTCCCTGCCTCCCCCCAGCCCCTGGAAACCACCATTCTACTTTTTGTCTCTATGAATCTGACTGCTCTAGGTACCTCATATAAGTGAATCCTACAGTATTCGTCCTCTTGTGAGTGGCTTGTTTCACGTAGCATAATGTCCTCAAGGTTCATCCATGTTGTAGCAGGTGTCAGAATTCCCTCCCTTGTTATAGCTGAATGATATCCATTATATGGGTAGACCACATTTTGATAATCTGTTCCTCTGGTGATGGGCACATGAGTTACCTGCACCTTTTGGCTGTTGTGACTGGTGCTGCTATGAACATGGAAGTGGAAATGTCTCTTCAAGACCCTGCTTTGAATTCTTTTGGATACATACACAGAAGTAGAATTGCTGGGCCATATGGTAATACTATGTTTAATATTTTGAGGACCCTCCATCCTGTTTTTCACAGAGGCTGTGGCATTTTACATTCCCACCAACAGTACACAATGGTTCTACTCTCTCCATGTCGTCACCGACACTTATTTTCTGTTTATATAGCACTGTACAGTTTGCAAAGTGTTACTTATCTCCACTCGACAGGCATTTCTGAAAGGCTCAAAGAGGTTGAGTGACTTGCCCAAGATCACACAGCAAGAAGTCTGGCTGCAGCCTCCTAACTCCTGGTGCAGCACCACCCCCATCCACACAGACACGGAGGGGTGCTGGTTCCCAATCCACCTCCCTCTCTCTGGGTGAAGGTCTCACCCCACCATCTGCAGAGCTCTCACTCTCGGCTCCCTGTGCATCTACTCAGCCCATCTAAACCCAGAGCCACCCAGAGCCCCCACGGGAGCCAAGATGCCGACAAAGGAATTCTGCCTCAGAGGCCCGGCAGCCACGATAACATTGTTGTTGGCTTATCTGCCGCTGGTGGATGGAGGCCAGTGGTGCCCATGGCAGGAATCGAGGATGAAGTGGAGGAGAATGCCCTTGGCACAAATAAGAAACTTGTCCAAGTGGGAGGTTGCTGGAACGCTGTGCCCAAGCACCCTCCTCTGTCCGGGAGCCAGGGAAACTGGCACATGCCCTCAGGCCTGGTCATGGGCTTCCCACTGCACCGACAGAGGACTGCCTCCCAAGTGCCAGGGATGAAGGGAGACGCTTTCATGGACGCTTTCTCACCTAAACCTTCACAACAACCCCAGAAGGGAGATATGGTTCTCTTTGCAGATGAGGAAACAAGGGCTCAGAGAGGTTGAGTGACTTACCCAAGGTCACACAGCTCCAGTGTGGCAGAGCCAGAATGCAAGCAAGTTGGCGCCAAGGCCCCAATGTAGACTACAAACAATTCTGTGCGTTCCTAGGTGCTGCTGTACAAAGCTAGGAGAAAAGAGAGTACCACGGTTTTCACTGGCCTAGCTGGAAACTGGCTTGGCCCATGTGAGTGTGGCCACCCCATCGACTGGACAAAAAACAGTGAGGGAGGCTGTGAAACTCTGATGCCCGCAGGCCTCTGGCCTTCAGGAGGGTCACCCGGCCCCCTTCCCTTTCCCAGCCGGATGACAGTAGCCTGAACCTGCTTCCTCTGCAACAGCTAAGCCACACACTTCAGCACCCCCAAGTCTTTCTGGAAGTTTCTGAGGAGTGCTCACCGATGCACTAATCCACTTTGTCACCCTGGTCTGCTGCTCTTGGCTTCCCTCTCTCACCTCAGGCCTCTGTGCCCTTCCCTCGCCGCCTCGGCACAGCTCGGACCCTCCCATCAGGCTCCAGAGTGCGCCGTCTTACTTCCCGAAACCCAGCTGGGGAATTATGGAACATGAGACAAAACTTAACCTGGACCCTGGACATGTCGCAGTCCTGGATCCCACCAGTCCTGACTCTCCAGGGAACCCCAAACTCACCAACTCCCTTAATAGACCCTGGCCTGCCACCGTCCTATAAGGGCCTGGGCACCTTCCCCACGGGCTGTTTTAGTGAGCGCAGGGCTGCCGTCCCCAGTCCCCTGAGGACAAGACACTCATTCTCCAGCTCCTGTCCGAGTCCCTGGGCCTGAGGGAGCTGCCTTGCCCACGTGACTGGCCGATGCGAGGCCCTTTGCCTCAACGCAGAGCAGCTCTGAAGGGCTCCCCGGGCCGGGCTGGGGCCGTCCTTGTGCCTGCAGCATGACCAAGTCCTCCCTCCGTGCGATCCTGCTGCTGCTGCTCCCCCACAGGACTCCACCCCAGAGCACCCCCACCTACCATCCCACACACGGATCCCCTCCTCCTCGGGTCTGCTTCCCGAGCTCCCTCTGCAGCAGGGTCGCTGACCACGGCCCCAAGGTCTCTGCGTTCATGAAGATGGCAGGAACCGTATTTCTCTCGCTCTCAGAGCAGGTCCTGGGGGTGGGGGAGGTGCAGGTGGGGGCTCCTCACCCCCTGTGCTCTAAATATTGGGGTGTCTGGGCTGATCTTGTGTCCATGTGTGCTCACTCCCTCGGTGACCTCATTCAGCATGCTGTCCCTAGGCTGACCATTCCAAATTGCTGTCTCTGCTTGGACCTCTCCTCTGCCCAGCTGGGACACCTGCACTCGATGTCTGACACTGAACCCCTGATCTCACCCCCTTGGACCCCCCTCTATTTCCTGTACCCCCCCCAATGTCAGCAAGTCATGTTGCTGTCTGGGTCACGTCTCGGTCTGACCCATTGATCCCACTCGTCCTGCGCCCCCACCCCCTCACCTGGATCACTGCAGCGACCTTCTCAGGGTCCCCCAGCTGCTGCCCTCTCCCTGATATAGCCTGTGTGTGACACAGAACTCAGACTGGTCCTTTGAAAACTGTGAGTCAGACAACAGCCCTGCATTACGCAACACCTTTTGGCTGCCATCTCTCTCAGACTGAAAGCCATGTCACTGCCATTGTCTTCCAGGCACAACCTGCATCCTCACTCCTTACGGTCTCTGCCCTGGTCCCCCAGAACTCTTTCCTCTGGCCCCAGCAGCCTCTGCGCCATTCCTGGGCCACACCCAGCACACACTCCTACCTCAGGGCCTTTGCACTGGCTGTGTTGTTGGCCTGGAATCCCCTTCGAGATTGTCGCACAACTCACTCCCTCACCTCCTTCAGGCTTTTGCTCAGATGTCACCTTCCCAGTGAGGCTGTCCCTGGCCATCTGCTCTAAACCGAACAGCCCTCACCACCACCAGCAGATCTCTGGCTCTCTGTCCCTCTTTCCTGCTTTTGTTTTTCTTCATAGCACTTATCACTACCCAGCACATTAACCATCTCACTGTTTGTATGTTAATATCTGTCTCATCACCCTGTAATTGGGATGTGGACTACCAAAACAAACAAACAAGCAAACAAGAAAATTTTTGTCTGTTTCATCCCCTTTTATGTGCTCAGCACCCTGAACAGAGCCTGGCAAATAATAGATGCTTATAAATCCGTGATGAATAAGTGAATGAATGAAAATACGTTCTATATCATCAGGCAGAGACTTTATCTTCTCATTGTTTGGACTTCTGAGCAGTTTTCCCCAAAGATCAGCTTTGCTTAACCTGTGGAGCAACAGAAAGGGGAAAAAAAAGAATCACTAGTAATTTTTAAATACTAGTCTGACCCTGTTTCTAAATATTCATGTCTTCAAACACAGGGGTCCGTGCTCAGCGTCCCCCGTTACAGGGACAGCAGGAGGGAGTTCAGCGTGACCCTGTGGCTGACATGCCGCCCTGGAAGCTGGGAGCAGGGAAAGCTCCGTCCCTGCGGCCGCTGACCAGTGACGGCTGCTGCTCCATCCAGGGCCCCAGTTCCCAACCGGGTCCAGGCAGACGCCCAGCCTGGGGGCTTCAGCTTAAACCAAGTCGAACCAGTTTCGGGGGCTCTGGCTGCTGTCCTCACTGGGCTAGAAACTGGGGCGGCTTTACCTCCCAGCTCCTGGAGGGCAAAGAGGACAAAGCGGCTCATTTCCGGCAAAAGGCAGAGACGCTAATCTCTAAGGCAGCAGGCTGCCTGCCAGCGATTCCTCGCACCCTGCGCTGTCCCTCTCTCTCCTCCCTTCCTCCTGATCTGATCCGTTTATCTCCAAAACCAATTCGGAATTTTAAAAAGGCCAGTCTACTTGGTCACTGAAATTTTCAAACACAAGTTCAATTTGCTTTGCAAGATGCCACTGGCCTTCCAAGGCCACAGGACAACTCTACCTCCCAGCCCTTGTGCCCTGGTGTTTGCAGAGGGGTGCACCTGTCGCAAAGGCTTCGGGGGTCCAGCCTGTGGCCGCCCACCGCTGCCGCAGCAAAGGGGGAGCAACTGGGGCAGCCCTCACTGCTGACGGGGAGCACTTGCTGGGACCTCAGGACTCCTCCTGTCCCATCTCCTCACTGCGCACATGGGGAAACCAAGGCCAGGAGAAGGCAGGGGACTTGCCCAGGGCCACAGGGAGTGAGTAGCAGCCATAGTCCTTCTAGGGAGGGGGACTCTAACCAGTAGGAATAAAGACAGAGTCTTGGTAGACATTATAAACATCTAGGTTATTCTGTGGGAGGTGGCCGCTACTAGCAATACAAAGGTTTGCTTGGGTAAGAGCGAGGAAAGACAGCGCAAGGATCAAAAGCGTCTTCCCGCCACACTTTGGTCTGATTAAGTCTCCTGCTTCAAATCTTCTGTGGCTCCCTGTGACCCTCAGGATAAAGTCCAAATCTTCATTCTGGCTCTAAACAGCCTTTCCAGCCTTGTCCCCTATACTTTCTCCTCCTCCTGGCTCCCGCCTGTCTGACTCTTACTCATCCTCCATGCCAGATGCCCCCTCCTCTGGGAAGCCTTCCCTGATTTCCCTGGGCAGAGCCAATCACTGTCCCCTCTGTGTCTCCAGGCTACTCTTCACAGGGCTATTATTTACGGCTATGACAATGACTGACTCTCCCCTTCCCCCAGGGCGTCTGCCTGGGAGGAGGCCGGGAACTTGGCTCCTCCCTGCCTGGGGATCTGGCACGGGAACAGCCACCTGGAGGCGGCCATTGTGCCTTCTTCCAGAGCCAGCACCCCATGAGACTTGACTTGGAGAAGGAGAATCCACAACAAAAGCCAAAATGATGGCCACAGGATCGGACAAGGCTAAATGCCTTTGCAGATCGGAATTAAGAACCACAGGTGGAGATTTAGTGCTGTTCAACTCGAACCCGACCATCAGTGTGGCTGCACACGAAGGGTTCTGTGTTGGTCACGGATCCCAGAGTGAGAAGGGGGAGCTCAGACGGCATCTGCTGCAAACCCTCGTTTCTTTTCTTCTTTTATTTATCTTCACTATTTTTCATATTTATAAAATAAATACCTTAATACTGTGAAAAAATTAAATGTACAACAGATTAAAAGTTAAAAAGTAATGGCCACCCCACCTCCAATGCCCATTTGTAAATTTATGTGTAGATCTGCATATAAATGCACTCACACTTGGAATTTTTAGAAAGCATAAATGGCATCATAGTATGAATATTACGCAGCCCCTTTTATTAAAAAACAAAACATATTATGGATATCTTTCTGTGTCAGCACACACAGTTTTACCCTATTCATTTTGTTGTTGCCATCATAGCGAATTTTACATTTAGCACACACTTGGTTTAAATGCAGGCACTGGGCACCAGTAACATAGAAATAGCTAAAATATTGTCCGCAAGCCTTTTGTTTTTATTGATAATTATTATTTTTTATTTGGTTGGGATTTTTTTCTTTTTTAAATTTTAATAAAATATAACACACATCATTAAAAAAGGACAAATCTTAAACACACAACCTGATGCAATTTCACAAAGTAAATGCACCATGTGACCAACATTCAGATCAAGGACAGAACAGGACCAGACTGAAGCCACCTCGGCCACTTTCCAGTGCCCACCCCCACCCCTCACCACCTGCCACCCAACCCCGAGGGCAACAATTGCCCAATTTGTAACACCATAGCCTGTAGTTAAGCTTCATACACTTGGATTCCTACAGCAGGTACTTACATTAGTCAGCTCAGGCTGCAGAGACAAAGTCCCAGGGCTTAAACAGCAGAAATGTATTTTCTCCCTGTTCTGGAGGCTGTAAGTCTGAGATCAGGGTGCCAGCAGGGTCGGGTTCTGGTGAGGGCCCAGCCCTGGCTTGGGGACGGCTGCCTTCTCGCTGTATCCTCCTGTGGCGAGGAGAGAGAGAAAGGGCAAGCTCTCTGGGATCTCTTTTGATAAGGGCACTAATCCCATCTTGGGAGCCCCCACCCTCATCTGATCCTATCTCCCAAAGACCCCATCTCCAGATACCATCACATTGGGGGTTAGGGCCTTAGCATATGAATTTTGGAGGACAAACTTCAATCCTGTGTCGTGGTCTGGCTTCTTTTGCTCAACACTGTGTGTGTGACAATCGCCCATGGTGTCCCATCTGTAACACTTCCCAGCACCCCACTGTAGGGGTGTGCCGGGATGTATCCAACCATTCTCCTCTTGATGAACACCCAAATTATTTCCTATTGCACTGCAATGACAGTGTTGTGGATTTAAAAATCCTCGTACATGTGCCCACACGTGTGTGCATGTTTTCATAGGCTGGGTTAGTAGCAGAAGAACTGCTGCCCGTACCTCATTTTACAGATAGATGCCGGGGCTCAGGAAGTGAGTGGTGTCTCAGTGGGTGGCCTCCCCAAGGGCACAGTGCATCCATTGCTGCCCCATTAGTCCACACGACCTCTACCTACTGATTCCGTTGAAAACATTGACTTGGAATCAGCTGTGCACACACACTACTTGGAAACCCAGACGTGCCCCAAGCCAGTGTTCTGACTGAGCAAGCTGACCCTGCAGAGAGAGCACCTGGCTGTGCCTTTGTCCCCAGCCAGTCCCACCGCCTGGTCGCACAGCCTCCTGACCACTCTGCACTTGCCCAGTGTCACTTGCCAGCAAAGCAGAAGACCCCGCTGCCAGCCACCGAGGGTGGGGGTAGGTAAACACACTCAGATCAGGATGTCAAAGCTCCCTCTGTTCTTTTCCAAGTTCAGGGCACTGAGAGATTTTTCAGATTTCTCTGCTTTTCTTCCTTCCCCTTGTACCACTGTGGAGCAGGAAATATTGAATTTCAAAAGACTATTATTCTAACTAAACGTAAGCCTGCACTGTTATAAAAACAAGGTTTTTAGTTGTTGGTCTTATTTTGTTTTTAAATAATTTATGCCCCACTTCAACAATAACCAAAGAAGTAAGATTTTAAGAGAGAGAAGAGAGAGGTTTATGCAAACGTCAAACAGAACGTACAACTCACTTCGGGTTCAGGCTCAAAACTGAGAAACTCAAACCTCTGGCAACATGCACCCCCTCCCCCGCCCCTTTCATCTCCTACTAAACAGTTCATTTTCCCATAAACAAGTCTGGCAGGAAAGGGAACAAAAGGTCTGGTCCAGGACAAATTTTACTATTTATTCCTCGAGCACATAGGAAATGAGACCGCCTGGAACCGCATGGCCACCTGCCACCCGGCCACCCCTGCTTTGTGTTGAGTCCCCAAGCCGGCATGAAACCTGCTGGGCGATGGAGCAGCTCTCAGCCCCTCCTGACAGCACTGGGCAGTCACTGACTGCGACTGGGGGATGGAGCAAAAGCCGTGCCACCAACAGTCATTGAGCCCCCGCCACGTGCCCCCGGCTGGGACACCGTAGCGAGTGAGGGAGACGGGGTCCCTGCGCGTGTGGAGCTGGTGTGATGGGAAGGAGGAAAGGGCCAGGCGCTTTGCACACGTCGTCTCATTTAGTCCTCACGACAGCCCTGTGAGGCGAGAATCATTATCCCCAGTGTACAGACGAGAAAACAGAGGCGCAGGGAGGAGGGGACTTGACGGAGCTCTTACAGCTGGGACACGGGGGAGCCGTGACTTGAATGTGGGCTCCTCTGGCTCCCATGACGTTCCTGCCTCCTCCTTCGTAGGACTCACCACCCTGCTTTATAGTTGCTGCCTTCCTGTCTCTCGTCCCCTCCTGGCTGGACTCCCGGGTGTCTAGTGAGTCTCCACACGCCTGCACTGCAGGGGCAAGTAGTGGCTGGATGGTGGGTGCGTGGACGGAGGGGTGGGCGGGAGAACAGTCCATCCAGTCCTACGTAGAACTATGGAAGGTTGGGAGGCGGCGGGAAGAAGCACAGGATTCAGTCCCTACCCTCAAGCAGCTTTCCATCCAGTTGGGAAGGCACCGCATGGATGTGGAATGTCTCTAACACCGACAGGCCACTGCTGCTGAGGTGTCCCATGCTCACAGACAGTGGGTGTGGCAGGGGTCAGATGGGAGGGACCCCACTCTGCTCCAGGCAGGGAGGTCAGGGAAGACTGCCTGGAGGAGATGGGGCTGGAGCTGAGCACTGAAGGACGAGAAGAGTTGGACAGATGGAGAGGAGGAGGGAACAAAGGCAGATGACAAAGACCATGCTCTTTTTGCTACAGCTACCAAGAGAGGAGTACAGAAGGGAGGGAGGGAGGGAGAAAGGAGGAAGAAAAACCTTCATGAAGGTAACTCACAGAGGATCCCACTCTGCAGGCTCTGACACTCCAACCTCCCTCTTGCTCATCAGAGACTTAGGCATGGTGACACCCTCACTCTGGAGCATGCGGATGCTACCTGCTGTCATCAGCACAGCGTGGGGGCTCTCCCAGTCTCTTCCCAGCCTCCCCACTGTCATAGCCCTGCCTGGCCAGAAGCAGAGCTATCCCTCTCCCCATGAAGACTGCCCCTGGCTCCCCCACCCCCTGTTCCTCCCCTGCGTGGGCAGGCAGCGAGGGGGTGAGAGGAACATCCACTCTGGGCCTGCGGCCAAACCGTTTCCTAGCTGGGTAACCCTGGGCAAGTCACTTAACCTCTCTGAGCCTCAGCTTCACATGAGGAACATGGGGATGTCCCTCATAGAGATGTCACAGTTAAAACAGT
Organism: Varecia variegata; assembly: GCA_028533085.1. Lineage (NCBI taxonomy): Eukaryota > Metazoa > Chordata > Mammalia > Primates > Lemuridae > Varecia > Varecia variegata. Next base: position 137,557,670 of record CM052436.1, on the reverse strand, counting down.
GCCTGGTGTCTAGCAGCATCGCAACAAGTGGGAGTCATCACTGTTAGCAGGTTGGTGTTATTCACGCTGTATGGGGGCAGGAAATTCAACCCCTCTTGCTTCTTGCCTGGCCACTGCAGAAACCTTCCCGGTGAGACTTGCTGGTCTCCTCGTCTCCGGCTGAGGGGAGAAGGAGGGGGCTCTCCGGGTCTTTCTGGGACGCCTGGCCTCCTAGCCAGGGAAGCTGGTCCCCAAGGGACAGGGCTGTTTGCTTCCCACTGACGCTTGCAGACCAGCTTGGGCCGCCTGGCCGGGTGGGGCAGACACAGGGACTCTGTGATGCATTCCTGGGCTCCCCAAGGTAAAAATAGTTTTGCTTTGTTCGGCTGGGTGGTTTACACACCGGCTGGCCTGGCAGCCCGCCCGCTGGGAAGGCAAAGGCTAGGCTATTTCAGGCTGTAAAAACAAGCCCCTGCCAGGCCCCAGCGCCAGGCCTCCAGATAGTGGCATTAATATTCCACTATCATGCTCTTTCAGGCCAGGGAACAAAAAGAGAAAAGCTCTGTGCCTGCATGACGCCTGCTGCTGTTACCCACAATTGCAGCTGCCAAAGCCACTGCAGATGACGCCCAGGGCTCTCAAATGCCACGTTCCCTCAAACAAAACAAATCACAGAAAGGCTGTGGTTGCCGTAGTAGTAACAGCAACAAAGTTCTAACCACACACAAAGCACGGTCACGGCACGTTGCTGTCGTGTTATCACCTGTTCTCAGCAGCCCCAGGAGGTACATGTTACAAGCCCTATTTTCTAGAAGAGGAATCTAAGGCTCAGAGAGGTGAAGTCACCTGCCCAAAGTCACACAGTAAAAAATCGGCAAGGCTGAGATTCAAGCCTGGGTCCAGCCGACTCCAAAATCCACACTTTTTCCTCCAGCCACTTCTCACACCTTACTGAAGACAGCCTGGGTATTCCATTGTTTTTCTTTGTTTTGTTTTAAGTAATAAACTGCACTGGGGCATTTTCAGTGGCTTTCTGGTGCCATTTCTCCTCCCTTAATGGCCTCCTCCTTTCCTTCTCTCTCACAAAATCTTCATGCTCTACTTGTCTCCCAGCTCACCTTGGCCCATCGGGCCCCTCGGCCTTTGTTCCCTCCGCCTCTCCACCACCTACCTCTTCCTGTCCTTCATTGCTCCGCTCCAGCCCCACCTCCTCCAGGCAGCCTTCCCTGATCTCCCACTGCCCAGAGCAGAGTGGGCTCCCTCCCAGCTGACCTCTGGCCACACCCACTGTCCGGACATGGGGCACCTCAGCAAAGGAGGCCTTTCGGGGTTAGAGACTTCCCACAGCTGTGTTGTGTCTTCCCAGTTGGACTGGAAGAAGCTGCTATGGGCAGGGGGTGTTCTGGGCTTCTGTGTGTCTGCTCACATCACTCCCCTGCCCCAGACCCCCAGTGGCACAGGATAAAGTATTCATCCATCCACCACGCATCGCCCTCCATACATACGCCCACATACTCATTCAGTGGATACTCACGTGTGCAGGGGACAGACATACAGATGGATCAGACACCTGCGGTCAGAGGGGAGAGAGAGGCAGGAGGCAGTTAGAATACGGTCAATAAATGCTATGGAAGGGGAGGTGCGGGGTCGTGGGAAGCTTTTCCAGGAAGCAGACACCTGAGCTGGATCTTACAGGGAGCATGGAGGTTAATTGGTGGAACTAGGAGACCATTCCTCAGGCTCGAAGACAGACCCTCCAAGGTCTGACCTAATGTCCTTTCCACCTTGCCCCCTGAGCCACTGTACCGGTCGTGTCCCAACAGGAAAGCCGGCTCACTCAAGCCAGGATCACACGAGAAGTGTTCGTTTTTATAGGGACTATCGCACATAATCTCTAGTAGGAATGGGTGGGGAAGCCACACAGTTACACGCGGTCACCTGGTTAGTTGCATTGGAGCTGTTATCACGCCCCCGGCCTGAAAGGGTGAGGGGAGGGAGAGTTTGTAGAAATCGAGAAACAGAGAGCTGCGTAGAGACCCGGTGAGGGAACACTGACTATCTGCCAAAGGACTCAGGCAGCCCAAGGCACCCTCACAGGCAGGGCGCCAACAGGCTCAACACCCTGACCTCACGCTCCTCTTGCCTGCTGGTCTCCCGCTGGTGGCTCCTATGGGCCAACCCAGCCAGAGCACAGGACCCAGGCCAGGCTGCCAGGGTGACAAGCAGGGTAGGGAAGGGTCAAGGGGGATTCTGAAGGGGCAGAGGAAGTGGTCCAGCCCAGCTGGCCATCTGTCCCTGGCTCCCATGCTCTTGGACTCATCACTGTCCCCTGATTCTACCCTTGGCCTTCACACCCCTGTGCCTTTGCTCATTCTGTTCCCTCCGCCTGGAACTACCTTGCCCAGCTTCCTAGTCCATCAAAATCCCATCCCTTTTGCAAGCCACACCCAAAGAGTACCTTTTCCTTATCTATTCTGAAAGTCTTCATCTTTTTAGCCTGTAGGTCATTCTCTCATGTATCTTTTTCTATCCACTCCCAATAGTCTTTGGGCAATTTAAGAGTGGGAGCTATGGCTGATTCATCTTTAAAACCCTGAACTTCTGCCTCCTATAAGTCATGAGCCTGGAATCTGTCAGGAACTGTGAAGGGGCTGAGGTATCAGCCTACTTGCAAGGTAACATGTCAGCTTGCCAGTTTCACGGTGCTGGCAGAAGAGGCAAGACTCCTGGATCAGAGACAAAGGACTTTATTACTCAACGCAATAGCGGTAGCCAATCAGCATTTGTGCACCACGGCCCTGAGCCCCAATCCCCACAGCACCCCATGCAGAGGGCCAGGTAATACCTGCATATGCAGTGGGTTTCATTATAGGAGAGCAACACTGAGCTTAGGGAACCTGAATATTTTTTCACTGGAAGGATGTATGCCTGCCCTTTGTTCCAGTGGGAGACACTATCTCCCAGAGATGTCTGCTATACAAAGACAGCACAGGGTCGGGCGCGGTGGCTCACGCCTGTAATCCTAGCACTTGGGAGGCTGAAGCGGGTGGATCGCTTGAGGTCAGGGGTTCAAGACCAGCCTGAGCAAGAGCGAGATTCCGTCTCTACTAAAAATAGAAAGAAATTATCTGGACAACTAAAAATATGTATAGAAAAAATTAGTCGGGCATGGTGGCGCATGCCTGTAGTCCCAGCTCGGGAGGCTGAGGCAGGAGGATCGCTTAAGCCCAGGAGAGTTTGAGGTTGCTGTGAGCTAGGCTGACGCCACAGCACTCTAGCCCAGGGCAAAAGAGCGAGACTCTGTCTCCAAAAAAAAAAAAAAAAACAAAGACAGCACGGGACAAAGGGCAGGCAGTGCCTTGCTTGCAAGACATGCAGAAATGTGAGAGGCCCACGGGGAGCTGTCCCCTAACAGAACGTGGTGGGTGCCCACTGAATGTGAAATGCACGTCTTTGTTCTCACTCTGCCCTCCGGATACCAAACATCAGTAGTGAGTACCCAGTCACAGCCCTGACCTGGCCCCTTCTGGAGTCTCCCTTCCAGTGGGTGCCAGGACCCAGAGTGGCACTACTGTCCCCATCTGTGGAAGGGGCATAACAACAGTAACTAGCCCACAGGGCTGCTGGGAAGTACGACAACAGGCATACAGTATTGGCAAAAAACAAGCAGGAGGAGGGGAGAAGAGCAGACAGACAGACAGAGAGGAAGGCTGAGCACATGGACTGGAACAGCCGGGCCCTGCTCAGCAAAAGGGAGCAGAATTACAGCTGCAAAAAGTCAGAGAACATCATGACCTGCCCAGCCCTGCTTGCCCCAGGCTCTCACTGGGCCACTTCGGCAGATGTAATTTCCTACGCCACTGACTCTGCCCACCACCCCCGATCTGCATCCACAGTCAGGGACGTGATGACACCCACGTGGCTCCAGTGGCACTGACTTGGGACAAATTGTTACCCACTAAAAATCTCAGATGAATTTTTCCAAATGCAAAGTAAGTACCAGGGCCTCATCCATGCGACTATTGCTACTATCATTTAGAAGTTGATTTGCTCTCTTTAGCAGCCACCTCATGAATCAAATCATTGGAAGATCAGAGTGGCATTAATAAAAACAGCCCCGGCCACAAACTGAGCAGGATGGTTAACACGCCAGGCCTTGAGCTGAGCTTTGCACACAGGTTCCCATTTGATCCTCACCCAACCCCAGAGACAGCCATTACCGTTACTAACCCCATTTTACAGACCAGAAAGTTAACGTTCATGGCGGCGGAGACAAGTTGCCTCAAGTTCTAAGCTCAGATGTAAACGCAGGTCTGCCTGACCCCAAAGCCCACACTTTGCCACACTGCATTATTCTGCCACGATGAGCCTGGAAATCACCCTCACGTCGGATCTGCAGCCAGCAGCACTGCCTGTGCCGAGTGCGAGGAAGTGCCCGGGACTAACGCTCCTCACTCCGGATTCAGACCTGTCCTCATCCTCTGTCCTGATTCTTCCTTCACCAGGACGTTGTGAGAAACAAACACAAAACGACATGAAAACACAAAGAAGATTAAGAAGCTGTGGTTGGGAGTCAGGGTCGGGTGGGCACCATAGCAGCGGGGTGAAGACGGGTGCTGTCTGGCTGGGAAAGTTATTTCCAGCTCAGCCAAGTCCAGGAATTCCGTGGGCCAGGAGAGCAGCAGTGTCCACCAGGGGGTGCTAGGAATTTGGGTCCTGATTAAGCCTCAGTCCAAAGCCATCAGGATGCCCCAGCCCGAAGACGCCTTTACCTTAATGAGGGTTTACCAGTGAGTGGCTTCCATGGCTACCACTAGGGAAACACAAAGTAACCATAGAAGGCACACAGATAAACTTATTTTAAAATGTTTAATAATTATGCATGTTCTAAGAAAATTTTGTTTTCTTCTAGCTGCACTTGACAAAAAGGGGATTTGCTTTCTGACTGGAGTAAAAATATGTTCCTTGGTTAGAAAGGGAGGGATTCTTTGGCTTTTTAACTTACAAAATACAGCTTGTAAGGGAAGGGCTGGAAGACCCAGTTGTGTCTCCCGGCCCCTGTCAGCACAAGGCATCTGCCGTGCAGGTGCTGCCGGGCTCCTTGCAGGTCCGGACGCCGGGCTGCTACAGACCCAGAAGCGCGCACAGACCTGCGCCTCCGCGGGGAGAGGGAGCGCGGAGCCTAAGAGGATTGTTCCGAAGCTCCTACAAAAGGCAAGTAGATTGAGGGGTATAAGGGATGTCACATCTTTCAAGAGCCTCATATTCTTCTTGGCTTGTCTACCGGGAGCAGACTGCCATGACACACAGCTCCAGGGGACAGGATTCCCATCCCAGTCTTCCTGAACGTGTCCCCTTGCCCTTGGAGCTGTGTGTAGCACAGCCTGCACGGCGCACTTGGGGCCCTGACTGGGGCATTCATTCATTCATCCATTCATTCGGCAAAATTCTGAGCAAGGGATTTTTGCTAGATCCTATGCTTTAAAAAAAATTATCCAAAATTGCAGGGGGAAAAAAAAACCTGCTTTGAACCAGGAAAGTGCATCCCATTTTGAGAAGCACACTGTCTCGTTTCACAGATAAGGAAACAGACCTTCAGAAGCTATGGACACGCTGAAGATGATAAACCTGGAAAACAGCAGAGTGGGGTCTAAGGCCCATATCTGGCTCCTGGCGCGGTGCCCTGGCCTCACCCCGCTGCTTTCCAACGGGCCCCTGACACTCACAGTATCTCTAAACCTATAGAAAGGAGCCATGATCCTTGCTCCCATTTCACAGAAAAGCAACTTAAGGCATCTAGAAGACAACCTAGCCAGGTTATTGAGATCATGAGCTCAACTTGAACATTTCTCAAGAAAGGCATCTTCTGATTCCTGTAAGTCATTTCTGGGTGTGAATCACCTTGCAAGGCACGGAGCTGTGACTCTCTGTGGTGTCGGTGCCTACAGATCCCGCCCGTACAAATGCTTCCTTAAGAAGAACCGTCACACAAGAATGGTCCCTGCCCTCGACGTCCACTCCTTTTCCATCAGATTTTCTGCTTCACGTTCAATTACAGCAGTCCTTTATTTTCAAAAAGGTAAGATGTTGACTGCAATTATTATGGGATGGGTGCATTTCAGCTGCCAAGACAGAAAGAGGAAAAAGAGAAGAGGAAGAAAGAAAGGAAAATGGATGAGAAAAATGAATTGGAAGAGTGGGAAGAGAAAGATGGAAAGGGGGTGAAGGAAGAGGGAGGAGAGGGGAGCACAAGCAAGGGGCAGAGAGGGAGGACGTCCGGCTGAAGGGGACCCTGGGTCATCTGTCCATGTTCCCAGGTCAGCCTCAGACAGCCGTGTTACTCAGCACTCTCTGCAGTCTCTGTCCCTCAGTGTCTGGGCCTGAAACCGAAGTTGAGTGCAACTTCCTCAACTTCCCCTAACTGGGGGAAAGGCCAGTCTGACTCACACTCAAGTCTTCACTAAGAAAAAAAATAAATAAATCTTAGCAAAGAACGTCAGAGCAGGGAAAGACCACAAAGATCACAGAGGGAGCCCTCGAAACCTTCTGGAACCCACGGCCCTGTCCTTTAACCCAGAAGCCAAACAAACAAAAAACACCCACTTCCTTTCATGTCATTTGAAATCTCTGAACAAATTAAATATTATTTTCAGAACAAAGCAAAGCTGTGGCAATTTTAGACATTCTCCCTGCAAGAGAAATAGAATATTTTACTCACTTGATCTCACTCTGCTCATCTGCCCCGGTTCCTCTTCATTGGTCAAAAGTGGCCGATAAAACATAACCAAGTTCATTTTCAATATCAAGGCTGTTGCCTGCTTTTTTTTTTTTTTTCATGTTGACAAAAGTGGGAAATGACATACAATGACTCTTACTTGGGTTCAGGAAGTCAAGGAGATCATTTACCTGAAAAAAATCTTTAAAGCCAACTTCACTACGTTGTCTTGGCCGTGGAGTCAAGCTTGAGTTTCCCAAAACACCTCCGGGAGGTCTGGCATAGACGGAACACTGGAGAGAAAGGGTTTCCTTACAGAGTTCCCAATGTGCTTTTCAGCCACAATATCAGGAAAAAAATGTATCTTCTGAAACCTCCCTGCAGACACACTAGACAAAACAGTGTTCTTTTCCTTGAAAGCAAGATCGCCAAATCTAAATGCTAAGAAGAAATGTTTAACACCAATATAATGTATCTATAAACAAATGTGGGTTCTGACTTCATGGCATATGCAGTGTTGAGAAATGAGATGGATGTTTATTTCTCAAAGTTTCACGATCAATATATTCAAAACTTCAGACACACCTGCCAGTGGATCGCGCATCTCAGGCCAGGCTCCCCAGAAGCAGCCGGCAGGGGAAGACGGAGCTGTGGGGGCTTATACAGGAGACACCTGCAAGGAGCAAGGGAAGGGAGAAGAGCCACTCAAGGGACCACTTCCGGAAGGTGCGTTACACCTGAGAATCCCTCACCACCCTCCCAACGAGGGAGCTGGGCTTTCATATGCAGCCCCCACAGTCATTGGCTGAGACCTCCCCAGGGGATATCTACAAGACCCCCAGGAGGTTCTCTCTGCCCCTGTGGGTAAGGGCCCCAGCGGCCCAAGGACGGTCCTGGGAAAACCCAGCGGGGAAGAGCCCTGGAAGCAAAGCACACCAACACCGCAGGATGAATGCTTCCAACCGGTAAAAAGATGCAGGGCTGCACTCCAGCTTGGGCAACATTGTGAGACACCCATCTCTTAAAAAAAAATTATTTTTTAAATAAATAAAAAGACCTAGCGGCTCCAGGCAAAGCACTGAAAGTAACTGCTACACGCAGCTATGTGAAAAGTAAACATTTTTGCAAATTTGAAAAGGTCTTTCCTTGCATATTCCAAAAATAGAGCAACGGTGGTCTTCATTCATTCCATCCAGGTTGATTTCCCTGCAGCCATAAAGGAACCTGGGTATTCTGGGATCTGCATTCAAATCTTCATGCACAAAAAGGCCAACAGGCTGATGTTGTAACACACTCCCAGGGAATTTTTCACTCTAATTCTTAGCTGTGATAAAACATCCTAAAAAGGTTAATCCTTTCTTGGATTATTGTTCGAAATGTTGATTGTGAACCTAGCATTGATGAAATAGCGTCAGTAGAAACCCAATGTTTCTTTTTTGCTCATTAAGTTCATTGCTTCAAAGAATTTCGACTATGCTTTTTTTAGAGATATCATCAACTTAAGGGGTGGTCTCTGGGGCTTAGGAACACGGTTTCTTTTCCAATGCAGCAGGTATAAACAAGCAGTGAGCACAGTTTTCCTTTATTGGGGATGAATTAACCTTGACATTTGATTTTCTCACCTAAGTCATCAGCCTCTGACAGTAAAATCAGACAAAACAATACTCTGGAAATTATTTGTAATTTTCTCCCCAAGTGCAGTTTTCGCAACACTCAGGTTCAGGGATTTCATGAATCTCTTCCACAAGAAGTTCTTGTTATTCTTTGTGATTTGGAAAAAAAAACCCAACCATTTCAGACATTTTCATAACCCAGGTAGATTCCTGATTCTATATTCCAGTACTATTCAGCATCACATGCTAAAGAAAATTGTGCTTTAGAGAGAGAGAGAGAGAAAGAGAGAGAGAGGGAGAAAGAGGGCAGGGAAGGAAGAAGGAAGGAAGGAAATCTTGTAAAGGTTTGTTTGTGTAACCCAAAGAAATCTGAGCTGCTTCATGGCTGGTCTCAGCACCCACTCCTGTTCAACCAAAACACCATGAAACAACAAAATATTAATAAAAAGCAATGAACCTCAATATTAATTATTTGTACTCTGTTGCATTTTTTTAAACCATAAGAGTAATACATCATGTCAAAAAGATACAGGAGCCAACCTGAAAGAGCTCCCAGTGGCCAAAGCCGGAATAGTCAGAGCAATGAAATAAGTAAAAATAATATTTGATTATAAACCAAAGAATAAAATAAATAACCATGAGCCTATACTGATATTTTAAAACTGACTGAATAAATAAGAAGTGAGGGAAAATAGAAGAACCCCATTTAATAAATGGAGAAGGAATGAGGAAAACAGAAAACCCAAACAATATTAAAATTAGTAGGTGAAAGTGTAAGATATAGGATATTAAGAAGAAATAGGATGAAAAGAAAGCATTTCCCCCCAAATGTTTATTACTCACAAAAGGGAAAGTATCAGATTTACAGTGGGGAAACCTTGACCGCATGATGAAGGTCAACAACCCCGGTAAGAGACGCCCGGGAACGGCGTGTCGCAGTACTGCGTGCAGAGAAGGACACGTCGTGTCTGTGCATTCTTCCCCAAATCCATAACCTCACTCTGTCGGATCATGAGAAAACATCAGACAAGCCCCAGTTAAGGGACCTTCTACAGAATGCCTATCTGACATGGTTGATGTAAAAGTTAAAGAGGTAATGAATTCAAAGTGCCTAAGTTAGAGCCTGGCGTTTTAAAACCCTCCATCTGACAAGAATAAATTACACAGACCATTTATCAAAAAATATACATATATGTGTGTATATACATATATATACATATTTGGAATTTAGAAATGTTTTGGTTATCTGATAAGGTCATTTATACGGAAGTACTTACCCATCCAATTTCGCTGGAAAAGCAAGTTGACACCGCCTGTGAAACAGAGCCTCTGGAAGCTTCTGCAGGTGCCGGGCACTGGCTGCGGGAAGAGATGGTGGGGCTGGGCTGTTCTCAGAGTGCACCTGGAGCAATTTTCCAAAGCCAGAATCTGAGTTGGATTTTACTTTCCATTTGTAAAGCATCTCAGTGGGTGGAATGAGCTTCCTTTCTTTAAGAAGCCAAGAAAGGGAAAAAATCACATATCTTGAATAAGTAATCCATTGCGCTCACACACACCAGGTGTTCGCTTTCCTTGAATTAGTGGAGTAGGTGAAATTAAATAGGTTTTTCCAAAGATGAGCCGGGCCCAAAACTGAAAGGCAAGTGCTGTTTATTGAGTTCTGTCATCAGCATGGTATTTGTATTATCTGAGTTAATCCTCACAAGAGCACTTTGAACTAAATACCTGTATCGTGATTGTCTGAGAAATTCGGCTCAGAAAGGAATGGTGCACACAGAGTGCTCCCCAGTGTCGGCACACAGTGAGTGCGCAGCGCCTTGCAGTTATAATTAGGGCTGGGTACTAAGGGGTCACAGCCCGTGAGGGGCAGAGCCAGGTTGAACACACACATTTGACTCTCAAGTCATGTGCTTTCCACCGACACTCACCGACTTTCCTCATTCCTCCGTCCCTTTATTCACACGATAAATGCTTTTTGAGCAACCACTTCATTCATTCCCAATGACACCTAAGTATTTGCAAAGTTTTCTCAAGTTAGCCATCCCCTTTGCTTCTCAGTCTTGCATGGTAAGCAGAGCAGGAATTGCTCTCCTTGTTTTACAAATAGGGAAACTGAGGCTCCAGAAGTTTCTGGGAGTAGCCCAGAATTGTTAGACACCTTTTCCTCAACACTCACGTGCCACCATCTCACACACACACACACACACACACACACACAAACATGTCCCAATCCCCTGAGATTAGGGTCATTCTTTTTTTTATTTAATTATAGAAATTCCATGTATTAGTTGTATAAAACTTAAAAATTATTAAAGCTATAATAAAGAATAATTAAATTTTCCAGGCCAGGCGTGGTGGCTCACGCCTGTAATCCTAGCACTCTGGGAGGCCGAGGTGGGAAGATTGCTCAAGGTCAGGAGTTCGAGAGCAGCCTGAGCAAGAGTGAGACCTCATCTCTACTAAAAATAGAAAGAAATTAGCTGGACAACTAAAAATATATAGATAAAATTAGCTGGGCATGGTGGCACATGCCTGTAGTCCCAGCTACATGGGAAGCTGAGGCAGAAGGATTGTTTGAGCCCAGGAGTTTGAGGTTGCTGTGAGCTAGGCTGATGCCACAGCACTCTAGCCTGGGCAACAGAGCGAGACTCTGTCTCAAAAAAAAAAAAGTTAAAATTTCCAGGAAGCACACTCCTCAGAGACACAGCTATCAACGAGTTAGTGTATTTTAAAGGTGGTAGATTGGTGGACCAAAGGCCAAAGCTAAACCACCAAAATTTTTATTTGGCCAATACGGTGCTTTGAAAAGTATTAACTAGTTACCAACATTAAGGGGATTTCACATAAATACCACAATTTCCAACTCCCATTAAAAAGAATCTGAACAGCTAGCAACATAGGCAGTAGTTGGCTAGGAGCCCCCTTTCCAGGAGGCATGTTCTCTCCAATTTGCCTCAGTCCCCACCACCCCCTATTGCCTCACAGCTGCTCTGAGTCACCAATCACTGGCTCCTGTAGTCATCAGTCATAATTGCTGAGTATATATTTCCTGTCCTTTGTCTATGCAAATAGTTTTTCACATTTGAGATCATCCTATATTAACAATTTTTCAGTTGCATTTTTCACTTGATTTTATATCATCAGCAGTTTCCCACAATGTTAGAAATCCTTATTATACTTGTTTTATAGCATTCCATTTCAGATACATGCGTACCTCAATTTCTGGCTTTTTACCATTATAAATAACTGTGATGATCTTTTTTAGATTTGGATTTTTTTTGAATGATTAGAACTGCCTTTCAAAGTCCCCAGTCCTAAGATTAATCATACTGATCCCCTTTCAATTCCATCCATGACCTGTGACCTTGGCTACAGTGGCTATTGCTTAGTAACCCACCACTAAGTGACCAAGTGCCAGCTGTCTAAGTCCAGGGCCTGAAGTGGTGTCCATGGAGTCAGGGCACTTACCTGTCTGTGGATATGAAAGAGGAAGCACCTGGGCCCGGTGCTGCGTGGAAGGGGTCAGGATGGGCCTTCAGGGCTGCCCTTCCCCCACCAGCACAATCCCCTGGCACAGGCGGCCTGCCAGGACCCATCCCGTCTGCCATTCCTTCCATCCTAGGAGCCACTTGTCTACACTTACCCACCATGGCCAAATTCACTTAATCTGGGGATTTCATCCTTCAGAACATGACTCAGAATATAGACAAAAGCCAAAAGAGCTGACAGAGTCAAAGTTACTGTCATCACCCAGTGTAAGCACCAAAGCCTTCGTTCATAGCCATGACTCATATTTGAGACAGAACTTAACACGATTATTTACCTAATATTCTAGATCAAAGCAAATTAGGAATAATGAATTAGGAAGGGGTAGAAATTTGGGAGGTGGCCGATAGTAACAAGATACGTGTGGCAGCTGACAGCAAGAGAAGAAATGGGAAAGCTATACACAGCAGCTAAAAGACACAAAAGCTACAGCAACCCAGGGCCAATTCTAACAGAGACATCATCTGGAAGAGGAAAGGGCAGAAAAAAATGCCAAAAAGGGTGAGGGCCATGAGTGATCCAGGGCACAACTTCATCACTGTGCCAGATCGCGACTGCCCATAGCTCTGAGGAGTAAAATGACCTGCCTGAGACCCACAGCAAAAGTAGCACAGGGGCAGGATGAGGAGGGCATCTCTAAGTTCCCAGCCACTTTCCCCACTTCTTTGCTTCCTGAGTTCAGAGGTGCAAATGGCCTGGGGCAGCCCAGAGGGAGCACATGTGAGCTGGAGCTGACTGATCAAATGCCCCCATGGCCCGGGGCTCTGGGAGCTGTGCAGGGGCAGGATGTCACCAGGCAATGATGAGCCAGCCAGGACCTCTGGCCCCTCGGCCAGGCTTGGGCTCCACCTGCAGCCTGATTTGGATGAGTTTCTTCACTCCTAAACCCCAGCCTACTCAGCTATCAAGTGAGGATTATAGAGCCTGTCCTCCCTGCCTGTGGGCAATCTCAATGATTACATTTTTTCAGTGTGAGAAATTGACTGCCGTGTGGGCAGCAAGCACAGCAGAGGGGAAAGACTGGGCTGGCTGGCTCTCAAAGACAAGACCCAGCTCCACATCGCACTTCATCATCCAGCCCGCCCGCGGGATTAGCCGGAAAGTTGGCTCGCTGGCAAATCGATGCTTTGTTCTAAAGCAGAGCAAAAAGAAAATTTGGCTGCAAAATAGACGCTAGCAGGTTACTCCATCAAAATTGGAAGCCTGGAGTTATATGTTTTGCCAGGCAATTTTTGCAATATGATACATTAATTTTATACTTTTGGATTTTTTTCCCCTAAGAGTTTAGTCCTTATAAACACTGGGTGTGATTTTCACTTAGATTATGTTAAATTCCATGTGACCTGCTGGGATGACTCTTGCTGTGATCCCGATGGAGGTCACCGAGGAATGCCACCCCCTCTCTGTTACCAAGGGGCAACTGAAAACTGACTGGATGAGAAAACTGAGATCCCAAAGGGGTGTGGGACTGGCCACCCGAGGCAAGTGAGTAGCAAAGATGAGCTTCAGACCAAACCCTCTTTACTGCAAAGGCTTGGTCGCACGATGGTGGCTCCAGGGAAGAAAAGACGGCTCAGAGCAGGGAGGCGGGACAGGGGAGACTCGGGCATTTTAATTGATGTTGTTCACCCAGAGTGGGGTGAACATTTCATCCTCGTAATGAGGAGCCTTTCAGTATTTGATGAGACATTGGGGAGTGAGGACATAAGAGTAAAGGATAGGGACACAGAAACTGCTATTCCCTGGAGCTGTCCAAGAATGTGGAGAAGAAGGAAGGAAGGAAAGACAGAATGGAGATGAGATGGCCCAAAATGGGGGCTCTTGAAGCGCCACATAAAATCCCTGGAGGGTGGGAGGGAGGGTCACACAGAGATGTCCCCTGCCCAACTCACAGTCGTCATGTGGTGATCCAACCTTTCCTCTTGCTCCTTCCAGATCTTCACAAGGGAGCACCTACCACATTCTGCCGAATGCACAAAGGATTTTGACCACGAGAGGAATTCAGGTTTTACATCTGGATGGATCAAGTGCAAACTAGAGAAACCAGGATGACCTGTAAGTTAAAGAAGCGGGAGCTCAGAGTTAGAAGTCGCCAGGGGAAAGGAACCCCTCCTAGTAACTCACTGAGATTTGGGGGAGGGGGTTAGATTTCCTAGGGAATGGAGATGGGGCTCCCAGCTAATATCATCTCCAAGACAAGGGACAGGGGACTCCACCTCACATCTGGGCACAAGGCATTCTGCAAAGAATATGATAGTCAAATCCCTACGTGATTTTAACATGCAGTGGAGGAAGCAAACATGTAAACGACCAAGTCAGGTGATCTTTCTGAGCATCCTTAACTCACACCAGCCTCCCCCATCAACCTGGCTCCTCTTCAGTAATGCAGACATTGTCTAGCGGGGAGTTCTCCACCCTTGATTCTACCATGGAACTTGAGATGGATAGATATGTATGTCAGGAGCCTAATTTAAAGCTAATTCTATATAAATGTTAAATCTACAGGAAAAACAGAGATTTGAGTGGTGGCTCTCAAAGTTGAGCATTATCTGCTGGGTCTTTTAGGGAGTGACAGGATGGATGGTCTCCCCAAGGAGGTTAGATAGGAGCAGGGCCTATGAAAGCAGAGAGGAGACAGTGACTTAGGAGAACCAGCGTGCCCTTGCAGAAGGGCATCCGGCCAGGTAGCAGCGACCTGGGCTCCCATTCCACTTCTGCCTCACCCTTGCTGAGCGACCTTAGGGAAATCACTTTGAGCCTCAGTTTTCTCTTCTTTGAAATAGGTGCAATGACATCTGTCTTCCCTTCCCTATTTCAAAGTAAATTCAAAAGTGAAGTCAGGATGTAGAATGGTGGCATTTTAAGTAGTATCAAGCAGGCAGACTTGAAAAGTGTGCCTGGCCTGCTTACCTCCAACTTGGCAGCTAGAACGGAGGAAGGAGTTGGGGAAAGTTCTGGGCCTTTGTTCTAAGCATCCCCGACAGTGCGTGATGTGTAGCAACTGGAGGCAAGGCTAATAGCGGGACCTTTAAAGGAATGATAGTGATGGCGGTGGGGATGGTGGTGATAACAGCAAGTGAATATTTACATGTGCCACTCACTGTTAAAAGCATGTCACATGTATTATCTCATGTGAGCTTCCCAATGATCCTAAGAGGTTGGCACTATGATTGTTATCCCATTTTGCAGATGAGGAAACTGAGGAACTTACTCAAGGTCATGCAGGTAGTAGGTGTCAGAGCCAAGACCAGAACCCAGAAGGCTGATTCCAAAGTTCATGTTTTTTTAGTTATTATGCTATAATTATCATTATTACAAGTAATAATGTTGCTATCAGGGTTAACTAGAATTATATGATCATGATAAAACAATAAGTATTATTATCACCCATTGCATTTGATTCTTTCCACAGCCCATTGAGGAAGGCATTGCATCCCTGTTTATTGGTGGGAAACTGAGGCTCAAGGAATCACTCTGAGTTGAAGGGGAAAAGTCAAGATGTGGCCTCCTAAACAGACACACTTCAGGAGGTGTGGCCAGAAGACACAAGCTCATGGAAGATTTAAAAATAATAATAAAAGTTATTTATCAACCTTGAGATACCACACAGCTCCGAGTGGCCCACCCTCAGTTGAGGCATGTCATGCAGACTTGAAATCCAAACATGGAAAGGCAGGTTACTCCTATTTTTCATGGCATGACATTCCTTAGTGACAGGAAGCACAAAATAGGAGTCCCCACTCCCAGTGGAGATGAAATTTACAAAGCGAGAGTGACTGGTGAGAATAAACAGGTTTTAGTCCAGTGAGAAAAAGTTAATAAGATTTGAATGGTGAGAAGGGAAGAATAAAGAGTATCTTCAGATGTAAACACTGTTTTTAGTTTGCTTTAAAATAGAAAAGATGCTAGCCAATTGTTTTCTGCAGGTACCCAGAGAGGTGGACAAATGGAAAAAATTTCGGCTGGGAGAGAGGAAGAAGTTCCTGCACATGAGCTGATAAACTAGTGCAGAAGCAACCGACACTGACACAGATTTAAGCCGAGAAACGATAGGGAAAAGGCTCTTTGGAAGCTCACAGAAGCTCTAGGAGGGTCATCAGATTTGCCCAGCCAGGACCAGTGTTTAAAATCATGTCACAGCTAATGAAGGTGCCACTGGGCACAGGCACTCCTGCTGCACCCCAAAATTCCCACACAGGATGGGGGACACTACCCCAAGAATCACTGCCACTGGAAACTGGATGTGGCCACCACTGCTGCCCACCCCTCTCCTCTAATCAGCAACCTCTGAATCAAAGGTGTGGCTGTGCCTGATTGGAGGATTCCAGGTCATGTGCCCACCTATAGCTGATTGGAGAATTCCAGGTCATGTGTCCACCTTTAGTTGATTGGAGGATTTCAGGTCATGTGCCCACACTTAGCCACAGGGGAGGCTGGGAAGTAAGTAGCTGACATTTTTAGCATGGGCTGACCAACTTGTCCTGATGTGCTTGGGATAATCTCAGTTTTAAAACTGCATGTCCCACATCCTGGAAACTCCCTCAGTCCCAGCCATGCTGGGACAATTGGTCACCTTATGAGTGGGAGATGGAGGTAGGGGATGATGCCCTAAACACAGGAAGCAAGTTCTGAGTGGCTGAGAAAGAATTACAAATGCCCACTACATTTACCAAAAGAGGCCAGAAAGATTCCAGTCCTGAACAAATTTCTAGGAGAAAAGAGAACTGCACAAAGGCAAGGAACTAGGCTAAGTGAGTGCTTGAGTGTTCTCTCAGCTACAGAGTTTTAGAATTCCAGACCACCAGGATTTTTTAATGCTGAAAGGCCATTGGGATTCTTTCCAGTGATCTATCAATTTTTGCAAGCACTTGAAATATTATACAAAGTTTTTATTAATATACATGAGCTCCCCCACTGCTAGGGGGTGAACCAAAATGAATGTAATAAAAACTAAAAATCCAACACTATTTTTCATTTCACTGGGATAAATGGGATGAATCATGAGGATAAAAATCCCTTCCCCCAAAGTAAGCCTCACCTGGCAAGTCCTCTTGGAATCTACATTGCCACTCCAAGACAGCATTGGCACCTGCACAAGGGGTGGACTGTGGGTATGTTACTTGGTCTCCCCAGCACGCTTCCCTCTTGCTCTGCTAAGGGTGTCCTACCCCACGCCCGGCCCCCATGGCAAGGAGTAAGCATGTGAGCCTAATCTGGCCAATCACAGACCCCACTGCCAAGACCCAACTCTGGTGACCAAAGTCAGGCCAATCAGGCCCTTCCTTGGGATTCTGCCCAGTTTGGAGCTGGGACAGAAGGAGCCTCTCCTTGGTGCCAGAAGAACTTGAAGCTAAGGCCTGAGTTGTCATCTTCTCTGCTTGATGGACAAAGCCAAGGGCAGAAGGAGGAAATGGAGCCCTTTGGAGGTTAGCAGAGACCTGGGGGAGATGGGCAGTGAGACAAAGAGAGCATCCTGGTGGCATGAAACCCCTGCTCCAGTCTCTGAGGCCCTGGCTCCTGCAAGTACTCCCTGTCCCTTCTTAGCCATGTGAGCCCACAAAGTTCTCTTGCTTCTGATTGAAGTCCTTGACTAACATGCAAACTAAAGTACAGGAGTTATAAGGTTGGCAGTAATCAATGACTGGAATGGTTGTGCTCTAGGAATTATTCTGGGGATAGTGACGAAAATGTTCAGCCAGTTTGCACTAACACTCCCGTTCAGATAGCTTTTCTTAACCTCGCTGAAACTGAGTCACCTCACTGTAAATGGGGATATTAATTACAACCAGTTTTTGAGGGTTGTGTGACTTCAGTGGGATGGTGCATGGGAAATCCTTCCAGCTCAAACATCTCTTCGGGAGGTAGCTGAGGGCCAGAGAAGTCAGTGGCCCTCTGAGCTTACACAGCTAGAAAGGACAGGTAGAACTTGCACCTCGGCCAATGGACTCGAAGTCCAGTGCTCCTTCTACTCTAGCACAACCTCAAAGAAGGAAAAAGTTGCCCAGGTGATCTTTGGCACCACTGGAAGAGGATATAGATGAACTGACAAAAGGTGAAAATTAGTGAATCGTTATTTTTAAAGCCACATGCTAAGAGCAGTGGTTCCTTGGCCAAACAGGCAGTGGTGAGTAGACAGAGCCTGACTTACCTGGGGCCTGGGGACCCCTGAAGAATAGCCTGGGGATGCATGGGGGGGCATCCCACCAGTTGTGAAGGGAATCGGATCCCAAAGGTCATTTCTTTTGCAGTGACTGATGGTGGCCACAGAGCTCGCTGCTTACTTGAAGGATGCCTATTTGGTTCATCTTCAGCTAAAGCTGTTAGAAGAGTGGGGAAGAGAAGGGGAAATGAGAGCAAGGGAGGGGAGAATGGCAAACTGCACGGTTGGCACTGGACTGGAGACATCGCGCACTCAGAAATCCATCCCTGCCTGGACTGCAGACCGACTCTAAAGCCAGTTCATTTCACTACAAGTAAAACTTCCAATATTTCAAGTGTTCAGCCTCTGGCAATGCCAGGAATTTATCAAGCATCATAAGTTAGAAGCACACGAAGTTATATGATTACAGCTCTCAGTTTACAAGCCAGGTTCATCTGGGGGAATAATACTACCATAAGTAAGCAACAAACCTATCGGATATCCATATATCCATATAAAGAGTTTATACAAATAACAATACATTAGGACAATGTGCAAAAGACAGGAGGAGAAAATTCCTCCGGGAGGGAATAAAAATAATAAAACAGAAAAAGTGTTTGGCATCAGCAATTAGCAAAGAAATGCAAGTCGAAACTACGTTGTGCCACAGGATGGCTACTAAACTGGCAAAAGTAATAACAATAATTCCTAACGCTGACAAGGGTTCAGGGAACTGGTAAGTTCAAATGTTGCTCGTGGCACAGTGTTTTAGAAAGTAGGTTTCTTGAGCCATAAAGTGGTTGATATGCTAATGACCCAACAATGATCACACACTCCGCAGAATTTTCTCTAAAAGAATCCAAAAGCCAAATTTCCAAAGATGTTGGCACTGCCACATAATTTAATGGCACCTCAAAAAAGCTTAGAAACAATTTCAATGTCCACAGTATGGAAAACAGTTCAACAAATTATATTATGTCCACCTAATGAAATATTTAGGAGCCATTTAAAATGATTATTTTGAAGATTATGTAATAACTTAGAAAATTTTTAATAAGCATAGTGCAAAAAAAAAGAAAAATGTATAGAGGTTGGGATTAAAATTATGGAAAATTTATATTTGGAGGAGTGTAACAATATAAGGAGCCCAGGATGATGGAAAGTGCTGTAACTTGGTAGCACAGCAGAGAATGGGTGGCTTCCAGCCTCAGCTTCCTCACGAAGGAATCATCTGGGGCAGGGCGGTCTCTCTCCCCCCACCCCCGGCCCCAACACTGGCCCACCGTCCTGCTCTCGTGCACGTGCTCTATCTCTCTCTCTGTGTAACCGGGGGTATGAATGAGAGGAGACATGGGCAGAGTCCTGCAGGTGTGGGCTCAGCCCATGTTCTTCTCTTCTCCCTTCGGCTCGGGGTTCTAGGAGGGTGTGACCTGCTGGGCAGGCAGCTGCCTGAGGAGCCCGAGTTGGGGGTGACAAATGCCTCATCCGAGGTCAGATGTGGAAGGTGCCCTCTGCCCAGCCCTGCCCATGGCCAGCCTG
The DNA here is from genome assembly GCA_028533085.1 of Varecia variegata. NCBI lineage: Eukaryota > Metazoa > Chordata > Mammalia > Primates > Lemuridae > Varecia > Varecia variegata. The sequence goes on along the minus strand of CM052436.1, from coordinate 137,538,139 downwards.
CTTCTGCCTTGAAACTCGGTGTCCCAGCAGGCTGCGTCCCCACGGGCCTGCCCCCTTCCTGGTCAACAGGAGACCCGGGCTTTCAGCACCCAGAGATTTTAGAGACCACAGGAGCCCCCACCTGGGAGGATGCCCGAGAGTCACGAGGTAAGCCCACACTCCCCCGTTGACAGTTTGCAAAGGACCCCCATGTCTTTGATCTCCTCTGAGACTCACAGGAATTCTGGGAGAAGGCAGAACGGAGAAAACCATTTGAGGAAGAAGCCGAGGCTCAGAGAGGTAAATACCCTCCCCAGGGTTGCACAGCCTGTACAGGAAGCGGCGAGACCAGAACTCAGGCCTGCTAACTCCAGAGTTTACGTTCTGTTGACTAAAAAGGAAGAAGCGGAGCTGCCTGCGCAAAAGCGCAACTCTCCTGAAACCTTCATAACAGGAAGAAGACATCGTGATTCTCCAGAAGTCTCCCCAGGGAAAGAGCACTGGCCGTCCAGCCCAAAGCTTCTCCACTGGGGTGCGTCGGACTCACCTGGGGGGCGTTAAAGCAGACGCCAGAGCTCCCACGTCGGCAGGTCTGAGGCGAGGCCCGAGAATCTGCACGTGTGACCGGCGCCAGGGGATGCTCGCGCTACAGGCCTGGGGACCCCGTTTTGAGAAGTGCTGCCTGGAAAGTCTGCTAAGGGCTTGAAGTTAAAGATGTACTTGGGGCAAAGGGGAGAGAGAGATGGCTGTGCGTGAAAACCAAGGAGAAAGATGCGTCCTTTTGCTCCCCAAAGGGGGGTGAAATGAGGAAAGAGGATGCGCAGGTGGAGGAAGGGCGGGCTGGGAGAAGGCCCCTCTCCGGCACCGCCACCGTGACGACTCCGCGACTCGGCGCAAGCGATTCGCAGGACGAGTGCTCAGTGTCAGCAGACTGGAGGGTGTGGAGGTTGAGGGAGGGAGTGAGTGTCACGTGGGAATAGAGGGGACGCATGGCCAACGATGGGCAGATGGGCAGGAGGACCATCTGGACTTCAGCCGCCCGGAAATTAGTGGACGGGCTTGGGATGCGTTGCCTGTGGCGCCAGGGAACGGAGGAGGACATGCCACGCGCCTCCCGTCGGCAGCGAGGCCTGTGCCCGAGGAAGGAGGTCCTTCCGCAGAAGCTGTCGGGGCCAGCACGGTGCTCAGTGCTCTGACTTATTACCCCATCCAAGGGCTGCCTCACCCCGCAAGGCAGGAGAGATGCCTGGGCGTGGCGGAGCACCGCATGGGGTGAATTCCTCCAGGGAGGCTGTAGCATCTTCCAGAATCCTCTGCTCAAATGTCTGTGGGAAATCCATTTGCCCATTGCCTCCACAAATATTTACAGAGCATCTGCCAGGAGCGATGCAACCCTTTAGACAGCAGGAGCTGCTGCTTTAGTGGGTTGAAATTGGCAATCAGCCTGTTTCATTTTAATTTAAAATGATCAACAGAGTCAAGAAGCCGGGGGCTGAATTACCAATCTGCTGAACTGGGATTCTGACGCCAGTTGTTAGCAGCTGGTGTTATTACCAGTGGGGTGATTGTCACAGAGGACAGCGTGGTCCAGAGTTGTCCAAGGGGTCCCTGTGCCGAGGGCCAGGTCTGAGGACAGAAGGGTGTGGGTACCAGGGCTGGAGGGAGGAGGCAGTAGAGGCCCAGGAGGAAGGGGGACTCAGGTGGCCTGGATGCGCCAGGCTTCTGAACACGCCCCCTCCGGCAACAGCTCCAGAGTAGCGTACATAGGACAGATCCCTGCTTGTCCTTGCTCTAGGACGCTGAGGGGGTGGAGAGTCGGGGCCGGTTCCTCTGGAAGTCTGCCCAAGGAATTCACTTCAGATTCCTGAGATCTCCATCCTGAAGAAAGCACGTTTACAGTCCGTTTGAGAGCAGTTCTGTTCTTTAACTGTGCTTAAAAGTTTTCAAAAGTCCCAGGGGCGGGGGACGTAGGTGAGGACGAGCTCTTTATCACGTGTCACGCAGGCAGCCCACGCCACGACCCCAGGGGAAGAGCACCAGACTCGGTGTCTTGAGCCCCGAGTTAGACCTGGGCTCTGCCACTTAGGGGCTATGTGGACACAGCAGTCAGTTCCCTCTCGAGCCTCGTTTTCCTCCCTCATGACGGAGGCGCTGGCACCTGCAACCCCGCCCGTGAGAGGCTGTAGAGGGCAGTGGCCGGAGCCCTGACCGAGCCTGACTGTTGACACTCAAGTCCTAGCTCTGCCACATACCAGCTGTGTCACTTTCAGCAAGCTACCTAACTTCTCTGAGCCTTGGTTTCCTCATCTGTAAAACGCTAATAATCATGGCTATCTGACAGTACTGTGGGAATTAGGTAAATATATGTAAAGCATCCAGAGCAACTGCTGGCATTTAGCAAGCGCTAGTTATATATGTGTTTAAAAGATGGTCAAATAGGATATTGAACTGTCAAACTCATCAGCCACCACGACCTATGTAAGGGAAGGCTGGAAAATTTTGGCGGGGGATTTGCTGCAGTAGCAGGTACTAAGGCATTTCCCTATGGGTGAGAGAAGAGGGGTCCTTCCTCTGCCTCCCAGGCCAAGTGAGGGGAACCAGGAGAGCCACTGGGAGGCTGGGGAGGGCTTGCAGGATGCGGACATAGGCATTCTCTCCCTGCCTGGGTTTCTGCTGAGGTGCAGAACCTCAAAGCCCAGGTGAGAGTGAATGGAGTTCATGCAGTTCTTGGTAGTACCTAGCAGGAGTGCCCAGCACTGTGGGGGTGCAAGGCCTGCCGGAGGCTGGTGGCTGGCAGGGGCTGCCTGCGACAGTGGGGCTAGGAGAGCAGCCTGCTCGGACAGTGGGCTAGTGCCATGGACTGAAGTGTGTCCCCCCTAAATTCTTACGCTAAAGTCCTAACTCCCAATGTGACCAGATGTGGACTAAGGAAATCACTAAGGTTACCTGAGGCCACGAAAGTGGGAACCTGATGCAATAGAATGAGTGTCCTCGTAAGAGGCTCGCTCACTCTCTGCCGTGTGAGGACACAGGGAGAAGGGGGCCGTTTGCAAGCCAGGAAGAGAGCCCTCCCCTGAAAACAGTACCCTGATTTCCGACTTCCAGCCTCCAGAACAATGCGGAATAAATTCCTGCTGTTTAAGCTACCCCGTCTAGGGCATTTTGTTATAGCAGCCCAAGCAAAATAAGACACCCAGGTTCTGTGGAGGAGGACCTACCAGGCTCCCGGGGTGCTAGGGTGTGCACCCTAGGGCAGGGCCCCAGACCAGGCTGCGAATGTGTCTGGGGAGTGGGCCAGAGGCCCCTGTGGAATGTTCTCCAGAGGGAGCTAGGGTTGGTGTGTCAGCCATTCGTCCTCCCAGAAAGAACAGCCCCAGACAGCACCAGCTCCGTGAAAAGGCCTTTGAGCCTTTCTCGAACAGCCCATGTTCCTTCCCGGGATGGTGGTGGCAGGTCAGAGCAGAGCTGCAGCCTGAACGACCAGAAGTACCACGGCCCTCCTCACTCTGGGCCCCAGCCCGGGCGTGGCCTTGCCTGAGGACAGAGGAGAAGCTTGGTGCTGAAAATGAAACTGAAGCTGTAACAGGCTGGGCTTTCTTCCTTTTTTAAAAAAAAAATTAGGTGTGATACTTTGTCATCCAAAGTGTGGTCCCCGATGGAGCATCCGTGTCCCTGGGAGCTTCTCAGAGATGCACAGTCTGCATTTTAACGAGAACCTGGGGTGAGTCACGTGCCCACAGAAGCTGGAGAAGCGCTGGCACGATGGATGCTCAGGCAGCTGGAGGCACGCGCACATCGGGACACGTGCAAGCAGCTGGCACCGGGTATTGGTCATGCCCCCAGCTCCCAGCGGGCCCCTGGGGACCCGTCCTCGGTGATACCCTGGAGTGGGCTTTCTTAATTAAGCCTGAAGATGAATCTGTTCTAATTCCACAAAGAGAACGGAAGGCTGGAGCCTCTGCCCAGGATGTCAGCAGGGGCAGAGAGGATGTGAAGGCAGTGGTGGGAGGGAAAGTAAAGCCAACCCCTGAGTGCCCACGGGGAGCCCAGCTCCTGCGGAAAACATTACCCTCCCCTGTGACCGCGCCCGCGTCCAGGTTGGCCTTCACGGCCGCTTGAACTCCAGATTCATAAAAATGCAAATGGTGGAGGCCCCTGCTGGGGCCAAGCCTGCTACAGCTGCCCCGTATTTCCATGACAGGCGGGAACGTGCTGCTTCCTTTGCAGAACTTGTCATCCCTCGAGTTGGCCACTCACACACATGCACTCAGGCAACCAAGACTTACCTGGCTCTGATGCTGCTTCTCTGAGGTTCCTTCCAGCTCATTCATGAACATCACAAAGGTGCTGGTGCATTCTCAACAAGAAATAGGTCTCCTCTGACCCAGCTGTCTTGCCAGGTGCCATCAGTGAGTCTCTAGGGCTGCTTCTGCTCTTAACGGTCTGTCCTGGGGCTTGGGACTCCCCCAGCCAAGAATCCTGCTGGGGTGACAGGGTCCCACTGTCTAGAACAGTTTCTGAACTTCGGCAGCACCGGCTGTGTGTCTGGAGAGTGCTTTGCTGTGGGGCTGCCCGTGCAGGAGGATGTCCAGCAGCCTCCTGGCCTCTGTCTACCAGATGTCAGGAGCACGCCCACCACAATCAAGAGTCTCCAGACTTTGCCAAATGTCCCCAAATTGCTCCTGGTGGAAAGCCACTCCTCTAAATGAACAGTTGGTGCCCTGTGTGCTGGGCTGCCCGAGGGAACTGGAATGGCCTGGTGGCAAAGTTGCCTGGGAAGAAATAATCCAAGCCCCCAAGTCAACAGTGAGGGAATGCTCCAACATACCTACTGTCACAAAGAAGGGACAAATGTGCCAACAGGGCATTTAAAGGTAAATTGGTGGCCAGGTCCTGGAATAGAAAGGTTCTCAGTTTGGGTGCCCCAGGGGAAGACTCTGAGACAAGGATTCCAGAACAAGTAGCTCATGTGGGAGGTGCAAGGAAGACTGACGGGGGTAGGAAATTGGTCTAGGAAAAGGTAGTGCTGATAAAGGCCGATCAAACCAGCTGCCACTGTGGGCGACCCGCGTGTGATCCTACTGGGGGCCTCTAGGAGGCAGTGTCAATGCGGCTCAGAGTCGTCCCCATGGGCCCCCAGGGCTGTGGGAGCTGGGTATGTACACACCAACTCCTGCCAGCTGGGGGCTGCTGGCTGCTGCTCCCAGGGGGAGGTAATTCCCAAAGCAGGCTCCGGGGCCCAGGGAAAGCCCTCGGCAGGGAAACATGAGTACCAGCAGCGAGGGGTCAGGCTGCTGGGGCATGCCAACATGGTAAGGGTGAGGGGAGGTGGGCAGGGCACCCATGGTATCTGCTATGTCAGAAACATCCACTCACCATGCCTGTCAGATCCAGCCACTAGGGACCTTGTGCATCTCTGGCTCTCGCCTCCCAGGGACAGTGTGTTTTGCTACCTTGGTCTTCAAACTGTTTGAAGTTGGAACTCTTTCTTCAAACACACTCTTAAAAGAAAGCACAGTGTCTGATGCAGCACAAAGGAAGGCTACTGTGGTTGACTGCGGGGCAGGGAGGCGGCAGGCAGCAGGGGTGAAGGGCCAGAGCCCCCCAAGATGCTCCCTCAGCCCAGCCTCCTCCCCAGGCACTGTTACGGCTCTACTCAGGCTCCCCAGAGGGGCTCTGCCAACAGAGAGGCCAGGCCTTGAGAGGGAGCCTCGTCCACTCCCACCCTCAGGGAGGCAGAGCGGAAGGTGCAGACCCCCAGCTCCCTCGTCCAGCGTCCAGTTCCCTGCCCCTGCTGAAGCCCAGGGTGCCTTGCTGAAGAGGCAGTCGGACCACAACAGGGTACCACCTTTCAACCCTGCATCTGTTTACCCCACTCCCTACCCTGCTGGGATCCACACATCAATCTGAGCCTGCACCTGCTGAATGGATTAACAACCAATTCAAAAGATGGAAAGAACATGGGGCTTGAATTGAATGAAGCAAGTTCTTCCACTTTCTACCAGATCAACCTTGGGGAGGGTGCTTTAATTCTCAGGGCCTTTATTTCCTGATCTGTGAAATGGGACAATAATACCTACCATGTTTCTCTGGCATTGCCTGGTTTTGCTGGATGCCAGCCCTCCCTCCACCCTGACCTCCATCCCACATTTCCAGGACTCCCCAGAGGGGATCTCACCTGGGTTCAAAAAATATATATATTACCATCAATCAACACCTGGGGTCTGCACTGTTTGGTTGTTGTGATTGTTTAAAATTTGATTCCAGACACTGGTGGCCACCGCTACGGCTTCCACCACCATGCCTTTCTCCGAGTCTCGAACACTGGAGTTTTTATGCAATAGGCTAATGCACGCACAGCTCAGACACAGCTCCCAGCCTCCCAGCCTCCCATGCTACTGCCCTCCTGGCCCTCTCCCTAGCACCTTCCCTCCTGGCTGCAGCCTCAAGTTTCCCCCCACCCCCACCAAAAGGGACTGATGCATCAAGGTGACAGTCTGGAGACTGCTCCCATGATTAGACCAAGGATCCTAAATCTCACACTCCAAAGGAGGCCCCTGCAACCCAGATCCCCCGTGTAGCATCTCTGCACAGGCTGGTTCCCACTCCCTACCCAAAGGCCAATTTCAGTTGCAAACCATAGGTCATCCCCATCCCTTTCAGAACCACCCTGAGACCCAGGGGAAAGATCTAGCATCTCTGAGATTGAGCCCCAGCACCACTGGGCAGGTGTGTTACCTCAGTAGTGCCCATCTCCTTTGAGAGTCATGGTGGAGCTGCAGTGGGAGTGGACACACTGCGTGTAGCACAACGCCTCGCATCCAGTCCTCAGAGCCCACCCATTCAACAAGCATACAACTAACAAGTGTTAACTCTCCCTCTGTTTAAAAATAAAACTAGTACCCCTGAGTAACAACAGCAATGACTAACAAATGGAGCGCTGGCCTCGTGCCCGGTGCTGTTGTAAGTGCTCTGCATACGTTGACTCACATGTTCACTCACTTAACCCTATGAGGTAGCAAACATAATCGCCCCATTTTACAGACGAGGAACCTGAGACATGGTGACATTAAGAAATGTGCCTAAAGTCACACCAAGTACTTAGCAGAGTCAGGATGAACCCGAATTTATACAACCCAACTTATATCCAGTCTGTTCAAAAGCACAAATGTCAAGATTTTCTGCATTAAATTTAAAGAAAATGACCTTGACCATCAATTCAAAAATACTCAGAGTCCAGCTGAAAGCTGCTGGCGTTTCTTGACTCAGATGTGACTGGGTCATTACAGTGCACAGAAACAGGCACCCCCCAATGGCTTCCGAAGAGCCAAGGGCTGGCACAGGCAGAGCCCTGATTGCGGTCGGGGCCCCCTCCTCGTGGAGCGGATGTCCAGCTTGATCACAGCGGGACCCGCACTGGCAATCCTCAATCCTTGCCTTCCCTCTGCGGGAAACTAGCGCAGAGATGCCAGGGCCCCACACCTGAATCGCTCCAATGAACACATAGAACAAGACACAATTTATTTCCAACATCCTTCATTCACAGAATTTTCTGGGTGAAAATTTCTACTCTAATTTCTCAGCTGTGACTCAATGTGATGTTATCTCTGCTTATTCCCTCAACAAGTATTCACAGAGTCCCCACTGGGTGCCAGGCACTGCTCTCCAAGAAGCTAAACTCACAGCAACAACTTATTCCCAGTTCTTCTTCATTTCCCACAAGTCAGTTTCTTCCAGAAGTTCCTTTCAATCTCCAAAGGGGCTGGTACAGTTAAGTCCTCAAAACATATGGTCAGAAATCTTGAAAATCCCATGTGCTCAATTATTCCCAGTTAACCTAACTTTATTAAAGGAAAGAGTGTCCTGTCCCAACACTTCTGCTAAATCTGGGCCACTGCACCAAGCCTGCCCTGGGGCAGCTCATGCGGCCCCATTCCTCCTCCCCTCCAGGCTTCTTCCAGGGGCTGGGCTCACCCCCCTCTCAAGCGCCGGCTGCCAACGGCCTTCCTGCCCCCCTCCGCCCCCCCCACACACAAAGCCACTCTCTCCTGGGCACCTCTCCCAAGTGAGATGCCTAAACCCCGCTCCTTTCCCCAGTTCCGACACCTCCTTCCCCACCCTTCTTGGCTCCAGGGAGCCAACCAGCTGGACCACTCTTTGCCTGGTCCACTCAATAAGGATAAAATGACATCACATTGCCCCTCATAAAATAAATGCTCCCTACACTAGCACTCGCACATCAGTAGTGGAGGAAAACATGCGTGTCGGCAAAATTTAAAACTCCTGACAGCCTCATGCCAGCTCTACAGAAGGTTGAAATGAAATATTACAGTCGTGTTCTCTGAACAAAACAAAATAAAGACCATTAGCAAACCACCTAAGATCTATTTGAATAAGAGTGATTTTTATTTACCTGGCAGAGGTGCCAAGTTCATCAGATAAATGCAACCTAATGAACAATTTTCCTTCACTGCTTCGGTTTAATGATCCTATTCAATATCTCAGTGTTTTTTTCTCATGATGATGCAGGTTACATTTGTTTAAATATTCTGTTAAACTTCCGACAGTCACCTCCTACACATCCTACTATCTTTGTCTTCTTTGAGGCAAGGTTAAATTTTAACCTAGAGTTTACCAAGCTGGAGGTGGGCTGGGTCATGTTATTTCCTCTTGCGTCCTGGGCAGCAGACCCTGACATCTAATCCTAACACCAGCTGGTTACTCTGTAACTCCCCAAGACCCTGTCTTCCTGATTTCCCATCCATCGGGATTTCTTCTGAGCATAAATATATACTTTGTAAATTTTCCTGCCTGAGTTCCGGTAAGTGTCCTATGTTCCCCATTAAAGACGAACCACAGCTAAGCAATGTCACAAGGATACGGGACTTTTCCTCCCCAGTAAATCAGCCGCTCTTCTTATTCAGGTAGCTGTCCCGACCCCGTGTCACTTGATGCTAAACTCGGCCCCTCCCCCATCCAATGACAACAGGCACATTGGACTCCTGAAGCTTCAGGAAGAGGGCGTGGGTCACGAGAGGGGTCGCCCTGCAGGGCAGACGGCGGCGCTCCACCCCCAATCCCCAGCACCGCCGCCTTCTCTCCCTCCCTTAGCCGCTGCCCGGCCCCACCACCAGGGGGCGCCAGGCCCTGACCGCCTCCTCCTCGCTGCCAGACACTGGTTCTAAATCCGGGAACCTTTGGGAGCTTTAAAGATCCCCATGCCTGGGTTCCAACTCGGAGATTCTGCCGTAACTGGTCCGGGGTGTGGCCTGGGGACTGGGATTCTTCACATTACAGGAGGCCACAGCGCAGACTGTGTGTCCTCTCCCAGGCCGAGCCATTCAGCTCCAGCCCCGAGCTTGCACACCCCGCTGCTGAGTCAGCTGGGCACACGATCTCTAATTTTCCACACTCCCCGCCTCGCCTTGCTGACCCCGCGCTGGGGCTGAGCGCCCCTCGCTCACCATTACGGTTGCCCTGTCAGTTTCCCTACAGCTCAAAGGAAAGGGGGCGTTTCTTGCCCCCGGGCCCACCGAAGCCGAGTGTTTCTTCCACCTGGCCAGCTTCACTCACTCACCTGGAGGGCATTTCAGCTTTTGACCCAGGCATGGTCCTCACTTCATCTTATTATTATCATTCCTATTTTACAGGTAAGAGAACTGAGGCTCAAGGTCATACACCTTGTGCCGAGTGTATTCTCTCATGTCAGTTGACTCAGAAGCCCAAGCTCTTAAGTTCTTCCACAGACCGGATGGCTTAAAACTGCGGTCCCCAACCCGGGGGCAGCAGAGCAGTACCCGGCTGCACAGCAGGAGGTGAGCGGCAGGGTGATCAAGCGAAGCTTCGTCTGTATTTACAGCCGCTCCCCATCACTCACATCACTGCATAAGCTCCGCCTCCTGTCAGATCAGCAGCAGCACTAGATTCTCATAGGAGCATGAACCCTACTGTAAACTGCACATGTGAGGGATCTAGTTGTGCGCTCCTTATGAGAATCTAATGCCTGATGATCTGAGGTGGAGCTGAGGTGGTGACGCTAGCGCTGATTAGCAGAGAGGTTTGACTCCACAATAAATGTAATGCACTTGAATCATCCTGAAACCATCCTCCCCACGCTGGTCCGTGGAAAAATTGTCTTCCATGAAACTGGTCCCTGGTACCAAAAAGCTTGGGGACTGCTGTCTTAAAAGACAGAAATTTATTGTCCCGCAGTTCTGGAGGCTGGGTGTCTGAGATCAACGTGTGGGCAGAGTCACACTCTCCAAAGGCCCTGGGGGAGTATCAGTCCTGGCCTTTCTCCCAGCTCCTGGTATTTCCTTGGGTTGGGGAAGCAGAACTTCAGTCTTCACAGAGCATTCTCCCTCTGTGTGTGTCTGTGTCCACATTTCCCCTTTTTATAAAATCATATTGGATTCAGGCCCATCTGAATGACTTCCAAATTTGATCATATGCTAAACCCTATTTCTAAATAAGGTCACATTCACAGGTCCTGGAGCTTAAGACTTCCACATCTTTTGAGAGGACACAGTTCAACCCCTAACACACCATTACCACTCAAAGTAGCCCAGCCCTCCTTTGCAAATCCCAGGGAGAGGGGACAATAATTCCTTCCCTGCAGCAAGTGCTCCTCTGACATCCTCTGTGCTCTCTCCTGGCTCACTGCACCGGGCCCAAGAAGCCAATGCCTGACGCTCGGGGACAGTGTCCACCCAGCTGCTCAGGGGAACTTCAGCACTGCCTGCAGGGATCTGCAGGAGCCTGAGTGCCTCTGTCACTCCCCACGAGACTGGGAAGTCCTTCCAGCGCTGGCTGCCTGCCCACACATGCAGGCTCACAAGGCCCCCGTTTGTCACTGGTTTTTCTTGTCTGTGCGACCTGCCAGGTTGGGGTCCAAGTCTTCGTCACTGTTTTATCCTGAGCACCTGCTACATGCCACATGCCCAGTGTTTGCTGAAATAATGCATTATTCATCTTGGTTTCCCACCCACCCAGCCTAGCAAAACACCAGCATGAAGTCAATGTGTGTTGAATGAAAATATGGCCCCAAGAAGGGTTCCCCTTGGCACAGAAGAGCTGAGCTCAACCTGTTTTATAACAAGGCAGTGTGGCGTGCAAGGTGGGGTGTGCACCGGGTCGCCGGGACTCCGTGGACAGCTTGCGTCTGCAGCTCAGGCTGAATGGAACAGGAGCCAGTTCTTTCAACAGCAGAGACAGAGGTCTGGTGGGGGACTGGGTAGACAAAGATGAGGAGGAGCGGTGACTTCTCTCCATCCTCACCCCCGTGGATGCAGCAGAATGAGGTCTCAGACAGAAGCAGCTCATCTTCAGGGCCCCCAGTCTCTGGAAGGTCGGCTGGGTCTGGGTTGGCCCCATGCCGCCCAAGGAGAGATGCACAAATCCCAGCCTGCAGAGTGCCCCACCAGACGTCAGGTCTCTGTGAATTCATAATGGTGTTCCCAATGCCAAAGCGCCTGCTGTTCTCAGAGACCGAGGCCTGCCCTGGGCCTTGCTAAAAGAACAGGCCACTGCTGTTCCCACCACATGCGTGCACACCCCTTCCCTGGAGCCTGCTCCAGCGTGGTTTCTGAGCAGGGTGTCCTCACTGTGGCTCCTTGAGGCTGGGAAAGGTTCCATCTCTTTTCTCTCACCTGGGAGGCAAAGTGGGTCCCAGCTGAACAAGGCAAGGGCCAGTCTCCCCTGTCTTGGCATCTGTCCTTGGAGGGGATGCGGTGGCTTGGGGTTCCTGTGCCCATGCTCATTCTCTGACGGAAAGACGAGGTAAAGACTGAAGAAACACAGTGAGGTGTGGTGCTCAAGGCAGAGCTGTTCTTCCCCCAGGAGAGCGAACCTGCTCTGGCTCAGACGTGACCTGGCTGGCCAGACGTGGATCAGGCAGCGCCATCCGGAGGTGGCTCTGCTGACCAGGACTCTACACAGGGTCTGCACACCAAAGCCCATAGGCCAAAATCTTATTTTGGTGATCTGGCTGCCACTTATTTTTATAAATAAAATTTTACTGGAACACAGCCATGCTCCTTCCTTTATGCATTGTCTATGGCTGCTTTTGTGCTACGAGGGGAGAGTTGAGTGGTCATGACACAGGTGACATGGCCCTCAGAGCCTGAAACCAGGGCCAGCTTCAGGAACATGCAACCCATGGGGCCTGGGGCCTGGTTTCAGCATCTTGAAATTTTTAATCATTTTTTAACAAAGGCCCTGCATTTTGTTTCACCCTGGACCCCTCAACTTACATAGCCAGGGCTGCCTAAAATATTTACGATATTTTTACATATATTTACTATACATGGCCCTACTGTTTGCCCATCCCTCTACTTTGCCAGTCTCCTTGGCTCTCTCTCAGTCCTCTGGCCCCAGGACACCTGCCCCTTTCTGGAGCAGCCTGTGACATCTCTGGAAAACTGCAAGGCATTTCTTCCTGGTACCCTTAACAGGAATCCTACCAGCTGTTATTATCGAGGGGGCTGACAGTGAGCACGGCCCTGGGTTGAGTCAAGCCAAAGTCTGCCACTTACTGACCAGCCCTTGGGACTACCCAGAATAAATCTCATCCCTTAAGCCTTCAGAGACTTGAGTAGAGTTCTCTGTCCCTCCCCCTGAGTCTTCTCTTCTCCAACCCAAAATTCTCCTGTTTCTCACAAGACATGTTTCAGGCTCCTGTACCATCTTACTCACCCTCCTTAGATAGGCTCTAAGACCCCTCTTAAAGCATGGAGACTAAAGAAGTCTCCAAGCGTAGTCTAACCAGTGCACAGTTGGGTAGAACAGTCACCTCCATCATTCTAGATGGTATATCTCTATTAATGCATCCTGAGATCACATTGTCTTTTGGGGAACCCATTCCAAAAATCTCTAAAATCTCTGATGGTAGGAAAAGATGGTACTGTTGTGCTCATTATGTAGGTGAGCAAACTTAAGTTTGGAGAGGAATGCCCTGCTCCTGGGCACATGGCAGTTTTTCTGTCTCTAAATCCCAAGCTCTCCCTTCTACTAATTAATACTTTTTGGACCTTCAGTTTCTTTATCTGTAAAATGGGAAAGCTGGGTCTCTTCCAGCTCTGACATGCTGTAATTTGTGTTCTAAATGCAGACCCCAAAAGCCAAGTCATGAAGAAAATAGGAGCCCTTGGCTTACATATAAAACTCTTAGGAAAAACAAAAAAGTGTCCTTTCTTGCTCATTGTTCTAGCCTTACCCGCCCTGGAAACGTCTGCACGAAGGATGAATCTCTGGTTAACAGAAGCCCTGGATTTGACAGCTCACTGAGTCTTCAGACCCTGGTGCTGCGCCTCCCTCCGCGCGTCGGCCCCTGTGATCTTTCCTTTCCCGTTGCTTCCCCCTTTCACGCTCCACAAATTTATGTCTTCCTGCACATCCCATTTTCAAGTTTTTTCCTCTGTCTTTTCCCTTGCAAGCCAAACAACAACAAATGCCTTTAAAATAAGGACACCAAGTCCTCCATAAAATCCCAGACACAAAATGGGCTTTGGAAAGTCACCGTCTCTCCTTAATTGTGTTCTCTTGTTAGACGCATCACCCAGCATTGATTGAAAGTTTCGTCTTTCTGCAAATTCTCTTCCTAACATTTTCCATGGGTACACAGGCCCTCTGGTGCCCCCTTAGCCTTTCCCACTGCACGTGGGGCACAGACTCTCACGTGAGGGGCACGTGCAGGCTTTACCATCCACAGGCGAGTAGCGGGAACGCAGAGGCTCACAGACGTCACAAAGCTGGTTAGTGAAGGGTCCTTGGCTCAAGTGCGCCTTCCACTAGCATTGTCTTTGGAAACAGGACTGTCTCCCATCCAAGTACTGACCAGGCCCGACCCGGCTCAGCTTCCACGATCAGACGAGACAGGCGTGTTCAGGGTGGTGTGGCCATAGACCAGGGCTGTCGTGAGGAAGTGAGAGGTGACGCTTCCCCTGCCTCTGGCGTCTGGCCTTTTCCTCTCTGCCTCTCTGAATCCAACCATCCTTCTGGCCCAACGGAAGTGCACTTCCTTCCTCTGACATTCAAAATGTGTATTAGCTGTCCCACTCCTTTGGCACTCAGCACTGATCACCAGCTAGAGGCAGTGACCCTGTCACATGACAGATAGCCAACTTATGCACACCCAGGGTCCCTTAGCACGGAACCAGGCACACAATGGGTCTCAACCAGCGGTGGTGGCTGTGGCCATTAGCACTCATTTCTTCCAGTAACTATGACTGTGAAACAAGCTACCTGAAAATTCAGTGACATTAAAAAGAATTGTTATGTTCATGGATATTCAGACAGGGCACAGAGAGGACAGTGTCTGTGTTCCATGATGTCTGGTGCTTCAGCAGGAAAACATGAAGGTTGGGATGACTTGAAGACTGGGGCCTGGAATTATCTGAAGCACTGTTTGCTCTCACCCCTGACAGGGACGTGTGCTGACAGCTGGGGCCTCAGTTCCTCCCCAGGAGGTCTCTCCACATGGGCTGGTTGGGCTTCCTCACAATATGGCGGCTGAGTCCTCAGAGGAGAGGGCCGGGAAGCTGGCTGGTGAAGGAATAGAGACCCTACCTCTTGGTAGAACGAGTTTCAATCCCTTTGTAAGAGCACAGATGCAGCCCTCTTTGGAAAATACAACCTTCCGTAGTCATTGTTATCATCTTGCTACTATCACTTCCCCTTCGGGATGAGTTTCTTCCAGGGCTCCTACAGCCCTGTGACAGTACTGCCATGGGCAGGCCCACCTTTTAACCAGATCCATCTGGCCCTGCAGTGGACAAAGCTCAATCTCAGGCTCAGATCCCTGCTGCATCCCACATAAACACAAGCAGCAACATTCTTTCTTTGTCCTAATCTCTTTGCAGGAGAAGATACATGTACCTAGGACTAGGGAGACCTGGAGACCCAGGCAGGGGAATAGCGGGGAAAAAACCACAACAGCACAATAGTTAACTCCTGAAAGAGTTAGCAACAGAGTTTTCTAGTTGCTTACCATTTATCCGTAGTAACACTGTGGAGGCTGACAATGTGCTCACCTAAAAATCTACACTTCTATCCTCCTTTTCCAAGAGGGGTGGCCAATGAGCTATAAACAAAAGTTGTTGGGTGGGATCTCTGGGAAGGCTTTCTAATGGAGCTGCCTCAGCTGGCAGATGCTTTTTCCTGCCCCTGCCGCTTCCTCTTCCTTCTTGTGGAGACTCAGATATGATGGCTGGAGGAGCAGCAGCCATCATGTACCTATGAGGTGGCTTTGAGACCAGCAGAATGGAAGGATGGGGTGCTGGAAGCCTGGTGATGCCATGGAGCCACTATTGTAGTTCTAAACAACCTATTTGTGTAAAGTGAGAGAGAAAAAAAGTCTCCACCTTGTTCAAGCCACTATTATTTTTGCATCTTTACTATTAGTCGCCAAACACAATTACTGAGAGAACTGCTGTTACCTTCAGCTTCCTGATCAGCCTTCCTACCTCAAAGTTCACCCTGCTGCAACCCTCCCTCTGCCTGGCCACCAGTGAGCTTCCTCACACACAAATCTGATAATGATCCTCTCCTGTCTGCATCGTTTAATGGCTTTCTGGTACCTCTAGAGAAATCCATACTCTTTAGCATGACATTGAGGACAGTTCAGACCCAGGCCCAGGCTGAGCTGTGTATCCTGCCTCAGCCTCAACCCCGCACGCCCCGTGCTCCGGCCACTCCACGCTTCCCAGCATTCCAGCCTATACCACTCCTCCGTGTCTACAGTCCTGCAACCCGAAGTGTTCTAGGTGCTCAGCTCCTGCTGGTCCTTCAATACCCAACTGCAGAGCCACCTCCTGCAGGAAGCCTACCCTGGTGCCCTCAGAGTAAGCCATTGCCCCCAATGGACTTCTAAGTCAAGGCCTTTGTAAAGTATTTCTGATCTGTAGCACTTGCCACATTGCATTAAAATCACTTATTTCTTAATTGATGTTCCCCTAAACTGGGAGCTCCTCAGAGCAGTGGCAGAGCCTTCCTAGTCTGTTTGTCCCCAACTGTTAGCAAATTCTGAATGAATGAGTAGATGGACAGATGAATGGGTGCCCAGGCCCTGGCTCGGGAGGATCCAGAATCATCATTTTTCACACTGCTAGGGCCTAAGTGCCGGCTGACGCAGAAGAGGGCACAGGAAAACTGAGCAGGTGTCTACAAGAGGTGTCCACAGGAAGCTGTCACCAGGGCAGGGCAGGGCAGAGGCGGTGTAAGCGTGCACTTCCCATGGCCTCCGTCTGCGAATCCCAGCTCAGGCTCACGCAGCAAGAAGGCAGAGGAGGGGCCACCCCATGTGGGGTCTCATCCCCAGCCCCGCCCACGCCGCAGGCCATCAGCTCCGCCTCCGCGGGAAAGCCCAGGAAAGGAGGAAACTCCAGACCTGCGCCAGGCCACAAAACAGCAGGGCCAGGTGCTCACAGTCCCACCAGAACCCGGCCAGACAGCATTTCCAGCTCCCGAAACTGTTCCCGCACACCAGCCCGTCTCCTCCTCTCCGCAAAGGTAAGAGCCCCAACCATTATCTTGTCCCCCTTTTTACAGATGGGGACACAGTGGCCCAGAGAGGTAAAGTGTGCCCAAGGTCACACAGCCGGCCAGAAGCAGAGCTGGAGCCAACCTCACCGCCCTCCTCGGACAGCTGCTCCACAGAAGAACCCAAGTGCCGACAGCGGTGGGGCAGATTGCAGGGGCCCCACGGGACAGCCTAGCCACCTTGGTAACACGCAGGGGCCGCCAGGCCCCCTGCTCCCTCTCCTGAGGCCTGGCACCCCGCGCAGCCCCCTTTAAGGAGTGCTCAGCCTTCCAGAAGAGCTCCAGTCTTAATTTTAGCTTGGAGGCCTGCCACGGGAGGCTTTAGCCAGAGGCAGGCTGAAGTTATGTGGGACAGCTGTCAGCCGGCATGCTGGGTGGGGCCTATTTAGCTGCAGGGACACAAGTCTGGGGACACTGAACTGGCCTCTCTGCCCCAAGTTCTCAGCCCCGGCCGGCCACACTGCTCGGATCTCCTCTTGCGGGTCCCCCAGCTCCGCGATGATGGCCGGAGAGCACACAGACCTGGAGGCCCAGATCGTCAAGGACATTCACTGCAAGGAGATCGACCTGGTGAACCGAGACCCCAAGAACATTAACGAGGACATAGTCAAGGTAGGCTCTGCGGGCCCGGCTCGGCAGCCGGAGGGTGCCAGGTCTGGGTGCCTGGCAGGGGAGGGTTCCTGCTGCAGGCACAGGCGGCTTCCCGGAAAAGAGACCTGTCGCTGTCTTCTCCGAATCTCCCACAACCAAGAGCAAAAACTTAGCTCTACATGGCTCAAGCGTTGATTGGGGCAGGGAAGGCAAGTCACAAAGAAAATTCCTCCTTACTACTCTGGGAACCTTGCCATCCACGCCTGGCTCTTGTCCTGGGAGGAATAGGAACAGGTGGCCAAGTTGGGTTCATTTCTGTGCCAGGGGGCCTCTCTGTGGCCTCCACGGTGAGTGTGGGGTTAATCCCCAAAGCTGGCAGCCCCTGGAGGTGCGACCACTGCCCAGCATGTGTCCCCTGAGGCTGGGGGCTGTGTCCGGCTCTTCCCTCAGGTCCCCCCTCGCCCTGTGTCCTGCGGCCAGGCCAGGGCAGACGCCATTCAGAGGGCACCGGGGCCCTGAAAGGGAGCGCTAAGAGTCGTCCAACCTCCAGGGAGTCTCCCCATGGCCACTGCCTGAAGTTGCGCCTCTTTCCGTGCCTGAGACGTCAGCAGCCCGGCTGCCCCCAGGCCCACACTTCAATCCGACCTCCACGGGGCACCCAGAGGGATCTTTTCAAAGCAGAGCTCCTCTAGCAGGTCCCAGCCACCAGCATCAGAGTCACTGGAGGGGCCATTGAGGGGGCAGGTGCTGGGGCCTCCCGGGTCCTGCTGAACACGCCGGAATCAGCCCAGTGCCGTCCAATATGGATACCGTTACCCCATGGAATTTTAAATTTTCTAGTAGCTGCATTTAAAAAAGTAAACAACAAACAGGTGAAATTAATTTTCATGATTTTTTATTTAACCATACATATCTAAAATAGTATCATTTCAACATATCGACATAAATCAATTATCCATGGACTATTGCACAGTTTTTCTTCATCTTCAAAACCCAATGTGTATCTTCCACTTGCGGTACCTCTCTGTTTGGACGCCACATTTTCATTAGAAATACTCGTTCTGTGCTGTATTTAGAATTCATACAGTTTACAGTTGAAAATCTATTCACATGCCCAAATTGTTCCAAACAGTCTTAAAAGTTTTCCAATAACAGAATCGAGTACAAGATTTTTATATTTTAATTAAAATTAAACAAACTTTAGAATTCTTCAGTTGCGTTAGCCACATTTCAAATGCACAACGCTAAGAGCCACGGGAGTAGACTGTGGCTGAGGACTGTTCTGTCCTGTGCTGCCGCCCTTCAGGGGACACTTCCCCAGCCGGATAAGCCTAAGCTCTCCTCGTGGCTTTCCAAACCTAACACAGTCTGGTCCCAACCTGCTGCTTCTGCCTGTGTGCTCCCACCTGCTGGCCCACCCACCAGAACACACCCCTGTGCTTTTGCCAGGAGTGCCCACCTCCTGTTCAGCCTTCAGGGCCCAACGCAACGGGCACCTCCTCCAGGAAGCCTTCCCTGACTCCTCCAGGCAATCAGTTGCTCCCTCCTCTGTTCCCCCCCCTTCACTGGGGCATTCCTCCATAATAGCTCGTATTATGCTATATGTGCTATTTCTAGAAATCATTAGTGGTCGAGATAGGGTATGTATCACGGCACAGTGTGACAGCTGCAATGGGGAAATTAGGGGGCAAGTCTCGCAAGCTGTAAAGCACTATAGAAATGTGAGATGTAATTAGTTAGGGTTTCAACACTGTCATCTAGCAGGAATAGTCCCAGACTCGACTTTAACAGACCTGATTTCAAATCCAGGCTCTTTTGCCTAAAAATAATAACATTGCACAAGGCACGTAGGTTTTCTGAGCCTCAGTTTCCACCTGTAAAATGGGGATAATATCATTTACCTGCACCAGGAAAATGAATCTCAGAGCAGAGTTATGCAACAGAAACACAATGTGAGGATTAAATGAGTTGAGGGGTTGGAAAGTGTCTCCCACAGTCCCCAGCAAGTGTGTGACAAACGTGAGCTGAAGAGGGGTTTGCAGTCTGGGGGACAAGGAACTAAGCCAGGAGCCGGTGTTATGCCCAGGTGACCATCTGGTGGGCCCTGGCGGGGGAATGCAGAAGGGGACCCCACACCAGGTGAGGAGTGCAGAGGGGCTATCAGGGGCCCAGATCATGACGCAGAGGGAGAGGCACGGTGGTGGCTCTATGCAGCCACCTCTGGGGCCGCGAGCTGTGCTCTCCTGGAGGCCTGAGCCCCAGAAAAACAGCACTCAGAGGCCAAAGAGGTCACAAATAATTCTGACCAGGGGAAACTGTTATTTGGTATTTTTTGGACATTCTCTGGTTTGAGGAGTTGACTTTTTCTTCCTTTTGTTTTCAATGAGTGAGAGATGAAAAAGTTTAGACCTACAGGACAAGGATCATAAAATAGTCAGATAAATACCACATACAGGTTCAAGTAGACGTCAGGCCAGAGTCACGGTCTGTTAAAGAATGAAGAAGAGGAAGAAAGGAGAGAGGCGACCGTGCCTGGGAGGGCGGGGGCCTGTGTGAACAGGGCAGCCCCCACATCACCTGGATTTTGTCATCGACTGGGGAAAAGACGAGCGGGAGGGACAGGAAGGCAGAGGGAGTGAAGGAGGCCGGGAGGAAGACTCAGAAGGCCCTGGCAGTGCCCGGCGTGGCACCTGTCAGGTGGTCTCACGGGTGGCAGCAGGCTCCCCAGGGGCGAGGATGAATGACGTGGAAAGAATGCTGGGGTAGGACCCTGCCACAGAGACCCCGGTTCTGGTCTCGGCCTCGACACTAGCTTGCTGTGTAACTCTGGAAAAATCCCTTTCCCTCTCTGGGCCTGATACAGACAGAGGTTGAGCGGAGAAGAGGGAGACCCTGTCCCCGTCACCACTGGCTGCTCAGGTTTCACACGCAAAAAGCCAAGGACGAACAGCAGGAGACAGACCCCCTGCGTCTCTGGGTTTGACCCGGCAGAGGGGAAGCACTCCCTTTTGGTGCTGCCCTTAAACCTTGGCTGGAAAATGAGTGCCACAGGCAGAGGGAGAACCCTGTACGCCCCGCCCAGCGCACTCTGGTCTCCAAGGTCCAGGGTGGGCCCGGGGCCGTGTGGAAGGTCACAGAGGTCGGTGCCGAGGAAGTGGGGAGGGCACACCCCATTCCCTTTGCCACCCACCCTCCTTGCTGACGTCGATTCCACAAATCATGACAGAGCACCTGCCATGTGCCAGGCACCGTGCTGTCCCCGAGGACACAGTGATGAGCAGGACAGACCCACTGTGTGCAAGTCCCGACAGGCTGGGCAATGGGAATGTCTGCCAATGGTCCCCGCGGCTCTCCACGCACCAGCAGGTACACCTGAGGACGCCGCTCCCTTCACACCCGAGTTGGGAAGGCTGGAGCCCTGCCCCAGGCCTGCCTCAGGACCCAGCCCCGCCCCAGGGTCCTCCCGAGTTATTTCTGAGGGCTCAGGGCTGACTCACCGGCAGCCCTCTCTCTACCCCCAACCCACAGGGAGGCACCGGGCCCTGAAGCACTGGTGGTTGAGCCTCAGGGTCACACAGATCCTCTGGCTTTTGGATTCAGCTCCTCTCTCCTCAGGTGCTCCAAGTCGGCAGACACGCAGCATCCCAGCTTCTCCAATGCACCTATGACGTACTGGTCCCACCTGCCTCCACCGCTGCCGCTTTCAGAAAAACAAATGCCCTCCTGCCTATCCGCTCAGGCTAGCACACACCCAGAGGGGTCAGCAGCCCCCAGCTCTGCCAACTCCTGCTCCTCGTTTGGGCCCATCTGGGACACCCAGTTGTGCAAAGATGAAACTGACATGGTATCTCCCCCCTGAAAAAGAATCCAACCTAACAGGGAAGACTAGAATAATGAAAATATACAGAATACAGTGTTAAATACTGTAAGTTAATGCCAGATGAGGTGTCATGGGAGGTTAGGGGAGGAAGAAATTACTTTCATCTGGGAAAACCAGGATCCAGCTTTACAGGGAGGTGCAAGGTGCATAATAAAAATGAGAAAAATTACAAATGTGAGACAGAGAAACAAGGCTTTCCAAGAAGAAACAGAATAAGCAACTGTGTGGAGGCTTTTCACAACACTGGCAAGGATGTGGCACAGAGCTGCAAACGCGAGGAGTGGATATTTCCACCGCCCCGCCTGTGTTCACGGCAGACATTACTAATGGATCATGGCACTCTCCCAGGAAGCCATGTCCCATCAGCTAGTCAAACCTGGCACAATAGATGAAACCTTTTTTCTACTCTGTCTGCATCAGGCTGCGCTGTTGGGTGGGAATAGGACAGAGCATCTGAAAGGGGATTTGTGGGAGAGAAGGCAAGAAAGACAGGTTAAGGCTGAATCATGGAGGGTCATCCAACCCACCAGTCATTCCACATTGTCAATTCCTTCCTTCTGGGAATGTCTTGCCCTCTGTCAATGACCTCTAAGAAGGGCCATATCAGATTAATACACACGAGGGTATTATGACTTGGTGTCATGGGGACTTCTGAGTATCAGGTGGTCTAGACTTTCTCAAAATGTGGTCCCCTTTCTTAGGGAACTTGTTAAAATGCAGATTACTGGTCTCTGCCACCGTAAGTTCTTATCTGGCTGAGCTGCTGAATATTTTGCACTTTCAGGTTTGAGCAGAGAGTCCCACGTTCAAACATGTCAGATTGCCAGCAAACAAGTCCCTCTCAGCCTATAGCAGACAGACCTGGAGTCCAGAGTTATCACTTATTTTCCCTAAAGACACACTGTGTCTGTCAGTTATAAATTGCTGTGTAACAAATCATCCCAAAACTTGATGGCTTAAAGCAACAACCATTTTATGATCTTTCATAGTTCTGTGGGTTGACAGGGCTCAGCTGGGCAGTTCTACTGGTCTCACTGTGGCCTCTCATGCAGCTGCAGTCAGATGGCAGCTGGGGCTGCAATCACTTGGGGGCGCTACTGAGCTGGGACACCCAGGATGGCTCACTCACATGCCTGTGATATAGGCAGAGGTAGCTGGAAGGCAGGGCTCAGCGGGGACGCTGGGATGACTATCTGTGCATAGTTGCAGCCCTCCCCATTCACAAGGCCTCTCCACCAGTCTCTAGAGCACGTACAGCAGTGGACTTCTAACTTCACTGGTCTCTAGAGCAGGGTATAAAAGTGGACTTCTCACATGGGGTCTCAGGGCCCCCAAAAGCAGAAGCTGCCAGGTCTTTTTTAGCTCTGGAACTGACACAGCATCCTTTCTGCCACATTCTGATGGTGAAAGTGAGTCACAGGGTAAGCCCAGACTCACAATGGGATGAGCCTACCCAAGGACATAGACGCTGAGACTAATGAAGGTCATCTTTGGAGACTAGCTAACCTCTCACTGGAAGCTGATGCACAGCCAGGCCTAGCGCTCACCCAGGGTATTTCTACCACGTGTCGTGTTCCGAACTGCACCAGCCTTCCTGAGGGCGGAGTCTGAGCAGGCAGGAGAGAAGGTGGGGAGGGTGGGGCCGGAGGGCAAGGGGAGCTCACAGATGCTGAGGGGCTCTTCTGGCAGGTCCTCTCTCTTTCCTCGCAGCGTCTATTACCTCAGTCTCTTCCCAGCTCCTTCACGTGAACCCAGGTCCCTTTGTGTTCCAGCCCAGGTGAACTAGGTCCCCTCTTTAGTATGCTCTCGACCCCAGGCTCCAGATAATGCCCGGCCACCTCCTCCCTGCATCAGAACCGGCCCGTGCTGTGCTCTGCGCCTCAGCTCCTGCTGCAGTGCATGACCCCTGATGACCCTGCCTGAGGAGACTGCAGAGGGGATTCAGACACATGGTTTGACGTCAGGCTGACTTACTTGCCACATGAAATAACATGTAAGATACATGGCCTGAAACTGACACCCACAAGGGCCAAATGCATTGTGGGTATTACTATGGCAATCCTCAATTGTATAGAGTTCTATTATTGTTATTACCAATTATTACAAAAGAAGCAAAGCTTTGCCATTTTTAAGCTGTTTTTGCAGCTATCACCTCATTTTAGCTTCCTATTTTATAGGCCAATGCTTCTCACACTACCTGGGTAAAGGGCCAGTTTTATTAGTATTATGCCAATCTGTTGTACACCAATACTATTACAAATACAATAAAAATTAATTACCAGAGAAATAAAATGAAAAACAGGCATGCAGATCTAAGCTCCAATTTTTATTATTGGATTCAATAGACATAAAATTACTGCATCAAATTTCTATGAATGTTTCTAAGTGCTCAATCTCAACGTCTGTAATTACTTTGTGGGGGTGGTGAAGGGGGCCGCTGACTGTGGACCACCCTGTAAGTAGCAAGGCAGCAGGCAGGGAAACTGGGACCCAGCAAAGCTAAGCCACTTGCTCGGGTCTTCTGACTCCAAAGCTAAGTCCATGTCACTAGGAATCTTAGCCCAGTCCTCTCTGTATAGAGTTATGGGAGAAAAAAAAAAACCAACCGGAAGCCCAGAGAAGGACAGCACCAAGCCCCAAATCACACAGTAATGCAGTGGCCAAGTGCAGACTGGAGCTGTCTGCCTACGGCCTGCCAGAGAGATTTCCCCGCCCACAGACATCCTATCTGAATTGTCCAGGGCCCTGGACGCCCAAGGACTGAGTCATGCAGGACTCGGGGATGTTTTTCTGATGGGCGGTGGCTCCTGGCCCCCACGCATCCTCCGGCCCTGCTGCCCGGCACCACCCCCGCCCTCTCAGACACTGCGGGGGCTGCGCTGGCTGGTTCCAGTTAATCAACTGGCTCTCTCACTGTTCCAAAAATAAATATGCTGGAGAAGGGGACACCAAGGAATGAGCAGCCATCGTCCCCCCTCCCCACCCTCCGGCCCCTTTCTCCAGCGGCACCACGCCCTGAGGCTCAGTCAGTGGGAACAGCCCCCAGCCCAC
The DNA here is from genome assembly GCA_028533085.1 of Varecia variegata. NCBI lineage: Eukaryota > Metazoa > Chordata > Mammalia > Primates > Lemuridae > Varecia > Varecia variegata. Next base: position 137,514,102 of record CM052436.1, on the reverse strand, counting down.
CACCCTGCAAGGAAAAGCCACGTCCCCTCTGCTTCTGGAAACGCATTAAGAAATGAAGTCACTGTGTGCTTCTGATACACTGGCACGGCTGCCTGGAGCTGCCTGAGCCGGGTCTTATAAATATCTCCCCAAAGCAGCACATGGCGGCCAAAGCTCTCTCGATGCTCAAATCCGAGTTAGGGGAACAGCTGCCTCCTCCCGGCCCTGCCGGCCCTCTGACAGCACGCTTCCTACTCACAGAACAGAGCAGTCGCCCCGCACAGCGCCCGAAGGCAATCCCTGGAAATCATTCCAGCATCAGCACCAATGGCTTCCTCAAAAAAAAAATAATAATAATAATTAAAAGACACAACAGAGAGATGGTTGGGGCTGGGATTATTACAGTAAGCAGAAAAAGAGGGGAAGGAGGACTCCATCCATCTTATCAGCCTAGACTGACACCTGCATGTGCACATTTGTAACTAGGTGGGCTGGAGAATGAGCTGGTGTCAACAGGATTTCTGAGACCGATTTTCATAGGAACTTCAGAGCATATGAACAAATGACGGCCATCCCTGAGCACCTACCACGTGCCACGTATTGCGCTGAGCACTGCCCAAGAGCTGGTGTGCCCAGCACAAAGTGAGCGCCCAATGGGTATTTGTTTGGATGGGTGGATTTGATGGATGGATGGGTAGGTGGACTGATAGATGCTGGGGCATGGATGGATGGATGAATAAATGGAAGAAAAACTAACCTTATTCCTCATAGCAACCCCACTTTACAGATGAGTAAATGAAGCTCAAAGAGGCTGAGTGATCTGCAAAGTCACTCATCTGGTCAGCAACTGCACTGGTACATGCAGACCCACCTTTGGGACTCCGGCTTCCTGTTGAAGCAGCACTCTGCAGAAACTACCAGCAACAGCTGGCAGGTGTTAGCCAGGTACTCTGAGCCAGTGTTCTGAATATTTCCATCTTAATTTATTTAATCCTCCGGCGACCTGGGAGGATGAAATAAATTAAGGAGACAAAGCTAGGAAAATGAGGCACAGAAAAGCTAAGTTACTTGCTCAAGTTCAGCCCTGATAAGGACCCACACTGGACTAAAACCTCAGTGCTGTGACTTTGGAGCCAGGGCTGTCCTCTAAATCTGCCGCCTCCGAGAGGACAGCCACAGATAATTAATGAATGGAGGAATGTTTTAGGATAAAGGGGCAAAGCGGTGAGGCTGCCACGGGGCTGGAGAAATTGCTGGCTCTTGGAGCTGGCTGGGTGGCCCTGCCCTGGGGCAGGTCTCCGGCTGACAAGGGCCAGACCTGGGAGGGGACCTCAGCTGGGGCAGCAGGAAGAGCACTGGATTAGAGACAGGACACCTAGATTCAGTCCGGACCCCGTGAGGGCCCCGGCTGCAGGGTGAGCAGGCAGGACTGGGTGATCTGTGCGTGGGGAGGCCCCATCCTAAGGAACAGCTGCAAGAAAGAGGAGCACCAGGCCCTGAGCAGGAGAGGAAGAAGGGAGAGGGTCTGCTGGGACAAAGGCAGGGAGGCCACCCTCTGTCCAAACGCCTCCCCACGCCGGCAACAGTTCCTGAGGCCACGCAGGGTCTCCAGGAGCCAGGCTGCGAGGCAGCAGGGACAGGCTGGGCGTCAGCCCGATGGGGGTGGGCAGGCCACAGAGGTCATGACACCTCAATCGGCGGCCCCTTAACCCTCCAACGGGAAAGAAATGCACCAATGCAGTATCCTGAGTATTAGAGAAATACAATCTGGAGACTTTTCTGTTTTTTTTCTATTGATTTTCTGTGCTGTGGCTAAGTTTTTTATAATGAAAAGTAATTTTAATAATAACTATGCACATAGAAGAGAGGACCCCCTCCCCACAACCAAAGCGGGAAAGGGACCCCCGGGAGATTGATGTTTGAGCTCTGGCCCCGTGGCCCCCGCGCCGGCCCCTCCCGTGGGTCTGATTCGTCCCTGCAGTCATCCAACCACCTTTCAATGAAATGGCCCAGGAGCTCGGCTAGAAGGGAGACGTCTCGGACGGTTTAGGCATTTCTACGCTTGCAGAGCGCAGCCAAGAGCTCGGTGCCCTCCTGCGCAGAGGCCCTGCCGGGGATGACCACGGGGAGACCAGTCACTGCGCCCGGCATTTGTTCAGTGCTTTTCAGTTGTCCAGGTGATTTCCAAGCCTTCACCCTTTCATCTGCACAATCCCCCTGGAAGGTGTCACTGCATCCATTTCACAGACGAGACAGCTCAGGCTGAGGGACGCCAAGTGGCCCTGCCTGTGAGCGGGTAGCCATGGCGACGCTTACTGCGTAGCAGGGGCTCCAGAAAGGTTAGGTATGTGACGTGGCCAAAAATAACCTTTTTTTAAAAGTCCACTGATTATTTTTTCCCGCTTCCCAAATGGGGCTTCAGTCCCTGCATCCGTAGGACGTGTGAACCAGAGCGTGAACTGGGCACCCACCTTCCTCCCAGCGGCAAAGGAGGGACGGGCTGGGCGGGCTGGGGAGGGGAGAGGGAGGCCTGAGGTCACTGCGGGACTCGGGTGTAACAAAGTCGGCCTCCTCCACCAGGTCCTCCAGGCAGGCTCAGCCACGCTCAGATGCCAGGTACCCTTACTGGCCAGGGAGGTCCATCCTGGGGACTGCATGGCCCTCTTTGCCACGTGCCAGAATAGCTCCCAGACCTGTGCACCTCTCCCCGTCTCACCACCACCACCCTGGACCAGGTGCCATCACAGCGGCTCCCAGCTGGTCCCCCACACCCGTCCTCCCTCCCAGCCCTGCCACCACCCCAAATGCAACAGCCAGAACAAGCTGCTTGAAACCCAGATCTAACTGAGCTACCACCAGTGCAAAAGCTTCCAAGGGCCCACCACACTGGAGCCGGCCAGCCTCCCCTCTCCAGCCTCGCCCTGGCCACTCCGGGTTGGTACTCGGCCTTCCGGAAGCACCTGCATGTCCCTGAGCCCACGCTGTCTCTCCCATCAGCTCTTGGCAGTCACTGCTTCTGCCCTGATCGCTTTCCTGGCCCACAGTCCGCTCCACCTGGCTGCCTTCAGGTACCCCTGAGCTAGATGTCCCTTCTTCCTGGAAATTTCTTTAACCCCAGGTCTCTTTGACCTCTGTGGGTCAGGGGTGCACACAGGCTTTGTTTTCCCCTTAACTGACACTTTCACTGTAGCAGGACTGCCCGCTATGAACTCTGTGAGGGTAGGAACTGTGCTGTCCACCGTCCTACCCACAGGTGCTCAGTAAGTCTTTGCAGGATGGGTATGACTGCCCAACACCCTTAGGATCAGAAAGAGGATTTGAGAGCCGTGGCTCTAACACCTCCTCTAACTTACTGCTGTCTTTAAGCACGTCGCTCGACTTCCTGGGCCTGTTTGTCCATCCATAAGGTGAGGGGTTGGACAGGGTCTCTGATGTGCTATCCAGCGTGGCCCAGGGACCAGGGCATCACTGGGGAACCTGTTAGAAATGCAGAGCCAGACCTGCAGGGCCAGAGTCCCGGGGGTGGGATCCAGCTGCCAGGATGTAACAAGCCATCCAGGAGGTTCTGGGAAGTGGGTGGACGCCGTGAGTTGAGGATTCCCCATCCCGCCCCTGCAGGTGGATTTCGAAGACGTGATCGCGGAGCCCGTGGGCACCTACAGCTTCGACGGCGTGTGGAAGGTGAGCTACACCACCTTCACCGTGTCCAAGTACTGGTGCTACCGCCTGCTGTCCACGCTGCTGGGCGTCCCGCTGGCCCTGCTCTGGGGCTTCCTGTTCGCCTGCATCTCCTTCTGCCACATCTGGGCGGTGGTGCCCTGCATCAAGAGCTACCTGATTGAGATCCAGTGCATCAGCCACATCTACTCACTCTGCATCCGCACCTTCTGCAACCCGCTCTTCGCCGCCCTGGGCCAGATGTGCAGCAGCATCAAGGTCATGCTGCGAAAGGAAGTCTAAAGCCAGGGGACGGTGGGGGCGGCGGGGCAGGGACGTCAGGCCAGGCTGGCCCCCCGCTACTGCTCCACAGGGCCACTGGGGAGCTCAATCTCTTTAGGGACTGCTCAATTTTCCCCCCAGACGAGAGCACACGGCGCAGGAAAGCCAGAAAGAACACACAGCCTGCCCAGAGGCCCCGGCCCCACCACGGCGCCCCCACGGCGGGTGAGGGAAGATCATTCGCTCCGAGGCAGCTATTGCAAGTCTTTGCGTTCGCCTGTACTGTAACAGCATCAGCCAGCACTCAGTCCCCCATGGGGCGACCTGTGCACGCCCATCCAGGAGGCGGCCAGTGACTGTTGCCGTTAGACGGGTGGCTCCAATAAAGGGTTTCGGCTGCATTTGGGGAATGCTGTGTTTTGTTTGTGTCTGGAAGGTTGGTACGTGTCCTCACCAGCTCCAAAACACATTTCACTGTCCTGAGAAACAGAAACCCGGGAAGCTGGTTGCCTCTTCACTTGGTCAAACCTGAGGACCAGGACACAGTTTGTTTTTCCTTGGGATTCAACTTGTTTTAGGAATCTGTCCCCCACATTCCTTGGGAGATTACATCCAAACAACGACTTCTGTTGGCTCCGAGCCAGCTAATGGGCCCCAATGGAGGAAAACGGCCCTGTGCTGGCAGAGGCCGTGACTCTCCCCGGGTACCACGGAGGGCAGGGCCTGGGTTCAAACCTCCCCTTGGGCTCACCAGACACTGAGCCCCTGCCGTGCCCAGCACTGCCACTTGGCACATGTATACTTTCAGCCCTAAGGTCTAATGTGTGCATGTGTGGACTGGCTATGGAAATAAAAAGCACTAGAAAGGGGCATATGCCACCTCCTCCGACAAACACACACACACACACACACACACAAAACAACCCAGCAAGCACTCTTACATTGGGAAAAGGCTGCCTTTCCCAAGTGTGCTATCCAGAATTTAGTCCTCAATAAAAAGGGGGGCAGGTTGGCATCTGTGGCCAAATTCATTTAGAAATACTGTATATTTCCCTCAGAGATTTTCAATAGACATTGGCACATTAAAGGCTCTGACAAGTCCTGCAGCAGAGAAACCTCTTTAGACCAGTACTCCCAATCCTATCTGACCTTTTCTCTTATTTTCTTTTCATGCAACACCCATTTAAGTCTCTTATAATTAAGGGTCCACAGCACTTTTGAGGTTTTCAGAAGCACCATCTCAATCAAGGCCACAGCCCAGTGGTCTTGGGGGGCAGTGTGGTGGACCGACCACACCTGCACTGGGAGCAAGACACGGGCTGCCTTGGTCCTAGTCCTGCTTCTTCTCCTTCTCTGCCACAGTTTACGCTCATCCATAAAACGACCTCTAATGTCCATTTCAGCTCTAAAAGTTTACCTGTTTGGGTTTTTTCTAACGTCTTATGAAAATTTTAAACACGGAGAAAAGCTGAAAAGGTTTGTGGTGAACAACTTTATTTACATCTGAGCTCTACGGTTCACATTTTCCTACTCCCACCTTCTCCCATCTCCATCAGTCTATCCATCCCTCTGTCCACCAATCTCGTCTTCCCATTCATTTTAAATTTCATTGCAGGCATCAGCACATTTTACCCCTGAACACTTCATCACTCATCCCTTGTTTTTGCAGATGAGAAAGTTACAGCCCAGAGAGGTCAGTGAACTCAACAAAGGGCACCCAGCAGGCCAGCGCTAGCCCTGTGGCCTCAGCCCACTGCCTGTGCTCTCCCCGGCTCTTCCACGTTCTCCAGTGGACTCTCGGGGCCCAGGCTCCTCCTGCTGGAAAGGATCAAGGCTGGCATTACTCACGTCCCCCTTGAAGGGGCTGCCTTTTCAAACATCTCTTGAAATCATTAGGCCATCGTTTCAGACTTGGAATCTTGGGCTATATGGAGATGGTCACCCTCTTGGTATCTGCCACGAGTGGATTTGACTACCACTCCTGTTTTCCAAGCTCGCTCTAAGGGCAGACCATGGCAGGTGCTCAAGTACCCATGAAGTTCACAGACCTGCAGACAGGACACACATCTGAGATGCGCGGACGTGCGAGGAGTTCTGCTCCCTCCAGGAGTCCCCTTGAGAAGCAGCCCGCAGGGAAGCACACTGGGGGTGTGACGGCACGGGCCCAGGGCAGGAGGGTGGAGCCCCGGTCCCTCCCACAGGCTCCACACGGGTCGCCAGGGACTCCCGGGTAAAAGGCAGGTTCTGGGGCTCCAGCAGCCAAGTCTGCCTCAATAGTGGGGCCAAGGAATCTGCATTTTAACAAAACCCATTTGTGATTCTGCAGGTGGCCCCCAAGTGCTCCTCCAAGGTAACACTCTAGAATCCTATTATCCGCAGAGTTGGACCATGGCACAGAGTGGGTTCCAGACTATCACACAAAAAGTTTGTTACTGGGTCTTAGAGCATCTTCCCACACAACTCGGACAAATGAACGCACCTGTGACTACAGAGGAGGGGACCAGGTCCCCCTCTTGCCCCTGCCATAGTTCATGTGCCTCCGTCACAACCAAGCAGACGGCTCTGAAGCCCTGCGGGGCAACGGGAGGACTCCACGAGCCACCAGATACGGTCGCTGTTGTTGGGAGGGACAAGGGCAAAGCAATGTGTGGAAAAAATGGCTCTTAGGTGCATCTGGTACCAGGCAGCTAATGACGCGACACCTCATGATGCCACATCATTCACCAATGGGCACAGTGCACAGGGGCACCGCAGTCGCCACCGTAGAACAAAATCAAGGCGTTCACATTTTGTGTTAAGCGGTGTTTCACTCAACTGAACCCAAGAAACGTGAAGCACTTTCAAACCAGGATCTTCACAAAAGACGGCCTGCGTTGCCCATTGTGTTTCCTGCAGCGGCAACACACACTCACTCCGAAAGGAGACCAAAGTATGCGACAGACTTGTTTCCCAGGGCCCAAAGAAACAAGGCTGAGTCTACAGTCACTTTTGATGATCAGAACAATGAGACATTCCAGAAGAACATCTGCATGCTCCAATTATGGGCACCTCCAGCCATGTGTACGGTTTGCAAACGGGTCTGGAACTGTAGGGAAGGATGGCTGGCGTGGGGTCCAGGGCAGGAGGCCAGGAGCCACTGAGCTCTAGGTAGCATTGTGGACCCTGCACTCATTCATTCTACTAGGCTGTGGTTGGGGAGAGTCTAAGGAACAGTGAAATATTCTCAAGGAGGAGCTGGAGAGGCAAGGGGCATGTATCCAGTGGTGCTGTTGAAATCACATGTCATGTATTCACCATAAAACACGGATACCTGTGCCATAATGGGACCCAAGGTACCAGCAAGAGCTTTCACATGAAGAGAATGACAAAAATGCCCCAGTCAGTTCTGATGGCCCAAGAACCTCACAACTCTAGGGTTCCCAGGAAGGCTGTGCCCCTGTCAGAAAACCTAATGTGAGTTGCTGTCCCCTTGATCCCTAGTGGCCTCTCTTGGCTGCTAGGATGGCAACTTCCCTGAGAGCAGCAGAGACCTGAGCATCTCTGGCTCGTGAGCAGCTTGGCACAGATGCTAACAGACCCCACCACTGCTGCATTTGCACCCAGAGGGCCCTAGTGGTCCAGTACATGGGCGTGGAGGCCCCTAACCAGCATCCTGTTAACTTCCCAGAGAGCAAGGACCGGCTGGCATTGATGCTCCAAGTGCATGTCCCAGCAACACCGTGCAAAGCCCCGAGTCCAAAGATGATATGGGCTTCAGTCTCCAGTTAACACTGAAGACCTTCACTAAGTTCAGTGCACATCTCTCTCCTCCCGGAGCATCTAGACCATGCTAGCTCATTCTAGTGTGTGTGTGTGTGTGTCTACTGTAGTGTGGAGGAAGAAGAAGGTGTGCTCTAAAGAGAGAAAGTGGACCCGTGGCTTTTGAGAAGTGCTCCTGCTGTATCACAAGAAGTCCAAAAATGTGTCTGGAAATTTAAAAGGTGCCCCAGAATGTACTGAACTGGCCAGTCCCTGACAGAAAACCTCTGATCAATAGTGTCCTGTATTTAACGACTGAAGATATTTCCTAGACACAGTTGTGTCCTACCCTCAAGGCTGAGAGGACGTTTGGGAGCAGGTTTACCAGGTAAGAAAGACCTCTGAGGCCCTTGGCGAATGCTATTCTAAACAAAACATAACAGTCTGCCGCTCCAGGGCAGCACTTGTGGCTTTGCTAAAGCAAGACGGGGCAGCATCACTGCTGTTACTGTTGCCCAAAATGGAAACGCCATCTCTTGCAGAAAGACTGAGCAAGAAAACCACAGGATCCCTCTGAAGTGGTGAGTCAGAGAGACACTAAAGCTCTGGGAGGTAAGAGATTCCAAGGAATTCATCCATCAAGCTAGTTTTCTCTGAATGCACCTGTTAAACATTTTTTTATTTTTAATTTTTTAAGTGTACAATTCAGTGTTTCTTAGCATTCTCAAAATTGTGCACCATCACCACTGATTCCAGAATATTTTCATCACCCGAAAAAGAAACCCCATACCCTTAGTAGTCATTCCCATTTCCAACAGCCCCCAGGCCCCGGCAAACACTAATCTATATTCTGTCTCTAAAGATTAGTCTGTTCAGGACATTTCGTATAAATGGGATCAGACAGTATGTGGCCTTTTGCAACCGGCTTTTCGCTGAGCATGTTTTCAAGGTTCATCCATGTTGTAGCACATGTCAGTGCTTCATTTCTCCTTATAGCTGAATAATGTTCCACCGCATGGTTCTAACACATTTTGTTGCCCACTCATCAGTTGATCGACATCAGGGTTGTTTCTACTTTGGGGCCATTATAAATAATAGTGCTATGGACATCAGCATACATGTTTTTGTGTATACATATGTTTTCATTTATCTTGGGTAAATACTCAGGAGTGGCATTTCTGGGTCACATGGTAATTCTGTATTTAATGTTTTGAGGAACTGTCAAACTGTTTTCCGAAGGGCGGTACCGGTTACCTTCCCACTAGCACTGTGTGAGGGTTTCGTTTCTCTACACCCTCACTGATACTCGATATTGCCCATCTGTTTTATTTCAGTCATCCTAGTGGGTGTGAAGTGCACTCTCTTCGTGATTTCAATTTGCATTTCCTAGAGAATTATGTTGAGCATCTCTTCATGTGCTTATTGGCCATTTGTATACCATCTTTGGAAAAATGTCTATTTAAATCTTTTGCCCACTTTTAATTGGTTTATTTTTCTTTTTATCATTGTGTTGTAAGAGTTATTTATATATTCTGGAGACAAGTCTCTTATTAGATATATGATTTGCAAACATCTTTTCCCATCATGTGGGTCGTCTTTTCATTTTCCTGATAGTATCCTTTGAATCACAAAAGCTTTATATTTTGATTACGTCCAATTGATCTATTTTTCCTTTGCTTGTTTGTGTCTTTGGTGTCATCTCTAAGAAGCCATTGCCCAACCTAGGGTCACAAAGATTTATGCCTATGTTTCCCTCTCAGAGTTTTAGTTTTAGCTCTTACATTTAGGTCTTTGATGCATTTTGAGTTAATCCTTGTATATGGTGTGAGGGAAGTGAACTTTAACGTCACTCTTTGGCATATGCATGTCCAGTTGTCCCAGCACCATCTGCTGAAAAGACTC
>CM052436.1:137445779-137504044 GCA_028533085.1 Varecia variegata | reverse complement strand
TAAGCCACCCCCAGGTGCGCAGGGACACAAACTGATAGGTAACTTATACACATACAGCGCCACCAAGGGGCAGACCATCCAAGTCAGCACAACCTGCGCCTCAGGGGGGAGCCCTGGCCCAGGCCGGCTGGTCAGGCCATGGTTGGCTGGGAGCAGCTCCTCTGACTGGAGCTGCGATGGCTCAGGACAAAGGAGGACGAGTTGCTCTTTTTGCTGAAGCTGGTCTCTCCCGGCCGGTTGCCCTTCAGGTAGCTGGAGGAGCAGCAGAGGAAGCGTTGCACGAGTTCATGGAAGAGGTGGCCCGTGAAGAGCATGTAGATCCAGGGGTTGCAGCAGCTGTTGAGGCTGGCCAGGAGCATGGCGATGATGAAGGCTGACGCTGAGGGGGCGGGGTGGGGTGGGGAGAGATAGGCAATAGGACGTCAATACCCGACCAGCTCCCAGACCTGTCTGACCCAGCCATGGTGTCCTGAGCAACAGCTTTGTCCAAGCACCACATCCTCGTCACAAGACGAGGTACTGAACAGGCAGAGCGCGCCTTCCTTCCACACCCTGGGCACACCCTCAGCCTGTCCCCCCAGCCCTTCCAGGCTCAGCCCAGCACTGCACCTGCCCCTGCCTTTTTCTCATCAGAAGTCCACCTGTGGCTGCTCCCCTCGGCAGGAGCTGTACACGTCACGGCCACCTGTTCACGCATCACTCACCCAGCAAGCGTTGGGCACCTACGACTTCAAGTTCTGGCAGCCTGGCATCTGGAAGCCGCCACACCTAGCTTGCATTCCAGCCCCACCAGCAGCTATGTACTTTAAGTCCCAAGAAGCCTGGGTTTCCTAATCCTTAAATGGGGATGATGAGAGTGCCCAGCCCTCCCAGGAATGCTGCAAGGACTAAAGAGCGCCTGGTACATAGTAAGTGGCCAATGAATGGTGGCTGTGAGAGGCACCAGGCTAGACACTGAGGACACAAAAATAAACACAGTGAGAAACGCACACAATGCAGGGGCGTTGAGAAACGCCACAATGTGGGAACACAGAGGCACCACTCTGAGAGGGAATCACGGCCAGCCCCATGGGAAGGGGCTCCGAGCTGGTTCCTGAGGACGCCGGTGGTGTCCCAGGCAGGGAAGGAGGAAGGATATTCCAGGCAGAAGGGATGGCCCGGCCAAAGGCACAATGGCACGAAAGTGGACAGTGTCTTCACGGCTGAGCAAACTGAAAGTGCTTCTGTGAAGATGCTCCTAAGAGCACTGCTTCAGTGTGACAGTAAGACTTACACAGAAAAAAAAGTGACATGGAAACTAGCTGAGGCACTGGGTAAAAGCTACGATACTGAGGACTCATGGAGTTTCAGGCAAAATTAATGATCAGAAATCAACTTCAAGATTTTGCTTGTCACAAATCTAAGCTTCAAGGGGGCAATAAAAAAGTCTCAATCGTAGGTACGTCCAAGCAGAGGGAAACAATCTGGGTTTCTTTCAGTGGCCTTAAATCTGCCCAACCAGACGTCTCCTGCTCACAGATGAGGCCAGGCCACTTCCCCAGAGACCCACAAGGAAAACAACATAAGCAAGAATTCTGTTGGGCCACATCCTACGAGTGAAGGCTGGGCAAACCTGCCAGTCTTCTGTCTTTCCTGCAAAATTTTTCAAAAAATAACTCCAGAATCCAAGAGTGAAATCCAGGGAGGGACGCTTCACCAGGCATGCTAGAGAGCTGCGAGACCCAGAAGCAGCCATCCCTGGAGAGAACAAAGATGTCTGTCAGCAAAGTCTCCAAGCACCAAGCAGAAAAGGGCAGCTGTTGGGAAGTCTAAGGGAGTGGTTCTCAAACTGGGGCCCCCAGAGCAGCAGTATCACTTGGAATTTGTAAATGCAAATTCTCAGGCCCCACCCCAGAACTGCGGAATCAGACCCTCTGGGCGTGGGGTCAGCAATCTGTTGAAATCCTGACGCACTCTCAAGTTTAAGAACCACAGGTCTAATTAATTGGTGCACCTGTTGGAACAAAAGCAAGTTACAGCCGACAAAAAACAAAATTCTTGCAAAAGAGAATTTTTAGAAAGCAAAGGAAGGGAATCTAATCTTAGAACTAAAATAATAAAGAAGGGAAAAGAGAAAAAGAAAAAGAAAAAAAAAAAGCCAATACTACTGAATCCCTTCCTTTTAATAAAAAAGTTTCTTAAAAATTTGCTTTGATATTAATGGATAAGAAGATCAACTTCAGTTTGGAAATTGTTGAAATATTTCACCAATAAAATTAAAAATCACCCCCAAGACTAAAATACAATGTCTTCAAAATCATAAAAGAGGCAAAATGAACGTATAAAAGTCAAAATTTGAAAAGGCATCAAGAAGTAAATAATTAGCCACAAAGGGGAGTGAGCAGGTATGCAGAGCTATGAAATGGGACAGGAAGAAACACCAGGAATGAAGTTCACACTCAGACAGAAAGGTACCACATTTGCTCTCGATGTAGACAGTTATATGGTAAAATCTTTCTCTGTTCATTTAAGCTATTTGTCTCACTCTTTACATTTGGATCTTTTTATCCTACCTTAAATAATTTTTTTTTAAAAAAACCTACAGAAATGTCAACAACAAAAAAAGAAATAGCTAATGAATTCTTAAGAAGCCACACAAGGCTTTCTGCCTCCGGGAGGCCAGTCGGGTGGGAGGGGTCTGGCCAGCGCCTCTGCTCCCACCTGGCGGCCACAGACACGAATGACCAGCCTGGCCCGGCTCCTGGGGGAGCCACCAGCGCTAAGGGCACATTTATCTTTTTTTGATTTGGCAACATCCTGGTCATCCAAAGACTAGGAATTTCAAGGCTTTCCCATCAGCAGGGAGGAGAAATATTTGGGCATAAAAAGCAAGGACTATGGAGGGCGTTTCAAAGGTCAGAAGCAGCAGGAATAAGGCCCAGGGTGGACAGCGTCTAAGATCACTCGGGGACTGCCAGCAGCACAAGAGGTGGGAAGGGGAGTTTCATGAGAGAAGAGACTGGAAAGACGGTGTAGAACCAGGCTGGGGAGAATCCGGAATCCAGGCTGAGTCTGCACTTCATGGGCGATGGGAGCCACTGATGGTTTCTGAGCAGGTGAGTGACTGATTCCACTTCAACCTGCTTTCTGCACTGGCCGTATCTTGTTTAGGCCACAACATCGCTGCTTTTGGTGACTAGAAAGGCCTCACAGGATTAGAGAGGAGCCAGAACAGAACAAAGCATGGGAAATATTGTTCTTGCATTTCACAATGCCATTTCTAAGGGAGCATGTGACAATGCCAGCAATGTTGATCATCGTAATCACCACGCAAGCCTGCCCAGAACAGTTTTCAAAGCAGCCTTATCTTCATTTTATAGATAAGGAAAGTGAAGCTCAGAGAAGGAGAATGACTTCCCCAGGGGCACACAGGAAGTCATGCTGTGTTCCTATCTAAAAGCAATGAAGTCTGATTCTTGTTAAAAATAGGTTAGGATTCTCACATCAGGTTGGTTCCAAGTAGTGAGTCCTCTTAGCCCTAAAGCAAAAATACAGGCTAGGTGGGCAGTCACCCTCATGGTATGATTTGAGAAACAGAGAGCAACTTTCTATTCCCAAAGCAAATGTAGTCTCCAACTGAGAGGAGGCACTTGCCCACTCCCTGGCCGTGGTCTTCTGCAACCCAAGCATACCTGGGAGGGGAAACACAGTGCCTCCTATGAGAGTACCATCCTTCCTGGCACAAGTGTCTCCTGGTCTAGACCAGCGATCAGCAAATGACAGCCCACCAGCCAAACGTTGCCAGCTGCCTGTTTTTGTTAATAAAGTTTTATTGGGACACAGCCCTGTCCATTCATTCACATACCGTCTATGGCTGCTTTTGCACTAGAAGGGCAGAGTTGAGTAGTTGTTTCAGAGACCTTATACTCTACAAGCCTAAAATATTACTGCCAGGTCCTTTACAGAATAAGTTAGCCAATCCTTGATCTAGATGGCTGTAGGCGGCACAGACATTAAAAAGCAAGTGGCCTTCCCTCTGAAGTAGGCTGGGGTAAACAAGAAAATAAAGAAACTTATTTTAATGATATAAATAAAAATAATTTAAAAAGCAAGTGGGAAAGGGCCCAGACAGAGGAGGGCAGATCCCGGGGCAAGCTCAGATCGGTTCACCCCCGACCACAGTCAGCAGAATCGTGTGGTGCCTTCGCTTCCGAGTCACGCAGACCTGGACACAAACCCTGACTCTGCCACTTTGCAGCTGTGACTCTTGCACGAGTCCCCTAACCTCTCTTAACCTGTTTCCCCATTTCTTCACAGAATTGTCGCAAAGCTAACTTACCTTCACGGGACACCAAGTGCTATCCACGACTCCCGGCACTCGGTAACAGTAAACACTTAACACAGTTCAGCTACCGTCATTACCACAATGATGTGTAAATGTGGAATATTATTTTTCTAATCAATAAGACGGTTAGAACCACGCGTGTGAAGCAAAGGGGAGATGCCGCTCCCCGGGCTGGGGTGCGTGGCAGAGCCTGACACAGCCCGGGGTGCGGCACACAACACAGGTCCCGCTGGCTGCACTTCCGCCAGCTTCACTCCCGTATGGCGGCGACTGTCTAGCACGGCTCCTGGGCCAGACTGCAGAGCCAAGAAGCCCAACTTACTTGTAGTTTCTTGTGCTGGCTCTGATGGCCCCACTACCAGGGCAGCCTTCAGGGCAATCTGCCCTTCTCAGCCAGCTTACAATTTTCTGATGGGTTTTAACAGACTGAAAGTCCGGCCATCTTTGGGGAGGGCAGGGTGGGGGTGTCTGGGCTCCACAAAGTCAGTGGGGACCTGAGACAAATAATGGACTAGCCTTAGATAAGAACGCCCCTGTCTCATTCCCTCTTACCCTGAAGATTTCGGGCACTGGGTCAGTGGCCAAGCGCTAGGATCTGTTTCAGCTCCCACGCCAGCCTGGACCCCCTGGGTGGGTGCCACCACTGGCTCCCAGCACCTGTGAAGTCGTCCTCTCTCCTTCCTGCTCACCGGCATTCCAGCTTGAAGTTCTAGAGCCTGGCCACGTTGCGGGTGGTCTTTCACACTGAAAGCCTGACTGTGTTGCTGTCTTCTTTCAAAAGGTACTTGCCTACCGGGCAGGCAGTCCTCGAGGGACACAGATTGAAAAGAGCAATTAGACACAGTCGCTGCCTTCGAGTTGAGTCCAGCAGGTTCATGGTGGGTGCGGTGGTGCCCCCAGCCCTGCAGGACCAGGCACTCATTCCCCAGCTGCCAGGGGGCCGGCTACGGAGTGCTGCAGCAGAGTTCCTCCCGGGGCATTCCTCTGGCCAGAGGGGGCTGCCACACCCAGTGGCCACTCAGCGGAAACACACAAAGCCCAGCCACCCCCCGACCTTCACTCCGGCTTCTCTGAAGACTGACCTCCCATCAGCTTTTCCATGAAGTGGAGCCACGATGAAGTCAGTGCAAAGGAGAGGAAGACCCCAAAGCCAGTACGGACCCGGCCCAGAAAGGCTGAGTCTGCAGCCAGCACCTTCTCTGGGGTTAGGAGAGGAAGCTGTTCCCAGAGGGAGCCCCCCCCACCCCACCCCCCAGCCACGAGAATCACTGGCTCCAGGGTGGGAAGGAAGGGCCAGGAGTTCAAGACAAGCCTGGGCAATGTGGTGAGACCCCATCTCTATAAAAAATTTAAAAAATTAGCCGGGTGTAGTGGCGCGTGCCTGTAGTCCCAGCTACTCAGAGGGAGGCTGAGGCAGGAGGATCACTTGAGCCCAAGAACGTGAGGCTGTAGTGAGCTATGATGACACCACTGCACTCTGGCCTGCACAACAGAGCAGGACCTCATATTTTATGTTTTTACAAAAAAATAAAATAAAATAAAAATCCAGAGCCCTGGGGTTGCATTACATAACACGAAAGGAATCCATCCAAAAGAAAGATAGTCCATGTTAGGAAAACTTATTCTGCCACTGACTTAAGAAATCCAAAAGAGAAGGCTGCTGCTACGGTGGGCAGGAGGAGGATTTTAGGGTCCTCCCTGGAAGAGCCAGTTCTAATCACATCTCTTCCATTTACCTGCCATAAAAATCACACGTCCCTGTGACCGAGCCTTGAGTGCTTCAAACCTGCTCCCTCCCTCCAATCCTTGCCAGGAAGGGAGGGAAAGGGAGCCCTGGGGCCTCAGGCTTACAACACTCCATGGAGGAGCAGGAGTCAGACGTTCCACCACCCTTTCCTTGCAACTTCACTGAGCAGGTGCTGGGGACTTCCATGGACCCAGCAAGTCCCTGCCCTCGAGGGATTTCCAAACACTCGGTGGGAAAGAGAGACTAAGACTAGGGCAATATTAACTGGGTGCAGTCTGTGGGGGAGGGGCTGTGGGCACGGGCTGGGGACTGGGGGTGATCTTCAGGTGGGGCTTCTTACGTGCCAAGCAGTGGACACAAGCGGAAATGGCCACACACCAAAAGCAAACTCCTCTGGTGGTTCTGCCCCCGGGAGGCAGAGTGAACTCTGTATTTCCCCAGCACCATGATTCATGGAGGGGGGTGGCGAGGGCTGCAGGCACCAAGCCTCCACCCTTCCCAGCCTGGCCTTCCTCTAGCCCCAAGCTCCGCCACTCCCCCCGCCCAGCGCTGAAGGCCCAGATTAGGGCCACAGCCTCTGACGGACACGTGGCTGGTCTCATCTGGGTCAAATCAAGCCCGTCAACTTGGTGAGAGGCTCTCACTCAAAACACCAATCTCCTGGTCCGAGGCCTCCCCGGGAGTACCAGGAACCCAGGTGTGACTCCCTTATTCCTAAGGGACTGTGTGGGCATTTGGCAGGTGTGGAAAGCCTTTTTAAAAAAAAATGAGTTTTGAATGCATATTTATAGAAAGACTGAGTCCCAAACATACACTATAGGTGCCTTCTTTGAGGTGGGATCACACCATGCATTGTGAGGTCCGGACGGAGAGGACATCTGTGGCTACAGAACTGTAGCCGTGGCACCGCTCCGACCTGGTGGGCGTGCTGGACGCTCCAGGCCGGACCTGAGGAACAAACACACTCTGCAAGAACACAGGCCAGGGCTTCCTGCGAACGCCCGCCCTTCCCCACCCTTCAAGGAACAACAGAGCCCTTTAGCCAATTTGGGCCACATGTAAAGGCAAAACAGCGGGGCTTGGTAAAAGAGGTAACATGTTAAAGCCTCACTACTCAAAGTGCAGTTAACGGGCAGGCTGCACAGGCACCACGTGAGCATCTCCTGTACGTGTGTCAACAACGCAGACTCCGTATGCCCCACTCCAGACCTGCTAGATCAGAATCCAAATCACAAACATTAAAGTTTAAGAAGCATCTTTCCAATAGGCTTAAATCCTATAGATGGAGAATAAGGGGAAGATAATAAAGTAACTGGCCAATGATCTCAACATGGCAGCTTCTTTGCACAGCAAGCTCCTACTCATCCTTCAAAACCCTTTTCAAAGGTTACTTCCTCTCTGAAAACCTCCTGGATTTTTCCCAGGGAGATAGAATCAACCGATGCCCCCTCATGGCACTCATAATACTTGCAAATAAATACCTCTGTGAGAGCATTATCCCATCGTATTATCATTATTGTTTCTATAGTCCTTGGCTGGAGACTGTGTCTCATTTGTGGCTCTGTCCCTGGCTGCCAGCAGAGAGACTAGAAAATAGGAAGAGTTCAATAAGGGTCTGGGTTGAAGTGAAGCATGAAATTAGCAGACGGGAAGTCCTGATAAATCAGCCATCATCACCGACACGCTGGAAAGGCAGAAAGGCAATTTCCCCGCTTGGCGACAGGATACAGCCTCCTAACAAGGTGACTGGACTCAAATGCAATTCCCTCTAGGAAGATTAAGTTCACACTCAGATATGGAGGTCAGGTGCAGAGAAAGGGAGAGAAACAGGATGAGCAAGAGTGACCGTGAAGGCCTGAGCGTGGCCAAGGAGGGCAGAGGCTCCAGGCGCCGGGGCAGCTGGCGAAAGGGCAGGAGGCGCCCGCGCTGGCCGAGCACAAAAGGAGGCGCTGGCAGAGGCTGCCGCTCAGTGGCCAGGAACTAGGAGCACAGGAATAAGGCATCAGGACGTCGAAGACCACCTCGCCACACCTCCTCCACCCCGTCTCAAGCAAGGGCCCAATTCGGGGCACCTCCAAACCAGAGCTAGAACCTCGCCCCTCGCCCCCCACTGCCTCCCCCCCCCTTCACACCCTTGTTCCCAGCATCCCTGGCCCGGCACCTGTCCAGCTGCACCTGCAGCCCCTTTGCGACACGCTAGTCCTGCGCTCACCGCAGCTCTGCCCACGCCCACCCGCACCGCCTTGCCCCAGGACCCTGATACGTACTGAAACTTCTCTTTTTTCAAAAGCAAACATCTCACTGGGCTCTCGCCGTGTGCCGGCACTGCACCAGTGGCACAATCTCCCCTCCACCCCCCCCCACAACCTAAGCCCTACTCCGAACCCCAGAAAACTGAGCCGCAGGCAGGGTCAGCCGCCTGCCCAGAGTCAGTGCTGCTGCCCCACCAGGACACACCTTGCCACGTAAGGCCCTGGCACTAGCCCAGCAGAAACTGGGGTGTCTCTCCCAGATGTCTGTGGGTGTACCCAGAGCTCTGACCAACCGTGGCTGGACCATCCTGTGTTGAATAATGCCAGCGGCTGGCGGCAGGAGCATGAGGGACTAGGGAGGGCCCCTTGCCAACGCTCCTCACTGGAGGACTGACAGAGCAAAGCAGAGGTTGTGCGGACAGGACCCCCTAGGGGCACCCCATAGCTGTGCGTAGAATGAACACATGAGCATTCAGAGGAGGAAGGAGACCCCCAAACTGGGGAAATGGAGGGCTTCATGAAAGGGGCACTGAATGAGGCTGCCATGTCCAGGTGTTTGGGCTGTGCACTGCACAGCTCCTAGGAGCACCATTCTCACAGACCATGAGGTAAAGGGCATTCCCTGGAGTTGTGTCACAAAGCAGCCCACGCACAGAACTTGTGCTCCAAAGGATGACTCTGCACAGAAGAGACTGGGGTGGGCATTCCTGAGGCAGGAACAGTATCAGTATGGGTGCAAAGGCAGCCAGGCCACAGGAACTTGTGGGAAGTGGCAAGTCGTCAGACCTGGCTGGGGTACACTAGGCAGGTCGGCCAGAGCCCAGGGCAGAGGTAACATGGGGGTACTCATATTTGGGGTATTAGTTCAGGCCAGGCCTACACAGTGGGTCCAAACCAGCGGTTCTCAACCAGGGGCGATTTTGCCCCTGGGAGGACATTTGGCAATGTCTGGGGACATTTTTGGTGGCCATAACTGGCAAGGAGGTGCTAGTGGCATGCAGTAAGTAGGTAGAGGCCAGGGATGCTGCTTAACATCCTACAATGCACAGAACAGTCCCCACCCCCAACACACACACACACACACGACAAAGATTATCTAGCCAAAAATGTCAATAGTGCCAAAGTTGAAAAATTGTGCTCTAAACAAAGATGATAATGGAAAGAGAAAGCAAAGTGCCAACATGAGTCGTGTGTTGCAGCTAAGAGGACGGAATCTGTGGTGGACATGGAGAGGAGTCCAAGGGATGTGGCACTAAACCCAGAGTGGAGAGGGCAGTGGCATCAGCAGACGCGTACCTGGGCGTAGGTGTTGCGGGAAGAGCCCAAGCTGTCCTCGGGACACTGGGGCCAGACAGAGAGGGGAGGGCTCTGATTCGGTGGGTCTGGGACAGCGCCCAGGAATCAGCATTCTAACAAACACCCCAGGAGGTCCAGACGCCAAGGGTGTGGACCACTCTTGGAAAATCACTGGCCTGGGGAGGGAAGTGTAATGCCATATGTCAGTCTTGGGCATGAGATGGCCTGGGTTCAAATCCCAGCTCTGCTACTTACTCAACATGGTTCTGAGCAGGTCATGTCATTCTGAGCCTCAGTTTCCTCATCTGCAGCAAAGGTCTGCTGGCCCCTTACCTTGCTGGATTTGGGTGAGGATCAGAGGCGCCCGGGCACAGTTCTGCTCACAGTGGGCATTCATCCAAGGGCAGCTATTGCTAGGAACGAGCCAAGCTCCTCTGATGCCCAGAGAGGGTGTCGAGCTCCATCACCAGATGCAGCCCCATTGCTCAGACAGGACGGACTAAGGCCCAGCGACCAGCAAGAAACACGCCCCAAATCATACAGATGGCGACAAGACCAAGACTCTGAGGGGGACTCTTGCTACTTCCCAGTGCTGTCTCCGGGTCTGGGGCTCTGACAGGTGGGGCCTGATGTGATGGATCTGGCAGAATGTAGGTGAGCCCCCACCCTAGCCCCTTCCCCATGCCAGTCCCTGGAAGTGAGCCCTGTGGGGCTCCCTTTGCTTCCAGCAATTGCCAGAACAAGGTGCTGGGGTCACCAGGTAGACCGGTCCCTTGGGCCACACAAGACATGCCCAACCCTGGCCACAGGCCCGACCCAGACTGCAGAGAGCATGCTGCAGCAGGGCCACCAGCCCACCTGATCTGAGGCTCCCACAACCCCTTCCTCCCCTCCTCGCCCCTCCCCCAACCCACCCAGACAGCCATCAAACTGGAAAAATATGTAGCAAAACCTCATCAAACAGACCTTTTTTTTTTTTTTTTTTTTTTTTTTTTTGCTGTCATTTATCAAACCTTTGGAGTGGAGGGGAAGTGAAGTCACCTTGGGGCAGAAACCCAAAGGAAAAATATTAGCATTAGCCAAGAACATAATAAAAGAACTCACAATTGCTTAATCAGACAAGAGCGTGGCCATTAACTGCCTGTCTAATTACAATTTATACCCAGAAGGGCCACACTTGAGGGCTCTTCATGGCCCGGAGTGAATAACCTGTCCAAGTTCCTCCTGTCCACCCTCCCCCATGCTCTCCACGTCACTGGGTCACCTGATGTCCAAGCCCTCCAAGGTGCCTGGGCCCCCACACCTTGGGCACAGAATCCATGGTCCCCCACAAGCTGGAGGGACCTCAGTTCCCTGGAAATAGGGAGGGGCTGGGAAGTTCATTCTACAGGTGGGGAAACACTTAAAGCCAGGCCTTCTGTGCATTTCAACCCTCCTCCTGGTCCAATCTCCTGAGAGGTGTTTGGTTGCCTCCAGTAATGGGGCGCTCACTTCCTCGCCAGGCTGCTAGTGCTATTGTTGGAGGGCTACTTAGAAAGTGCTTATTCCTCCTGAGTCCAGCTCTTCACACCCATTGCTGGCCTGTCTAGTGCACCTGCCTCCTCCCATCTTCCTCGAATTTGACAAGCATCGGCTGAGCTATGGACAGGTGCCCAGCCTGTGCCAGACACAGGGCACACACCAGCGAACTGGACAGGCAGTGGCCCTGCTGTGACAGGGCTCACAGTCCACCTCTCAAGCCTTAACAAGCTTCTCCCCCAGATCCCAACCTCCCTGGTCACACCGCCTATTGTCCACTAGGCTCTGCTTCCACCCCATCCTCTCCACCCAGGCTCGAGAGACAAATCTCCATCTCCCCCATCAGGAATAACTGCTGAGATTCTCAGAACCAACCCCAAGAATTCAAGGGAAACTTTTAAAAAGTAGATTGGGGTGGGGAGAAATGAGTGCTATTGATCATGCAGCCCCTAGGTGCCCTGGCTGAGACCATGAGGTAGGCTGTACCACCCTCACCGTACAGAGGAGGTAGGTGAGGCTCAGAGAGGTGAAACGACTTGCTCAAGGACACACAGGAGAAAGTGGCAGAGCAGGCTCCAAACGCAGGCCAGCGTCGTGACTCCAACGCCCCTGCATTTCCCCTGCACGTGCGACATGGGAGTCTACGGTGTCCTGGCCAGCCAGCTAGACCCCTTGGTCCTCTAGCAGCCCCATGCAGTGGAGAGCCCACCCTGTTCTCTGTGGGCATTTGCTCATTCCAGTAAAACTGGTGAGTTTGAGAGAAAAGAACCCTGAAAAACGAAAACGGCTCAGCTATGAAGCGTGAGTTTGCTTGTTTTTTTCATCCAAAGGCTTCTCCTCTAGCTCCTGGGCGTCTGAGGATGGGGAAGACACAGGAGCCAGTTACCCTCTCATGTACACAGGCAGCGGGCCCCTGCCCTGGGCCAGCCTGTCCCCTCTCCTGTCCCGCCTCACCCTCTGGACTGGGCGTTTCGCCAGAGATGCTGGAAGGGAAGACGAGGAACGCAGGCTCCAAATCATGCGCCTTCTCCCAGCCTGCACCAGCCAAGCCTGGAAGAACAAGCACACCCCTCCCCACCTAACTCCTCCCTCGAAGGGCCCACATTCCTGGGACCGGCTGCGGAGCAGACTCCACCAGTTCCTGGGGAAAGCCTGGTGCCATGTCTCTGGCTGGAAGACAGGCAGGGTTTGTCGAACCTGGGTGGGGTGTCTCACCAGCCTCACCCAGATCAGGGCCCAGCGGCACCCAGCTGCTTGGAGGAGTGGACCTCATCACATTACACAAACGTTCCTCTTGTTTTTTTTCTTCTGAACAATGGAAATATTAAAGTTGAAAGCTTTTCCCTTTGCCTTGGTGCCTATGAAGAGGAATCACACGTGCAGCTCACCTATACACATACTTTATTATTATTAATAGTATTATCGTGATCACTATTGTCCCAGCAAGTCTGTCCCCACCCACTCTGTCAGCCTTGGCTGGTGCCCATCAGCTAAAAGCCTCTGTCCTCCCTGAGGTTTCCATGCTGAAGCCATTGGCAAGAAGAGACCCCACCTGTCCCAGCCCTCTGCCCCAAGGCCTGCCTGGATGGCATCACGCCGTTAGCCACGGGCTCCCTGCACTTCCAAGTTTTGGCTTCTGAGGGATGGGCAGAGTAAGGGGTCCTGAGCTAGATGTTTTTGCATCTCTTGTACATTCTGTTCCTCTTGGAGAGGAAAGTGCAGGCTGTGCATTAATTCCACTTTTCTGATCAAAATTTCTTAAGTACCTCAAGTGTGTTTCTCTTTCATTCCTTCCTTGACACTTGCTAATGGCCTCCAGATTGAGTGCCATCTCCAAAGTGACTGCAAACACCATCCTTTCTGATTGCTACTTGCACTTATCCGAATTAAGGCCAAGTGGGCACAGGGCGTGCGTTCCACCTGAGCCTACATCCACTCTGACCCTGCAGCCCTGAGGCTCTGGCACAATTTGGCCAGCCTGGTGGCCAAAGCCCAAGTCCTCAGCTCCGTGTCAGATGAGACTCTCGCCTCTGGACTGGGCTCCTGCTCCCGGCCATACTCCTGGGGTGGGCGAGGGGGCGGGGAGAGGTACTAGCCGCAGCAGCATCAAGAATTCCCACTGGTCTGCATTTGGACTCTTCTCAGCACCCGGGACAGAATGCCGAGAAGGACAAGAGAAGCCCTGGTTTTCACGTGACACCCACCCTTCCCTGTGAATTAGTAAAGCAGCAAAGGCACAAAGGGAACTAGGACCTGAGGTTCTTAAAGGTCTCGCCTGCAGGAAAACCCTCACAGGACCACACAGCCCAGAAAGGCCTCTGTACTCCCCTTCAGCTGGGATCGCTCTCTTTCTCTCTGTTTTGTTTTGCTTTTAAGACAGAAAAATGAATTGTTGATGTGATTTTAGAAAAGACCTGCACTTCACTCTGTGATCACGACATGTGTGTTGACCACACACCCTTGTTCTTTAGGAGGAGACAAAGGAGAAAGCAGAGTGCAGGTGAGGGGTCTACAGGAGGAGCGTGGCAGGAGGAGGGAGGAAGGTTACCAGGGACTCAAGAAATGAAGGAGAGGGGCAAGGACACCCCAAAGAGAGAGGAGGGAGAATGCCTGCTGAGTGAACTGAATGCTGAAACGTCCTTTTTCCGAAAGCGAGACACTAAGGCTCAAGGGGTACAAGGGATCCCTCACCCAATGTCCCCCAGCTGATAAATGCTGGAGGGAGAACTAGACCCCACGTCTCCCCAGTACCTACTCTAAGGGGTGCTGGTCTTGCCTCCTCAATACTTGGCGTTTGAGCTCCTCAAGACCTGGGGCTGGTCTCTTCTCATCCTGCCCAGGGAACAGGCATGGCCTGACGCCTTATTTAAAAACTTCCCCTGCTAGCTTTTGCCCAGCCAGCTTCCTAGCCATCTGCTCTTCACGGGAAGCCTCGCACAGGAACCCCCAGCTCCAGGTGCTGCTCTGCCTGCGACTTGCTGAGTGACTTGGTGCACGTGCCTCCCCTCTGCAAGGACTGACCAGGGGCTGCAGGGTGGGGTCAAACTGCCTCTGCTGAGTCCTCACCCCGTACCACCCAGGGGGCTGGCATATGGCAGGCGTCCAATAAATATTGAATGACAAGTATCCTGGCCACTACGGCAAATGTGGAGCTAACTGGGAGGGCTCGGCAAAGCCAGGAGTCTGTGGTTTCTGGAAAGGACCAAAGCAAAGTTAGGAAACCGAATGACACCTGCACTGAGATATCAGCCCTCACATTCGGGACGCGTGTATTGAGACTGTTGGGAGCAGCAGAGATCACATCCAGAACCGGATGCTGCAGTGTCTGGAGCGCAGAAAGGGTGAAAGCAAATCCCTTGGTCTTTCCTTACAGGCATTCGAGGTCCCCAGCACCCCAGCATGTGTTACGTGCTTACCTTCAAACAAAAAGATGGAAGCCATTTGCCACCAATGATCACCCCTCCTGCTCTTTCCAAATGAGCTACTGGAACTGGGGGAGTCAGGGGAGCTGCCTGGTGCTCCACGCCTTGGGGCAGCTGCCCAGCACCAGCCACTGCCCAGAGCCCCAGGGTGCCTCTGTTCCCCAAGCTCCCGCCCCTAAATCACCCCCTTCCCCCTCCTCCTGGCCTGCTGACACAGGCCAAGAATGGACAACAGCCCCACCCTCCGCCCTGTCCTCAGCAGTTCTGCATCCTGGAAGGCGTGTCCCCCGCCTACAGAAATCACCCAGCCTCCAGGTCAAAACTGAATGGCTGAGTCTCAGCTCTCTTCTTTTCCTCAAAAGGAAGCAAAGTCTCCGTCCTGGGCAGCCCCAGCCTGAACCAGCCCTCAGCCCCCTGCAGTACTCACCTCTCTACCTGTAAGCTCATCACCTCCACGGGAGGAGGGGCTCAGGGATTGGTCTCCACCTCCCCCTCAGCACCCAGTTGGGCACCTTCTAGGTGCTTGGTTAGACAAAACCACTCATTTCCCCAAGGCTGCCCTTATCCAAACCAGACCTCTGGGCTTCAAGGTGAGTCTTGAACTTAAATTGGAAGTTCAACTTAAAGTGAACTTAAAGTGGAAGGAGCTTGAGCCGGGGTTTGAAACTTACCTCCAACACTCACGGACCACTTAGGAAAAAGGAGTCACTTGAATCTGTTTCCTGGTCCATCATAACCACCCCACATGCAGCCCGGGGACTGTGCTAAGGACTTAACGAGCGTTTTCTCATTTCATTCCCCTACTGCCTGGTGAGAGTTGGTACTTTTATCGTTACTGCCATTTTACAGAAGAGAAAGTCGAGGCTCAGGGAGGTTGCCTGCCCAAAGTCGCTTGGCCAAAGGATGATGGAGCAGTGACTCAAACCCAGCTCTGTGGGATTCCAAACCCACTTATCCCTCACCAAGCCCCCAGAACCCCGGATACGCAGAGGCAGCGGGACGAGCCCTCCTCGCGCTCCCTCCGCGCGGTTTCCCGCCCCTCCGTACCTTCCTTGGGCGCGTCCGCATCCCAGACGCTCCACATCTGCACGAAGAAGAAAGGCGTCCAACACACGATGAAGGCCAGCACGATGATGAAGGTCATCTTGACCGTTCGGATCTTGGCCTTGGAGATGAGCTTGACGCTGCTGACACGCGCCAGGGCCACCCGACCCCCGCCAGCCGCCGCGCCCTCGGGAGCCTCAGCCGCCGCCGCTGCCGCCGTCTTGAGGCGCAGATTCTGCCAAATCTTGAAGCTGATGAGGCCGTAGCAGGCGGCGAGCACGATGACCGGCACGATGTAGACGGCTAGTGTGATCCACGTGATGTAGGCCTTGGGTCCCCAGGGCTGGATGAAGACCGCCCAGCAGTCGAAGACGCCGTCGGCGACCTCGCGCAGCGAAAAGATGTGCACCTGCGGCGCGCTGGCCACCAGGCAGCCGAGCCACGTGGCGAGCACCGCCAGGCGGTCAGTGCGGCGGCGCAGCGTGCGCAGAGGCTGGCAGATGGCCAGGCAGCGGTCGAGCGACATGAGCAGCAGCAGGTAGGTGGAGGCGAACATGCCCACCACCTGCAGATACTTGACCAGGCGGCACAGCAGGTCGGGCCCGTAGAAGCGGAAGGTGATGTCCCACAGCAGCTGCGGCAGCACCTGGAACACGGCCACCACCAGGTCGGCGATGCTCAGGTGCTTCATGAAGAAGAAGAGGCGCGAGTGCTTGTGGCGCGTGGTGCGCAGCGCCAGCAACACGCACGCGTTGCCGCTCAGCGCCAGGAAGAGGATGAGACATAGCACCGCCACCTCCACGCGCGCCAGGGCCTCGTTGCGCCGTGGCGGCCCGGCGGTGCGGTTGCCTTCTGTCCCCGGCGGCGCCGCGCTCGCGTTGACCGCCCCGGCGCTCCAGTTGGCTGCGAGCGCGCCCTCCATGCCCCGGCCGCGCGGCGCGCCCCGGCTCTGAGTCCTTTAAGCTGCGGCGCCGTGGGGCGGAGCCCCGACGCACTGGCAGGGCGGGCCTGGGGGGCGCCCCGGGCTCACTCCGGGGGACTCCGCAGACGGATCTGCTGGGTCTCAGCCTGAAACAAACCAGGGGGGCGGTGAGAAAACTGCCGTGTTTCTCTAACGACGCGCGGAGGGCGCACTTGTCTCCTTCCTGGGAACCCGGAGTCATCTGGGACTTGGGGCACAACCGCCGACCACGGGTTGCTCAGCCGCCACCCCAGACATCCCCATTTGAGTTACCTCCTCCTCCGGGCCGCTGCAAATGAGCGGGAATCGTCTACACCAGCGCCAGTTCCCTGAGATGTTCAGCAGCTTCCACTGGGGGAGAGGGAGCGTCAGAATTAGCCACTTTCCTCCAGGATTGGGGCTCCAAAACCCTCCAGCTCCCCTGGGGATTCCAAAACTACCTCCCCCTCCCAGCACCCTCAGCACGTCCATCTCCCGTGGGACCCCCAAGCCAGCCCCTCTCCTAATAAACCTTAGTCCATGTACTTGCTCAGGAACCCCACAAACAGAAACCCAGCTCAGAACCATCCTCCTCCCACCTCCTGTTTCTGAGACGCTCAGCCCTCGCTCCCTGAACTTCCAAACCGGCTGCTTCCACGGAACGCCGTCCGGCAGTCCCTCCCGGAGGACTCTGCTTCAAAGCTTACCCCCAGGACGCCCAACCGCGGTCCCCAGAACCTCTCTGGTCCAGACACCTCCCGCGGGGATCCTCCCCAACCCAGCAGCCTCGAAAGTTCAGGAACCCGACGCGCGTCTTGGACCCCAACAGTCAATAGCTCCGCCATCTCAGTCCTGTCCTGAGCGGTCACTTTACAACTCTCAGAGCACCCGCGCGCCCCCAGGAACCAGGAGAACAAGGCACCCACCACCTCCACTCGAGTCCCCATGGCCCCGCTAGCCCTAGTCATCCTGTCCGCCCTGCTACCTGCACCGAGTCCGCAGGTGAGCCTTAAGCTGGCCGCCTGGGGAAGTTGCACCGCAGCTGTCGGCCCCCAAATTTGCGTGCGCTCCCGGGCCAGGTTGGGATGGCTGCCGGCGGCACCCAGTCGGACACTAGACTGAGGTCTCGGGCGCTGGAGCCGCGGTTGGCATCCCCTCGCCCCGCAGCCCTGCTGGACGGGGACCGAAGGCGAGCGAGCAGCGCCCGAGGCTGCGCGGACGGCGTCCGGCTGCGGCGCTGTCTGCGCGTGGCCCGCTGTGCCGCCGCCGGGGCCGCGCTGCGCTGTCACACTGGTCCGCTAGGGGGCGGGGGGCCGGCGCGCCGACCCCTGCGGGGAGGGTCAGCTCGCCCGGCGTGGTCCCCGGGCGATAACGAATGGGTTTATTTTGCAGTGGTTTAACACGGCGAGAGGAAAGGAGCTCGTAAATAACCCGCCTGGTTTCTTCCTTTCTTGGTTTAGAAGCTCCTGACTCTCGGGCAAACAGGAGGCTTGAAGAGTAATGTTCTCCCTGAGTGGATGGTGATGAAGTTACAAAAGCATTTAACTGATATTTCCCAAACATGAGGTTAATTTCCGAGCTTTCCCGGCCCCCGCAACCTCGGCCCAGCTTGATGTAGTGGATTTAGCGGTGAACTCAAGTCAGTCCTTGCTTCGGAATCCTTTTGTTCCTATTCCCGTTAATGAGGAATTAGAAATGCTTTCTATTCTAAGCAGCGCTGGGAAAGGTCTTCATTCTTTAGGTAGTTTTAGGGGAAAATCTCAAGCAAAAAAATCCTATCTTCATTTAAAGTGCTGTCTGTGGCCCACGGGCGGTTCTGCCTCCTTGCTGTGCTTCAGAATTAAATTCCTCAATGATGCCAAAGGAAGAGGAAATGTTAAAGACAGCTTCTCTGCCTCCTTGCCCCTTTTTCTATTCTAAAATCGTTTTTTGAAGTAATTTACAGTGGCTGACAATTAAAGCAGGAAGAAAAAGGCCAGGATTTCAAATGTATTAAATGCATATTTCCTCCTGACATTTCGCTTCTCCCTCTTTTAATTATGTGGAGAGAATTGAGTTAGCCAAGGACTGGGTTTCCTGAATCCACAATTACAGCCCTGTGCCAAGATATCCTAGGGTAGGCCCTTGCAGGAGCCCTGATCCCAGAGTTCTATTGGAGTAAGCACTCAGCCCGGGAATTCCAGCAGCATTGCCAAGGGAGGGAGGCAATATTAATTACTATTAATCAGTAGTATATATCTGCCATGCAAATTATAGATTAAAGCTACAGAACACTCAGGTGACAATTAAGTGAACTTTGGCAAGTCCGTTCTCTTTGGGCCTCAGTTTCCCTATATGTAAAATGAAAGGGCTGGTCAAGATAGCTAATGTCTGAGTTCCCATCCCTCTGGTTTTTGGAAATTTTATGATCTATGAGATCTGAGAGCTTAATTCTAACAGGTGAAACACCCCTGCCCTAGTCCATGGCTGGAGGAAGGGGAATTTTCCCTGAGAATCCCTGATTGGTAAATTTGGAAAGGAAAGCACTGGGCCTGTAGAACCCAACCTGCCCCTCTTTCCCCTGGAAGACAGCTGCCTTCAGGGAGAAGTTCACCGTGCCACTGGGCCAATTCTCCAGGGATGGGCTCTTATACCCCATGTGGGGAGACCTGGTCAGTCCTGTGTGGTCCTTGTGTGGCAGGTGAGACTGTCTAATTCTGGATTCACTTAGCAAGGCCATTTAGTTTCATGAGAAGCTAAATGCTCTAATTTGGCCTTCATCTAAAAAAAATGATATTGCGATCCCCATTTCCTCTCTTTTGTTTTATTTTTCAGTGTGTGCAGCAACCAGGCAGGAAAGAGAGAGGACCCCTTGGAAACTCCTAATAGTGATTAAGACATGCTCCCACTCCCTTGAGCTCTAGCCAGGGAGAAAAGCACTTACGTGTTTGCAGTGCGGTGATGATAAACGCTAGTGCAGGCAGGGAGCAAAGTGCTGGGGGCTGAGAGAGTGTGTGAGGAACAGTTTCATAAAGAAGGTATGGATTTGGGGGCTCGAGAATGAGTTCTCCAGGAAGCAAGGAAAAAAGAAAGTGGTACAGGATGTCTGTGGCACTTGTGTGGGTGAAATGTTAAAGACGGCTTCTCTAGTTCCAAAAAGCAAAACTTGAATTTTCCATGTGCTAAGTACTACGTTGAATCCATGCAAATGAAGTGTGTGCACATTGTATTAGGTATTATGAGTAACACAGAGATGATTTAAAGTATATGAGAGAATGTGCATAGGTTATGTTATATGCAAATACTACTCCATTTTATGTAACATAAAGTACTTGGGAATCTGTGGATTTTGGTATCCACAAGGGCTTTTGGAACCAATTCTCCATGAATACAGAGAGATGAATGTATTGATGCTGAAGGACCCTGAAGTCCCTGCAAAGGAGAACAGATTTTATCTGTTTTATCCTATAACTCAACATTCCCTAAAATGTGGAATGGAATACTTTCCTTTATGGTACTTCAGATGTGCTTTTAGTATTGAGTAATACAGGAGGAAATTTAGATCTCTTTCAGTTATAGTTCTCTCCTTTTGATTTCAGCAAGAGGAAAGTCTGGTATAACAAAAATCACGAAGGTTGTGGTACAAGGATGACTGAGGTCAGGGAGGCATTGCTGGGGCAGGTGGGCAAGTGGAAGGGCTGTAAGCAGAACAATCTCATATCTGTGCTTTGGTGAGAGAGCGCTGGCAGCTCTGGCAGGGAAGATGGGAAGGGGATACTGGCATTGGGAGAGCCTTGGAAGTCCAAGCAAGAGATGCTGTTGACATAGACCTCAGGGCGACATTGGAGGGTGTCCTAGCCAGGATCCTCCAGAGAAACAGAACCATCAGGATGTTTATATGTACAGAAAGAGATTTGTTCAAGGAACTGGCTTCTGTTATGGCGGCTGGCAAGTTCAAAATCTGCAGGGTGGGCTGGCAGGCCAGAGACCCAGAGAAGAGCCGATGTTCTAGTTCAAGTCTGAAGCTCATCTGCAGCAGATTTCTTCTTTCTCAAGGGAGGTTAGTCTTTTGTTCTACATAGGCCTTCAGCTGGTTGGATGAGACCCACCCACATTATGGAGGGCAATCTACTTTGCTCCAAGTTCACTGATTGAAATGTCAATCCCATCCAAAAACACCCTCACAGAAACATCTGGAATAATGTTTAATCAAATATCTGGGCACTGTGGCTTAGCCAAACTGACACATAAAATGAACCATCACAGAGGAAGACTCAGCAATCACTGTTTCACAAATCTCCCCATCTGTCTGAGCTGCCAAGCATCTTGACTATAGGGCCAATGTTGTCTATATCTATACTTGAAAAGGCCTAGGACATTGTAGAATAGGCACTTTATAGGTATTTATTACTTATAGAAGGATGGAAGGGAGAAGAGAAGGAGGAAGAAAATAAACAAATATCCCCACAGGCAGTTTTGCTCTCTTGAATGCAGAGCTAGGCCACCTGGGGAAGATACCCTGCCCAGCAAATGACCTGTTCCATACCCGTTCCTACCTCTGGGCACTGGGTCCTAAGTTTCAGCATCCTGAGCATTCTCCAGTTCCAGTACACTTACTTTGACATGGATCCAAGCCCGGGTGGCCCCACTCTATAGTCAGGGTGGAAATGAATCATAAACACACCGAGTGTACTCCCTCCCTGACATCACCCCCCCCAGCCTGCCCCCAAATGACTTCTCAGTCTCTGCTTGGCCGTCTAGCTTCATCCAGGAGTGGGGTCAGTGACACACTCAGGCATAAAAGCTATTGTAGCAATAATCTTGCTGCTGGCAAACAGCCTTCTTAGGTTTACTGTAGCTGTGCAGATGCAGGAACACCAGGGCATGCAGGCAGACCTGGGAAGCCCATGAGGCTGGACCAGGGTGTGGAAGCAGGACGCCGACTTAGTATAACTCTCACGTGCCCCTTCTAGCCTGCATCACTTTGGACTCCTTCTCAGCCTATGTTTTCATTCCTACATTCCATGGAGGGTGGAGAAAGAGAGAAAAACCTGCTTCCATACTGGAGAGAGCTCTGAATTTGCAGCAGTCAGTGCCAATGCCTGGGTTTTATCACCAACTGCCTGTGTGGCCAAGGTACTAAACCTCTCTGAGACTCAGTTTCCCCAGGTGCTGACCTTGTAGGGCTGTGTGAATAAACCAGACTCGATGCACATGAGGAGTGCTTCGCAGACAGCTAAGAACTGGACAGCTGAATCTTTTTTCCCATGCTGACATCTTCCCCCCCAACTCCCAGGACCACCCCATGAAAGTATTGTCTCATCTGTTCAACCTTGATCTCATTAATCTTCCTGGACTGAGCTCATATGTCTTTTCAATTCAGTTAGACAAACTGAACGTGTTTGTGGTGTATGTGTGTGTGTCTCTGTGCCAGGCAAGGAAAGTAACACCCTTGAGCTCTAACTGATATGATGGAAATACTAAATCTTCTCCTCTTCTGGGATGCCTTTCCTGATCACCTCTACCCACTATGAATTCACTCTCTGAGCTTCTCCAGCGTGGCCAAAGACTGTACTCACACTGTGAATGTAGTCAGTCTCCCTGATTCAGTTATAAGTACCCAGAATTAGTCCCCTGTATCTCAGTCCTGTATGTATTTACCTATCACCTTTTCTAGCATACATGCCTATCAATAACAATATGTCGAGCAAATGATTGATGGTTACCCAAGAATATCCCTTAGCAAATTGATCACTAGGGTCAGACTCTTGCTTCCTGGAACAATATGCTTGTGGAAAGCAAGCTGAATGAGGGCTCTTTGTGAAAAAGTATGTTATTCGTACCTGTGTGCCATTCTTCCCAAAAGGAAGTGATGACAGGCTTCTGATTCCACAAACATATTGTCAGTTGGCAATGGATGTGACAGTACAATCCCTATTAATGAATTGGCTTAAATAATTACATTCTCAATGCACAGACACTGTTGGGCTAGGTTAAGACATAACATGGCATAACTAGAGAGAATCTTGCTTTAGTAACGATGGAGCTTGGAATAAAAGCAGGCTGTTCTTTTGCAGAAGGAAAGGTTTGTTAAGAATCTGGATCTTTGGCATTTGCAACTTCTTTTGGAGAAGTAGGGTCTAGAAGAGTTGAGAGTAATTTCAAAGTGGCTATTATCCACATAACAAGCAGAATGATTGGGGTCACGATGGGGTCTCTGTTACAGATGAGGAAACCGAGGATCGGAGAGGGGAAGACACCTGCCCAAGGCCAGTCCTGGTAGAAGTGGAAGGGACTGTGCTCTCTCTGCTAAGAGGGCTGGGAGCTTTGAGGGGTTGTAAGTGAAGGAGGCATAACTGATAACGTGTTTGCATCAGCAGGGGCACGAATTGGAAGGGGGTAAAAGGCAACAGGAAAATCAATTAAAAGGCCGTGGTGGGCATCCAGGCAAGAGTGGGTGAGTCTGAATAGGGCAGTGCCAGGGTCGGCACAGCAAGGACAGGAGACTTGCCTGAAGTCCCACCGCCATCAGAAGCAGAGCCATACCGAAACTCCATCTTTCCATTGACCCAGCCACCTCCTGTGATGTGAAAGGCCTGAGCAGCATGGAAAATGCTCTCTAGAGAAGAGCTGGAAAGACATTTTGGTGAAGTAGAGAGAAAGAGGGAGTGAACCGAGCAAAGAGAATAATATCGATGACTGGAGACAGTCCCACAGAATATTCGAGAGGTCAGTGTTCATGCAGGAACATGCTAAGAAAACAAAGCTCTCTTCTCTCGTCAGCCCCGCCCTGGATCGATCAGCCCATCTCTGGTAGAGGAAAGCACCTGAGGGAAATTCCAGCACCGTGACAGTTCCAAACACATTGTCTTAAGCCTCAGGCAGCCCATCTCTCCTCTGCCACCAATTCCAACAGCCCACTCGTTTTTCATTTAAGATAAAAAAGGCATTTCTTCCCAGAAGGGCACTCCACAGAAATCTGCCCTTCTTGGGACATTGAGCACACTTTGACAGAATGTACTATTTCTTCTGATCTGCTACACACCAACATTCATCCAGTAAACATGCTCTAAAGCACCTACTGTGTGCCTGGCGGGCTGCCCCCTGATTCGCAGCACAGACAGGCTGTGCTATTAGTTCAGAGTTGAACTTGACCAACCAGTGCTCATAAGCCGGGTGAGGAAATCAAAACAAGCAGAAAGCCCAGAATCCCTGCCTCTAGCGTTGCAGTTGCATGAACGTGCTGCCCTGTGGGACCGTGGGCAAGTCCCCGGGGCCTCAGTTTTCCCTCCTTAAAATGAGGATATTAGACAATCTCTAAGATCCTTTACAGCTCTAACTTTCTGTAATTCTCTAAGTATGGGAAGGAAAACACACACAATAAAGCCTCGGGCACAAGATGGGCTGATGAAGCCCCCCCACCACCACCACCGCCAGTGCCAGCCGCGGCACAGCACTTGGTACTCGATCAATCCTAGTAGAAAGAACGAGTGCGGACTGGGCAGGAAAGGTGGAAGCGTTCTGCTGAGAGAGAGTTTTAAACAACTGAAGTGTCATTTCCCACCTAGCAGACTGGAGAAAATGAAAAAAGAAAAGACCTCGGGGGAAGCTGGTGCTCTCAAACATTGCTGATAGAAGCGCATTTTGGAATAGCCACCTTTGAAGGAGGAAATTCAACAATATATATCAAAAGCCTTAAAAACGTGCATATCTTTTGACACAGCAATTAACTTTTCTAATGATGTAACTTAAGGAAATAATTGGTCAAAAATGCAAAGATATATGTATACAGATGCTCATCAGGCATTGTTGCTAGTAGTGAAAAAGGGTTAGCAGGACAAGAGTGTTTACTATGTACATCTGGTGAAAAGCCACATAGAGGTTGAAAATGACAGGATGGATCTGTGCTCATCTTCATGGAGAAGGAACATGTGTGTGTGCATGTGCGTGTGTGTTGGGGGGAGAAGGAGAAAGCAGCTACAGAACAGGATATATAGAATGATACCGTTTTTATAAGTCTGCACAGAGAATGGTCCTAAAAGGATATTACAGACAAATTAACAGCAATTATCTCTAGATGGTAGGATTGTGGGTGATTTAAATATTTTTATGATCTGTATTTTCTGATGTTTCATGGTGAATATGGATTGCAACGTGAAAAGAGAGACTCTATTTCGAAAATGCCTCGTCACTCACTGGCACGGGCACTCCAGCCTCCATTTCCTGATCTGTCCCGCTGTGTGCGAGGAAGGGGGCGGATTCCTTTCAAGTGTTCCCAGGCGTTCTCAGCCAGCTGGCCGGAGTGTTTACAAACAGCATCTTGGATCAGTGAGATGGACAGCCCCAAGCCAGCCAAGAAGTGGCCCCTGCACAGCTCTTCAGGGGTCCTGGTGCGAGCAGGACACCCCCTCCAAAGGCTTTCCTACCCCCAGCTCTTCCCACAGTGGCCACGCACCCAGTGCTTTCTCTCCATGTTTAAGGTGCTCGTGATACCTCATTAACAGTTTCTTAAAGGTGCCCAGTTCCAGCAACATGTCCATGCAAGAAAGATGCACCAAACAAAGCCAGAACAGCCAAGGGCTCCGCATTCTGTGTGCTTGGGGCAGTTAAAAATGTAGGAGCAGGCTGGGCGCAGTGGCTCATGCCTGCAATCCCAGCATTGCCCAGGCAGAAGTATCACTTGAGGCAAGGGGTTCAAGAACTACCTGAGCAACATAGCGAGACCCCCATCTCTGCAAAAAATAGGGGGAAAAAGTGTAGGAGTGCTTCTCTGAGTGCACGACAGCCAAAAGTTGCACAGGATTCCTAAGGGAGCAAGGCATGCCTTGCCACACGGCCTGAAAGGCAGGGATCCCAGAATGCTGGAACGCTAGAACCACGGGGAACACAGACACACGTCTGCGTTCATCTCATGCATGACGAATCCGAGGCGAGTGCGGCCTCAGAGTGCTCAGTAAGGCCCACATTGCCCAAGCTGCCGTTCCAATACCACACAAACCCAACTCCCTGTCCTTAGCAGAGTCTTCTTAATTCCACTGCACAGCCCCTTCGGTGCCCTCGCCCCACCCCCAGACCTGCCTCCTTTCCACCCATGCCACTCTCCTTCTGCGCCAAGCTGGTCTCCACGGACACGACCTCCAACGCTCCTGTACGCTCCATCTCCATGCCCACACTCTGCTCATTCTCTCCACCGGGAATGACCTCCCCAGCTCATCCCTCAAACTATCAAATCTCATGCCTTGTCCACTTTACAGATGGAGAAACTGAGGCTTACAATTTGCCTAAGTTGTCTGGCTAATTGGTATCAGACCAGATCTCTGATTCCCCTCCTAGCCTGTTGCCCTTTCTCTGAGAACCGTCCTTTCTGGAATTTTGGAATAGGGTGCTAGAGCATGGACACCCTCTGTGCTCCCTCCAAAACGGTTGATTCCTGAAATCCTGGCTCTTCTTAGGGCCTCCTATTGCTGGAGGACAGCAGTTCAAGGACAGCAGAGGAGAATTTA
This sequence comes from Varecia variegata, assembly GCA_028533085.1. Taxonomy (NCBI): domain Eukaryota; kingdom Metazoa; phylum Chordata; class Mammalia; order Primates; family Lemuridae; genus Varecia; species Varecia variegata. The sequence goes on along the minus strand of CM052436.1, from coordinate 137,478,019 downwards.
GCGAATTGGCTCTTGCAGGCTCCCCTGATATAAATGTGCAGCCCCTGGAGTCAGCATCATACAGAGGAGTCCTGCAGGCCTGGATTTAAATCCTGATGCTGCCACGTGCTAACAGTAGTATCTTGAACGACAGCACCAGTCTCACTGTGCCTCAGTTAAGCCAACTAACAAATGGGGACAATAATATTACCCCTGTGTTTCAGTTACTATGGCTATGTAACAAATTGCCCCAAAGTGCAGTGTTTTCAAACATTTATTGTATTTTGCTCATGAAACTATGATTTGGGTCGGGACTTGGCAGGGACAGCTCATTTCTGCTTCATTCAGCATCAGCTGGAACAACACAAAGGCTGGGGGATTTGGAACCATCCTATGGCTTGTGAGACTGACCTCCCGTGCAGATGGCAGTCCATTCTGGCTGCAGGCGGGCACCTGAGCTGGGGCTGCGGGTCTGAACTCCTGTGTATGGGTTCCTAGGCTGCCTCAGAAGATGGTGGCTGGATTCCAAAGGCAAACATTGAGAGAGAGAGAGACAGAGACCCAGAAAGAGACAGACAGAGACAGAGATAAAGAGAGTCAGAGACAGACAGACAAAGAGACAGAAACAGAAATAATCAGAGACAGACAGAAACAGAGAGATGGAGACAGAAAGCTAAAGAGACAGAAATAGTCAGAGACAGTGAGACATAGAGACATAGAGAGAGAGACAGAGAAACAGAGAGAGAGGCAGGAAGAAGCCATATCACCTTTTGTGACTTAGCCTCAGAAGTCATACTGCATCACTTCTGCCACATTCTATTCAACAAGGTGATCACAAAATCCTACCAGTTTCAGGTGAAGGAGAACACAGCCCCTGCCTCTTGAAGGGAGGGGCAAGACACTGGAGGCACGTGAGACCAAAAGTATCACTGTGCCATTTTGAAAAATACATGATCATACCACGTCACTGAATTGTTCAGGCTGATTCAATGAAATAAGAGCCAGGCTGGTGCCTGGTACGTAGCGGGTGCCCCATAAACAGTAGCTATTATATGGTTGCTGCCTACAAGAATGCCCAGAAATCTGGAAGCCACACGTTAGGAACCAGTGGCCAGACCCAGTAGTTCAAGCTGGAGTGTGTTCTTTCTACCCCAAGCAAAAAAGCACAAGGTCCATCTGTAGTCACCCCAATTTGAGTGAACTGGGGGCCTATGACAAGAGAGCTAAAAAAGCCATATTAGCAGGAGCTTTCCCCACATGTCCCCGCACCCCACATACCCACCACACCCAAACAGATTGCCCAGTGTCCCAGATTAGGAGCCAAGGATGTTGGTCCTAAATAAACCACACGGTGCTAAACAAGACATGAAGTACTGAGCAAACAGAAATGAGAACAGAAACTTCTGCAAACTGCAGGGCCAGGGAACACCAGGCAGCTTCCAGAAAGAGAGGGTCAGCTGTCATTTAGGTCAGCAAAAACAGTCCCTGGAAGTGCATGGTGCTTCTGGCCCACCCCAGGGACCTGGGCTGCCCAGCACTGGCCCAGATGACTGGGCGTCTGTGCTCCTCAGTAAGTCTCCTGCCCGCATCTCCCATGAAAGATTGGGCCACTAATAAAAGAACCACAAATACCACTTCTCTCAGATGTATTTATATTTTGATGAGGGCAAAATATAAATACTTCACAGTGGGACCTCAGTGTATTTCTCACAGGGACCTCACAGTGTATTTCTCTTTAATAGTGGAAAATCAGGCATTATGACCAAGAAGACAAGCAAGCCCTTCCCAGGACACTCCGAGCCAGTATCTAAGACATCCCGGCAATCCTGAGTGTCTAACACAGCCCAGGATAGGCTGTAGAGAACTGGAACGAAGACAGCAAGAGAATCATAAAGATGTTAAATGTTGGGGCTACAAAGGACTACAGAAATCATAGATTACAATCCCTTGTTCCTCAGAAAATAAAGGTGAGGTTCAGAAAGGGATCACGACTGGCCCTGGTTTCCCCTGACTCCTTGGAGGGTCTGACTCCTGTGGCTGAAGTTCAGGCCTGTTCCTGGTTGATTGTTCTGGACAATGAGCCCTCTGGTTCCTGGGCCTGGGCCCCCTGCTCCAGAGGAGTTGGTTGAAAGACAGCCCGAAACCATGGTGAGGGCTGAGATCCCCAGTTCCAGCCCCAAGGGCAGGGATGGCTAGAAAATTTGCAGGGCCTGGTGCAAAACGAATGTACAGAGACCCTTGTTCAAACACTATGAAGGATTTCAAGACAATGACAGAAGAGGAGTAAACTGAATTTTTTTTTTTGAAGCAAGATGGAGGAACAGGAGTTCACCCACTTGTATCTCCCCACAACAATTTGGCAGCCATTCATGGGCAAAAGTGCCTTTGTGGAAGCTTTGGGATCCAGGTAGGAAGTTTTTGAAACCACAGTGGAACCCAAGACCAAAAAAGGTCCTATCGAAAAGGCAGGTCCACACCCAAGTGGCAAGCTCACCAACTGTGATCCTGGCCACTGACCTGGAAATAGCCCCATCACCCTGTGGACTCAGCTACAGCCCTATTTGGCCTTGGTCCTGCTGCTAGAATCATCCACCAAGGGACCTGGGAGGAGCACACACGTGTACCTCAAGTAACAGGCCTCAGTCACAGCTGTGGGCCCTGAAGCAACCCTGAGCTGGTTCTAGCCCCTCTCAACTGTATCCAAGGCCAGTCTTGCCAGACGATGGGCCCACCCAGGGACACAGCAGGAGACAAACCTGTCCTTCACTTGTAAAAGGCCCATATGTGGGAATTATACTGCAAACCCCAAAGTAAGACTCTTGTCCCTGAAGCCAGTTCTAGGTCCTGGAGGCAATCCCACTCACCCAGGGACCAGGCAGAATCCACACCTACCCAAGCCCCTGGTAACAGACCCACCAACCACAGACGTCACTGCAGACTTAGTAGCAGCCATGTGACCCGGCTCCAGCCCTGCTCACCTGTGATCCTAGAGGCAATCCTTTTAGCCCAGGGACCTGACAAGAGAAGGTCATTGCTGGCTGAAACCAGACAGTAAAGACTGGAAGAAATATTTGCTCCTTCAAATGCACAGACACAATATGAAAACATATGAAAATATAAACCTCGTTGATAAAGATAAACAGATAGTCAAATTCAGAATATGGTCATGTGCCACATAGTGATATTTCAATCAACAATAGACCACATATTCAGTGATGGTCCCATAAGATTATAATGGAGCTTTTATACCATATTTTTACTGCATCTTTTTTATGTTTAGATATGTTTGGATATACAAATATTTATTATTATGGGACAATTACCTACAGTATTTGGTACAGTAACATGCTATACAGGTTTGTAGCCTAGGAGCAATAGGTTATACCATATAATCTAGGTGCATAGTAGGCTATACCATCTAGGTTTGTGGAAGCACACTTTATGATGTTTGCACAATGACAAAATTGTGTAACAATGCATTTCTCAGAGCATATTCCAATGTTAAGAAACACATGACTGTAATACTGCAATGTTGGTGTGTAAATCACTTTTAACTCTAGTATAAAAGTCAAAAGACAAAAGTATTAAAATAACTATAGCTACAATAATCTGTTAATAGATACACCATATGAAAAGATGTAAAGGTGACATTAATAGCATGAAATGGGGGGGGAGAAGTAAAACTGTAATTTTTGTATGCAATTGAAGTGAAGTTGTTACTAGCTTAAAACAGACTGTTATAAGACGTTTTATGTAAGCCTCATGGTAACCACAAAGAAAAAGCCTCTAGTAGATACATAAAAATAAAGGGAAAGAACTCAAAGCTTATCACTACAAAAAAATCAACAAATCCCAAAGGAATGCAAGAGAGAAAAAGAGGGAAAAAAAGCTGTAATATAGAAAACAATTAACAAAATGGCATAGAAAGTCTTTATATAGCAATAATTATTTTAAATATAAATGGATTAAATTCTCCAATCAAAAAACAGAGTATTGGAAGTCTTAGCCAGAGCAATTAGGCAAGATAAAGAAATTAAAGGCAACCAAATCAGAAATAAAGAAGTCAAATTATCTCTTTTTGTATATGACATGATCTTATACATAGAAAACCATAAAAACTCTACCAAAAACAGTTAGAACTAATAAACGAATTCAGTAAAGTTGCAGAGTACAAAATCAACATATAAAAATCAGTTGCATTTCTATATGCTAACAACAAACAGTTTGAATAAGAAACTAAGAAAACAATCCCATTTATAATAGCATCAAAAAGAATAAAATACTTAGGAATAAATTTAACCAAAGAGGTGGAAGATCTGAATTAATATTGTTAAAATGTCCATATTACTCAAAGTGATCTATAGAGTCAAAGCAATCCCTGTCAAAATTCCAAAGGCATTTTTAACAGAAACAGGAAAAAAAGAACTAAAATGCATGTGGAACCACAAAAGACTCTGAACAGCCAAAACAATCTTGAGTAAAAACAAAGCTGGAGGTTTCATGCTTTCTAATTTCAAACTATATCACAAAGCTTTAGTAATCAAAACAGGCATAAACACACGGTACTAGATAAAAACAGACAGACAGACCATTACAACAGAATAGAGAATCCAGAAATGAGCCCACACATATACAGTCAATCTTTGATAAGGACACCAATAATACAAAATGGGGATAGGATAGTCTCTTCAATGAAGGATGTTGGGAAAACTGGATATCCACATGCAAAAGTGTGAAATGAACCCTTATTTTACACCATTCACATAAATTAACTCAAAATGGATTAGACTTAAATGAAAGACTTAAAAATGTAAAACTCTTAGAAGAAAACATAGGGGGAAGCTCCTTGACATTGGTCTTGGCAATTATTTTTTTAATATGACACCAAAAGCACAGGCAACAACAACAAAACTAAAGTGGGACTATATCAAACTAAAAAGCCTCTCCATGGCAAAGAAAACAATCAACAAACGAAAAGGCAACCTAGGGAATGGGAGAAAATATTTGCTAACCATGTATCTGATCAGGGGTTAATATCCAAAACACATAAGGAACTCATAAACTCAATAGCAAAAAACCAAATAACCCAATTAAAAAATGGGCAATGGCTGGGTGCAGCCTGTAATCTCAGCACTTTGGGAAGCCAAATTGGGAGGATTGCTTGCTCCCAGGAGTTCAAGACCAGCCTGGGCAACACAGCCAGATCCTGTCTCTACAAAAAATAAAAAAAAAATTAGCCAGGCATGGCGGTACACACCTGTAGTCCTAACTATTCCGGAGGCTGATGTGGGAGGGTCACTTGAGCCCAGGAGTTCGAGGTTACAGTGAACTATGATCTTGCCAAACATATCACTAATCGTCAGGGAAATGCAAATCAAAACCACAATGAGATATCACCTTATGAATATTAGGATGGCCATTATCAAAATGACAAGTGACAACAAGTGTTGGCAAGGATGTGGAGAAAAGAGAATCCTTATATACTGTTGGTGGGAATTTAAATTGGTGCAGCCATCAGGGAAAACAGTATGAAGATTCTTCAAAAAATTAAAAACACAACTACCATATGATCCAGCAATGCCATTTCCAAAGGAAATGAAATATCCAAAGGAAATGAAATCAGAATTTCAAAGAAATATCTACACTACCATATTCATTGTAGTATTATTCACAGTAGCCAAAACATGGAAACAACCTAAGTGCGCACAGATGGGTGAATGGATAAAGAAAACATGGTGCGTGTATGTATAATGGGATATTACTCAACCATAAACAAGAAGGAAATCCTGCCACTTGCAACAACGTGGATGAACCTGGAGACATTATGCGAAGTGAAATAAGCCAGACATAGAAGACAAATACTGCATGATCTCACTGAGATGTGGAATCTAAGAAAGTCAAACTCACAGAAGCAGAGAGTAGAATGGTGGTTGCCAGGGTCTGGGAGCGTGGATGTGGGACAGTGGAGAGAGGCTGGTCACAGCGTACAAACTTTCAGTTATCAGGGGAATAAGTTCTGGTCATCTAATGTACAGCATGGCGACTATAGTTAACATCACTGTATTGTGTACTTGAAATTTGCTAAGAGAGTTGATCTTAAGTATTCTCACCACACACAAAAAATGGTAACATGTGAAGTGATAGATTTGTTATTAGCTTGACTGCGGTAATCACTTAACATATATCAAACCATCACATTGCATACCTTAAATATATACAATTTTTTTATTTTGAGATGCAGTCTTACTCTGTTACCTGGGCTAGAGTGAGTGCCGTGGCATCAGCCTAGCTCACAGCAACCTAAAACTCCTGGGCTCAAGCGATCCTACTGCCTCAGCCTCCCAAGTAGCTGGGACTACAGGCTGTGCCACCATGCCCGGCTAATTTTTTATATATATTTTTTTAGTTGTCCATATAATTTCTTTCTATTTTTAGTAGAGACGGGGTCTTGCTCTTGCTCAGGCTGGTCTCGAACTCCTGACCTTGAGCGATCCACCCGCCTCGGCCTCCCAGAGTGCTAGGATTACAGGCGTGAGCCACCGTGCCCGGCCAATACATACAATTTTTATTTCTCAATTATATCTCAATAAAGCTACTGGGAAAAAAGAAGAGGAGCATTAAACCGAGCACGGGCCCTCTGAGTGTGGCTCCCCACGCTCCACACAGGTGTGTCCAGAAAGCCAGCCGCCAGGAGCTTCCTCCACACCACCCGGCCCACCCCGCTCTACCTCCCAAACATCTCCTGCAGCATCTGTCCCCCATCTCCCTGTCACTGCTGCCACCCACATATGCTCCCTGGACAGCTACAGCCCTCTGGCTCCCTCCCTCCTGCTCTCCATATAGCAGCCAGTTCCCTTTGAAAATGGCATGTGTGATGACATCATTTGTTGAAAACAGTTTAATGTCCTCGCTCTGCCCCTGAGGTAAAGGCCAAACGCCTTAAGGTGGCCCCACGCCCAGGCCCAGGCCGAGTTACCTGTTGCCGGAGTCTCTTGTCCCAGCAACGCCCCCCGGCCCCGCCCCCGCCTCCTCTGAGCTCCTTCAGGACCTCTTGTAATACTGCAGACCTCTCCTTCTTAGCACTTCCCGAAAGTGTGATTTTTCCATACGTTTATGTGGGGTTTTGATTGATGTCTGCCACCAAGGACGGAGTCGGGTCTGACTGTATTCACCACGGTGTCCCCAAGCCAAGCACATTGTGTGTGCACAGTTCACACGCTAAATGAGGTAACTACCCACCCAACGTCTGCCACACACGGAAATCCCGGACTGACAGTGTGTCCGGCCGGGCATGACGGGGACTGTAACAAGACGATGAGAACGACGTCCTTGAGCAGATGTTGTGAGGATTAAATGAGACCGTGGCTACAAAGCACCTGGCACAAGAGAGATGTTCGACAGGTGTCTAGGAGACGTTTGTGGAGGGACTCTGTGAAGCCCGTGGCAGGGGGACATCACAGGAGCCCTTCTTTCTTCCCTTCCCTTCTTCCACGTATCTGGGATTCTGGAAAGAAACTCCTAGGTTAATTTATTTCTACTGTTTTACTAGCGATGCAATGCATTTCCCCTTCCTGAGGGATGTGCATTTATAGAGGGACTTCGGGACTGACCTGGGTTACAGAATACCCCCAGGCCAGGCACGCTATGTAGGTGGGGGAAGGGCCAGTTCAAATCCAGTTGCAGCTAATTCCAAACCCAGGTTGCATTCTTTCATACTAGATTGCCTTTGGGGGAGAATGCTTAACCTAAATTAACTAACTTTAGCCTAAACTAGGTTTCACCTGAATCCTAATTTTAATCTAAATTAACTAACTTTCAGCATCAACAGAAGCAGGGTGGACACCCACCCTGCCCGTATGCACAGAGCCGCTCCAGTGGGGCCTCAGTGTGTGGGTACCAGACAAAGCCGCTCCAGGCTTTGCCCAGCTTCCTTGTTCCTGAAAAGCTTCTTCCAGTTTGGACTCAATGAAAAGATTATTAAGTGGCCTGGTCTACTCAAACAGAGTTGCCACACCCTGCTAGGGACAGAAGGTAGTACAAGGACTGCTGCTGCCGTGTCCCCGGCCAGCCTGACCTCGGCCTTGCCCTGCCAGGCTGGGAGGCAGCTGGGCATTGTGCAGTCCCCACCAGCGGCTGCCCGGTGTGTCTAGAGAGGGGATGGCCACGCGCATCCAAATGAGGCCCCAGGCAGGGGGAACTGATCCTTCACAGCAAAGCCAGGCTCCTCCGAGCCTGCATAATTTAGAGTCCGCAGGGAGCCAAATGTCTTTTAAAGAGAAGGCCTAATCATAACAACCTGGGTGCCTTGCTTTTGTTCCTCCTTGACCACATTCCAGCTATTAGCTTGTTAGAGCTTCAAAACAACCCATGAGGTCCACAGGCAGGAATCATTACCCCCATTCATCAGAAAAGGAAACTGAGACTCAGGGGATCATCACCACCAGCGGCAGCAAGACAATCATTATTGAGTGCTTGCTGTGTGCAGAAAACTTTACATGAACTATCTCAATTAAATTCTGGGAAGTAAATTCTATTATTATCCTCATTCTATAGGCAAGAAGTCAGAGGCTGAGAAAAGCTAAATAACATGTTCCAAGTTACACAGTTAGAAAATACCAGAGCCTGGATTTGAACCACGTTTGCCTAACTGCAAAGTTTGTACCATGGGCTAGTATGCCAGACATTTCCCAGAATGGCCCAGCATGGAGGTGCCCACTCAAAGTCCACAGTAGCAAGAATTGTTTTTGTTTCTGGGCTCCACCCTTCAACTAGGCTGAACCTACCACAAGCTCCTCTCTCAAGCCTCACACCAATCCTCAAGTCTATAAACTCACAGCTTCTCAGGAAGTAGTATGCCTGGTCTCCACACACACCTTTCCTGGAAAATGCTGCTGCTGCCGCTATCATAAATCCCCATTCCATAAAATTCTAGGCACGTGGAGCTGTTTAATATAACATAACTCTGGCTTCGAGGACATTATAGCTCAGTGGGATCCCCCACCCCCAGGTATGTAAACTCCCATCTTGCAGCAGGTGTTAATCACACAGCACAGCTCCCGCTGTGGGCCAGGCGCCATTTCAGGCCCTGGGATTCAGCCACGAGTAAGAGAGACAAAGTCCTTGCCCTCAAGGAGCTGACATGCTAGTGGAAGAGGCAGACATAAGCACGTCTGCACGTGGAATGTTAACATGACAACAGGAGATAGTAAGTGCCCTGAAGAAAAATATCAAGGCAAGGAGATGGAGGGAGATGAGTTGTGTTTGAGATGAAGGGTCAGAGAAGGTTGCTGATCAGCTGATGTAGAGATTTTCCTGGGTTCTCTGGGTGGACCCTATGTAATCACAAGGGTCCTTGTAATTGAAAGAGGGATGGGAGTGGAGTCGGTGCCAGATTCAGAGAGTTGAAGATGCTACACTGCTGGCCTTGAAGACGGAGGAAGGGGCCATGAGGCAAGAAATGCAGGGGTTCTAGAAGCTGGAAAGAGACAGACTGTCCCCCAGAGCCTCCAGAAGGAAGCAGCCCTGCCAAAGCCTTGATTCTAGTCCAGTGAGACCCACTTTCAGTTTCTGACCTCTAGAACTATAAGGCAATAAATTTATCGTGTTTTAAGCCATCAAGTTTGTGAACTAATACACCAACCATCAACACAATAAATTTTAGAACATTTTCATCACTTCATGGTGAAACCTCATACCCATTAGCAGCTACTCCCATTTCTCTCCAAGCCTCTCAGCTCTGGGCAATCACTAACCTACTTTCTGTCTATATGGGTTTGCCTATTCTGGACATTTCATCTAAATGGAATCAGATAATATGAGGCCTTTTGTGTCTGCCTTTTTTCACGTAGCATGATGTTTTCAAGGTTCATCCATGTTGCAGCATATATCAAGATTCCATTTCTTTTTATTGCCAAACACTGTCTCACTGTTTGGATATATAACATTTTATCTATCTATTCATTAGCTGATGGACATTTGGGTTATTTCCATTGTTTGGCTATGGTGAATACTGCTACTATGAACATTCATGTATAAGTTTTCATATAATACATACATGGACATATATTTTTATTTTTATTGAGCATATACCTAAGAATGGTATTGCTGAGTCATATGACAATTTTATGTTTAACCTTTTGAGGAACTGCCAGACTATTTTCCAAAGTGGCTGCACTGTTTTATATACCCTAACAATGTGTAAGTGTTCTCCACATCCTTGTCGATACTTGTTTGATTATAGCCATCTTAGTGGATGTGACGTGGTATCTCATTGAGGTTTTCATTTTAATTTTCCTGATGGCTAATAATGTTGAGCATCTTTTCACGTATACCTTCTCTGGAGAAATTTCTGTTCATCATTTACCCATTTTTTAATTGAGTTGTCTGTCCTTTTATTATTGGATTGTAAGAGTTTTTATATTCTAGATATGAGTCCCTTATCAGATATATGACTTGTAAACATCTTCTCTCATTTTTTAAGTTGTCTTTTCACTTTCTTGATGGTGTTCATTGAAGCACAAAAGGTTTTAATTTTGATGAAGTCTAATTTATCTATTTTTCATTTGGTTGCTTGTGCTTTTGGTGTCATATCTAAGAAACTATTGCCAAATCCAAGGTAAAAAATATTTGTGTTTATGTTTTCTTCTAAGAGTCTTATAGTTTTAGTTCCTACAATTAGGTCTTTGATGCATTTTCAGTTAATTTTTTGTTTATGGTGTGAGGTAGGGATTGAAATTCATTTTTTGCATATGGATATACAGTTTTCCCAGCACCATTTGTTGAAAAGATTACCATTTTTCCATCGAATGGCCTTGAAACCCTTGTAGAAAATCAGCCAAACATAATTATGATGGTTTATTTCTGGACTCTCAATTCTATTTCACTGATCTATATGCCTGTTCTTATGCCAATACCACATTGTCTTGGCTACCATAGCTTTGTAGTGAGCTTTGAAATTGGAAAGTGTGAGCCCTCAAACTTTGTTCTATCCTGGGTCCTTTATATTTCTATATGAATTTTAGAATAAGCTTGTCAATTTCAGGAGAGAAATCAGCTGGGATTTTGATAGGGATTGTATTGAATCTGTAGATCAATTTGGGAAATATTGCCATCTTAGCAATAGTAAGTCTTCTGATTCATCAAAATGGGATGTCTTTCCATTATTTAGATCTTCTTTAATTTCTTCCAATGATGTTATGCAATTTTCAAATGATAAATTTTGTATTTCTTCTGGTAAAATTATTCCTAACTATTTTATTCTTTTTGATGCTAATGTAAAAGGAATGGTTTCCTTAATTCCATTTTCAGATTGTTCATTATCATTATATGGAAAGATAATTGATTTTAACATATTGATCTTGTATTCTGTAACCTTGATAATTCTTTTATTCTTTCTAATGACTTTTTAGTGAATTTCTTAGGATTTTCTACGTACAAGATCATATCATATTTAAAGGGAGATAGGTTTACTTCTTTTCCAATCCGGATGCCTTTTTTTTTTTCTTGCCTAATTGTCCTGACTAACTAAAACTTCCAGTACAATAGTGAATATAATTGGTGACAGCAGACATCCATGTCCTGTTATCAATCTTAGGAAAAAAGCATTCAATCTTTCACCAGTAATATGAGGTTAGTTGTAGTGTGTGTGTGTGTGTGTGTGTGTGTGTGTGTGTGTGTTATAGATGCCTTTTATCAGGTTAAGAAGGTTCCCTTTATTCCTGGTTTGTTGAATATTTTTATCACTAAAGGGTTTTGAATTTGTCAAATGCCTTTTCTGTATCTATTGAGATGATTATGTTTTTTTCCTTGATTCTATTGATATGGTATATTACAATATTTGATTTTCTGGTATTAAACCAACCTTGTATTCCTGGGATAAATTCCACTTGATCATGGTATGTAATTTTTTTATATGTTTGTGGATTCAGTTTGCTAGTATTTTTTGCTTTATACATTTTGACATTGTCTGAACTAGTAAATATGCAGGCATTGTGCTAGTTAAATGAATGAAGGAATGGGAGGGAGGAAGGAAGGAAGAAATGAAGAGTTGGCCTTCCATGCAGCAAAGCACAAGGACCAGGTGCTAACAGAGGCTGAGATCTGTGCCCAAAGCTCCAGAATCAGCTTCTCAAGCCCCATTCTCATCCCTTACCCTGCCCCTTGGCTTCCTTCCCATGGAGAAAGCAGTGCTCTGAAGAAGTGGAACCATAGCTCTGACAATTATTGGCTGTGGGACCAAGTGTCCCAGCCTCTCTGAGTCCCTGTGCACTGTACCACTGTGAGAAATGGATGAGTAATGAATTCTAAGTGCTCAGCATGGTACCAGGCATGTGGTAAGAACTTGATAAGTGTCAGCTTTAATTAGCTCCTCATTCAGTTTGAAGCAAGCGTTGGTCCCCTGCCCAGCTGCCAACCTCCAGCTCCCTTCTGTGAGCATCGGTGCTTCTCGCCTCCCACACCACGCTTCTCCCCCGCTCGCCGGGGAGGACGACTCAGGAACAACATTCCTCCTCCACCTTCCACTCTCCATAGTGACCAAGGCTGCCTGTCTGAGAATGGCCTGATCAACTCATTCATGTAGGGATGCCACAAATTTAACATCTACCTATAATTTCCAGTGAGCAAGACCAATACATGCAGAAACTAATCTACAGAAAGGAGCTTTGGGGTGACTTTGGGGGGGAGATTTGGGGAGAAGGTGAAGTTTCCTAGTGTGGGTGTTAGAGCCTCTGTGTAAGGCTGTCCCAGGGGAGAATCCCCAGGGAGGCTGGCCACATAGTGCTTCAGGAAAACCCATGCTGGCCTGGGAGGACCCACTCCCATGACGGAGCACTCTGCATCCTGTGCCTCCTCCAAGAATAAGCCTCCTCCCTGGCCCTGCTGGCCTTTCTCTCTGCTTCTCCCCCAAGCCCTGGATAGGTCCAGGCTCAGCAGAACTTATTCCCCCAGGACGCTCTGTGATGACAGCCACCATGAGGAACCAGTGGCAGCTTTGGACTGCAGTGCAGGGGGACAACTGCCCTACAGTCACCAGCTGTAGGACCCTGGGCGGGCCACCTGCCTCTCTCGGCTGCTTCCTCTTGCACCACGAAGGCCTTCCTCTCCGGGGTGTTGGGAGGAGGCAGGGAGACATCTGAAGGGCAATTTTCCAGCTCAGGGCCTGGTTGATAGCAAGAGAGAGAGTGTCACAGAGGCATTTGGGGGTAAGGAGTCCTGCAACATTCCCCTAACAAAGACTGCCTCTCGGTGCCTCCCTGTCCCTGAGCCACTGTTTCTGAGGTCTCGTTTGGGGGCCAGCCATCCCCTCCAGTTCTAATGAGTGTGCGTGAACTCTAAGGCTAAGGGCAGAGAAATAGGAAGGGGCGTCCAGAGTTAAAGCCACAGTGCCCAACCCAGGAGGCAAAAGAAGGTACGGAGCCTCCGATGCACCAGGCATCGCTCCACTTGCCTGAAGGAAAGAGACAGGCTAATGCTGGCACAAGGGACAGAGTTATCTAACCAGACAGAAGGCAGACGGCAAAGCTGCTTGAGGAAACTGGATAGACACAGTGGACTCCGAACCACTGGTGACTCAAAGTCTTGGAGACATTAGCTGATAGTGAAAGTGGTTGCAGGTGAGCAGTGACCGGGATCTCCCACACCAGGCCGACGTGAAGCCTGGACATCACTCAGATGCTCAGGTGGGCACAGTCCCTTCCTGTGTCACGGCAAGCCAGGGGCCACTTGGTGGGCAGCTGCTGCCATCCTGAAGGCACAGAGGGCAGTCGGTAATTGAATTTAGGGAAGCAGCCTTAGCTTTTAGAAACAGAGATACAATGCACTAAAGCAAGCAACCCCAAAGACAGCCCTCGACACGATAATGTTGTCAATTTCAAACATCTGGGAAGATACTTGAGTAAATGAAAAGGATTTTATGTGGTCGTTTCCCTTCACGCCAAAGCAAATGTGTTTGTGTGATTGTTAAACAGCACTGTGGGCAGAAACTCCAACCGCCTTGCTGCTCAAGCGCCCTCGGTGGGCCAGGTGCGCCAGCGTCCCCTGGGTGCCTGTTAGTGCGGGATCTCAGGCCACCCCACAGTTCCCAGAATTACAGAATCAGAATCTGTATTTTAACAAGATCGCCAAGTAATCTATATTCTCACTGAAGATTAAGAAGCACTGCCCTAAGATACATAATCATTTGCCTATTATTAAAGTTGCTTCCAAAGAACAGTCATTTATCAAAATTTGTTAGAGGTCTAAGAGCCTGTCAAGCCCTAAGGATGCAGCTGTGAACAACAGAAACCATCCTGCTCCCCCAGAACTTACGTTTGAATGGGGAGACACAGATGATAAATGCATTCTGTGAATAAGATAGCTGCAGACTGCCGTAGGTGCTGGGAGAAAATAGACGGGAGGGTGTTTCAGAGTGACGAGGGTGGCCAGAGAAGTCTCTTTGAAGAGATGGCCTCTGAGTGGGGTCTTGGAGAATGGAAAGAATCCAGCCACACTACAACTGCAGGCTCAGGGGGCAGTAAGTGCAAAGGCCCTGAGGCAGGTGGGTGCCGGTAGCACCTCTGAAGAACAGAAGGAGGGCTGTGACCACATCATGGAGCCAGGAGGAAAGTGGCAGGCAGGGAATGGATATTGCCTGTAAGCCATGGCAAGAATTTGAATTTTATTCTAAGTACCACAGGAAGTCACTCAAGAGGGATAATTAGGGGAGCATTGGGGTCTGTTTTACATTTTTCTCAGAGGCTTAAAACAGCAGCCCTTTGATTCAGTGGGTTGGGAATCTAAGAAGGTTCAGTGGGACAGCCCATCTCTGCTCCAAGGGAGGCTCCCTGGGGGTGGCAGATCCCGGACAGGCTTGCTCACAGGCCTGGAGCTCCAGCGTCAGCTGTGGGGAGGGGGCGCACCTCGGTGCCCTGCATGTGGCCCCTCATCATTCTGCACCCTCACCAAGCTGCTCTACCTGGGAGCAGCTGCCAAGAGCCAGCTTATGTTTTTAATGCTCTCTCTGGCTGCTGAGTGGGACAGGATGACAGAGAGGACACGGCTGGGAGCAGGAAGCTGGTGCCAGCGGGAGACACTGGTAACTTGGGCGGGGACAGGTGGCACGGCGTGGCAGGAATGGACAGGTGGCTTCGAAGTTGAACCCATGCAACTTTCTGATGGATTGGATGCCGGGGAGAGTGCAAGGAAGAATCACAGACTCTTTCTATGGTTCTGACTTGGGGATCCATGTGGATCGTGATGCCAGATGCCACTTGCTGAAATTAGGAAGAGTAGGTTTGACAGGGAGGCAGAAGAATAGAGGGTTCTGTTTTGGACACCAGCATTTTCAGACGCCTATTAAACATCTGAGGGAGATTTCATGTAGCCAGTCCAGTGAATGGTTCTGGACCTCATAGGGGAGGTGTGGACCCAAGATGTTATCAGCAGAAAGAGGACACTTAAATCCATGGGGAGAAGCAGGTAGAAAGGGTGAACCTCTCTCTACCTACCCTCAGAGACGGCACCAAATAGGAGAGTGCTTGGAGGCAGCCAGCAAGGTGGGAAGAAAACCCGCAGAGTGAGTAGCATGACAGCCGTGGGAGGAGAGGGGGCAGTCAGTGGACAGGCTCCTTTGGGGCTCTTTCCCAAGATGGAAGGTTCTAGAGCACGTTTGAATATTGTTGGGAGACTCCGGCAGAGGGGGGTGATTGCAGGAGAAAAGGCCTTGAGAAGGAAGGGGAGCAGACCCAGCACTCAGGCAGGGCCAGGGGGCAGGGGGACAGGCGAGGACACAAGTGCAGGTGTGTCTAGAGGGGGACGTGGGGCAGTTTCAGTCTGGTCATCTCTATTTTCTCAGCAAAGGACACAGTGGGCTCGTGTGCTGGCCCGCAGCCTGCGTGGAGGGGCTGCGTTAGGGAGGTCAGAGTGAGAGTGACGAATGAAAAGTGAAAGGAAAAGCGCTCTGTAGGTGGGAAATCAAATCGATCAGCACACAGATTCTCCTCTGCTCTTATCCGCATATAATACATTCTAACAACTAGCATTATTGAGGTGTGTCCTGGCCATCTCAGTCCCTCGTTTGTTCCTCATAACAACTTCAGGGACGGTGAAGCAGGGATAAAGATACCAGCCCAAAGAGGCAGGAGATTTGCTGGCATCCACACAGCAGGTCCGTGAGGCACAGACAAAGCTGGCCCCAGGGCGGCTGGCCCCGTTGGATCTGCCCACCCTATGCTCGTGTCCTCAGAGCCGAGGGGCCACCCCCAGCCTCAAACTTGCCTCGTCACCTCCTGGAACTGGCACCAAGTCTGTCCTCCCCAGAGTCCCTCCCCACCCATGTTCACCCTGGGCATCCTTCCCATGGGGCTTGGCTCATGTGGCCGCTGGTACCTTTCTCCTCTGAGCTCCATTGTCCCTAGTTTGCTGTCAACCAATTGAGTCGGAAACTTAGGATCGTGGTAAAGACATCTGGCTTTAGAGTCAAAAAAACTCCAGTTCACGTTCTGAATTTGCATGTGATCATGGGCAAGTTATTTATCCTCTTTGATCTCCATTTCTTCCTCTTTAAAACAAGGGTCAGGGGTAGTCACAGTAGTAGCTCAGAGGGGTTTTATACAGATGAAATAACGTGAGGCACATAAAGTCCTTCAGACAGCTCCTGACCCATAGAAATTATTCAATAAATAGTAGCTACTATTAATATTAGGTAATAGATAAAAATCAGTTTGCACTGAGATTTTTACTTGAGACTTAATATTTGAGATTTAAGAACCCACAGAAAAATAATATTGAACACATCTATATTTTTATGTCTACATATAAGAGAAGCCAGGTTCACTGTTGGCCCTCAGTTATTAAATCAATGCATGTGTAGTTAGTCAGTGCTTCAGAATCACCTGGGGGCCTGTTATAAGATGTTCCACTGCAGACCCAAGGAGTCAGCCCCTCTGAGAGTGGGTCCTGGGCACCTAAAGAAAACACCCCCACACACACACACATACACATGCTACACATGTACACACATGTGTACACACACAAACATCCGTTCATAGGATTCTGATGCTTAGCTAGAGTGTGGAGAAAATTTCAACAACAGAATAAGGATGATAATGCATTCATAAAGCCACAATTAAGAAATTCTGTCACACATTGTAAAAGAAAAGAAAGCAAAAATGACTAACTACAAGAAGTGCAACTTTCCTGGCATTTAATTCACAAAGAGAAGATGCAATTAAAAAGCAAACCTGGGAGGGTGAAGGGGAAGTTCAACCTCTAATAGTGAAGAAATGCAAAATTAAAACCATTAGAACATACATAAAAGAGACAACATCAGAAGTCAGGGAGTTTGTTATGGGGTAGGTAAAAATGTGAAATATTCACATGAAAAGCAGTTTTACACTGCTTAAAATAGCCTTAAAAATATAAATGCCTTTTGCTTCAGCAATCTTATTCTTGTGCATTTATGGTAAGGTAATAATTCAAATGTGGAAAAGAATGAGGGGAAATATTTATTGCAGTATTATTTATAATAGCATAAAATTGGGAGCAACCTGAAAATCTAAAAACAGGGAAATAGTTATATAAGTTATGGTACACTAAGTTGGTTAATATTATGTAGCCATAAAAATTATTGTGTAATATATAATGAAATCATTAAAAAAGCAAGATTTACAATATGTCTAGTGAAAAAAAATCAGACTTCAAAATGAGATTTGTGTTAAATACAACTACACATAGCTTAAGTGCATGGGAACAAGAATTGTAAAGGATACATTAAACTGGAAAAAAGTTGATTTATTAGGGAATGGGATTCTGGATACATTTTTTTTCCTTTTAAATTTCTTTTGATGTGGCCATTACACTTGCGAAGCACGTAATTCTAAATGTAAAAAGCGCCTGTCTCTATGTAACTTTCAGAACGTTTGGTTTGACTCATACATTGTTTCAAGCCAATTTCCATTAATAATTCCATATTCAATTTATCTTACTATGATGCACCAGTCTTTGTGGGCTCTAGGACGACTTCTTCCTTGGGTTTCAGACTGGCCTTTCTCTTTCTCTCTGGAGAAGACAAGGAAACCCTACTCTTTGGACAAAAATATGTGCCTCTGGTCTCGATCCTCCACAGCTGGTGTCTCCTCTGTGCTATTTGCCTGGTAGGGCGACTAGTCTGCCATGGGAACTTTGGAGCTAAGTCAGCCTCTCTCTCGGGCCCTGTCTTTGGTCCTACGTGAGTTGCCCAGGCTGGGTGAATAAAGCCTGGCAACTGTCTTCACGAAGGTGCTTAATAGAAACTCGAAGACAAGTCCAGATAATTATGATAACAATGCCAAATACAATAAGGGTGATCAGAGAAGTACTAACAGGACAAGATTCACAATTCAATTACTAGTTAATTATTTAACTAGTTATTAATTATTAACAATTAATTAAAAATAGGATTAATGGAGGGGGAAATCATATAAGCAGAGGGAGCTGGAAAGGTCTTGGGGAGAAGGGGATGATTGAGGAGGTCCTAGAAGGACAAGTGAAACGAGGACGGACAAGGTGAGGAAGGGGAAGGCGAGCAAGGGGAGGAGGGAAGAGAAGAAGGAAGGAGAGAGGGAGGCGAGGCAGGGAGAGCAGAGCAGGAGCAGGAGGAGGAGGAGGAGGAGGAAGGGGTGGGAGCAGCTGCTTCTGGGCGGCTTTACCTCTCTGGGGCTGAGCAGTGGGAGTACTGATGGGAGGAACAAGCCCACGAGTGTCAGTGAAGGAGGGGGAGGTACACACATAACCACAGCAGTCGGACTTTTTTCTAAACAGTGGTCTTCTCCATAGTGTTCTCTTTTTCTCATTGCTTTAAACCACTCTGAGAGGCTGCACCCTTATTCCAAGGCAGCTGCCACTGCTCAGACACTTTAGGAACTGGTCCCTTCCTTTGACTGCCTTGAATAGTGGAAAATATAGACAAGGACAATGAGTTGTGATCAGAATCCTAGATTCGAGTCCTTGCCGCCCTACTGATTAGCTGGGACACTCAGGGCAAATTGTTGATTCTTACTGAGAAGCGTCCTCATGTGTAAAAGGGGTGATGAGAAGCAGTTCTGGGGCTGCTAAAGGACTGCGTGAGAAGGTGGACGTACGGCACTGTGCAAGCACTACTGGTGGAGGCTTCAGCCTGATCTTTGAAGCTATCAAAAGCCTAGAACCTAGAGACTGGAGAAGGTGAGTGGGCAGGCTGCGGTGTAGAGGTGAAGGTTGGATAAAAACAAGATACAATGAGCTGATTTCCTTGAGAGGCACATGCTAAAGCTTGGAAGGCAGTTTCCTACTTTTTTCTTTCTTTTTTTTTTTTTTTGAGCAAATACAGCATAATTGTAATAAATATGTGTCTTCAAGGGGATTACTTTTGTCTTTAAGATAAGAACTCTTATATTTTAAAAAATATAAGCATAATTCCATTTTCTACCTAAAAAAATAACAATAATTCCTTAATATCATCAAATATCCATAGAGGCTTCTATTTAATTTTTAATTGTATCATAAATGTCCTCAGTTATTTTAACAGTTTATGTGGATCATGATTTAAATAAGAGTTGATATGGGTTTTTGGTTTCTTTTAATTCATAGGTAGATCTCTTTCTCCCTTCTTCCCCCCACTCTCAATTTTAATTGTGATTTATTTGTTGAAGAAACTGAGCTCTTTTCTTATAGATTTTCCATAGCCTGGATTTTGCTAATTGTGATGTTCTTCTGTCTTCTTAATTTCCTGTCAATTGGCAATTGAATCTACAGCAAGGGTCGGTAAACTATGACCCACAGGCCAAATCCAGCCCCTTCTGCCTGTTCTTATAAATAAAGTTTTATTGGAACATAGCCACGCCCACTTGTGTACATATTGTTTATGGCTGCTTTCAGGCTACATCGGCAGAGATGAGTAGTTATGACAGAATGTGGATTTATGGTCCACAAAGCCCAAAATATTACTATCTGGCCCTTTAGAGAAAAGTTTTGTTGACTCCTATCTGGAGACTTGATCAGATTCAGTTTTGATTGTTTTTTTCCCCCACAATTATGTCACCGGTGGTGTTTGTGGACTTCCGTTGAGGAAGTACATAGTGACCGCCGGTGTCTCTTTTTTGCAACGTTAGCAGTATTACTGCTCAGGACGTAGATCCATTAAGTCATTAGGGACTGTCAAATTGTGATGTTCTCATTCTAGCATGCTTTCTTCACTTAGCAGGAATGCTTCTATAAAAAGAAAATTTTCCTTACCTACTATTTGGTTACCTAGAACTAGAGCTCTTACAGAAAAGACAGGATAAAATGCTTGATTCTTTCCTTTTATTTAAAATGCTTTATTCTTTCCTTTTATCTGCCAGTTTTCAAAATAACAAGTTGGCTGCTTCCCTGGTATCCTTCCATGGTGATCAATTTTTTTTTTTAAGTTTCATTGTGAACTTCTGGATTTTAATGCATTTGAAGGCTTTCCATCCATTGCTCTTGTTAACCTTACTCATGTTCATCTTAGGCCAGTGGGAGCCTCTTCAGATTGGCCCAGCCCTTCTGATATATCCTAGCCATTTTTGATGGCTTCCTTGCTAATCTGGAATGACAAGATGTTCCAGAGCAGCACTCATCTGCTTATATAAACTTGGTCATATTCAGTTTCTTGGGTTTTTTTGTTTTTGTTTTTAAGTCTTATGACTTTACACTTACACTATAGCCTGGAGGCTGGGTGATGTCATTCTCCTGTAACTGGCTACCTCCCAGGGTGACTAATCAAGCTTGGCCTTTTAAGGTATACCCTTTATTTTGAATTCCATAGGCCAAATATTGTTAAGCAAATTAGAAGCAAACCTCTTTTTCTATACAACTTTCCACACTCATCTCCCTGCCCCTGGCACCGCCAGCTGTTCTCAGGGGGAACCCTCAGAAAGCTCCGGGTGGAGGGTGATAGTCATGGGCTCTGCCCCCCATGGTGTGAGCACCCAGCATCCAATCGAAACCTGCTTGCCCGTAACTGCTCCAGCCAGACAGCAGGCACGTCTGCTGTCTTTCCAGCCCTGTGCTAGCTCTTCCCCTCAGGGGATCACACCAAGGACTCATGTGACCCATGGGGTGCTTGAATTTGACAGCACCTACTGTTGGCTTCTTCCTATTGAGAAAGAGGAGGAGGAGGAGTGGGGAAGGACCAGGGAAGGGGAGAGGGGGAAGACATGCCTAACTTATATACAGCACTTGAACACCTGCGATAGGCTTTCATACCTCTCTGTCTTTTAATCCTCACAGCAAACTATTCTGGTTTTATAGGTGAGGAAAGCAAAGCCCAGAAAACATATGTGACTTGTTCAAAGTCATGTGGCTAATAAATGACAGAACCAGAATCTAAATCTAAGCTTCTCTGCCTTTAAACCCAATGCCCCTTCCATCCTCCCTGCCCCAACCAGCACGACCACCATACATGGTGAGACTGAAGCCAGCCCCTAAGCCTGTCTCTACACAAATAGTCAATCACAGCTGGGACAGACAATGTGCCAAAAAGCACAGAGCCCTTGGGGAAAGAGAACTAGGTGACCTCACCTGGTCCTGAGGGAGGGGTGAGGGTTCAGTTAACACCTCCTTGAAGGAAGGAAACAAGATGAGACCCAAAGGATGAAGTGGACTGGGCCAGGATAGGGGAAAGAAGGAAGATCTTCCTGGAAGACAGTATGCACAGAGGCCTTGAGATTTGTGGGGGATCAAAGATGGTCACAGGTTCTTTTCCACCCCTCCCACAGAGAGGTGGAGCCTATTCTCCTCCCCTTGAATCCAGGCTGGCCCTGTGACTTATTTTGATCAACAAATGCAGCAGAAGTGATGTGTGACTTCCAAGGCAAGGCCTTAAGAGATCTGCAGGTTCTATTTTGGCAAGCTTGGAACACTCCAAGAACCCAGCCGCAGTGCCAGGAGAAGCCCAAGCCATGTGCTAAGACCAGGGACAGGGAAGAGAGGTGCTCTGTGATGGTTATTTTATGTGCCAACTTGACTGGGTGCCCAGATATTTGGCCAAATATTATTCCGGGTGTTTCTATAGGGATGATTTTGGATGTGATTAACATTTAGTTGGTAGACTGAGTAAAACAGATTGCCCCCTGATATAGGTAGGCCTCATGCAATCAGCTGAAGGCCTGAATAGAGCAAAAAAGTTGACCCTCCCCTGGGGTAAGAGAGATTTCTTCCTGCCTGACTGCCTTCAAACTGGGACATAGGCTTTTTTCCTGCCTTCAGACTCACACTGAAACATTGGTTTTTCCTGGGTCTCAAGCTTGTTAGCCTTCACTGGGAACTATGCCATTGGCTCTCCTGGTTCTCAGGCCTCCAGACTTGGACTAGACCTGCATCACTGGCTCCTCTGGGTCTCCAGCTTGCCAACTCCCCCTGTAGATCATCAGACTTACCCACCTCCATAATCACATGGGCAAATTCCTTATAATAAATGTTTTCTGTATATATCCTATTGGTTCTGCTGCTCTGAAGAGCTGTGACTAACATATCCTCTAACTGACAGCCTCAACTGAACTTCTTGCTGCCAGCCATGTGAGTGTGCCATCTTGGCCATTCCAGCCAGTGGGGCCTCCAGATGACTACAGTCCCAGTAAACACCACACGGAATGGATGAACCACCCAGCTGAGCTCTGTCAACCCACAGAAGTGTGAGAGTTAGCACTGGTGTTCTAAGTCCCTAAGTGTTTGGTGGCTTGTGATGCAGCAATAGATAATGAAACAAGGGGGAAGGGTCTTGGAGTGTTGGAGTAAAGAAGGCCAAAGTTGGAGCAGAGAGCACCAGGGAAGGCAGAGGGGACAACAGAGGAACGGGCTGGAGGGCAGT
Organism: Varecia variegata; assembly: GCA_028533085.1. Lineage (NCBI taxonomy): Eukaryota > Metazoa > Chordata > Mammalia > Primates > Lemuridae > Varecia > Varecia variegata. The sequence goes on along the minus strand of CM052436.1, from coordinate 137,455,215 downwards.
GCCAGATCATGCAGGACAGGATCTTGCCGGCATGGAAGTCAGGGTTAAGAGTGTAACTGTCTCATTTGCCTCCGTTTTCTTCTTTCTGTTTCGACTTGTCTGTCCTTTTGTCTTTTAGCGTCAGGTTTATTGTCAAAGTGCTGTTTGGAATAAAGGAGCAGGAGTTCCCCAGTGCCAGTACACAAGTGTAGGCTACCTCATTGTCACTTCCACAGGTACAGATTTTTTAGTTCAAAGAGTCCAAGAACTCATGCGTGTAAAAATGTAAATTTATTTCTCAAAAACTAAAAGGTCTCAATCTACTGTTAATATTTTCATGGATGCAGAAAAACTGAAGCTTTCCAATTCAGAGTATCCAAATCATTTCTGATCAAAACCTCAGTCCTTCCTAGTTAATTTGGAATTTCTCCTTCACTTTCTTCCTGGGGGCTGCACCAAATGCTCAAGTTCAGGCCGTGGAGGGGATTGAGTCCTGGGCACTCCTCCCTCCCTGCTTGGTGGTGGTGTTGCTTATCCCCTGAGTGTTGGAAACTGAACTCTATTGTCCAGAGACATCACCATGTCCTTCGAAGCCCAAGCTCCTTGGGTCTACCTATCCCCTTGCCCTGCCATGGTCCTCTCAGAGGTCTGGAAGTCTTGTCTCCTTTTCCCATGCCATGCTGGGGTGTGGAGGACCCTGTGAAATGGCCTCTGGCATAGCAGCTGAGCCACCTTCCTTGGCCAGCCCATTGTTCAGATACCTGCTGGACAACGAAGCATCTCTACACAAAATGCAAGCTCCTGGGTCATCCCAGAAGAATACAGGCAATGGGTGTTTCTAATTTGATATATTCCTGGCTCTGTCTGTGGGGTGTTTCTCAATCTTTCTGCCTTCCCAGCACCATCCTGGGGTTTTGCTTGAGAAAGAGATACTGATCTAAATCTCGATCATCTCCCCTCTTTTACTTCCTTTCTGGCCAGTTGATCAAACTCTTATTTCCCTTAGGAAACTTCACAGGCTTAAAGAATAATCCTATCCTTTGAGTCCTTTCAGTTCTTGATACTTAAAAACTAAGCTTTTCGAACTCAAAAGAATTTTAAACCTCTTTGCTTTCTCAAGAACTTGTTTTTTACCATTAAGAAGTCATGGCTTTCAGACTATAGTCTGTGCTATGTGGATTTATAAGAACTTGTCTCTATTTCATAGAGAAGTGTGTACGGAGAGCTCTTGCTGCTGCTTTAATGGTGATGGGAAGAGAGATGTTAAAGGAGTGGAGTAAAATAAAGTTTAGCAATGTCATCCTTTTAGTTTTCTCTACTATTTGATGCAAGTGCCAAAAAGAAACTAGAGGTGGCATAGACAGTGTATCTCACTGCTCCCACCAACTTTGCAGGTGAGAATACTATAACTCAGAGAGGTCAAGGTTGGACTCATGTTCTCCATCTCTCAATGTGCATTTCATGATACTAGTACAAACTCCTCTCAGGTCATTTCACCCCAGTGTCTTCCAATTAATTCTTGTTTTGTTTTGAACTCTGTATCCCCTGATCCTTTTTGAAATGTCTGATTATGAAAGTAACCTGTAACCTTGGATGCCCTGTGTGACATATCTTTTCTTAGAGCAGACCCAAGTGCTCAACTGGGGAAGTAAACATCTCTAAGGTTAAAACCAGGATGGCCAATATATTTAATCCTGTGGACCAAATCTAATTCATGGCCTGGTACATTGTGTTGAGGATAGGGAGGACTCATCCAGTCTCAACAGGAAAGCACATGCTGGTAGATCAATTAGTAACTCGTGCCCTGGCTGCTGTGTATGTGTATGTGTGTGTGTTGGGGGATGGGAGTAGAGTGTCGAGTGACAGAATATGTGCCTGAGCTACAAGCGATCACTGAGATAAATGAGTGGTGTGCATAGGGATCCAGAGAAGGGAGCCATTAATGGGGTCTCTGGAAGGCTAAGAGCTACTCAAACGAGGACTTTTCATGTATCAAAGAGAAAAATAAAATGAAGTTAAAATAAATGCAATTTCCACACACACACACAAATCCTCTAACTGCTTCTAGTTTATTCCTTGTGAAAGTTAATAGGCTGAGTTTAGATGTGGAAAGTTACAAAAACACCATTGCTAATAATGCTATCCTCTCCAAGCCAGAGAAAATGTTTCTTATATATATATGTATGTGTATGTGTATATATATATATATATATATATATATGTGTGTGTGTGTATACACATTTATATGTGTGTGTATAATATTTATATGTGTGTGTGTATATATATATCACGTGTGTGTGTGTGTGTGTGTGTGTGTGTATATATATATATATATATAAGCTAAATTATCATAGTTTTAAAAAACTCATCAGAGAGCATGGACACAAAGAAATGTAAACGAACTAAACTCCAGAAAGTGAGCCCTTCATATGAGAGAAAAATACCCCACACTTCCTCCATAGTTGGTGAAAGTATGAAATAAGAGTAATTCTCCATAGAAATTAGTACTTAGAAAGCAGCTGAACTTTTAGCAAACTTTTAACAGTGGTGTTTGGACTGGTGTGACTGATTAGAATCCTGAAGAGCCCTACCCAGAGAATGAGTGTGCCCTCAGTCACTACCTCTTACCCCATGAGTCTTCAGCAAGTATGGAAGTTAGCATACCCAAAACAGGGAAGGACATCAGATAAGGAGAGCTGAGAGAGATCCATGACAAGGTACTTGGGGCTGGGACCTCTCTCCAAGTGCAAGTTCCCCTTAGAAGGGCAGGGTTGGGCAGGAGGGCTGACAGAAAACCTATAGTGTAATGGAAAATATATCTGGTCTTTGATCCAGGTTCCTGGCACATATTCAAAAAACCTTGGAATTTTGTGAATGACAGAATTATCTTTGTAATGCTAAGAGTTGACTCGTGGTGGGCCCCTAGATAGCTTCAAGATGGGGGCTGGTCACCAAAAAGACCAATCATGTGATTAGAAGGTTGGAACTTTGGGCCAGTCTGACCTCTGGAGAGGGGTAAAGGCTGAAGATTGAATTCAATCACATGGCCAATGATTTAATCTATGCTGAGGGGATATTACTGATCCTGCCCTCAAATAATCTGAAGCCAATGGTGAACTGAATCAAAGGAAGGCTACAACAAAGCCTTCCTGCTCAATTTCAAATCCAATTAAGTCAGCCCCCAACAGCCTAACAGAAATGGTATTTATTTTTATCTCTATGTTCTTTAATACATGATATTTATCATACAATCAAAGATAATAAGACATATTAAAAAAGCAGGAAATGTGATTAATCATCAAGAGAGGAAATGTTCAATAGAAGCAGAACTAAAGATGGCCCAGATGTTGAAATTATCAAACAGGGATGTTAAAATAGCTATAATAAAGATGCTGAAAGATGCAGTAGAAAGGATGGCTAGCATGTGTGAATAAATGGGAAATTTAAGCAAAGACTTGGAAAAAACAAACAAACAAAAGAATCAAATTGATGTGCTAGAAGTGAAAAATAGAAATAAAAAATTCATTAGTTGAACTTAACAATGGACTGGACATGGCACAAGAAATTATCAAGGAACTTGAAAAGTCAGATCAGTAGAAAGCATTCAAACTGAAACACAAAGAGAAAAGGAGTGACATAAAAAGACAGAATAAAGCATGTGGAATCAGAAGGAGAATATAAAATGTCTAAAATACATATAATTGGAGTACATAAGGAAAAGACAGAAACAACAAAGCAGAAGAAATGTTTGAAGAGCTAATGGCCCTGAACTTTTCAAAACTGATAAAGTCATCAACCCCACAATGCCAAGAAGCTGAGTAAAACCCAAGCAGGACAAATACAAATAAAACTACATGTAGGCACATCATAATCAAATTTCCAAAAACCAAAGATAAAAATCAGATCTTAAAAACAGGCAGAGGCTGGGCATGGTGGCTCATACTTATAGTCCCAGTACTTTGGGAAGCCGAGGCAGGAGGATCACTTGAGCCCAGGGGTTCAAGGCTGCAGTGAGCTATGATGCTGCCACTGCACTCCAGCCTGGATGGCAGAGGGAGACCCTGTCTCTAAAAAAACAAACAACAACAACAAGAACAAGCAGAGCAAAAACACACATTACGTGCAGGGGAACAACCATTCAAATGATGGCAGACTTCTTAGCAGAAACAATGAAGGCCAGAAGACAACAGAATGATATCTTTAAACAAAAGAAAAACAAGTTGAAAAGCTGTTGACCTAGAATTCCATATCCAGTGAAAATACCCTTTAAATAGCAAGGCAAAATGAAGACTTCTTATTAGTCAAAAACTGAGAGTCTTCCTCTCCAGCGGATACCTACACCGCAAATGCCAAAAGAAGGTCTTTACACAGAAACGATATGATACAGGATTGAACCAGATCTGCAGAAAGAAAAAAACAGCACCAGAAAGGATAAATATCTGCATAGGTACAAAAGACTTTTTAAAATTATATATTGTTTTCTTTAAAAGGTTATCACTTTTTTTTTTTTTTTTTGAGACAGAGTCTTGCTCTGTCACCCAGGCTGGAGTGCAGTGGCCTCATCACAGCTTACCACAACCTTGAACTCCTGGGCTCAAATGATACTCCTGCCTCAGCCTCCTGAGTAGCTGGGACTACAGGCACATGCCACCATGCCTGGATACTTTTGCTATTTTTCGTAGAGATGGGGTCTTGTCTTGCTCTTGCTCAGACTAGTTGCAAACTGCTGGCCTCAAGTGATCCACCCGCCTCGGCCTCCCAGAGAGCTAGGATTACAGGCGTGAGCCACTGTGCCCAGCCAAAAAGGTTATCACTTTTAAAGCAAAAATAACAATGTACTATGGCATTTGAGCCATATATGAAAGTAAAACATAAGACACCATAAGCACAAATGTTGTAATTTTCCACATTATTGTTTGAAAATAACCTGTACTAACTTAAAGATAAATATTGTGATCTCTAAGACAGCCATTAAAAATAACATAAAAAGGTATGGCTAAAAAGTCTGCATAGGAGATAACATGGAATACAAGACACACACACACACAATTCACCCAAAAGAAGTTAAGAAAAAAGAAACACAGGCAAACAGAATAAAAGAGGTAAAAAGAAAATAAATACCAATATGAGAGACTTGCAATCAACTATATCTAACACATTTTGTATAAAAGGATTAAAATTTCCATCATGACTAAGTGGGATTTGTGACAGAAATGCAAAGTTGGTTTAACATTTGAAAATCAATCAGTGTAAGTGTGTTCATTGTCTATTGCTGCATAGCACATTACTCCAAAACTTTAGTGGCTTAAGACAATAAACAATTATTATGTCACACAGTTTCTGTGGATTTAGTAGCTTAGCTGGATGGTTCTGGTCTAGGCCTCTCATGAGGTTGCAGTCAAGATGTTGTCAGAGGCTGTGGTTATCATAATGCTTGACTGTGCTTGGAAGGTCTGCTTCCAGGCTGGCTCCCTCACAGGCCTGACAAGTGAGTGCTAGTTAAGGCAGCAGGCCTCCATTCCTCACCATACGGACACCTCCTCAGGACTGCTTGAGTGTCCTCACAATATGGTATCCACTTCCCTCAGAGTGAGTGCTCCTACAGAGAGAAAGAAGGAAATCACAATGCTTTTTATAATCTAGTCTTGGAGGTGTCACGCAATTACTTCTACCATATTCTATTAATTAGATGCAGTCACTAAGCCCAGTCCACACTCAAGGAGAAAGCAATTAAGCTCCAACTAATGAAGGGAAGAGTACCAAATAATTTACAAACATTTTTTAAAACACCACAGTAATATACTAAATCAATGATTCTCAACCAGAAGTGATTTTGCCCTTAAGAGGCATTTAGCAATGTTAGGATATTTTTGGTTGTCACAATTGGATCATTGCTACTAGCATCTAGTGATAGAGGTCAGGCATGAACCTAAACATTCTGTAATGCACAGGACAGCCCCCTTACATCAAAGAGTTACCCAGCCCAAAATATCAATAATCATCTTAATATATGACACAATTCAACATCCATTCTGGCTTTAAAAAATAAACTCAAAAGAACAAATTTAGAGCACTGATATTATCCAACTTCAAGACTTATTATAAAGCCACAGTAATCAATACTGTGTCGGAGTGCAAAAGAATAGACAAATGGAACAGAATAGAAAGCCCAGAAATAGAACCACATAAATATTGTCGACTGATCTTTGACAAAAGGGCAAAGGCAAGAGAAGGAAGAAAATCTAGTCTGTTCAACTGGACATCCACAAGCAAAAAATGAATGGACACAGACCTTATGTCCCTCACAAAAATTAACTCAAAATGAATCACAGAGCTAAATGTAAAATGTAAAGCTATAAAACTCTAAACGATAACATAAGAGATAATTTAGATGACCTTGGGTTTGGCAATGACTTTAGACATGACACCAAAGGTACAGTTAATGAAAGAAATAATTGATAAGCTAGACTTCATTAAAATTTAATATTTCTGCTCTGCAAAAGACACTGTCAAGAGAATAAAAAGATAAGTCACAGACTGGAATAAAATATTTGCAAAGGACATATCTGATAAAGCACTATTATCCAAAATACACAAAGAACTCTTAGAGGTCAACAATAATAAAACAAACAATTCAACTAAAAAATGAGTCAAAGACCTTAAAACTGCAGTCCCCAATCCCCGGACTGTGGACCAGTACCGGTCCTTGGCCTGTTAGGAACAGGACCACACAGCAGGAGGTGAGCAGTGGGCAAGCAACCGAAGCCTCGTCTATATTTATAGCCACTCCCCATGGCTCGCATCACTGCATAAGCTCTACTTCCTGTCAGATCAGCAGCAGCAGTAGATTCTCATAGGAGCTCGAACCCTACTGTAAACTGCGCATGTGAGGGATCTAGGGTGCGGCTCCTTATGAGAATCTAATGCCTGATGATCTGAGGTGGAGCTGAGACGGTGATGCTAGTGCTGGGGAGCAGCTGCAAATACAGATTATCATTAGCAGAGAGGATTGACTGCACAATAAATGTAATGTGCTTGAATCATCCCCAAATCATCACCCACCCCCGCTCTGTGGAAAAATTGTCTTCCATGAAACCGGCCTCTGGTGCCAAAAAGGTTGGGGACTGCTGCCTTAAAAGATACCTCACCAAAGAAGATATATAGATGACAAATAAGCATATGAAAAAATGTTCAACATCATATGCCATCAGGGAAATGCAAATTAAAACAACGATCATATACCACTGCACACCTAATATAATGGCCCAAATCCAAAACACTGTTACCACCAAATGCTGGTGAGGATATGGAGTAACAGGAACTCTCATTCATTGCTGGTGGGAAAGGCAAAATGGTACAAGCACTTTGGAAGACAGTTTAGCGGTTTCTTTCAAAACTAAACATACTCTTACCATATGATCCAGCAACTGCGCTCCCAAAAAGTTGAAAATACGTCCACACAAAAACCTGCACAAGGATGTTTACAGCACCTATTCATGCCAAAACTTGGAAGCAACCAAGATGTTCTTCAGAAGGTGAATGGATAAATAAAATGTAGTACATGCAGATAGTGAAATATTATTTAGCAGTAAAAAGAAATGAGCTACTAAGCTATGAAAAGACACAGAGGAAACTTAGATGCATATTACTACATGAAAGAGGCCAATCTGAAAAGGCTATATTCTGTATGATTCAAAATGTATGGTGTTCTGGAAAAGTCAAAACTATGGTGACAGTAAAAAGGTCAGTAATTGCCAGGGGTTAGAGGGAGGGATGAAGAGGTGGAGCACAGAGGAAAACTACTTTGACTGATACTGTAACAGTGGATATATGTCATTATTCATTTATCTAAATCCATAAAATGTGCAACACCAAGAGTGAACCCTAATGCCAACTATAGTCTTCAGATGATAATTATGTGTCAGTGTAGGGTCACCAACTGTAGCAAATGTGCCACTCTCGTGGAGGATGCTGCTAATGGGGGAGATTATGCATGTGTAGGGGCAAAAAACATAGGGGAAATCTCTGTATATTCCTCTTAATTTTGCTGTGAACCTAAAACTGATGTTAATAAAAATAAAATCTATTAAAAAAAGAAAAGAAAACTCAGCAAGCCAGACTAGGAGGGAACTTCCTCAATACGATAAAGGACCTACAGCTAGCATCACACTTAATGATAAAATATTAGTCCTTTTCACCTAAAATTGGTAATAAGCAAAAATTTATGCTCCCAGCAATTTTATTCTACATTGTAGTAGAGGTCCTAGCTAGTGCAATAGAGCACAAAAAAGAAATAAAAGGCATAAATATTGAAAAAATGTAATAAGTAAAACTGCATTATTTATAGACAACAAGATTGTGTGTGCATAAAACCCTTTGGTTCTTAGATATGACACCAAAAGCACAAACAACAAAAGAAAAATAGATAAATTGGACTTCATCAAAATTAAAAAGTTTTGTGCTTCAAAAGGTATTGTCAAGAAAGTGAAAAGGCAACCCACAGAATATTCTTGCAAATCATATATCTGATAAGGGAATTGTATCCACAATCTCTTTTAAAAATAAATTAAAATTTTTACAATTCAATAATAAAAAAGCAAATAACCTGGTTTAAAAATGGGCAAAATATATAAATAAAGATTTCTACAAAGAAGATAGACAAATGGCCAACAAGTAAATGAAAGGATGCTCCACATCATTAGCCACCAAGGAAATGCAAATCAAAGGCACAGGAGATACCACTTCACCCACCAGCATGGCTAAAATCAAAAAGACAGATAATAACAAGTGTTAGCAAGAACATGGAGAAATTTGAAGCCTATACACTGCCAATGAGATGTAAAATGGTACAGCTGCTTTGGAAAATAGTCTGGTAGTTCCTCAAAGGATAAAATTTAGACTTATCATGACATTCAGCAATTCCATTCCTAAGTATATACCCAAGGGAAGTAAAAACATGTCCACACAAAAACTTGTACATGAATGTTCATAGCACCATTATTCATAATAGCCAAAAAGTGGGAAAAAACCAAAGGCCCATCAAGTAATGAATATATAAATAAAATTTATTACATCCATACAATGGAATATTATTCTGCCATAAAAATCATATGCTACAACATGTACAAACCTTGAAAGCATTATGCCAAGTAAAAGAAGCTAGTCACAAAAGACCACATATTGTATCATTCCACTTACAAGAAGTGTTCAGAATAGGCAAATCTGCAGAGACAAAAAGTAGATTGGTGGTTGTCTAGGGCTGTGAAGTAAGAATGGGAGGAAGATGAGGAGTAACTGCTAATGGATACAGGGTTTCTTTGGGGGAGTGATGACAATGTTCTAAAATTGGATTGTGGTGATGGTCACACAGCCCTGGGAATATAATAAGACTTTACACTTTAAATGGGTGAATTGAATGGTATGTGAATTATATCTCAATAAAACTGTTTAAAAACAC